>CM028350.1:44732670-45452670 GCA_016618105.1 Dendrobium huoshanense | reverse complement strand
ATACAATTAGTACTTTAATTTTAGATGATAATTGTGAATCTATTATGAGAAAAACTGAATTTTTAAAAACATAGTTTGAGTATTATAAATTTTATTTCTCATACTATGCTATTTTATTAGATCTGATTGTGCAAAGATATCAACAATAAAAAAATTTATGAAAAATACAACTGAACTATGTAAATTAAACTTTAAAAAAAAAACACTATTCCAGTCGCACCCTTAGGTTTCATTTAAGGCTTCGCTTGAGACAACTTTTTTAATACTCCTAAAATCAAATTTTTAGTACAAAAATTAAAAAATTTGTACTAAAAAGCTGTTTTAAATAGTAAAAAAACTATCCCAAATGAAATAAAATAGCCTTTTCATCCACCGCGCAATCAAGAATGCGGCCAGCGATGATGGAAGCTCGGCGACGGCGTTCAGCGCCGTGCTGAGGTAAAGATCGGCAGTAAGGTTACCGAGGTTTAGCGGCATGTCATAGTAAACAATGCCGCCGCCGAAGCTCACCGCCGTAATCACTGCTAGCCGTCGGACCGCCCATCGCTTCCCACGTAGAATACTCGCTACCGAGAAGATATTGGTTTCTGCCGCCCCTGTTATTTCAATTTCTGTCAAATCGGATAAGCTCTGTTTAGGGCCAAAGGTGAGATTTTTAATTGTTTTGATGGCTTCTTCCGTTCTTCCTTTTACTAGAAGCCAGCTAGGGGACTCTTTCATTGAGAAATGGACGATGATGCTGTAGATAAAGCATGGAATTGAAGTGTAGAGGTAGAGGGATCTCCAAGATGGTTATGAAAGCTTGCTGGGCGTCGAAGAACTAGGCGAAGGCGGCGAGAGTAGGGAGAAGGAGATGAGTGGCCGATAATACATGCGATTTGTGCCGCGCCACTTCTACCCTCCAACTCCGGCGATACAACAAGAAGCTCGCCGGAATCCAACAAACCTTCTTTTAATAAGAAGAAGACTCCGGCCAACTTCATCAACAACGCCATCGAACGATACATGGACTGTGGCGATGGTTGGTCCGAATCTTTCAATCCTGATACATATAATTCTGCATGAAAATTACATCTTTCATTCGCTGCAAATCTTTCAATCCTGATTACTGAATACGAGGTTGCATTAAAATACGCCGGACTATACGGCGCATTCTAGAATGCGCATTATATCAAATATGTGTTTTTAAAATACATTTAAAACGTAGGGCGGTCCGAACCTGAAAAATACGCCAATCACTTAAGCGCATTCAAAGAATATGCCGAACACATCAGCGCATTCTAGAATGCGCCGATTAGATTGGCGCCTTTGCTCGTTCTTAAATTTATTTCCTATTCAGCTCCTTCCGCTAAATCTGATTTAATCCTTGCTCCTTTCGAAAATTTGGCCAAATTTTTATGTCAAAAAAGTTGTTTTATAAAATAATACGAAAGTTGTCCCAAATGAAACCTTAATCTCCTATTCTATACTAATCAAAAAGAAAAAAAGAAGGTTGAGTAAGTATAAATGATTCTTAATTGAAGCATTCAAAAGAAATTCTCATACATTTGAGTTCCCGCTGCCATCTCACTAAAGATAAACAGATTTGAATATGTCTCAACATCAATTGATTTATTTGAAATAATACATTAGAATGGACACAATCATCGCACAATAAGATATGTAGTCGAAGCATTCATGCCCATAGTCTCAAGATTTTCCATCATAATTCAAAACAATAGTTTTGTATTTATGACACAGTCAGGGAGTATAAATTCTTCTTTAATTTTACTCTATCATATTGATACAATCCTTGCTATGAGATCACCAAGCAAAGAAAATTCCTCTTTCACTTTGCTTTGGATTTTACAATTGCTATGAAAGCAGGCAGTTATGTGGACATCAGTGAGAACAGAATGATGTTCCAGACCTCAAATCTGACCAGACTCCGACATTATGCGCTCGATCTCTTCCAATAGGCGACCCTTCTCATTCGTCAATTCATCATTTTGTTTGTGAAGCTCTTCAATCTGTTTGGTCTGTTCAGAATCCTTCCTGCAATTGATCAAGAAATCAGGGGCGGAACCCGCCTTAATTCTCACGGGAGGCAAGTGACAAATTTATAAAAAAATAAAAAAATATAGTGGAAAGATAATTTATTTTGCACATAATAGCTTTTCACAGACTTGTTTGTTAGTGTTAGAAAAGTCCAATATAACTGGATGAAAATAACGGGAGGCCAAGAGGCTCTTCGATCTTTGGAGGGTCAAATTGCATGAAAAAATGATCGTCTGGGGCAAAAAATAAAATTCAGGAGTGGCAGATTACAAATAATCCTTACTATACTAAGAATTTTAATTTTTTTAGGGGGGCAATTACCCCCCTCACCACTACACAATTCCGTCCCTGCAAGAAATTACAAAATTTATTGATGAAGAGGCAGAATTCAGTTGTTCAATGGTTTGGCTAACAAACACTATTCTATAGAAAGAATGAACAATTCAAACATAAGAAAGATGCATGATAGTTAATCTTTTTCTTTAATTACCTGTTCATGAAAGAAAGATTCAGTTTGAGAGATCGAACTTCCTTTTCTAGATTCTCACATCGCTTCAGAACTGCCTGCATATCTGATGGCAATGTTGGTGTAGAATTCCTTTCCTTGGCCTCAGCCATCCTAAACAATCAGAAGAAATAAGCATATTTAATATTCAAAATTTAATCTACTCATCGTAGCTATATGAAAAAATTTCATTCAATATTTTATCAAAGTTTTAGCACACGTACTTGCGGGAACGTTCAACCCTCCTTTTCTTTGTTGGATCTGCTGTGTCCACTGCATTCATTGCAAGCAAATGAGGCAGTTGTGTTACAAACATAACAGGCAAGGCATGAACAGATTAATAAGCTAATTCAAATTTAATGAGTGAAAATTATTAGAACATGGCACAGGATAGATGAAATGTATTTCAAATTCACTACAAATTGTTTAAATTTCATTAAAAAAAAAAATCAAGTATTCTAGAGAGATTTCAAGATGCAAGAATCTGCAAGTTACTGTTTATGCATTAAAATTTTCAGCTCATATATCCGTGAGTAAAAATTTGAGTTGTATTAATCAAAGATATATCAAAAAGGGATGTGTTTGGAGCCATTACAATAGCAGTAGCAGCAACAACAACAACAACAACAACAAGCATTTATCCCACTATGTGAGGTCGGGCTACATGAATTCTTTTTCTCAATTGTGTCTTGTTCAGGGTCAAATTTTCATCTAAATCTAATAAAGAAATGTTGTTTCTAATATTTTCTAACCAAGTCTTTTTAGGCCTATCTTTATCTTTCTTAATATAAGTCAAATCTAATACATCTACTTCCCTAACAGGGTCATCAGAAGGCCACCGTTTTATGTGACCAAACCATCTAAGGCGACTCTCTCTAATCTTATATTTCATTGGAGCTACTTCAACCTTTTCACATATATGTTCATTTCATATTCTGCCTTTAAGAGTAAAGCCACTTATCCACTTGAGCATCCTCATCTCTGCAACATTTAACTTAATATTATTTTTTTTTTTTAATTTTTTTTTTTTTAACATTTAACTTAATATTATGCTTCTCTTTTAATGGCCAACATTCTGCACCATAAAGCATTGCAGGTCTCACTACCATCTTATAGAATTTTTCGTTAAGTTTTAGAGGGACTTTTCTATCACATAATAAGCCCAATGCATTCCTCCACTTCAACCATCCAACTTGAATTCTATTAATAGTATCCCTATCTATTTCACCATCACTCTGAACAATAGAACCAAAATATCTAAAACATGTGCTCTTATTAATGACTTGATTGCCAAAAGTCACAATCCCCCTCACTAGATCTATTATTACTAAAATTATAATCCTTATATTCAGTTTTAGATTTACTCAAACAAAAACCTTTAGACTCTAAGGTTGACCTCCATAATCCAAGTTTACCTTCAACTCCCCCTCTAGTCTTATCAACAAGAAGAATATCATCAGCAAAAAGCATGCACCATGTACAACCTCTTACAAATGTCTAGTGAGAACATCCATGACTAAAGCAAAAAGATATGGGCTTAAGGTTGATCCTTGATGTAATCCAACTGAAATAGGAAAATACTTGGTCAAACCACCTTGTGTTTGAACACAAATAACATCTCCTACATACATATCCTTAATGACTTGAATATAAGCATTATTAACCCCTTCCTTATGTAGAACTCTACATAGCACTACTCTTGAAACTTTATCATATGATTTCTCTAAATCAATAAAAATTATATGTAGAGCCTCATTCTCTCTATACTTTTCCATCAAACCTCTCAAATAAATGTATAGGTTCCATAGTAGAACTACCTAGAATGAATCCAAATTGATTTTAAGAAACATTAGTGTCACGCCGCAACCTATGCTCTATAACTCTCTCCCATAGTTTTAAACTATGACACATTAACTTAACTCCTCTATAATTTGCACAATCTTGTGCTCACCTTTATTCTTAAAAATAGGAATCAACACACTCATTCTCTACTCATCTGACATCTTTTTAGCCTTCAAAATAATATTAAAAAGTTTAATAAGCCAAGAAATTATTTCATCTCCTAAGCATTTTCACACCTCAATTGGAATATCATTAGGTCCAATAGCTTTTCCACACTTCATTTTCTTTAAAGCATCTTTAACTTCAGTTTACTAATAAGCCGATAAAAAAAAATCTTTATTTTCATGTAGGGTGTTAAGATCACTAAAGTCAATTGCATTCTCCATTAAAAAGTTTAGCAAAATATCTCACCACCTTTGTTGAATATCCTTTTCTAACAAAATCACTTTTTGATCTTCATCCTTAATACACTTCACTTGAACTAAATCCTTAGTACTCCTATCTCTTTGTTTTGCTAACTTATACATATATCTTTCACCATCATTAATATCTAATCTATTATATAAATGATTAAAAATTAAAATCATTGTATTGCAAATTACCTTCTTAGACTTCTTACGGGTCTCTTTATATCTTTCCCAATTATCAAAGTTTTTATAGCTAAATCAATTTTTATAATAAATCTTCTTATTTTTTATTTTTTTCTTACACATTTTGATTCACTACCAACTATTATTACTAGTAGCAGATTTTTCTTTTGATACTTCAAACACATCTTTTATAATATTCTTAATATCACTAGCTACTTTTTCCCACATAACATTAGCTTCCCATGCACAAACAAAATCTTAAGAAGTAGAATCTTACTCTCAAAAATATTTTTATTACTATTCTTTAAATGCCCCATCTAATCCTAGAACAACGGTTTACTTTAATTTTAATACTCGGGCCTTGATCTTAAAGTCCAAAACTAATAAGCGATGTTAGGTATATAAACTTTCACTCGGAATAACTTTACAATATTTACAATCCAAATGATATATTTTTCATATAAGAAAATAATCAATTTGAATTTTACTATACCCATTCTTATAAGTGATGAGATGCCCATCTCTTTTCTTAAATAAGGTATTAACAATTATAAAATCATAAGCTAAAAAAAAAATTTAATATGGTCTTAATACATTCATTAGTCGCTCCAAAGCCATAGCGACAATACAACATCAAGCCTTTATCCCACTACGTGGGGTCGGCTACATGAATCATTTTTCTCCATTGTGTCCTATTAAAAGTCAAATCCATAGCGACAATGAATGTTTTAAAATCATCTACCTCTCTACCAACTTGACAATTGAAATCTCCTCCAATAAAAACTATTTTCTTCGAGATGTATCATTTGCATTAATTTTTTTAGGACATTCCAAAATTTTAATTTTGAACACATATTCAAACCTACTTGAGGAGCATAACACTTATTATATTAATAATCTTAGGATCAACAACAATATTTAAAACTGTAATTCTATCTCCAATTATATTAATTTTATACCATTATCCTTCAAACTCTTATCTATAATTATACCTACACCATTTCTAGTACGACTCCTACTAGAATATCATAATTTAAATCCTAAACTATCAACCTCCTAAGCCTTCTCTTCAGCCCATTTAGTTTCCTGAATGCAAAGAATATTTATCTTCCTATGGATCATAATATCCATTAATTCCATCAATTTGCTCATAAGAGAACCTATATTTCAAGTTCATATCCTAATTTTAGTTTCATGTACTAGCTTATTTGCCTACACCCGTCCATGATGTGGGAATCATTGTCTATTTAACAATGCACCCAAGCATCAGTGTAGTGGCCCTTGCTCACTTATTGTTGTATTCAAGCTATACAACTTGTCGCTTCCAGGGAACGCCTTAGCATTAACATAATGTATTAAAGGATTCATGTCATGATTATTCGACAAATTTTATGCTGGTTGTTGACTACCTAACTCAACCCTCCACTTTTCTCATCTAGAACTTGGGAGTGACATAGCCACAAAAATGTTAAAAAAATGGTGCAACACGAGGACTTCCTAGATGGGGGATCCTCACTTTTTTTTTTTTTTTGGCTCAACATGAAGGATGAACTAGGTTTCAGTACCTGGAAAATAATATTTGAAAGCTAAATTCAAAATGAATTTTAGGTAGTAGTTATTAGTATCATTATTGATTTCTAAAGGGAAGCTGTTGTGAAATATTCCTTAGAAAACACCTTGACAGCATAAAATGAAGACAAGGGTAAAGGGTTTGTCCGTTTGTGTGACATCCTTTTATATAAAAATCGTTTTGTTCACTTTCACCCAGGGACAAATTTGCAGATAAAAACATGTTACTTCGATCATGCAACTAAAATACAAATAAAAAGACCTGAAAGATAGTTTCAAACAATGTTACAGTACAGTTGTTAAAGAACAGGAATACGTGGTCCACGTTGAACTACCTGAAGCCGCTGATGAGATGGACCCCATCCTTACTAGATTTGATTTCTGCAAAACGCAGAATGGAAGACAGTTTTTTTAAAAAAATGTATTAAAGTCATCTTTACTGTGAAATTCGCTAGTAAGACCCCAGGTCTTAGCTTCAAGTAATAGCATACCTTTGTAGAATCCTTAAAACTATTTTCAAACATCCTCTCCCGGTATTCTGCATTGGAGAGGGGAGTGTACGTTACCAAGTGCAATAATGCATATTCCAGAGCAGAAAATAAAACAAACTGGAAGAAAACAAAATAGCACATGCAGCTCTCTTCTTTATAAAAAAAGTCGTGTAAAATTGCAAATTTTATCACAATAGTACTATAAATATAAATCAGCAGGCCTTGTTCTGACGAATACCTAACTTTTTATTTTTTTTTTTAAATTTTGAAAAACTTACCTAAGATTATATATATAGTAGGTTAATAAATATAATCAATAACTATAAGTGTGGATATTAGCCACTCTCCCATTTCCATGCATGAAAGAACCTTCCGAAATAAGGTCTTTAAGTTGCAAATAAGATGAGATTTTGAAAGCAGGTTCAAATCTCTTTCCCATTATTTGTTTCATATGTTTTCTTTATGCATTTTAGGAAATTCCTTAATTGTAATCTGGGTTAACTTCAATCCACTAGCTATAAAGCTGCCCCGGTCTAATATATTGAAAAATTAGAGGAGATAAAATCCAGTCATCTCCAAAATCACAAATAAGCATATTAAATCCCGATCAAGTTATGCAAGGAACCTTTCTACCTACCTCATACCTAAAAAAAAGGGCATGAAATCCCTCAAGTCTTCTCAATACAAAATTTATTTCGACAAACCTAAACATGCTAAAATTAGGCCGGGTAGAGCAAAGTTTCTGGATTCTCAGGACCTTGTCATTTAATATTTTAAGATTTGGAAATGCAACACACGGCTGAACGTGTTTCGCAAAAATGGTAAGCAACTAGAAATATGGTTCCATAAAAAATGAACAAAACAAATATGTAAGACTTAATGATCCTGAATTTAAATTATCAAAATGAGTTTTGAGTAAGAAGACTACATTAAAAAAAGAAAAAGAAAATTTCTTGAGACATGAACAGAATTCATAAAAAGAGATACCTGCAGAAATATATTTCTTTTGCTCATCAAACTATATATATATATCCAATATAAAACATCACATACAACACAATATAAATTGTGTGATCATGATTAAATCAATGAAGGCAAAAGAATAAATATAAAAAAACAAAAATAGAAAAAAAAAAGACCTACCATTGGCCTTAAATTCATAATCTGAAGTGCCATCACCAGCATGTCTACCGGAACTCACACAATTAGAGATAGCATGTCCAGAGTGAGCGGGGCCATCACACACATCAAAGCCAGTAGAAAGATCAGGTGCAGCAGTAGATGATTCGCTTAGAGAAGGATCCCGAGAAGCTGCCTCCATATGTGTTTGGTTCGCCTGAGTTAGGAAGCCTTCCATGCTTAGCTCTAGAGACTTCTCAACCCTTGCAAAGTTGCCTAGACCTGTAACTTGAATTGGGGGTACCATATGGAAGGAAGTGGATGGTCCAGTTACCTGATTACCTGGATCTTGATTTGATGTAATGTTAGGCACAGCTTCATGTGAACTAAAAAGGTGAAAAGAACTTCCTTCCATCATTTCTTTTTCAACTTTGCAGTTAAGCTTTTTTCGTTCTAGGGTACCCTTAAGCATGCTCACAACTGAAGAAACACTGTCACTAGTTACCCTTGGAGGAACATTAAAAGATGTGGATGAATTAGAAGGAGACATGAAGGAATGCATTTGGTTGGACATTTCAGCCATTGGATTATCACAGAAATTAGTTGTAAATTCTTGCTTCACTTTGTTGGCATTATACACGGCTATGTTATTTGATGCTTGTGGAAGTGTTGACATTTGTGAGCTTTGCATGGCAGCATACCTCCTCCTGCAGATGGATGCCAAACCTCAGCTTATCTCTTTATAAATAATGACCCTAAAAATTATGCGAAATAAAGTATATCTATTAATATTTAAACAAAGTAAATTATTTCTAGATTTACTAACAATGTTCAGAGGACATTGTTTAGTTTAATGGTACAATTGTGAAATGGTAAATTAACTTGAAAAGCTCTTGCAACTATGTCGATCAAAGATTAAAATAATAATAACAATACTAGCTCCATTTCTAATGTTCTATAGAGCCACCTATAAAACCATGCCTCTAGGCTCACATTGTATCCACAAATTTACAATCTCATTCGTTGGAATCTGAAAGGAAAACAAGACAACCACCGAGTCACAACAACAACAACAACAACTAGAAAAAAGAATAAAGAAAGTAAAGATTTTGAACAATTGTTCATGCTAATTAGAGAGAAAAAAGATTTACTCCTGCTAGCAATTTAGACTATTACAACGGAAGCTAATTGTTCTCGGTGTCAATTTTTTACTATGGAATAAAAAAAAGGAAAACCAAGGCACCCTCCAAATAAGGGGCAATTCCTAGTCAATATATTTAAGAAAATGTCCTAGAATGCATGGTTGATTCTTCCGAAGTGAAAGGAAAAGGCCATAAGCCAGCTTCACAGATGCTGTTATCAGTTTGAGACTTGGGCCACAAAGTAGTTTCATGAAAAAGATCAGGGTGTATGATTTTTCAGTTTTTATGGCAGCTTATAAAAGAACACTATGCTTATTGCAAAGTAGTGTGTTGGCTAAAGGTTCCCCTGCTCTGAGGACTTTTTTGGTCTTTGGTTTTCTGAATTTTTGGCTTTTGTAGCTGTTTTGCAGGTGTTGGTGGCCTGGTTTTTTCTTCCTCTTTCTCCTTTTGTTAGGGTTTATTTTTTATTTTTTATTATTTTTTTATTTTTTTTGTGTTTGCTATGTTTTGTAAGTTTTTTCTCTATTTTTTTCTTACAAAATTTTTTTTCTTACAAAACTATTCTTTTCTCTTGTAACCTTTCATTTTGTGGAATGAAATTGGCCATGGTTATCTCTATTTTTTCTAAAAGATAAAAAATAAAATCGTACCAATCACTTCTAAGACTTTTACCTTAGTTCCGATGATCTACTTCTGGTCATTGGCTGGTTACTCTGGAACCATGCCTGCATGAAAGAGTTAAATAAATATGGCTATAAAACATTTCTATTTACTGAAGTTACTTATTTCTTTTTGAATTATTTTTTGTTCAAAAGATAAATGAGACTTGCAGGCAGACGCGTACACCTTGGCTAAGTACAAATTACTGGATTGCATCCCTTTCTCTGCTGCATTCCTGATAAAGAAATGAAATAAATACTAAAATGAGACATATTGCATTCAGACTGTAAATTAATATAGAAAATGCTGAACACTAAAGGACATTAATAAAATCATTTACTCGGTGTAAGAGAACATGGTTTCCCATTAATGTTAGATTGTAAAATCCTTGCCAGATGCACAACAAATTTAAAAGTTCAACATGCATCTCGAAGTAGCTTAAAAGGAAAAACTACTCTAAATTTTGTCCTTTATCAAATAGGAAGCCAAACAAGTCAGAACAATGCAAAGTTCCCCATCAGAAGATTCGGCTCATGTAAATTCATTGACACTAAGAAGGAAAAATGTTCTGAATGGGTTATAGGCTCAAAATCGGCATTTTTGGAGACTGACCTCATTTAGGCCTGACCAAACCACTCAAGTTGGACTAATCTATTACTTCCACTAGTAAACACCATAAGCGAAAATGTTGGAGGATCGAACACTAATATGCTGCTACAACCGTCAACAATGGCCATTGTGCCGTCCCTTTTCCTCTTTTTCATAGGTCCTCAGACTCTAATAGCATTAGTGCACACTTGTTATCGAGCAAATCATTTAGAAAGATTTGAACTTCTCATAGCCACTACAACATCTAAAAACTACCATTTCACAAATCATTTAAGACGGGCATGCTCCTCTTGAAGAGAGAAACACATCATATGAAATATGGTGGTTTATTGTTTCCATTTTAGGGTAATAAAAAAATAGATTGATGAGCTTACTTACAAATTTGCTCACCAACCCAAAATTTGAAGCTTTAATCCATCACTAATGATGCATCCGTTGCGTTTAGATTATGATGTGGTGTATTAAGATCACAAGTCGAAACATCATTGATGATGCAAGACATCATAATACTATCAACAACAACAAGCCGTTATCCCGCTACGTGAGGTCGGCACATAGTTGATAACTATCAACAACAAAAAATAATCTAGATAATAATTAGAATGTCCCTTGCAAAAATTACAAAAAAAGCCCATTCAACTCGTTTAGCATTACAAAAAAAGCCCATTCAACTCATTTAGCAGGCTTTTTTTAGCCATCAGACATCTATAATAATGACGTCGGACTTAATGATGCATAAAAAATTTACTCACCATACCATCATCTATAATAATAACATAAAAAACCATCCAATCATCTATAGTAATTATTGTTGACTATTTGCTGACCAACCCAAATGTTAAAGCTTTAATCTATCACAAACGATGCATTCATTGTATTAGGATCTCCGATGTGTTGTATTAAGATGGCCAATCAAAAACATCATTGGAGATGTGAGGCATTGGAACACTACTAGCCATGTGGATAAGCCCCAATCCAAGCAGACCAGTTAGATCAACACAGTAGCAACATAGTTTGGTCACAATTTGATCATATTGAGGCGTTTTCTGCTATCCATTATTGATAATTATCAATAATAAAAAATAATTTAGATAATGATTAGAATGCCCCTTGGGAAAATGACCCAAAAAAAAAGATTCAACTCATTTAACAGGCTTTTTTTTATGATGGAATACAACAAAAAATTCATTATGGTCGACAATTATTGTCAAAAACCATCCCATCATCTATAATAATGACATTAGACTTGTCATAAAGAATTTCAACCATCAATGGCATCCCAATTGCTATAACAATAACATCAGTTGATGTTGTTCATCCAACCAATTAGTATAATGGCGCACAACCAGTCGCATATGACGATGGTGACCAAATTACTTGCAAACACCAGTAGAAAAAATGAAATCCACTCTATTATGTGATCCTCCCACCCGCGATAATTAAAGCATTGAAATCATCATGTACTACGATGGTGATCGTGGCTTGCTAACACCTGAAGACTAGATGACATCCATGTCTCGTTTACAACCATCCCACCTTCCATTATGCTGATATCAAACCGTGTGCATACGACGACAATGCGATACGATAGCAGGAGACTAGATTCGGCCCCCCTTGTGAGGCCCAGCAAAGCTGTGATTCATTATGTTAGGAGGAGGAATAAGGAGAGAATTATTTAAGAAAGATTTCCAATTTGAATTTAAATAAGAGAAGGAATATTACTTTGGGATGTTTCCTAAAATATGTTTAATTATTTAGGAATGTTTTCTAAATTATATTTAATTATTTAGGAAGATTTCTTAAATTATGTTTAATTGTTTAAGAATGTTCTTTTTATGATTTTATGTTCTACGGTTATTTAAGGGAGAGTTTTCTAAAGATTAGGGGCATGTCATTGTTGAGTTTTATATTCTTGGTGTTTGTTGTGAGTTCCTAGCGGCGTCTAGGTCTTGTGAGAGAGACAATCTACCTCTCTAATAGTAGATCACTTGTATGTTGCTTTCATATTGCAAAAATAATACAAAATCAGCCATCGTTTTGGACATTCCTGCAATTTTCTATTGATTGATTTGCATTTTTACATTGGAGATGTATCACAATGATCGCTTTGCCTACTAATACAGGAAGACTGGATAACAAACATCACTTTTCTATGATCATCAAACTTGTCACAATATTGATGTCAAACCAACTGCATAAAACAATAAAGATCATGTTGTTGGCTAATATATATGAAGACTTTGTTGAACCAAATGGTTCTGCGACACATGTAAGTAATTAATAATTTGATGATTGCAAATCTTTTATAGCATCATCTAAGGGTGTTTTAAGTATTTTATTTCAAATTAATTATTTTGTAGCAATCATAAAGATTAATGTTTCCACTAAGTTAGCTTGAAGTTTGGTTGCTTAGAGGATGAGAGCTCAAGTGCAATTTATGAGAATTTGAGTGAATAATCATTATGGTATAGCCCAACGCGTGAGTTGATGTGAATCAATGAAGGAATTGCGGGTGGAAATTAAAACAAGAGTTAATCAAAACTTGCCAATACAAATTTATTACCAATAAAATGAAGGATTAATTCGTTCTAGGTAATTGACTTGCTTAGGCGAAGATTCGCTTTGAGATAACCAAACAATTCATAACACTTCCAAAACAAAAAGATATACTTAATTGCTCATAACAAAATCCCACAATTAATAATAAAGAAGTTCACCTTGAGTACCCTCTCTTTCTCTCTCGTTCACTCATAGGCTTTAGCGGAGAAGAAAGAACCATGCGAGGATGAGGAGCACCACTACGATGAAGACGACGAAAGACTTTGTTACCGGAGAGGTATTCACCGGAGAAGGTGGTGGAGGATGGCGTCCAATGATCGTCCAAGTGTAACCACGAAATTGTCGGTCGAAAATACTTGCGAGGATCGGGACGACTCGCTCCAAGTACTCTTCGATTGTGGCGTCGTCTTCAAATCCTATGTCGAAGCAAGGAGAGCGTAGGATATCAATGCTCCCGTCGGCGTGGAATACTAATCCCCACTCAAGCTCCGGATCCGCCATTCAACATCGAGGAAGGGCGGGGAGATGACAAAGGAAAGTGGGTTGGGCCGAGAGCTAGAGAAGAACAAGAGGAAAATCTGAATTTGAATTTCAGATTTTTCTTTGGTTGGAGGGAGATTAATTGTAATGGAAACCTCCCAAAATTTGAATTAGGAGGGGCGGGTATTATGGGAGAATTAAGAGGGGAATTAGTGGTTGCTTATGTGGCAAGTAGAGAGAGAATAAGAGAGATGGATGGCCGGTCAAGCAAGGGAAGGAGAGAAGGGGATTTGATTAATTGGTGGGGCCCATGGGATTAATTAAAACCTAATTTGAATTTCAGGTTTTAATCAATTAAAAAGAATTCAAAATTTGAAATCAAAACTGATGAGATTTCATTTAATCTCTCCCTAAATATTAGGCATTAATTTAGGAAGGATTAATGAGGGAATCAATGCAAGGAATTTGAATTTCCCTGGGCTAGGCGGCGGGATTTCCTGGACAGAGGAGGGGGACGGGCTAAGGGGGACGGGATGCGGTGGTTTGATGGGACTGGAGGCTGGCACAGCCGGCGGTAGAGGGATGGGGAGGGGCTGAGGCAGCGGGATTCTATGGGGAAGGTTGCAGTGAGGTGAGGAGGCGGGCTAGGCTGGGCCGGTGGCTGGATCAGCCGGCGGAAGGGAGGAGGACGGCCTCCTATGCCGACGGCCTGAGGGAATTTTGGACAGGGTGGGCTGCAGGGAGGTGGGGAGGTGGACAGTAGGAAGGGTCGGGTACGGAGATTTAGCGGGGGAGAAGAAAACAGCGGACTAATTCAAGAGAACCAAGAGCTCACCGGCTTGGGCTGTTGGGTAATTCGGGTGGAGCCTCTCCTAGGTCTCCTCTCTCTCTTTCTCTCAAGCTCCCAAGCAAGAAGATAAAGACAAGTTTCAGAAATTTTATTAATCATTCATCAAGCTCATACAATAAGAGGAGATCCCTTTATAAAGATCTCAAAGCATGAAACAAAAAAAAGACTCACATGCCCCTTGGGCTACAATAAACACTACGCCTACATAAAGGCAAAATCGTCACTAGTACATGAAATAAAAGATACACAAAATAAAATAACATAAAAACGGCATGATAACATCAAAAATATAAACTCCCGATCGTAGCCGTCGATCTACGATTCCTTCGCCGATAAACCTGCCTAAAATGTCTGTCGATGACCTCATCATGTGTATTATTAGAATTCATTGTAAATCATTTGAACAAGATTTACCAAAAGATCTAACGGTGACAACTAAAGCATTGTAACATTTTATTATGAGTAAACACACATTTTTTTAATAGTTATATTTAGATATAAATTAAGAAATACTTTGCAAAACCTAGCCATATTATTTATTAGTAGACCGACTTATAATCATTTTATCGTATATATAATTGAAGTCAATGCATATGACAACATAGATGTTGGAGATTTGCATATAGGTTTCAACTAGCTGCTATAGAATCTCTAGAAGACCCAACTCTGTAAAACATTAAAAATCGTTTATGGACAAATATATTTTGATCAACCAAAACTCTTACCATTTTGAAATAACGAATTGTTTGGCCTTTTTGGTTTTTGAAAATAGTAGTTGGAACTATTTTAGCCTCTCTTTTCTTTTATATATATCTCTACATCTCCACTTTAAATGGCTAATGGAAATATAATTTTTAGTGCTTAATTGGCTATATCATTTTGAGGAAAATTGAAGGAGATCAAGTGCTCATCAAGTCTTAAAGATCTTTCTTGGTTGTCTCTCTCTTTCAATATCTAGAAAAATTTCAAGTTATTTTTATGTGTACCTTCAATTCTACAACATAGAAATTGATTGTGCATAATTTTGGGCAAGTCTTTGGGTGAAATAGAAAGCGTTCAAGCACTTTGGCTTGAATTTTATTGTATTTGATTTTTGAATTGCCAAGCTCTATATGTTATTCACATGTTATGAAAAATGCACAGGTTATTAAAATTTCTTCACCTACTCAATGAGTGAAGGAGTTTAAGCATAGTCATAGGACATTTTAGTGAAATCCTAATCTGAGTGGGGATTAAGTGTGAAGGTAGGTTAATTGGATGACAAACAACATAAAAATTATTGTCTCATTACTCTATAGTTGACTTATCCTATTGCATATTTACTCAACTAATTGTGTCAAAATTTTTAGTTCGGTGAATTTTGAATCCCATGCTCTTATGTTTACGAGTAGAGTAAATTTATTTAATCAAGCTCAAAAGTGACTATGCTACACATCATACTCACATCTTTAGAGACCCATTATTTATTACAGACAATTGTGTTCGGTGTGGCTTTGATGTTTAATTTAATAATTATTTTAGCTTATGTATTTGAGTGGATCTAAAACTTAGAAGTCAATGGTTAAATGCTCACTCATTATTTTATCATTTATTTCACACCATAGTTCAGGCTAAATTAATTGATTATAAGGATGTATTCTAATATCTTTGAGTCTATCATTGGAAAATTTACATACAACACAATTCTTATGCATTTACATATTTAGCATCTAAATTTTAAAATTTATTTATATAACACCCAAATATTTAAATCACATAAAAAAACTACTAACATTAACTTTTTTAAAGTGAAATATATAGTTTCATGCTATGTTTTGAGGTAATTAAGAAACTAAAGTGTTATATAAGTAAATATCATAATTTAGGTGTTAGAAATATAAATACATAAAAATTTTGTGGTGTGTATATAAATTCCCCATATTATTTTGATTATGTTTGACAGTTTTACACTCAATTATTAGTCTAATATTTTGAGTATTTAGATATCTTTGATTGTTAAATTATTAGCTTTTGTGATCAACTGATCATGAGGATTTCAATTGGAGAATTTCAACTAAAGTTCAAAACTATCATCATAAACTCAAACATGTTACCCTCTAGTTGAAACCTTATTAACATTTAACACCACAACAAAAAATACATTGTCATTCATGTTGATGCCACTAAGATGCACTGTTATTCATGATATATGGAATAATGGAAATATTATCAGCCATGATGTCACATGTTTTTGCAGCATTACAATCAACACATGGAAAGGAGATGGGAAGGTAATTCTTGATTCCCTCGACATCACTTTTTTGATAGCCCAAGAGGAATTTTTGTACTTATGTTGCCCAAAATCCTAGGAGATGAGCCACATTTCTACTATTTTATACAAAATAATGGATTCTTACAATTGAGCCAAGCCCCGTGATTCTTTTCTATTTAAAGGGTTTTTAGCAATAATAAATTTGTGTCCCCTTCTCTAGTTTACTCAAATGCTTGTGTGTGTGAGAAAGAAGGATGCTAAGGCGATAAAAATTCTCCAATCCCCTTCTCTACCTTGACGTCATCTATTTTTACTGCCTAAGAGGCATCTTGAACTTGAATCCCTCCAATTGCTCCAAGATGATCCACCATTATACTATTCTCTACAAAAAAAGAAATGTATTCTTATGATTGGGTAGGATCATGATTTCTTTTTCCTTTTTAAGAGATTTTCAGCATAAAAAATCTTTTGTCCTCTTCACTTCTTTACTCGCATGCTTTTGCAAGTGAAAAAGAAGGATACCAAGTAGACAAAAGATAATCCTCATTCTACCGGTTTGATTTCTAGCAAAAAAAATTGAAAGTTTGTAATTTTTTGTAAGAAAATCAGTAAGAAATATTCTTAAAGCTCAAGTTTCCAATTTGAACCTCATGATCAAAATTGGCAGGAGACTGGATTTTCTAGAATAAGCAAAAAAGAAAAAAAAAACTTCTATTCAAGTAACAGTAGTTTTTATACATTAAATGCATAATACAATTTCATTGTCAATAAAGTAGAAGACATTGAAGTACATTTACCAAAAAAAAAATTTTCATAACGACAAAAAGGAAAAAAAAAAAAAAGGCAAAAGAGGGAGTCCAGGTCATCATATTCCAGGTAATGTTTTCATATGAAAAATTAAAAAAACTATCTATCCTACTTCAAGAAATATTAATATTTATTCAAGAAGGAAATCAATAATGACTTTCAATTATAAGTTAGGGCAACAAAGTAGCGGTGCTATAATTATGTCATCAACTGCAGAAGGAAAGATGTGTTTTCGGCTTTATACATCACAATAATCACCTGAGAGAACATTGACTAGGATCATTTGAATGTTCATTGATGGCACTTAAATTGAGAGCAGTTGGATTATCATCAATGTTTTTCTTTTGAGATGATACTCCATTTTGCTGGTTTGGAGAAAGGTCTGTTGACAGCCTGCGAATCATATAAGTCAGATGCCGTCTACAGAAAATTCATATAAATTTCAGAAACATGTTTAGAATGTTGCGCCTAATATCCAAGGGAAAAAACTTGCACTAGAAAAAGAAATACACGAAACCAATGACACTTACTTCTGGGTACTAGGACCAGAGGTCTAAACAAACAGAAGAAATACTAAAGAAGTCAGTCCCTAACTGACTGAACAACATAAAGTAGCGTTTACACCTTTTACTCCAACTTTAATATTATGATACTGGACATTGTATGTTTTATGAAATAGTTTGCCTCTATGACCTTTATTAAATATCAATTTTCCCTCATTGTTCTCTACATGTCAAGAAACTATTGACTATGTATCACTTGGCTGTTCAAAAATCGCTATATCCATGGGCTAAAAACGCTATTCCATAGCTTGCCCATATGGTACTCTTTTTGTTGTGAGACAGAAAAATAATTTTCTGGAACTATTTCTCAGAGCGATCACCACTAAGGCTATAAATTCGAAAAATAATCACACTGGGAATAGAGATCTTAATATGTGCAATTCTACCTACCCACCTTCGAGATGGTTGTCGGGTTCGATGAGCTGCAACTGACGAACCATAGGCAGGAGTCTATGTTAAATGCCAAAACAAAAAACAAAAAATAATAAGTCAATGGAATACAAAGAGTCAGACTATAAGTAAAATTACAATTTTAACGAAACTTTATCATAAGGATTAGAATAACACAATCATAAGGTAAATGGTATAGTTAACAATATTGAAATACATCAACACAACAACAGAAATCAATTTTAACCACTAGACATCAATCAATAAGAATGAATGGAAAATGATAATTCATAATACTAACCCTGATTAGTTGGGATCTTGCAAGTATGAGAACAGTATTAGCAATGTAAAATGAAATGAACACCTATCAAGTAATAGTTATCACTGTATTAAAAGCAATATCTAAGTTTATTTTTAAAAAAATTGGACAAAATCGTGACTGATTTTCTACAAAACACCGATGATAGATTTGTGACCAAACAGTAAAGTGCAAAGTGCAGAAAGATTGATATGCACCAGAATAAACAATCATTGGTACAGGGATAAAGTAAAGCACAACTTGAGTGGGAAAAACCAGGGCTCACTAGTGTTTGGAAGAACCAGCTAGCATTACATAATTAATGAAAAACAAATTTGAAGTTTAAGCGGCTGTTTTGCCAAAAAGGGTTAAAACCTGAAAACTATTTGATATAACAACTGTTAAATCTTGATACATTAATAAGATGATTGGCTATTTGTCTCAGATTTAGATTTAAAACTTGTGAAAGAGAAATCCTCAAATTTGTTGAATTCCATGAGCGGTGGGACTTAAAAAATTCTAAACTTAATTTGCAACATAGATAAAATGGAATTTATAAACAAATTGATTTAAAGTCCCTAAAATTCTATCAGTAGGTTGTAAGCTGAATCTTACCTAAATCATGCCTAGAACAGTACACTAAACAGTAGAAAAGCATAGCTAACCAAGTAAACATTCATTACACTGGCCCTGCCGAATTCAAGGTCTTCAAAGCCTTTGAGCAGATCAACTATGACATGATTGTAATTTATGTAGATGGAATTCAGAAACTCCGATAAGAAATTCAGAAAGCTGGCACTCCATAGACACAAAAGTAGAAAAAGAATACTAGGTTCTTCTAAACAACCAATGTAAATAGGAAAGGAAAAAGGTAAAAAAAAGCAAAATTTTATTGCCTCTCCAGTCGTCAGCCAGTTATTAAACAGCTCTTCACTGTCTCCCCTAAAAGACTGTGTGATGTTCTTGAACCCAAGCATCTCCATGCTTGGTGCAGTAATCCCAATTGGATTCTCCATCATAGTCTTAAGGAAGATCTCTTCACTAGTATTTCTAAGCAAATCAGAAAATCCCCTGCCTTCCATCTCCATAAGCAGTTCCTTCTGATCTCTACAGGATGAACTTGGTTGCAATCATCACTAACAAACCTTCTAAAAAAAAACCTTTGAACAACTTTCCTTCGTTTCGCTCTCCAACAGAACTTCACCTTCCTCTCACTAAATTCAAAATTTCCTCAAAAACCCTAGCACCTAATGCCTTCTCCAAATTCTGAGATAACCCAAAACGGTCTCCGCAAAAGAAGAGAGCTCTCCTCACAAACAAAAATCTGGTCAATCAACAATTACGAATGAAAGACACCGGAAAGTTCCCTGGATTCCGAGATAAAAGAAACAAATCAAGAAAACCACAAACATAAGAATCAAACAGAAGGCGACACGAGCAAGCCCCTGCTAGCCCTTGCTACATTTATCTAATCAATTCTAATAAAATGATTCATACGTCAACGATGTGAACGTCAAAAAATAGTTTATCAGATAGATTAACTTCACATTAAATATAATTTAGCAGTTGAGATCCTTTGGCAGTTAGCACTGCCTCCATCAGATTCGAAGATGCCGAATTGTCTCATCTAGGAAAAATAATAATCTATGAAACCTTGCTCAAATTAAATAGGTTTAATTTATGGATTTTGAAGGAGAAAAAAAAAAAAGATTTGTTAGTGTTGATAACTCAAATTTAGGGAGAAAAAAAAAAAAGATTAAAGGGTTTGCTTTGACCTGCGCGACGACAGCCATGAAAAAGATTTGCGA
Source organism: Dendrobium huoshanense (assembly GCA_016618105.1). NCBI lineage: Eukaryota > Viridiplantae > Streptophyta > Magnoliopsida > Asparagales > Orchidaceae > Dendrobium > Dendrobium huoshanense. Next base: position 45,432,100 of record CM028350.1, on the reverse strand, counting down.
CCATTTCCATTATTTAAAAATTTTTATTGTGAGGTGCCGCTACACGTAATGACCAGTCCGTTTTAAATTTGCCGTGGAAGCGGCCGGTCTTGCGAAGTCGCTTTCTATCTTCATTTTCTATTGGAGGTTGAAACCAAACCGGGTCTGAATCCATCCGTTCGACCGAATTGAACCGGGAGGAGGATTTCTTTTTCGATTTGAACCGGATTTGTTGCTCATGAGCCAACTCATTATTATGAAAGGTTGACAATGATTATAATTTAAGTGGCTATTGTGATAAAATGTTAAAAAAGAGAGAAATTAAAAGAGAGATAATGAAAAATTATTTGATATAAGAAGTGAGATATATTTTTAATAATTTTATGCTTAAACTATTAAATTATAATATATTTAAATAAATTTTAAATGAGTCATCTCACAAATTAATGTGTTCTTCGAGTGCATCTCGTCGAGTTCGTGCTAGCTCATAAGTTGATTTGACATCGCCACACTCTTAGTTGAGATAGCAAATTTTAAGATAGTGAATGAGTTGATCTCAAGCCAATTTAGACATTATTTTTTTCCCTGCTTTCAAGAGAATTTTATACAAAAAATAGCTTTAAAAAGAAATAAAAAAGACATCCCAAACGAAGCTGAGATTGCTTTTTTAATGCTTTATGAAGTAGTTTTTTAGTACAAAAATTTCAGATTCAACAAATTTGTTACTAAGAAACTGCTTCATAAAATAGTAAGAAAATTGTCGCAAACAAAGCTTTAATTATGGCTAAAAATTGTTTTGAAGTTTGATAAATAGTTGAACCAAATTTGATTACAAGTGGGGTTTTATCCAATGTATATTTCATGCAAAAATTGTAATAATATTGATGGATCAGCCACTATATATTTAATTTTTAGCCCTTATTTTACTAGTTGGACTATTAGGTACCTTGAGAAGATTATAAGGTGTGGTTGGGATCCAATCATTGGATTTCAAATCTAATGGTTGGGATCACATGTGATCCTTAATAGATCACAAGTATAAAGTTATAGTTAGTAACTCACTAGAAGGGCATTTGAGCACTATAAGCTCAAAAGATTTATAATTTACATGTATGACTCATTGTCCTAATTTGAAGAAAGCCTGAGATGAAATTATTGAATCATCAGCATCAATTGAGTTTTGATTTGATTGGATATTCATATATCATTTACTATCTTAGATTTGAGAAATAGGACTTACAGCTCTAATTACAGATAAGTTTAGAAGTTAAAGACATATAACCCCTATGATAAGGGTATGCTTGTCATATCTCGAATCGGGCCGGACTGGTCCGGGATTTCTCCCGCACACGCAAGCTAGCCGCTTGACTCCTTCACCTCTTCTGCACACGGGCAAGTTGCGGTTCTCCCGCTTTCCAAAAGCGCAAATTACGTGATTCTTCCGCCTCTTTTTATGATTTTTCACATTGTCGGTCGCTGCTCTCTCCATTTAAGGCGAAATAGGACCTAGGGCAACCTTCCACTCCTCATTCTCCCTTGAAGAAGCTGCTGAAATATTGTCTTCCCTTCCCTCTTCGCTCATTGCTTGCACGACAGCCTCAAGTAGGTTTTTTTAGTTCAAACTCTTCCATTTTCTCTTCTCCTTCATTCTTCCTCTTTATTCTCAAGATATAGAAGTAGATATCCTCTTTTGTAGTATTTTTTAATATATTTGATATTGCCTTGATTCATTCTTATGATGGATTTTAATTCATTTTCGGAGGAAGCCTCATTTTAGGTTTGGTATCCGATTTGACCAAACCCTAGGTTATTTGTATATTTTTTTAGATTGTATCATTTTAAATTTAATTTAAGGTTGATTAGATATTTCTCTTTATGCCTCATTGGGCATGCTTAATGATATTGTGGTTTTGCTACTTGTAGGATTGTCGCTTGGTGGAATCGAGCGAGCCGCTTTCAAGGTTAGAGTTTGTGGCAACCGTGGTAAGTACTATAACCTATTTTCGTGTAGACATATTATTCTTTGTTAGAGAAGTAATACGTGCCGATTGTATTAGGTTTCTCATAATTATTTAGATTGTCAGTTTTATATTAACTTCTGTAGCATGTCAAACAAGCAGTAAATATTTATCATTGCTCATAATGAATGAGTAAACATCATAAATGAAATATTAATGGTTTATTATTGCATAACTTCTTGTGTATCAATTTTGTAATTTCATGCATGCTCTTGTTTGAACGCAATAAATATTATGTTGGCAAAGCACATTAATTTTGTTTATTGCAGTACATGATACTCCTATTATAAATCATGTTGATTATATAAATTGTAATTATCATGTTGAGTTACATAAAACTTATTGATTATTTGTAACAGCACTTGCATTTTGTGATTATGTATACGTCGGTATAACCCCATTGGTTTTTAGCTAGTCGGGATTGATGGATCCCCAGAGTGATGACTCTACAGGAAATCACTGGATTTCCTTGGGTTGGTGTTTATCTTCCTGGTAATGGGTATATGATGAACCTACAACAAAAAAAATGCTAAATATAAGAAAATATAAGTGGAGATGAATTGGAAGTAATAAATACTGATATGCCATTTTTTTAGGTATAATGATACCTAGTGTGATGCAATTGTAAACTTTGAAGTAATTTGACATCAATAGCTAATTGTAATATATTCATGCATATTAGAATATGTTGTAGAAAGCATAGCATATCTCATTGTAGTTTTTAATATAGTGATTATAGGTTAGTACTCTCGTCTTTTAATTGTTCATACTGCATGTCTCATTCCTTTGTCATTTATGCTTTGATAGATAATAGTTACTTGCTACATTTGATTCATCAAACTCATCCGTTCTCTTTTTTAGCTGGTCCTACAGACGTGTTTGGTGGACTATCACCTCAGGAGCAGAATTATCAACAATGAATTATCAATACTATGTTTCTTAGCACAATTTTTTTGAAAACAGTAAAAAAATAATTATCAAATAGAAATTATGATTGTGTTCTAAAAAATATAACAGTAAGAAAATCACCCCAAATAAAGCCTAAATTCATCACAGCATAACTTTGAGTAAATACATGTTTTATGGGCTTATCTTATTTTTATTTGAGCTCTCGATAATTAAATCAAGTCTCATCTAATCCCCAAAAACGGGTTCCACCGTTATGAGATTGTGCTCGAACCTGGGTCTTATTAAGGAGGTTTTAGCTCTTGATATAAAGCATTTGGGTGCACTTAAGGAAGCAACAAAGGCCATTAAGAACGTCTGGAGCTCCAGTGTTACAGTCTTGTTTTGAAAATTGAAAGAGAAGATGAAGAAGGGAAAGCTTCCGAGCTCCGGCTGAAGCTGCATAAGAGATTCACATCAAATAATATGGCTGAATCAATTAAAGACAGTAAAGGATAAGATATAATGCCCTTTTCCTTTTCTTTGATCGGTAACAGTATATTTATTGTCTTTTTAAGATTTATTAAGTAGAGAAGAGAGCTAAAGACAGTACTGAAGAAAGCAACATTATTATTGGACTATGTACATTTCAGTAAGCTAGACTGCTGTAATAAATTTCGATGAAATTGAATCACATTAATTTTGATTTTTTTAGTTATTTTATAATTCATCATATTTGTTTTTGAAGTTTGCTCTTCCACAATTAAAACATGTGCGCTCCTCTTTTACCAGCAACTGCTGGAGGTTAAGAGGAATATGCTGACTAATACACTAGAGATTAAGGCTTTATTTGGGACGATTTTCTTCCTGTTTCTTAAAGCGGCTTTCTAGTTAAAAAGTTCAAAATTTTGTGCTAGAAAGCTGTTTTAAGAAGCAGTAAGAAAGTCGCCCAAACGAAGCCTAAGACTTCATTTGAAATGACTTTCTTATTGTTAAAAAAAAAACAGTAAGAAAACTGTCGCAAACAAAACCCAAGAGATTCAATGGGTCGAAGAATTATGGTTTTGGAGAACAATATGTGTGGATCTTTTATCCAATAATTAAATGCAGTTGTTGATGCAGACTTAAGTAAAGTTAGACAATACAAAAATTGAAGTTTTTTTATTTTTTAATAAATACTTTATAATTCCCTCATATTTACTTCTAAAATAGATACTTCGTCAATTGAAAGTTATATGCTCTTCTTTCCCAAGACAAGACTACCGGATACATAATCTAGTTGTAGCAAAAAAAAAAATCTTAGGTGCACCTTTGCATAGATTTAGAGAAATTTTGAGTTAGTTTTGAAATAATTAAATTTATTTTGACATATATCATCAATCAATCAACTATTATATTACTGCGGGCTTCAAAAATTCGTGCCCAGCCTCTTCGCGGCTCCTTTTCTTTTTCGGGTCATCGAGGAGAGTTTTAACGTTTAAGTTCCGAGGCAAATTTTGAGAAAGCGGATTGGATTTTGAATAAGACATTACCCAAAGATTTCCTCCTCATCTTGCGAGGACTTTATGATATAAGTTCAGATTTCCTATAGGCACAAGCCCCTATAAGTTAATTAACCCTCCCGATAGCAACAGAGAACTTTCGATTAAGGCTAGCAGTCAAACACGTACGTAGTATCCGATATATAGTTGCAACATGATTTGGTGTTTTAAAATTTAACCCAATCAAGATCTTATGGTTCCACAACTTTTCCCCGCATGCACTGAAGCACGTACACGGATACTTAACATTATCCCCGCTATGTTAAATGAGCGTGTACATGGTCTACCCGTCTCGCCGTAAGCGTCGCACCAGGCTTCAAGAGCATGTATAGGTGGTTCCCCGACGCGCCGCGAGCACCAAAAGAAGGATTTGGAGTTTTTCGGGTTTGGAGGCATTATACCTTAGCTAGAGTGAGCAACAACGACGACGATGATGAATGTGGACAACAAATTTTTCTTTCTTTTTTTTTTTCTCCTTTTTTTAATCTTTTTTTTTTATCTCTTTTCTCTTTCTTTTTGTCTTTTCTTCTTTTTTTTATAGATAATAATAATAGTAACAATTAATAATATTATTTAATAATAATGATTAATAGCAAAATAAAAAAATGTTATTGTATATGGATAGGGGTGTCAATATTTGACATGACACGAAAACCCGACCGGATCCTGACCCGGAATTTTTGGGTTAGACCCAACCCGTTTCCAAAACGGGTCGGGTTCGGGTTGTTGTCGGGTCAATCCGGAACTGTTTGAACCCCTACCCGCGGACCTGCCCGCCCTCTGCCAACACGCCCGCGTGGCTGCCCGCCCACCCAAACTGCTGCCCGCCCACCCGCACGGCTGCCCGCCCACCAGCGCGACTGCCCGCTCGCCCCCGCGGCTGCCGGCGACCCCGTCCCGCGCGACCACACCAGCCCCACACGAACCCTGCATGCGCACTCGCCTCGCAAACCGTGCCCGCGCGCCAGGCAGCTAGCCTTCCCGGTTTGAGTCAACCCAGCAACCCGTCGGGTCAGGTCCGGGTTCGCATTTCCGATCCGTTTACCTACCAGGGTCGGGATAGGGTCGACCCGTTTGAATCCGGATTAGTTCCGGATTTGACCCGAACCCGACCCATGACCCGAAATTGACACCCTTATATATGGGTATGGGTCTTGTCTTGAGTGGGAGAACAGAGATAGTAGCAGCAGCAATTGAGTGTGTGGCTTTGTCAGTGAAGCTTGGTTCAGCTATTGGAGATTGGAGGGTGCTCGACGTGGTTAGATCGAACAGAGCGGGGCTAGCGGCAGGAAGAAGAGGATTTTGGGTTGAGGAGGCAAGGATCGGGAGCTCCTTCCTGTGTGCGATTGGCGTGGAGCAAGCTGTATAGTTGGTAGTGAGGAGGGAATCGAAACGAGGTGTCGGACTCGATTGGCACGCGGTTCGACAAGTTGTGAGGAACAAACGGCTGAGAGGGGATGGGCCGATCGTTGAGCAGGGATCGGGCAAGGAGGGAGATGGGGATTGACATGCATGGTGTTAAGGACCGCTCAATATTGTTGTGAATCTCTGTTAACCAATAGTTAATCAGCACGTGTACACCCTGTATTAGAATAGGCTATATATATACATCTCTTGTAATGTATTCGGCAATCAAGAAAGATTAAATAAATATATACAATTCCTGTCTCTTCTTGTAATATCACAATCTGCTTCAGGATCGTCCAGGCCGATTTTGGATCGTCCTGGGACGATCAGTGGAAATTTGTCCGTACGATTCTGATTTCTGATTTTTGATTCTGACTCTGTTGATTTGTTCTGATATGATCTGTACGATTCCGATTCTGATTTGATATTTGTCCGTATACGTTCTGATTTCCGACTCTGTTTCGATTTCTGATCTGATTTTTGTCTGATGAATTTGGTTTTGGTTTCTGAGAATTTAGATTGGTGGTTTGTTGCTTTGCTGAGCTGTTGAGCTCACCCTTGCTTTTTGGTGGTTTTCAGGTTCTGGGAAGGGCAAGGAGGTCCAGGATTAGTTTCAGAGTCTGATCCGATTAGGTACTTTGTACTTTTGATTTTTGTACAGTCATGGCTTTTCTGTTCTGTCTTTCTTTCTGTTGAAAGCCATGCACTGTTCTGTAGATGATTATTTTGAGGAAATGAAAAGATAGATGTTTTGTTCCGCTGCATTTGATGTTTTTAGTAGCTCTGTTGTTCTGTGTGTTTCTGTTGAGTTAAGAATTTGGAAGATCAGTTCAGTAACCTAATCCAAAGTCAGATCCTGGATAAGCAAGTATAGCTCTCGTCGCGATCCGGCTCGGGCGGGATCCGTCCCCGTCGGGTCGGGTCGTGACAAAAGCACAAAAGCTTGTCAGTGGAAATACAGTTGAGCTCACCCTTGCTTTTTGGTGGTTTTCAGGTTCTGGGAAGGGCAAGGAGGTCCAGGATTAGTTTCAGAGTCTGATCCGATTAGGTACTTTTGTACTTTTGATTTTTGTACAGTCATGGCTTTTCTGTTCTGTCTTTCTTTCTGTTGAAAGCCATGCACTGTTCTGTAGATGATTATTTTGAGGAAATGAAAAGATAGATGTTTTGTTCCGCTGCATTTGATGTTTTTAGTAGCTCTGTTGTTCTGTGTGTTTCTTTTGAGTTAAGAATTTGGAAGATCAGTTCAGTAACCTAATCCAAAGCCAGATCCTGGATAAGCAAGTATAGCTCTCGTCGCGATCCGGCTCGGGCGGGATCCGTCCCCGTCGGGTCGGGTCGTGACAAGCTTTTGTGGTATCAGAGCACTGGTTTTGGAAACAGGTTGGATTGTGAAACAGAGCTTTAGGAAGTGATCAGTGAGTCTGTCTGGGGGTAGTTTTGGTCGTACCCGTACTTGTTTTGACTGAGTTTGGATTGGAGAATGTCGAGGACGACATTTTTCTGAGTTGGGGAGATTGTAATATCACAATCTGCTCCAGGATCGTCCAGGCCGATTTTGGATCGTCCTAGGACGATCAGTGGAAATACAGTTCCAGATTTTGCCCAGTTTTGCTCCAGGTGATTTTCTGCATGCATCGTCCAGGCCGATTGGAGACATCGGCCAGGCCGATCGGCACTGTAGAAAATATCGTCCAGACAACAGCCCTGAATGGAGACCAGGCCGATCCATTTGGTCGGATCGTCCCGGGACGATGCTGCGATCGGCCGGGCCGATCTGAGTATTACTTAAGGAAATTCTGTCGTTTTGAAGAGAGAGAAAAATCAGATTTTATAAAATATCTTTTTGAGGAGAGAGAAAGTCGAGGGCATTCTTGGAAAAGTTGATTTCGGGAAGACGCGGAGCCGTTTTCGAGCGAAGTGACTGTTGAGGATTTTGCTGTGCACGAGGTAAGGCACATTCCGTCTTTCTCAATTTTCAGTTCCGTCACGTTTGGCGGTATTTTCTGTCCAGATTTCGTTTTCGTTACGATTTTTCGTCCGTATCTTTTGATTGGTTCAGTTTTTACCGCGTAAGTTTCTGTATATTGTTGACGTGCCGAGTGTGCACATTTTGGTTATTTTCCGAAGATTTTTGTCCGGGTATTTTTGATTCGGCGATGTTTTTCGTATACTATAATTTTCTGTGAAAGTATAAATTATCTGTGCAGTAGAATAAAGGTTCTGAAATGTTAATATCTGTATTCTGTGCAAATTTGGTAAATTGTTATTTTCAGGAATTTTGTGTAAATTCTGTATACTGCCGTTGTGCTGCCCGATTTTCGGGTAATTTCTGAAATGTCCGAATTTCTTCTGAATTGAAATGCTATGTGTATAAGCTATAAAAAGGGAGTTATAAGGGGCCTGAATCCTATGAGATTCAGTTAGTGAAACGGGAAATCTGAAATGAGATCAAATCTGATATCTGTTCTGTTCCGGATCCGATGAATTCTGTTCTGGTGCTATAAGCACATCTGTTTTGGTGCCGTGAGCACAAAGGGAGACATAAGGGGCCTGGATCCTATGAGATTCAGTCAGTGTCTGGGAAGGGAGGCATAAGGGGCCGGAATCCGTAGAGATTCCGTCAGTGTCAGGGCATTTAGCTATATGTATCTGTTCTGTTTTCTGTATCTGTTATGTTCTGTACGAAATTGTGATTCTGATATGATATGCTCCGTACGATTCTGATTTCTGATTTTTGATTCTGACTCTGTTGATTTGTTCTGATATGATCTGTACGATTCCGATTCTGATTTGATATTTGTCCGTATACGTTCTGATTTCCGACTCTGTTTCGATTTCTGATCTGATTTCTGTCTGATGAATTTGGTTTTGGTTTCTGAGAATTTAGATTGGTGGTTTGTTGCTTTGCTGAGCTGTTGAGCTCACCCTTGCTTTTTGGTGGTTTTCAGGTTCTGGGAAGGGCAAGGAGGTCCAGGATTAGTTTCAGAGTCTGATCCGATTAGGTACTTTTGTACTTTTGATTTTTGTACAGTCATAGCTTTTCTGTTCTGTCTTTCTTTCTGTTAAAAGCCATGCACTGTTCTGTAGATGATTATTTTGAGGAAATGAAAAGATAGATGTTTTGTTCCGCTGCATTTGATGTTTTTAGTAGCTCTGTTGTTCTGTGTGTTTCTTTTGAGTTAAGAATTTGGAAGATCAGTTCAGTAACCTAATCCAAAGCCAGATCCTGGATAAGCAAGTATAGCTCTCGTCGCGATCCGGCTCGGGCGGGATCCGTCCCCGTCGGGTCGGGTCGTGACACTTCTGCTGTCTTTCATTGCTGTACAGGAAGAAATAACTTCTACATGGTATCAGCAAGCAGGCGATTCTGAGGACCCGACCATGACGACTCCGGCACCGGCTTCTTCGTCGATCGGCACCACTGCCTCAGGAGCCGCGGCGTCCAATCCTATCATTTCTCCTTCCTTGAAATTTGTAATCTCTAATCTAAAATTTCTTGTTCCTCATGCTCTCACTCCCGACAACTTCCCGATTTGGAGCACTCAGATCGCTAAACTGCTCAAGGCAAATGGTTTTGCGGGATTTCTTGATTCAAAATTGGATCAAGAAAACGTTGATCCGAATCAAGAATCGCACTCCTGGCATGTCACCTATCAAAATCTCGCGACGGCCATGTGTTCCACCATTTCGCCGGCAGTTCTTCCCTACGTGATTCATCTCGATTCAACTCACGAAATTTGGACTACTCTTCACAACCGATTTCAGGCGTCGAATCGATCCAAGGTAATACAGCTCAAAAATGAGCTGCATAATATCTCTATGCAGACAATGACAATGACTCAGTATCTCACTGAGATCAAGAAGATCGTCGATCAGATAGCGTCAGCGGGCTCTTCTGTAGATCCTGAAGATGTAATAATATACATCTTAAATGGTCTTCCGCTGGCCTACCAATCGTTCGCTACCACCATCCGCACTATGCAGGGTTCCCTGTCTCTCGACTCTCTCTATGCGCTTCTTATTAGCGAAGAAATTCACCTAAAATCGGCGGCCCTGAAATTTCCCAAACCACCGGATAATCAATCCGCTCTGTACACGGGAAGAGGTCGGGGTCGGCGTGGCCGTGGAAGACCCGGACCAACCACATTCTCAACTAACACCAACAACCAGTATTCATCCATTACGTGCCAAATTTGCAAGAAAAAGGGCCACAGTGCGGAAGCCTGCTGGCATAGGCTGAACCCCAACTACACGCCTCAACAGTCAGCCACCAAGCACACCAGCGCTCTTCTAGCTAACCATGAGAACAACTCGGCGTCGGACTGGTATATAGACTCAGGTGCCTCATCACATATGACTAACTCGACCGAAAACCTGGACGCTTACAACTCATACAATGGAACAGAGAATGTCATTCTCGGTGATGGCCGAACGGTACCAATAGCTCACACGGGTTCAGGACTCCTTCCCACCCCGGCTAGTAAGCTAGTTTTATCTCGACTACTGCATATTCCTTCTTTATCTTACAACTTATTATCTATCTCTAATCTTGTTAAAGATAACCCTATTTCTATCACTTTTGACGCAAGTGGCTTTGTGTTTAAGGACCGGATGACAAATCAAGTCATCCTTAAAGGCCCGTGCGATCAAGGCGTTTACAAGATAGCCAACTCTACTCCGAATGCTACCGCTACAGCGTTTACTGCACAACACCTCTCTCCGACAACTTGGCATATGCGTCTTGGACATCCCAACTCTCAAGTTCTGCGGCATATCTCCATCGATAATCCTTTGTTACATATAAGCAATAATATATACAATTGTACTCCGTGTCTGTCCTGTAAAGAACAAAAATTCCCTTTCGAACGCTCTTCTACTACTACTCGGTTTCCTCTCGAACTCGTTCATTCCGACGTGTGGGGACTCACCGGTGCCTTCACACCAAGGTTTTCGATATTACGTTATATTCGTGGATGATTTTTCTCGATTTGTTTGATTATATCCACTATTACATAAATCGGATGTCACGAATATTTTCATTACTTTTGTGCATTTTGTTGAACGACAAACAAATAGGAAACTTCAAACCATAAGAACGGACGGTGGAGGCGAGTTTGTTAACCACAGGTTTCAATCTTTCACCCAAAACGCTGGCATTAAGCATCAACTTCTACAAATGGCTGGTTCGACGGAATCGAAGGAGGATGGAAAACTAGGGTTAACGCCAGCTATGGAGTCGGAGTTTGCTGCGACTGGGATCGGCGGGGTTTGGCTGCACAGGAGGAAGATCGGGGCTGGTGGAGTCGGGAGTGCGGATTGTGAGCTCCTGTGTGCGATCAACACAGTGGCTGGAGCAGGCAGGGAAGCGGAGGTCGGAGTCGGCGGGAGCCGGGAGGAAGGGCCGCCGAACTGCTTAGGATGTGAGGGAATCGGGACAATGAAGAGAAAATCGAGCTTGAGAATCTTGCGGCTTCGGGATCTGGAAGAGCAGACACAATTTTTTCACATAAATTCCTTCAACTTTGACCAGGATATTGTGACACATTTTTTTCACATAAATTCCTTTAACTTTGGAGATTTAATGATTGTAATTTTGATGTATACTTCAGCCAACTGAATATAAGTGACCGGTCACTTACCCAAGCTATATGTTTTGAACAAAAGATCTTATAGGTATGTATCATATGAACCAGTAAGGTTAAACAATTTCCCTTTTTATTGACATTTCATCCAACAAAGAAAAAAATTGATGCATTCTAATAGCTTCTGCTCATGTCAGAAAAACAGAAGCTAAACAAGATATCATAGTTGGTTTCAGTTTTTCTGATATATTCAACAATGTCAGCAAATCAAATGATACTATGTGAAGATGGCTATAAAAGTGGAATGGGGCTGAATGGAGTTCCAATTTTATAAACTTGCTAGTCATGGAATCCCATATGAGAAATTAAGTTCTCCATGGACAAATTGAGATGATTTCCATCGAGTTATTAAGCCCAGAATAATAGTTTTTGGTATCTACACCTAGGCAAATTATTGCATCCGGTCACCTGACAGAGAGATCCGTTCGAATCTCTCTCTGTCTATAGTAAAAGCTTTACATGCGCTTTACTATAGACAGAGAGATCTGAACGGATCTCTCTATCAGGTGACCGGATGCAATAATTTGCCCTACACCTAAGCATACATTTGACAATATTACAAATGCAATAACTCATGAAATTATAAAAAAATAAAGCTCCACAACAGCCACAATATCACACCCACTAAAATGCAAATATAGTTAGTTATAAATTAAAAAAAAAAAACGATCAAAACAACCCTTTGACTCTCTATGAAAGATCAAAATGATCCCCAACAATATTAAAAGAACATTTTGATCTCTCGAGTCTTTAAAAGAGAATCAAAATAATCCCATGACAGGACTATTTTGTTCCTCTTTAAAAAGTTGAGGGACCAAAATAATCATTTAATATAATTGAAAATTATTTTGATCTTTCTTAAAGAATCGAGAGATTATTTTGATTCTTTTTTCTCAAATTTTTTACTTCTCGCAAGTTAAGCACTCAAGTTGATCAACATCATTTACACATGGACTGTAAGTAGATTAATGCGTTAGTAACTAACCTAAGAAAAATAATTAAATTTAATCTTAATTAATTCAAGTTATTTAATGTTTAACTAATTAACATATTCCATAAGTGTATTTATATTATATTAAACACTAATTAGACACAATTTTATTAATACAAAACCATTTCCTCTTCTTCCATCCTGCCAGGATTCTCCTCATGAAATTGATCCTATAGAGTAGATCGCAAGAGAAGGAGAGACATGTAGGAGAAATGGTATTGCACGGGATCGTAAGATTCAAGGAAATCCCTCGTGTGAAAGCTTCACATTAAATCGGCCGAACTATCGGATTTGGTAAATTTGGAATTTACGGGAAAACAGGACCAAAATGGGATTTATATTTCCATAGGATTCAGAGGGCTTGATTTTGGCGTTTGACAGGATTTACCTTAAATCCTACTTAAAAAACATTGAACAATCGATAACTTTGGGACAATTGAAAGCATCAAGCCACAAAGAAAGCAAAACTGTCAAAAGACAACTTAGGTTTGCAATGCACTAACAAAAACAAGAATGCAATAATCTTGTGATGATAATTTTCTTCAATTCAATTTTGAGGGAACTAAGGCTTCGTTTGGGACGGCTTTTTTACTGCTTCTTAAAACAACTTTTTAATACAAAAGTTAAAATTTTTTACTCGAAAACTGCTTTACGAAGCAGCAAAAAACCATCCCAAACGAAGCCTGAGTGTAATCTAGTCCAACACGTTAAGCAATTTGAGTCAATAATTTTTTTTTATTTCAATTAATAATGAGCCAAATAAGAGCAATTCACAAACATGAAATATATTTGAATAGCTTTAATAAATTATAGAATTATAGAAAGATGCTTGCATTGAAGAATTAAAATAGTGGCCTAACTTACAAGAATACCACTGAATTCACAATTATTTTCTTAATATGATGTTGACAATCGAATTTGCAGAATCATAACAATAATGCAGTAATTCACCTAGTTTAGGTAACACTTAAGATAAGCATGAAATTTCACACCTCTGAATAGATTTAACTGATCAAAGAGTAGACATCCTCATGCTCAGCAGCTTGAAAATCAGAGGGATCAGAAATCATTGAGAATCTCAACCATTGATTCCTTTCAATATAGTTCAGAAAAGGATGCAATATGAACCCAATAAGCATGGCAAAAAGGCTGACAACCATGATTTTGAATGAAGCAAAAGCCAGAACAACAATTATCAGAATAGTAGGAGGTATGAGCATCAAAATGCAACCAAGAGTATCCAAAGGTATCCGGTAAGGCCGAGGTGCTGTTGGATACTTCATTCTAAGCCTTATAAATGCTATAAACTCTAAAATCATTCCAAAACAGTACAAAAAATTCTCAGCAGCAACAATTTCTTGAAAGCTCATCCATGAGAGCAACAACACACCAGATGCAGAGAAAAGGATTCCTATAAGTGGTGTTCCATACTGAGATCTCTTGCCAAAGAACTCTGGAAGCATCCCTCTCTCAGCCATGCCTAGAAGTTGATAAGAGTCGCTGCTCATTTCGGCAATAAACATCCCCATATTCGATAGCGCTGAAGCTCCTTGCAGCCACCATCTCAGCCAAATGCCACCTAGCATTTTGGCAATGTCAGAGAAGTAACCATCAACCCATAGCTCCCTATCAAGTGGGATAGCACCAGTACCAGTGAAGAGAGGAAAAAGATACCCAACAACAACTAATATTAAAGCATATAGTAATGCCTTCGGCAGAGTTTTCTTTGGGTTGTGGACTTCTCCTGCCAAGGTACTGATGTTGTCCCAATAATTCAAATTCCAAAAAAGGGTGTTCAAGTATAGACTCCAGTCAACATTGTTAAAATCAACCACTAACCACTGTGAAACATCCAACCTTGGAATGGCTACAAGGCCCATAACTATGAAAGGAAGGATCGAGAAAACCCCAAGAAATACGGCTACCCATCCAACTATAGTAAGCCCTCTGTAGTTCGTGTAAGTCAAGCCAACAGTTAGAATCAACACTGCCACAGTCCTTGCAAGTCCCCCTCCTAAGGCTGGAATACCAGACTTCAGATAGTCTAAAAATAGAACTGGATAGAGAGCATTATCTATCACACCACTTAGCCATTTCATCCAACCTTGTTGGAAGCCCCAGAAAGGTCCCAACGCTGAAGAGACCCAGACAACATAACCACTATTCTCGGGGAACATTGTCCCTAATTCTGCAGTAATCAGTGCTTCTGGAATGCTCCATATTATGGGAAATATTAGGAAACCAGCAATGGCAAGAAGAGGACCTGCTGCTTGAACGCTGTCTTCTATTCCAAAAGGCCCGCCGGAGACCTCATAGAAGATTAAGAAAACAAGAGGAACAATAGAAACTTTTTGAACATTTTTTGATCTTGTAGATTCTTCTTCACTAATATTGTGGTAATGTTGGCCACGACATTCCCCCATGTGCCTTGAAAGACCTCTGTTGTATCCAGAGCTTCTCAATTTCTATATGAAGAATACACACAATCAGTACCTTCTTTAAGCCTGTGTTTTGATGTTGAGAAACAGCAATATTAGAAAAAAAAGCTACGCTACACATACCAGCAAAGGCAAAATATTTTTCACATTTTATTCCGTAGCATGTCATATTACAAAGAAGTGCAGTATATGAGAAGGCACTGGGCTAAAATTACATCTTTTTATGATACATAAAATAAAAATGATGTTGAAAATGTAACGTTGGGTCATCCTAAAATCATAACTTAGTGCTCATTTGGCTGCATGATGATATAATACATGTTTAAAAAGAGATGATTTCTTTTCACTCATTTAGTGAGTGAAAAAGAAATCATCACATTTGAGGCATTTTGGAGATGTTTGTAAAGCATAAAATCAATATTGGATTTTAACTAATATATCCAATCTAATGACATAATCTATTAAACTTATTATATTTTAAAACATGGTTTTTAATTTCAAACTGCCAACTAGACTTAAGAAAAATTGGAAATCCATTGTATTAGTAAACATAGTACAGATCCTATTCAAAGCTTCAACAAGAGAAAATTTATGCAATTAGCTGAAAATATGAGCTTCGCATGCAATGCAGAAGAAAAAAAAAAAATGTACTACGCTTATCCTGCAGCTTAAAAATATTATGGAGATATGAAGTTAGAACTGTTTGTTTTGGTCTTCTTTGCCTTAGGGTAAAGTTGTGCTTGGAATTCTTGACCAAATATCTAGCAAAATTAAATATGAAATCCAGTTGGATGATCCTGACATATAATATCTGAGAGAATGGAAAACTTTCATTAGACCGCACAAGTAACAAAGCACACAAAACGATTCCAAAAATCTAGTTTAATGACCCAAACATCAATAAACATGATTAATGGTAGATATATATTATTCGAAGATTAAGGAATTAATGATTTAATCAAATTCGATGAGTGAATATAACTACAAAGTTGATTAAGAGTAAATAATGTTAGTACGCTTGATGATTTAATAAGCCAATGTATATATGGTTAGAGTAATTTAATGACCCAAAAACCATGGGCATTAATAAGCTAATTAAATCTAGTTAACATGATGTCCATATCTTATATTTAAAGTTTGATTTATAATGCCCGGTTATATAGTAATTAGACTACTTGTAATAATCTGATTTGTATCTGGCAAGACTTGTATGTTTATTTAGCATCTACTGAATTTCTATATATTTTTAGAGCTATGTTTACGTCTAGTTTAGTCGCCAAAATTTTGTGGTTTGATTTGGAGAAAATTTTGATATTTTGAAAATTGGCCTTAGTACATCAAATTAAATTTTCTGACTTCATTTGATATCCTATTTATAAATCATCTCCAACATATTGTAGAGCAATTAACACTATTTTAAATATTTTTTTGCCTATTTTTATAGCCATCCTAGGTATGAAAAGTGAAAACAAGATATTTCTTATTGGATTTGTCTTTCTTAAGGAATTAGGATATCTTTATAAAAAGAGTTTTTTGGAATCATTTGATGTCCATTTTGCAAATTATTGTCCCTAGAGTGTTCTAAAAATGTTGTAGTATATGTTGATTATTTTCTCATGATTTTGAAACTCCAAATTTCATTTTATAAAGGGATTTATATGAAATTTGTAATTAAAATTCAACAAATTAAATAATTACAAATATACCCTAATATTATTATTTGTATATATAAACCCAAAATGCATTTCGAGGATTCCATTTTACCGCTTTTCTAAGCTTTTAGCCATGAGATCATTTAAGGAGATTAAGGAAGACAGAAGAAGGGGAGACAGAAAATTTAGAAACAAGGTCTCAGAGCTCATTTCGTCTATCGGGTCAGCTGGAAAAGTTGTCTGACTCGAGGTAAGCTATCATTATCCTACTTCAAATTTTAGTTTTATCGCTCAATGTGAATTTCAGTATTTTATTTGATCAGATTTTATACAAACTCAGATTCATGAAAATTGAAAAAAAATTCATCATATAACTTTTAGTACATTGTAGGATAGAATATTCTGATCATATTAGCATGTATAATTAAATTTTTAATAACATATTTTAGGTTATGATATTTTACTTATTTTAGCAATTATATTGACACCGATAAAAATGCTATAATAGGATAACAACTTCGAAATATTGCTTTGAATATTATATATGAATGATTTTATGAATTGTAATATTGAACTGCATATACAAATTTACCCCTATAAACCATACTCTTTTGGCATACATACAAAAGAGTGACAGTGACATTATGGGAGTTATAGGTAGTGGCTAGATTGCCTGTGTTTGGTCACTACTTTGAGGAGTGTATTCCTCCTTGTGAGCTTTTCAGTAGGAGACCATCAGTAGAGGGGCATCGGAGGGGAAGGTTAGTCTTGCCAGACGTTTACCCTGCCCTTCTTCAACACTACCGTCAGACATACAGATCATCGGGTTTGTCGATACGTGCCCGAGCTACCGCCCCTATGGACGTCTGGGTTCACAGTTTTCGTCAGGATAGTTATTTGTCCTTCTATATTGTGTCACTGCATGATCCTTTCGGTTGCGGCTAGCATCGTGGATATCTACTGTTAGAGGAGACTGTCGAGCTGTTCTCTTTAGTTGGCTACTAGGCATCGATGAAGATTTATTCCTTACGAGGTTTTTAGCCACATGGTTGTGCACCTTCGTTCTTGCACTAAGAGCAAGATCTGTTTGATGTGGTGTTCTTTTAGCAGCCAATCAGCTTTCATAGGATGAGTGTCTTTCTCTGGCTCCAATAGTGCTTACCATGATGTATAGGATTCTTCAAACCTCTTTTGAGGTGAGTTCCTTTGAGCTATGGGACCTAACTTCGTCGTGGCATTACCTATACGGTTGGATCCATCTACACATTCAGGGGAGTTTTTTTGACTAGAGTGCCCTTCATACTTCCTAGAGAGAGGATATCCCACTGTCATCCAGATGTTGCAGGCTTCTTCCACTTTGGAGTCAGGACATATGCGGCTTTTCTTCTTTTCTCCACACTTGGTGGTAGAATGTTGCTCTCTACTTCATCAGCCACATGTTGTTGTTCTACCGCCTAATTTGAGGGAGATAGATATTGTTGACGGACTTGATCAGAGGAAGAGATATACTCCACTACATTGAGGATGCACTTTGAGGATAGCTGAGTACTTTATCAGCATGTGCCTAGGCTGATTATGTCACCGCTTAGGTAGCTTCATGATATTAGAAGGGTATCAGCCAAACAGGGTGGCAGATGTCAGGCATATGGATGTTATCCCACAGGAGACAAGTGTATATGCTAAGGCTTGGCACCATTTCCAACTTTAGTTTAGCCCTTCCTCATAGTTAGTAGGTATCAGTTACACTTGTATGACCTTGGTGTGGCTTTCTTTTATGGCTTTCTTGGAGCGTGGTTGATGCAAGACTAAAATGTTTAAATGTATGCGATAAGAAGTTGCACGATTTATTGAATAAAACAATTAAGATTTAAAACTATTAGCAGTCAAAACGACAAAAGAAAATGAGAGAAGGGTGCCTGCGTTTAGGCTAAGTCACTTGTCAAACACTTGGAATATCAAAACAAATTAAAAGCTCAATAACATGCGTAGTAAGTAGCTTCAACAAAATTCCTAATATAACAATAAGTTAGTCACATAGAAGGCACGCTCAAGTCCTACGTTTACTAAGCTCGGCAGAAATAGGTGAACAAGACCATCATGAAGTAATTCAAACCACAAAGAGAGTTAGACTTAGGAAAATACAAGAGTATGAAACTTGGAAGACATTGGTCACTGTTTGGATGTAATTCTCCACTGAACGGTACCAAGTTGCTCCTTTATGGCCTTGATAAGAGTATCAAGAATGCGCTCCACGTATTCCTTGACAGTGTTGTCAATATTCGGATTGATGTTGAAGAAATTTGAATGAAGGGGTGCACGAAACCTTGCTCATCGTAGGCAAGGCCGTAGTCAGGCTCCGCATCGGCCATTCATTGGCTTTAGGAGAAGAGTGTGTAGTTAAAGATCAATGTCAATCCTTTGAATCTGTTGACCCTCATGCTATACCCAAAGGAGAAGAAGAGAGGAGAATGCAAACTAAAAATCCCGTGTACATACCTTGCACCTAACGGGTCCGCGAATCCTGCCAAAATCACGCCGATTCGGCGCCGTCCAGGTCTCCTCGCGGGATTTCTGCGTACGCCTCCTCGGTCGCACCTCCAATTGAGTCGTTAAATACCGACTCAAAGGGATCGTTCGCTGCAGCTCTTCCTCCCGATACCCCCCGCAAACCACACGGCTCTTCCACGCTCAGCTCTGCTTCCCGATCTCCACAACCCCTTGCACGACCTCTGCCCTAATCCCGACCCCAGCTCTCTGTGCCGGCGAGATACCCGAGCTCTTCCAACCTCCTCTCTTCCACGATCGCAAGAGCTCCAAAGCTTCCGATCCCGAACCTAGCTGGCCTCCTCCTTCTCGATCTTCACAGACAAACAGAGAGAGAGAGAGAGAGAGAAGCTTCCTCTCTTACCTGAGCCGAACCCGCCTCCTCTTCTCCGATCTCCCTGTCCGACTCCACACAGCAAGCCGACGCCATTTCCTCCTGTCGGATCGATTTTGATCGGAAGCACGAACAGGAGATCGCTGGCTGTGTAGGTGGCCTTCTCCCCTTCGCGCGCTTCTTCAGCCAAATCCCTTAAACAGAAAGTTTAATTAAACTTTCTGTTTAATAAGATTAGGCTTAATCTTATTTTGATTTATAATTGAGTTAAATTAATTATAATATTAATTATAATTAATTTATCAGGAATTATAAATTAAAATGAGTTATTTATAATTAATTTAAATTAATATAATTAATTGTATATTAAAATATAATTAATTATAATTAGTTTTTTATTAATCATAAATTAAACCCAATCAAGTTATGATTAATTTTAAATTAAGAGTAATTAATTATAGATTAAATATAATTAATTATATTTTGCTTAATTATAAAATAAATTTTAAGAATTTTATAATTAATTTTAAATTAAATATAGTTAATTATATATTAACAATAATTAGTTTATCATTAATTATAAATTATATATGTTAGTTCATAATTAATTATGAATTGAATATAATTAATTATATGTCAAATATAATTAATTATATATGATTTATAATTAATTACGAATTAAAATGCTTCCTTCTCTCCTCGAGCCAACACCGCCGTCATCGACCTCGCGCAGGTATAACCTTAGAGGGCATACTTTTCTACACACAAAAAATATCCATACACGCTTTTCTACACACAAAAAATACCCATACACGCTTTTCTTAGCGTGGTGGGGAATCAAAAAAATACACGGCCGCGGTGTCCTCGAAAGAGGGCATCTACCATACACGCTTTCTTAGCGTGGTGGGAAAGGCCCAGTTTTCCGTAGTTTTCCCCTAAACGGGGGAGACGCCGGGAGGCTGCCGAAATTTCGGGTGAAGACGGACTGTACTTGGACTTTATTTGCACATCAAATGGACAAAAATGAGACTCGTACCTGGACCTGATTGAACTCAAAGGATGATTGAACTTGGACTCGGACTCGTGAACCTTTGAACTTGAGAAGACAATGGACTTGTGGACTTGATTCAATTGACTTAATTGAACTCAAATAAAAAAATGTATTGAACTAAAGTCAAGCTTGGATCAATTGTGGACTTGACTTGATCTAAAACAAGAACTTGATTTGAACATTAAGCGAACAAGGCTTGAACTCAAGTGAACTGCAGGAGACTATTTGAACTTGAGCTGAGTGACATTGTTTGGGACTTGAACAAAAAAGAGCTTGGACTTGTGGACTTATTTAAATAAAATGAGCTTTAAATTCAAATGAATTTGAAATCAAATAAACAAGAATTTGAGTTTGAACAACAATAGACTTGAATTGAGTTTGAACTTGTGCAAGAAGACATGATCATGCTTAGAATTGAACCATGATGAACTCAAGTTGGACAACAAGAACTTGTTCATTTGAACATGAACTGCACGACACCAAGTAAAGTTTGGGTTTGCAAACAATAGATTCAAATCCAGGTGAATTCCATATGGCAGTAGAAGACTTGAACGAATATTGAAGACTCATATTGAGTTTGAAACTCAAGTCTGAATGAAATTGAACTTGGATCCAAACACATACAAGGACAAGGCTTGAATCCTGTGCAAGGGAGCTCAAACTACAATAACATTTGTATGGTCAATAGTGACTCAAGATACGTTACAAGACCTCGATGCACAATCTCCTACGACAATCCCTACAACGCATGTTGATTGAGATGGAAATATTGGAGACCAGCAATCAAAGACCCATCCTCTACAAAAGAGTACAATCAAGAACCACCTGAGATTGGTGAAAGGTGATTTCAATGCAAAAGTAAGGGTCCTCCTACGAATACTCCTAGGAGCTCGTAGCTGATACGACGATCCTCTGCCAGCAAACACAAGCCACTTGTGGATAACAACTGTGGGTACTTCGTAAGCACATCGAACCACGGTGGACACAAGTATAAGTATCACCTACGACAACGGTGATCAAGATCTTCTCGATCCTGTATTCAGGAAGGGGAACAACTCTGGCATCCACAAATATCAGAAATATCAAGTCTACTACGTTAAAGATCTTAAAAAGATTCCATTTCAAAATAATGTTCATAGACTTCAAGAAATCCATCCCCGATGATTGAGAAAGGGGAGTCAATATCAAGACAAACTACAACACCACGCCACCGGATCTGCAACATTCGTACAAGCAGACTGAAGGCGTCTACAATTATTTCAAAATACCCCTGCACGTGCACTATAAATTGTATACACATAGGTACACTAAAAGGGGTAAAAATAATTATAAAACCCGCATGGGCCCCGGCGAGCGTGTTATTGGTACACACGTGACGTCTAGGGATGCTGCGTGGGTTGACAAGTGAATTCAGGTTCGAAACCGATCCTTCTATACGGGTCAATAGAAGTCGACAGGGTTCGAACCATTAAGCAAATATAAAGCTGTGGCGACCGGTATATTTGCTTTAAAACATTCATATTAGGCCTACAACAATATGAATTCACTAATAAAGGCACGAAGCCTATGAAACCCGATCCTCTGTCAACAGCCCGACAGAGTTGACAAGGTTCAATCCATAAAAGGAAATGATTCCAAGTACACCCCGATGATGGCCGTGTTGAATGTTTATCTCAACCGGAGGGGTTCACAAACATTTCAAATGACTCTCAAATATCCAAATGTCTTCCATGCTCCATCCAAAAACCCAAAAAACTCCACAAAAATCCCAAAATCCAAAAATATTTAAAATTGAAATAAACCCATCAAAACTTAAAGCAAAATTCATCCATCCTCCGCAACAGTCTGTCGGGGTGGACAAATTCAAATAAACTCTAGCTCACAAAGAGCCAAATGCCTAGTCGAAAATATCACTAGGATCCATTCTCAAACAATCTCTTGCCAGTAAGGACGTGGTACGTGTCCTCTAACCGGCAGTTTCGCCGCCAAATGGCACTGCAGGTAAACGGTTATGACCCGGGGCCCTCTGAACCGAGTGGTTTTGCCGCCAAATGGCACCACAGATAGCGGTTATGGCCAGAGCCAATACGCTCCTTAATGGCGTTAAATCCTTGAGATATGAATCAATAGGATATGATCGATAGGGCACAAAGCCCTTTGTTAGCTAAGGTGAATTCAAATTTGTCCCCTTAGACAAACATCCAACCCAGGTCTACAAGGTCCCCTTGGACGAAGCAACCCATGGCTGCCGACAAGGATCCTTCTGTCAGGTTGGGTCGACTACCTCCTCTGACTAAGTAGACCAGGGATCACGATGGCCCGGGACGACGGAACCATGGGATCTTGATCGGGTCTATCATTCATTCCCCCACCATCCGCTTTAAGTACAAGATGGTGAAATTTTCAATTCTAAATATCAAACCCTTTCCAAATATCCAAATCCAATCAATTCTCAAATCCAAACCTATGCTGCTACTATATGCCAGATAACACGTATCTCTATACGTATCTGATCGACGACTAGCCTTAATCGAAAGTTCTCTCTCGTGATCGGGAGGGGTAATTAACTATAGGGGCTTGCGCCTATAGGAAACCAGAACTCAGATCATAAAGTCCTCGCAAAATGAGGGCGAAATCTCTGGGTAGTGTCTTATCTACAAACCCATCTGCCTTCCAAAATTTACCTCGGAACTTAGTTCGTTAAAACTCCCTCGCCGAATAAGAAAAGCAAGCGGAGGCCGGGGCCGAATTTTCGGAGCCCACAGATTTCTGGCGACTCCGCTGGGGATTGGTTTCTCTTTCCATCTTTGGCTAGTTGTCTTAGTGTTATAGTAGTAAAAAAAAAAGTATAATGATAATATTGAGCTCTGTACGGTGAACATCAGGATGTGACATTTGGTCCCTATATCCAAAGATCCATCTCTGAAAGGTCCCGATAGAGCTAAAAGCCAACAATCGGAGTCGCCCCCAGATTTCTGGCGACTCCGCTGGGGAATGGTTTCTCTTTCCTTCTTTGGCTAGTCATTTAAATGCTATAGTAGAAGCTAAAATACTATGCTATATACGGTGAACATTAGGATGTGACATTTGGTCCTTATGTCCAAAGATCCATCACTGAAAGGTCCCGATATAGCTAAAAGCTACCATCTTTTATAATGGCAGAGCAAAAAAAAAGAATAAAGATGTGTACGGTGAATATCAGAATGTGACATTTGATTCTTATGTCCAAAGATCTATCACTGAAAGGTCCCGGTAGAGCTAAAAACTACTATCTTTTATGATGGTAGAGCGAAGAAAGAATAAAGATATGTACGGTGAATATCAGGATGTGACATTTGGTTCTTATGTCCAAAGATCCATTACTGAAAGGTCCCGATAGAGCTAGAATCTACCATCTTTTATGATGATAGTGCAAAGAAAAAATCAAGATATGTACGGTGAGCATCAGGGTGTGACACTTGGATGCATATCCAAGAATCCACCGCCGAAAGGTCCCGATATAAGTGAAAATAAATATAGAGACCCACATCTCTAGAAATTTTTTTTTTTTTTTTTTTTTTTAAAGAATGGTGTTACATCTACCGTATACCCCTAGAGATCCACTATTAAAGAAATTTATCAAAAATAGGTCCCAAAGATGATCCCTACAGATAAAGTTCTTGATGGTCAACATCTCGAAGAATCATTCAAGAAATCCCATCATTTTTCAATTATATCTTCTCGGACTGAGGAAGATCTTTGTCTGAAAATAAAGAGACTCATTTGCGAATTCAGGGACTGCTTTGCTTGGATATATGCTGAGATGTCCGGCTTATCCCCTGATATAGCAGTTCACATATTAGCCATCAAATTAGATGCATCACCTGTCAAGCAAGCTCCAAGGAGAATGATGTTGAAGATTGAAGAACAGGTGATTGCCGAGACGAAGAAGCTCATTGATGCAGGCTTTATTCGAGAAGAAAAGTATGCCGATTGGATTGCCAATATCGTCCCAGTGAAGAAGAAGAACGGGCAAATTCGTGTCTGTATTGACTTTAGGGACCTCAACAAGGCGTGCCCAAAAGATGATTTTTCACTTCCTGTATCTGAACTCCTAGTTGACAACACTTCCAACTACGACATGTTCTCCTTCATGGATGGATCGTCAAGATACAATCAAATCAAGATGGCGCCCGAAGACGAAAAACACACATCGTTCAGGACGCCCATCGAAATTTTCTGCTACACAGTCATGCCCTTCGGCCTGAAGAACGCTGGTGCCACCTACCAGCGGGCGATGACTCACCTATTTGATGATTTGATACATCAGAAGGTCGAGTGTTATGTGGACGACCTTGTTGTCAAGAGCATGGATCGAAGAAATCACCTAGATGACTTGAGGATTGTATTTGAAAGGATCAGAAAGTATGATCTAAAAATGAATCCTCTCAAATGTGCTTTTGGAGTCTCTTCTGACAAATTCTTGGGGTACGTTGTTCGTCATCGAGGTATAGAGATCGACCCCAACAAAATTAAGGCGATCACGGAGATGCCACCACCAAGGAACCTTCGACAGCTTCGCTCGTTGCAAGGACAACTGGCTTTCATTCGGAGATTTATATCAAATCTATCGGGTAGGTGCCAGCCATTTTCAAAGCTAATGAAGAAAGATGTCCGTTTCAAATGGGACGCAGAATGTCAGGAAGCATTTGATAGTATCAAGAAATACCTGTTGAATCCGCCCATTCTAGCAGCGCCAATTCCGGGGAAGCCTCTTATACTGTATACAGCTGCACTAGAAGAGTCCCTCGGAGCATTATTGGCCCAGAATAATGAAGATGGAAAAGAAAATGCGCTCTACTATATCAGTCGGAGGTTGATTGGAGCAGAAAGTCGTTATTCCCCAATTGAAAAGCATTGTCTGGCGCTGATTTTTGCAGTTCAGAAACTCCGCCACTATATGCTATCCCATAAAATCACACTGATATCAAAGATCGATCCGCTGAAGTTCTTGATGACAAGACCAGCGTTGACAGGTCGTCTAGCCAGGTGGGCAGTATTGTTATTGCAGTTTGAAATCACATACATGCCACAGAAGGCGGTGAAAGGACAAGCCTTGGCAGATTTTCTTGCTGCACACCCAATCCCGGCTGATTCTCCACTAAATGATGATTTGCCCGATGAGCAAATGATGCAGGTTGAGGAGAATGAAAAGCTACCGTTCTGGGAGATGTACTTTGATGGGGCATCATCTATCAGACCTGTCCGACCTCCAAATATAGCAAGAGCCAGAGCTGGAATTGGCCTCATTTTCGTAGCACCGGAAGGAGGTATAATGAGATTTTCATTCAGTTTGACTGAACCTCGGACCAATAACGAAGCCGAATACGAAGCTCTATTAACAGGATTAGAAATTGCAATCGATGTCAGAATCCAACATCTTCAAATCTTTGGTGATTCTCAACTTGTGATAAATCAGGTCCTTGGTATTTACAAAGTTGGCAAAGTTGAATTGGCCCATTACCATCGGCGAGCCCTCGAGCTTCTGAAGCAAATACCAAATGTTGAAATAGCTCGAGTTCCTCGAGGACAGAATGCTAAAGCAGATTGTCTGGCCAAATTAGCCAAAGAAATGGCGAACATCAATGAGGAGAGGCCTATATTCATTGGAGTTTACACTCGTAGGGTCTTGGAGCCCGCTCTATTACAATTCCCAAGGGCAGAAGGAATTTCAGATTCAAGTCAGCATGATGAAACTCCAGTTGACCCTCAACCTCTCCATCAGATTGTTATGGAGAATTATCCAGAAGAATATCACGTGGCCAAGAGACATAAAGCTAGTCAAGCTTCAGAATCGTGGTGGCATTGTTTAGATATTGAAGTCGAAAATGATTGGAGACATCCATTCATTGACTACTTCAAGGAAAACAAACTCCCGACAGAAAAGTCTATGGCCGCACAAATTAGAAAAAGGGCATTGCGATACGCATTTGTCAATGATACGCTATACAGGCGAGCTTTTGATCAAATGTGGCTAAGGTGCCTAGGGACCAAGGAAGCTGATAAAGTGGTATCAGAAGTCCACGAAGGGCTTTGTGGAGCACATCAGTCAGGTCCTAAAATGGCCGCTAAAATCAAGAGAATGGGTTACTATTGGCCGACCATGGTCAAAGATTGTATCGATCACGCTAAGAGGTGCCACGAGTGTCAAATCCACGGTGATGTTATACATCAACCGCCAAATCCACTGCACCCAACAATAGCATCTTGGCCATTTGAATGTTGGGGCACTGACATTATCGGGCCAATAGATCCGCCGTCATCATCGGGACACCGTTTCATTCTGGCAGCGACGGATTACTTTTCCAAGTGGGCAGAAGCGGCTCCATTCAGAGAGGTCACATCCGAACATGTAATCAACTTTTTCACACACAATGTCGTCTACAGATTCGGTGTGCCACGCCGCATAATCTCGGACAATGGTACTGCATTCAAAAGTACAAAAATCTATAAGTTAGTTGATCGGCATAAAATCGATTGGCGATATTCCTCCATATACAATCCAAGGGCGAATGGATTGGCGGAAGCCTTCAACAAGACGCTGGTGAAATTGTTGAAGAAGATCCTCACCAAGAATAAAAGAGAGTGGCATACGAAGATGGCAGAAGCTCTATGGGCCTATCGTACAACTTACAAAACTCCAACCAAAGCCACTCCGTATTCTCTAGTGTTCGGTGTTGAAGCCGTATTACCATTGGAGATCGAACTACCGTCACTCCGGGTAGCAATCCAGAATGATCTCACTCAAGAGCAAAATGCCCGCCTCAGAATGGAAGAGCTCGATGCACTTGATGAACTCAGATTACAAGCTCAACAAAACTTAGAAATCTACCGAGGAAGAATGACAAAGTCCTTTGATCGAATGGTGCGACCTCGATCATTTCAGGAAGGAGAATTGGTTCTGGTGCTGAGAAGACCAATCATCCCACACCGAAGAATTGGTGGCAAATTTGTATCCAATTGGGAAGGCCCCTTTGTCGTTGAGAATGTGTACCAAGGAGGAGCATATCAGTTGATCGATCTGAACGGTCAGAGGCCTATGCCGCCAATCAACGGTCGACATTTAAAGAAATATCATGCATAAAAATTCCATGTTGAATGTATTTTATGATGACCAAAATTTTATGTGCATATTTATCAATGTATGCTTATATGTTGAAATTCTCTTGTATAGCAAGAAGGCATTTCAAAATCCCCCATCAGACTGGGGGCATTTTAAATATTTATTCGGGTCGACATCGCGCTGCGTGCCGAGATCCCCAAATAAATATTTAAAATCTCAAAGATACAAAGCCTATCCAAAAAATCCCTGTGAGACAGGGGGCATTTTAAATATTCATTTGGGTCGACATCGTGCTGCACGTCGAGATAACCAAATGAATATTTAAAATTTTATATTCCGAATTTATTCAATTCCAAAATGTCCCTGCGAGACAGGGGGCATTTTAAATATTTATTCGGGTCGACATCGCGCTGCATGCCGAGATTCCCGAATAAATATTTAAAATTATCAATCCAAATATTCTTTTGTGCTAAAGAATACACATACTTGTTTTTCAAAGTATATGCAGGTGATATCTCAAAGATCGAGACAACACCTTCTACAACAAACCAAGACTCAAAAGTCAAGAAAGAGACTTTTGTGGCTACACACTCCTACAAAATTGAGCTGAAGAAGCTTGAAGCCTTCCGACAGCCTGAAGCTTAAGGTTCGAATGGGTGTAAAAGGTCGGATCCAACACGCCCAAATATGGCCGGATCGCTGGCAGCTCCGTCTACTCAACAAGCCATAAGAAAGGTCGTAGTAGCGGAACCCCCACTTCGTCAACCCGTCAGTAGGGACTGTAGGAAGTACGAAGACAAATTTGACTCGACAAGTTCAAGTGATCGTAGTCTACAAAATTCTCCCCAAATAACTGGAGAATCAAAGTTCCAGTGGAAAGATGAGTCTCGAGCAACTACCAGATGTTCGTAGGCTCCAAAATCTTCAACCACAAAAGATGACTCCAAATCAACCAACTTCAGTGAAATCAACATTGGGAAGTGCAATTCCCATAGCTCGAGTCTGAAGCCTGAATGGGTGTAAGAGGTCGGATCCAACAAGCCCAAATATGACCGGATCGCTGGCAGCTCCGTCTACTCAACAAGCCATAAGAAAGGCCGTAGTAGAGGAACCCCCATCTCAGCAACCAGAGGACAAAGAGCTATCAAATCCCAGCTCTCCCGATCTGATAAACTCAAGTGATTCAGATTAAAGTCTTCTCAAGTGGTTAAGGATCAAGATACTACCTACGTTCGGTACTATCAATTGAATCCAGAACCTGCAAATCCTTCAACGAATCCATAAAGCACAAAGCGAGGATCGAAGGAATTTTTCTTCAACAAGTCTGTCAAAGCTCAAAGCAAAGGACCGAAGAAAATTATCCCAAAGTTCACAAAAAGCCTATGGCTGAACTAAGTGGATTCCGTCATCAACAAGTCCGCTATGCACAAAGCTCTGGACCGATGACTTTTCGCCATCAACCTAATACAAACCTAAGAGTTTAGGTCACTGGCATCTACTCCTTCATCAAGCCCGCCAAAGCTAGAAGCATAGGGCCGAAGGAACAAAAATCACCTGACAAGTCAATAAAGACAAATCGGACAATTCTCCATCAATGACCGCAGCACAAAGTACATGACAAAAAGAATCAGTATCTCAACCATCCATGGATACATCTAAAAGAGACGAGAAGAAAGATGGGTTAGTGTGACATCCAAATAAATTTTTGGAGATCCACTAAACAAAGATCGTAGTGTGACATCCAAATAAAATTTTTGGATATCCATTAAAGGAAAATTTTAATATGACATCCAAATAAATTTTTGGAGATCCACTAAACAAAGATCGTAGTGTGACATCCAAGTAAAATTTTTGGAGATCCATTAAAGGAAAATTTTAATGTGACATCCAAGCAAAATTTTGGAGATCCACTTAAAGAAAATCATAGTGTGATATCCAAATGAATTTTTGGAGATCCACTAAATGAAATACCTTGTGTGACATCCAGAATGAATATCTAGAGATCTACAAGGCCGATCAACATACAACAAACGTGATTCGCTCTATGCGCGTACCACATTTGTTGGGGGGCATTTGTTGACCCTCATGCTATACCCAAAGGAGAAGAAGAGAGGAGAATGCAAACTAAAAATCCCGTGTACATACCTTGCACCTAACGGGTCCGCGAATCCTGCCAAAATCACGCCGATTCGGCGCCGTCCAGGTCTCCTCGCGGGATTTCTGCATACGCCTCCTCGGTCGCACCTCCAATTGAGTCGTTAAATACCGACTCAAAGGGATCGTTCGCTGCAGCTCTTCCTCCCGATACCCCCCGCAAACCACACGGCTCTTCCACGCTCAGCTCTGCTTCCCGATCTCCACAACCCCTTGCACGACCTCTGCCCTAATCCCGACCCCAGCTCTCTGTGCCGGCGAGATACCCGAGCTCTTCCAACCTCCTCTCTTCCACGATCGCAAGAGCTCCAAAGCTTCCGATCCCGAACCTAGCTGGCCTCCTCCTTCTCGATCTTCACAGACAAACAGAGAGAGAGAGAGAGAGAGAGAGAGAGAGAGAGAGAGAAGCTTCCTCTCTTACCTGAGCCGAACCCGCCTCCTCTTCTCCGATCTCCCTGTCCGACTCCACACAGCAAGCCGACGCCATTTCCTCCTGTCGGATCGATTTTGATCGGAAGCACGAACAGGAGATCGCTGGCTGTGTAGGTGGCCTTCTCCCCTTCGCGCGCTTTCTTCGGCCAAATCCCTTAAACAGAAAGTTTAATTAAACTTTCTGTTTAATAAGATTAGGCTTAATCTTATTTTGATTTAAAATTGAGTTAAATTAATTATAATATTAATTATAATTAATTTATCAGGAATTATAAATTAAAATGAGTTATTTATAATTAATTTAAATTAATATAATTAATTGTATATTAAAATATAATTAATTATAATTAGTTTTTTATTAATCATAAATTAAACCCAATCAAGTTATGATTAATTTTAAATTAAGAGTAATTAATTATAGATTAAATATAATTAATTATATTTTGCTTAATTATAAAATAAATTTTAAGAATTTTATAATTAATTTTAAATTAAATATAGTTAATTATATATTAACAATAATTAGTTTATCATTAATTATAAATTATATATGTTAGTTCATAATTAATTATGAATTGAATATAATTAATTATATGTCAAATATAATTAATTATATATGATTTATAATTAATTACGAATTAAAATGCTTCCTTCTCTCCTCGAGCCAACACCGCCGTCATCGACCTCGCGCAGGTATAACCTTCCTAAACTCTAAAACTCCGAGAACTTGTTTCAACGCATTCGTCGAGACAAAACGACCACCTATACACGCTTTTCTTAGCGTGGTGGGAGGGAGTGCGTCACGACGCTTGCGAGGAAGCGGGTGATCACTTGAAATCCCTCTTTGATGTTCGTATCGCCTTGGAAACCCCGCCTATACACGCTTTTCTTAGCGTGGTGGGAAGGGATCCCGGTGCGATGCGCACGACGAAGCGGGGATACCCATAAGTACCCGCTTGCGGGGAAATAACTGTGCTTACAAAATATTTTCAAAAAAAAAAGATAAAAAATACTTTTCTACACACAAAAAATACCCATACACGCTTTTCTTAGCGTGGTGGGGAATCAAAAAAATACACGGCCGCGGTGTCCTCGAAAGAGGGCATCTACCATACACGCTTTTCTTAGCGTGGTGGGAAAGGCCCAGTTTTCCGTAGTTTTCCCCTAAACGGGGGAGACGCCGGGAGGCTGCCGAAATTTCGGGTGAAGACGGACTGTACTTGGACTTTATTTGCACATCAAATGGACAAATATGAGACTCGTACCTGGACCTGATTGAACTCAAAGGATGATTGAACTTGGACTCGGACTCGTGAACCTTTGAACTTGAGAAGACAATGGACTTGTGGACTTGATTCAATTGACTTAATTGAACTCAAATAAAAAAATGTATTGAACTAAAGTCAAGCTTGGATCAATTATGGACTTGACTTGATCTAAAACAAGAACTTGATTTGAACATTAAGCGAACAAGGCTTGAACTCAAGTGAACTGCAGGAGACTATTTGAACTTGAGCTGAGTGACATTGTTTGGGACTTGAACAAAAAAGAGCTTGGACTTGTGGACTTATTTAAATAAAATGAGCTTTAAATTCAAATGAATTTGAAATCAAATAAACAAGAATTTGAGTTTGAACAACAATAGACTTGAATTGAGTTTGAACTTGTGCAAGAAGACATGATCATGCTTAGAATTGAACCATGATGAACTCAAGTTGGACAACAAGAACTTGTTCATTTGAACATGAACTGCACGACACCAAGTAAAGTTTGGGTTTGCAAACAATAGATTCAAATCCAGGTGAATTCCATATGGCAGTAGAAGACTTGAACGAATATTGAAGACTCATATTGAGTTTGAAACTCAAGTCTGAATGAAATTGAACTTGGATCCAAACACATACAAGGACAAGGCTTGAATCCTGTGCAAGGGAGCTCAAACTACAATAACATTTGTATGGTCAATAGTGACTCAAGATACGTTACAAGACCTCGATGCACAATCTCCTACGACAATCCCTACAACGCATGTTGATTGAGATGGAAATATTGGAGACCAGCAATCAAAGACCCATCCTCTACAAAAGAGTACAATCAAGAACCACCTGAGATTGGTGAAAGGTGATTTCAATGCAAAAGTAAGGGTCCTCCTACGAATACTCCTAGGAGCTCGTAGCTGATACGACGATCCTCTGCCAGCAAACACAAGCCACTTGTGGATAACAACTGTGGGTACTTCGTAAGCACATCGAACCACGGTGGACACAAGTATAAGTATCACCTACGACAACGGTGATCAAGATCTTCTCGATCCTGTATTCAGGAAGGGGAACAACTCTGGCATCCACAAATATCAGAAATATCAAGTCTACTACGTTAAAGATCTTAAAAAGATTCCATTTCAAAATAATGTTCATAGACTTCAAGAAATCCATCCCCGATGATTGAGAAAGGGGAGTCAATATCAAGACAAACTACAACACCACGCCACCGGATCTGCAACATTCGTACAAGCAGACTGAAGGCGTCTACAATTATTTCAAAATACCCCTGCACGTGCACTATAAATTGTATACACATAGGTACACTAAAAGGGGTAAAAATAATTATAAAACCCGCATGGGCCCCGGCGAGCGTGTTATTGGTACACACGTGACGTCTAGGGATGCTGCGTGGGTTGACAAGTGAATTCAAGTTCGAAACCGATCCTTCTATACGGTCAATAGAAGTCGACAGGGTTCGAACCATTAAGCAAATATAAAGCTGTGGCGACCGGTATATTTGCTTTAAAACATTCATATTAGGCCTACAACAATATGAATTCACTAATAAAGGCACGAAGCCTATGAAACCCGATCCTCTGTCAACAGCCCGACAGAGTTGACAAGGTTCAATCCATAAAAGGAAATGATTCCAAGTACACCCCGATGATGGCCGTGTTGAATGTTTATCTCAACCGGAGGGGTTCACAAACATTTCAAATGACTCTCAAATATCCAAATGTCTTCCATGCTCCATCCAAAAACCCAAAAAACTCCACAAAAATCCCAAAATCCAAAAATATTTAAAATTGAAATAAACCCATCAAAACTTAAAGCAAAATTCATCCATCCTCCGCAACAGTCTGTCGGGGTGGACAAATTCAAATAAACTCTAGCTCACAAAGAGCCAAATGCCTAGTCGAAAATATCACTAGGATCCATTCTCAAACAATCTCTTGCCAGTAAGGACGTGGTACGTGTCCTCTAACCGGAAGTTTCGCCGCCAAATGGCACTGCAGGTAAACGATTATGACCCGGGGCCCTCTGAACCGAGTGGTTTTGCCGCCAAATGGCACCACAGATAGCGGTTATGGCCAGAGCCAATACGCTCCTTAATGGCGTTAAATCCTTGAGATATGAATCAATAGGATATGATCGATAGGGCACAAAGCCCTTTGTTAGCTAAGATGAATTCAAATTTGTCCCCTTAGACAAACATCCAACCCAGGTCTACAAGGTCCCCTTGGACGAAGCAACCCATGGCTGCCGACAAGGATCCTTCTGTCAGGTTGGGTCGACTACCTCCTCTGACTAAGTAGACTAGGGATCACGATGGCCCGGGACGACGGAACCATGGGATCTTTATCGGGTCTATCATCCATTCCCCCACCATCCGCTTTAAGTACAAGATGGTGAAATTTTCAATTCTAAATATCAAACCCTTTCCAAATATCTAAATCAAATCAATTCTCAAATCCAAACCTATGCTGCTACTATATGCCAGATAACACGTATCTCTATACGTATCTGATCGACGACTAGCCTTAATCGAAAGTTCTCTCTCGTGATCGGGAGGGGTAATTAACTATAGGGGCTTGCGCCTATAGGAAACCAGAACTCAGATCATAAAGTCCTCGCAAAATGAGGGCGAAATCTCTGGGTAGTGTCTTATCTACAAACCCATCTGCCTTCCAAAATTTACCTCGGAACTTAGTTCGTTAAAACTCCCTCGCCGAATAAGAAAAGCAAGCGGAGGCCGGGGCCGAATTTTCGGAGCCCACAGAATCCTCGCTAGAGAGAAAGAAGTTTCTCTCGAACTTGAAGTGGAGGGGATGGAGGGGTGGTCGGGCAAGGGAGGAGGGAGAGGGATTTAATTTGGTTTTGATTTGGGAGGAGAGAAAAGGTTTCCAAACAAAGCTCTAATTAATCCCTATGTTTGGGAATAATTAAAAAAGAGGGAGAGAGGGTATGGGCAACGACAAGAGAGAGGTGGGGATGAGGGATTTGTTTCCAAAATTTAATGTTTACATTTTGGAAAGTAATTAGAAGTTGTGGGGCTTTAGACGGCCAAGGAGGGAGCATGAGATGTTTGAGTTAATTCCAAAAGGGGGGATGAGCTTTAGGAAATAAATCCAAAGCAATTAAGGAGGTAGGGGCCGGCGGCTTAATGGGATAGGGAGGGTTTGGGGTTGCTTAATTTGAGATTTAGGAATTATGAAAGAAATAATTAAATCCCCTTTAATTTGAAATTCAAAATGGAGTTAATTAAGCAACTTTCCTAAAATATTAATTCTTCCCAGCTTAAGAGTGGATGATTATGAAAAATAATCAAGAGGGAGTTGAGTTGTGGAGGAAGATAGGGGAGGTGGGAGTGGCCGGCGGCTATGTGGGTGTTTATGGGGTTTCGGTGAAGGGGAGGTGGTGGGGTAAAGCCGGCGGGTAGATGGGGGGAATCAGGTGGCGGAGGCCTAGGGGTTTGGTGCAACCTTAGGCCGGCGGCTAAATGAGGAAGAGAGAAAGAAAATTCGATAAAAAAAAAAAAACCACAAACCCGACCGTCTCCAAGGTTGGTGGGTGATCAAAATTCCCTCTCCAAGGGATCTCGCTCCAATCTCTCTCAAGCTCTCATAAGAACTCAAACATGGGAGAAAATTTTTTTATCATTCAATCATTCATTAACTTTCAAAGAGAAACATAGGGCTATAAATAGTCTCGTACAAATGACTCAAAATAGGAAAGACGACAATGCTCTCAGGGCTTACAAACGACCTCCCTTAAACAAGGGTAAAAATAGAAAACAACTACAACATAATAAAAGACAAATAACATAATAACAATAAAAGAAAATAAATACATAAAATGACTCCATCGACTCAATCGTGGTCGTAGATCGACGGCCACGCCACTTATATACTTTCCATGCTTTGATGTCCCCATCAATGGTGCTTGGAAATACAAGTAGGTTGAGATCATTGGGAGTGTCGAGGGGCAAGAGGCCTCGACAGGATTCTTCGCGGGCTAGAGATGACAGGTAATTGATCCAACCCTTCCTTTCTTTTTTATTAGTAATTGATCATCAATTAGTTGATTATTTCTTTTACAATTTGGGATTTATTTTCCTTCATTTTCAATGCAGGGAAATATAGCGAGGGTTATATTTTCACGAAGGATACTACTCCCATCAAGGTGCTGGATGCAGAACCTGATCTGCGTCATATTGAGATACCCCGGTCTTCATATAGACGTGCATGCTCTCAGCATGCAGAGTCTCCGTGTGCATCCACAGATTGGATAGCTAGTCCTGTACCACAACATCTTCTAAATTCTAAGGAAGCATAGATTGATCCTTGGATGTCTGTTTCGTTTTAGAGACCCCTCGATTATGGGCCAAGTGGCTATTATGGACAAAATACTAATACAACGCTTTGTATCATTCGGCTTTCCATATGACTCATTTTAAAGTGTTGTATGAAGGGATTCACCTCACTTGGTGCATTTTGTGCGAGTAGCACACTAGTTTTCTCTATGGAATAGTACCTGGAGGAGCAAGATAGGGTGCTGGAGGAATTAAAAAGGCATTTGCTAAGAGCTTAGCAGATCATGAAGAAGCAAGCGAATAGGCTTAGAAAGATAAATATTTTATGCATTCAGGAATCTAAATGGGTGGGAGAGATGGCTAAGGAGATTGATAATTTAGAATCTAATGGTATTTTTAGTAGGAGTTGTACTAGAAATGGTGTATGTGTGATTATAAATGAAAGTTTGAACAATAATATTGTAAAAATTCATAGAATTAGAAATAGAGTTATAACTTTAAAAAATATTGTTGATGATAAGATTATTAATATTATAAATGTTTATGCTTCTTAAGTAGGTTTGGATTTGTATTCAAAATTAAAATTTTGAAATGACTTAGACAAATTAATTCAAAAGACACCTTTTGAAGAAAGAGATTTTATTGGGGGAGATTTAAAAGAACATGTTGGTAGAGAGGTAGAGGATTTAAAAAGCATTCATGATGGCTATGAATTTGGAGCGTCTAATGAAGGTGGTAAGACTAAATTAAATTTTGTTCTAACATATAATTTTCTAATTGTTAATATCTTATTTAAGAAAAAAGATGAGCATCTCATCACTTATAGGAATGAATATAGTAAAACTCTGATTGATTCTTTTTTTTTTTTAAGAACAAAAGATCATTAAAATTGCAAATATTGTAAAGTTATTCCCAGTGAAAGTCTATGTACCCAACATCACTTATTAGTTTTGGACTTTAAGATGAAGGGACATAATATAAAAAATATAATATATCATTGTTCTAGGATTAGATGATGGCATTTAAAGAACTCTAACAAAAATATCTTTGAGAGTAAAATTCGCAAGCTTAAGATTTTGTCGATGCATGAGAAAGCTAATGTTATGTGGGAAATAGTAGCTTGTAATATTAAGAATGTTGTAAAGGATGTGCTTAGAGTATCAAAAGGAAAGCTTTTAATAGTAAAAATAATTGGTAGTGGAATCAAAATGTGCAAGAAAAGATAAAAAATAAGAAGCGCTATTATAAAAATTGTTTTAGAAGTAAAAACTCTAAGAAATATATAAAGTTTCTTGTAAGAAGTCTATGAAAGCAATCAGCGATGTAAAGACTTTAACTTTTAATGATTTATATAATATATTAGATACTAAAGTGGGCGAAAGATATATGTATAAGCTAGCCAAACAACGTGATAGGAGTAGTAAAGATTTAGTTCAAGTGAAGTACATTAAAGATGAAGATCAAAAAGTATTTTTTTTTTTATAAAAGGATATTCAATAAAAGTGGAAGAGATATTTTGTTAAGCTTTTCAATGAAAATTGTGAAAATACAATTGATGATAGTAACCTTAGCACTATAAATGAAAATAGATATTTTTGTTTTTATCGGCATATTACTAAAACTGAAGTTAGAGAAGCTTTAAAGAAAATAAAGTGTGGGAACATTGTTGGACCTGATCATATTCCAATAGAGGTGTGAAAATACTTAGGAGAAGAAGGAATTTCTTGGCTTACTAGATTTTTTAATATTATTTTGAAAACAAAAGATATCAAATGGGTGGAGAATGAGTGCGTTGATTCCTATTTTTAAGAATAAGTGATGCACAAGATTGTGCAAATTATAAAGGAATTAAGTAGATGTGTCATACTTTAAAACTATAAGAGAGAGTTATGGAGCATATATTATGACGTGATACTAATGTTTCTCAAAATCAATTTGGATTCATGCCGGGTAGGTCTACTATGGAAGCCATACATTTATTGAGATAATTGATAGAGAAACATAGAGAGAATAAGGAGTATATTCATACAATATTTATTGATTTAGAGAAAGCATATGATAAAGTTCCAAGACAAGTGATATGGAGAGTTCTAAAAAAGAAAGGGTTTAATAATGTTTATATTCAAGTTATTAGGATATGAATGTCGGAGTTGTTACTTGTGTTCAAACACAAGGTGGTTTGACCAATTATTTTCCAATTTCAGTTGGATTACATCAAGGATCAGCCTTAAGCCCATATCTTTTTGCTTTAGTCATGGATGTTTTTACTAGAGATTTGCAAAAGGATGTTCTCTGGTGTATACTTTTTGCTGACGATATTCTTCTTGTTGATAAGACTAAAGAGGGAGTTAAAGGTAAACGTAAATTATGGAGGTCAACCTTAGAGTCTAAAGGTTTTCATTTGAGTAGATCTAAAACCAAATACATAGAGTGTAATTTTAGTAGTAATAGATCTAGTGGAGCTTTGTGTCTTTGAGCGATCAAGTCATTAATAAGAGTACACATTTTAGATATCTTGAGTCTATTATTCAGAGTGATGGTGAAATAAATGGGGATATTATTAATAAATTCAAGTTAGATGGTTAAAGCAGAGGAATGCATCGGGCTTGTTGTGTGATAGAAAAGTACCACTCAAACTTAAGGGGAAATTCTATAAGATGGTGGTTAGACCTGCAATGCTTTATGGTGCAGAATGTTGGCCATTAAAAGAGAAACATAATACTAAGTGTTGCAGAGATGAGGATACTCAGGTGGGTGAGTGGCTTTACTCTTACAAATAAGGCATGAAACGAGCATATACGTGAAAAGGTTAGAGTAACTCCAATGGCAGATAAGATTATAGAGAGTCGCCTTAGATGATTTGGTCATATAAAACGATGGCCTTCCGAGGGTAGATGTATTAGATTTTACCTATTTTAAGAAAGGTAGAGATAGACCTAAAAAAACTTGGTTAGAAAATATTAGAAATGACATTTCTTTATTAGATCTAAATGAGAATTTGACTCTTAACAGGAAAGTGAAAAAAAAAAAAGAAATATTTAAAACTATGTTATAACCAAATACATAGTGTGATAAAGACATGTTGTTTTGTATATATTTTTTTAAATTATGTTATATTATGCACCATGTTTAAAATGACGTGCGCCGTGCCGTGGCTCCACATAAAACTTTGCGACATGGTGCGTGTGCGTCATTTGCTATTGACAAGTATGATAGTGAAGTTAGTATTGTTGATCACTTCTTAAGTCAAATGGTGACAGAAATGGCTAAAAGATAAAGAATTCATAGACTTGGTTCAATGTTAATAGTAATACCACAATAGACAAGCATCAAAGGTTCTTCTAAGAGATGAGGTCAACACTTCTTATCAAAGTTGTGGGACATCCTGGAGCTAAAAAGAATCTACTGCATATCTAGAAAAATAATCAATGGCAAAACTATATTGAGGAAAAGAAGTTTCATTAGTCATCTCTTTTTTACACGATGGAAGTAGAGATATAGCAAGACCAAAAGTATTTAGCGGACAACTGAGCTCTATGATCCAATGGAAAGGTTATCACAATTGGTACACACCTCTATTTGCAAGAAGACAAATGTAGGATAATTTTATGAGACTAGTTTAAGGATGAAGCATGATTGCAAGAAACATAGTTTACCATGCTCTCAAGGTTTGACTCAGGAATAATATGATCCCCATTGCATATGTGAAGAATCATCTAAACTTATGTGTGCTTAGGCATATGATCAGGCAACGCTTGGTTTCTTTAGGAATTGAAGATTATTTGATATTTGTAGAGAGGACAAGGCAAATAAAGAAGGACGCTTAAGCTCCTTAAAGGCATTCGTATTTTTCACAAGAGGAATAATATTTAAGGATCCAAGGGCGGTTGTGCCACTCACACAATAAGCTATAACTAGGGTTTTAAATGGGTCGAATCGAGTTAAGTACCTGCCTAATCGAGCTAAGCTCATTTAAGTCTTACTGAGATCGAGCTCATTATTAAGCTCGAACTCAGGGAGTTCAAAAATTTTTAGGCTCAAGCTCATTTAGAAAGCTCAAGCTTGAATCGATTGTTGAACTCAATTTTTTAGTTTTAAATTAATAGTTTTCATTTTTTTAGAATTTTTACTTTTAATATATAAATAATTTAAAAAGGTAAAGTAATAGAGTGGCCTGATGAGCATACAAGCCAAACCAAGCCAAGCCAAGCTAAGTTAAGTATAGACTGAAGTTTAAACTCATGGCTCGATAAGCTTGACTGGTGAGCTCGTTAATGAGTCGAGTTCAAGCCAATTTGGTTCACTTACACCCCCTTACTCCAACTAGAATCCAAGTCCAATACCAATGGAGTTAGTGATAGTATCATTAGCAACGATTTGAGGGCTTGTGACCAATGCCAAAAGCCACATTGAGGAAGTGACCAATGCAAAAAGCTATAGAGAAAAATGATTTTCAAGATCCAATTTAGGTTATCCATGCACAAGCCAAGGCACCAAGCTTGGAACTATCCAAGCTCTAACCAAAAGCTTATGCCAGAGACAAAGTCATTGGGATCATCACAAAAAAAAAAAAACTTTAATGATAAATCAACCAACAAGGGGAGGAAGAAAAAATCAACTGAGTCTAGTGCATACATAGCCCATAGTAGAGACCAAGCAAAATAGAATTTATAGCCAAGGTTTTATGCCTTAACTCAACAAGAAGCTAAGGAATCAACCAATGCCAACATAGGTATAATTCTCATTCAAGGTAGACCTGCTCAAGTGTTTTGATACAACTGCATCACATTCTTTTATTGTTAAAGGTTTGTTATGACAACTTGTTTAGATACTTCATATATACATTTCACATTGTTAGTTATTATGCCCGTGGATCTAATGTTAGTGTGTGTGCAATGTGCCCAAGTTAATATAGTAATTAATAATAAGTTTTAGTAGGAACTTGATAATCTTGTTCTCATTCGAGTTCAACAAAGTCTTAGGTAAGGATGAAGTGTCAGTTGTCAAAGAGTATCCAAACTTGTTTCCGTGAGTTGCCTAGTTTGCCTCAAATCAGATAGATTTATTTTATAATTTACTTCTTACTATATTTAACACCATTGGCAAGGAATTATATTAGATAACAACTAAGAAGTTGCGAAAGCCAACAAGGTAAATATGGGGGTTATTGGAGAAGGGCTTTGTTAGCTATAGTATATCACAATGTGGGACCCCAATACCTTTTTCAAAGAAATGACGGAAGTATAAGCTTAAAATCAATTTTAGGGGAAATGAATAAGCTCACAATAAAGAATAAATATCTCTTATCGGGTATAGGAAGTCTATCCAATTAACTCAATGGATCTTAGCTTTCCATAAGAGCACTTTAAGATTATGTTATCACCAACTATAGATCACATATGAGGATGTTGCTAAAATGTCGTTTAGTACCAGGTATAGTCACTATTTGTTTGTAGTGATGCTTTTGGATAGACAAATATCTCAGTAACATTTATAAATTTTACGAATAGGATCATTAGTCTATTTCTAGATCTATCCATCATTGTTCTCATCGATGATATCATTGGCCATTTGAGGAGCTAAACTAGCTAGTTATCCACTTGCATGCCGTGTTGAAAACACTCAAAGACATAGAATTATTGAATTCTCCAAATGTGAGTTCCGGTAGAATAGTGTTATCTTTCTAGGAGGTTAGTGTTAATGCTATCTATATAACAAGAAATTTCATGCTATTCTAAAATGTCCAAGACCAAACTGCAAAGTTAAGGAGTTCACTAGGCTTTGTTGGTTACTAAAAGAGATTTTTGAGGGTTTCTCCCAAATTCTGAAGCCATTGTCTAAGATGATGCTTAAGGCAGTAAGGTTTATATGGAGTGACTAGTGCAAAGAAGCATTTTAGAGGTTAATGACTACTCCTGTATTGGCTAGCCTTGTAGCACTAAAAGATTTCAGATTTTTATGATGCTCACAAAGAGATCTAGGATGTGTTCTAATGCAATACAATAAATTCATTGCTTATGACTCTAGACAATTGAATAATCATAAAAATACTTATCTGACCCATGATCTAGAGCCAGTTGCACCAATTTCTGCATTAAAAAAATAGAGACATTGCATTTAAAAAGTTTAATGTGAGGTTTTTCCATATCACCAAGGTTTAAAATAAGTTTTCACTCAAAAAGTGCTAAATTTGTGGCAAAGATGGTGTTCCAAACTCATAGAGGACTATGATCTTACATACAATACCATTTGTGGTAAGACTTCTTAGCACAACATATATAAATGTATTCATAAATATATTGATTCATATATATAAATACAAAGATCCAAATATATTTTAATTCAAACTTAATAAATATATAGATTCATATATATAAATACAGATATCCAAATATATTTTAATTCAAACTTAATATAGGCATAAGTATGTTTACATACATTTAAAGATACATGCATATACATTTCAATCTAATCTCAAGCTAGCTCAATCCTATTCAAACTTGGCTCAACCTATGCACGGACTTTGCTTGGCTTCCAAAATTTACCCAGAGGTTAGTCAAGTTAATCCGGTTCACTGGTTCTATCAAAAAACAAGAAAATTATATCTCGTCCAATAATTAATAGGTGCTTCAAGTTCATGTATTGTGTGAAATAAATATGTTTGGTAGAGCAGGATTTGCAAAAAACAATCAATAAGTCTCATTTTTTAAATCAAGATACATAAACATAGCGATCTCCAAAGAGTAAAAAAAAAAAGCATACAATATAATGTTGCACATGCTCGTCCTCTTAGGTAGGTTTTAATGTACCAGAATGGCAATGGTTAAAATGAATTTTACCATGAATTATGAAATGAACGTGCTGTAATCTGTTACTTCTTCAAATACAACAGAGATAAAAATTCAAGGAAGCAACAGAAACATTAATCAATCATAATTACTTCGAACTTTAAAAATACAATGATTATCCAAAAAACTTGGCAAAGGATCCCAAAGCCGAAGTTTTGATGAGAAGCTCAGAACTAGCAAAATCAGATCCAGAAAAATACAAAGTTAAACATGAAGTGAATATCAAGCCGTACAAGATCGGATTCGCGTCGAAAGCAATGACCAATAATAGAATCGGCGAGCACGAAGAAGACAAAGAATGAAAGGTGAGAGATAATACAAGGCCAACTCACCATTAATACAAGGAGAGCGACCTTAGCTTGGGCAGTCCATTAGTTCTCACTTAACCTTCCCCCCTTCAACAGTAAAATTGAGCCGGAGGCACGCCGCAATTCTGCCGGTAAGGGAACCAATTACACGGAAAATTGGTGGCGGGTGAAAATTTGGGCAGACCTAAGGGGCTGTTTGGTATTGGATTGGATTTAATTTATTGTGATTTAGAGGCAAATTATTTGGTGTGGAGTCCGGACGAAGCACAAGGTGGAGATTTTTTGTGGTTTTTGTAAGTAAAACTTTTTAGAAATTTAAAAGGTGTAATTTGTTGTATTTTTGTTGTATTTTTAATTTTTTACTGTGTTTTATTGTACTTTTGTTGCGATTTTATTTTTGTTGTGTTTTTACTGCTCTTTTGATGTGCTTTCACTGTGCTTTTATTTTTGCTGCCCTTCGAAAAAAATAAGATGACATAAAAAAATTTAAATCCAATTAAATCGTGTACAAATTTAATTGGAGTCCAGACATAGAGCTACGTCCGGATTCCGCACCAAATAATTTGTCGATTTAGTAAATTCTCAAGTGTTAATTTTTTAAAATTGTTTGATATGATAAATATTAAATCTTCCGAAATTGATTGACAACAAATCTCAGAATTTAAGATTGTTAGAGATTTAAA
The DNA here is from genome assembly GCA_016618105.1 of Dendrobium huoshanense. NCBI lineage: Eukaryota > Viridiplantae > Streptophyta > Magnoliopsida > Asparagales > Orchidaceae > Dendrobium > Dendrobium huoshanense. The sequence continues at coordinate 45,388,511 of CM028350.1, read as the reverse complement.
TATAAAATTAGAGATTTAAATTAGTTTTAATTATTAATTATACTATTAATTATTTCATTAATCACTTAAATATTTTAGTACTAATTATTTTATAATATTAAGTATATAATAATTATTTGTATTTTAAAATATATTAATTAAATATTTTATTTGTTTTATTTTATTATTATTATTATTATATTACTAATTATTCCATTAAACTAAATTAGAGTATTTAATATTAATCATAATACTAATTATTTATTTAATCTAATTAATTATTGATGCTTAAATTGTACTTAAAAAAAAAGCTAAGTTAGATCACTTTTAAGATAAAGCCTGTGTAGGTTTTTAATTTTCTTCTTTTTTATTTCCTCATTTCTCCATTACTTTGTTCTATTGCTTAGATTAAAATTTCTTCTGTTACTTGGATTAAAAAAAACTAAATTAGATTAAATTAATGTAATGACATTAAACTAGTAATAATTTAATTAAACTAAGTTAGATTATTTAATTTTACTATTAATTATTTAATTAATCTAACTAATTATTAATGTTTAAACTATACTAATAGTTTTACTTTAGATTATTTTATAATCTAAGGTTTGCCTACCTATTTTCTCCTCATCGCCATTGCTTTTTGGCTGCTTCAATCGCGTGTTGTGTGTACTTCGAACGACGTGAACTAATTTGAATGGAGCAATGGAGAAGAACGAGAGTTAGTTATGAAAGAATCACTTAATATTTATTTCCTTCGACATCATTCCTTCATATCGGATCTGAAAAACACACTTCCTTGTTCTCTATTGAATCAAAAGTAATGATGACAATGGGAACTTGCCCTTGCTCGTTGCCAAGGTAGCCATCTTTTTTTCTTTCATGCGCTTATTTGGCCAAATCTTGTTGGATTTACACCATAAATCCGTAAATCCATAAAATTCTTTCACATCATCCTTATAGTATAACATACATCCATTTATACAGCAATCAATTTTTTGTAGCAGTGAGACCAAACTTGGATACTAATTTCTTTGTTCGGTATAAATATGTGGGGATTAAATTGTCTGTTGGATTTATTTTCTTGAGAAGACCAATGAAGTAATTGAAATAATCACGATGAATATTATATTCAATTTTGATACTTAGCATCCTCATAGTAATTGATAATTCTGAATGAGTTTTGCAACCATCCCAAATTGATTTTTGAGCTGCATGTAGTAACTCAAAGAATTTGTTTGATTTCTATGTTTGGTGGCTCTTCCATACTATCCCTTAAATTAGGACCTGCTATATCAAAAATAAGTTCTTCATACAGTCTACTCATTTGATCTTTATCGATTGTTTCAAAGCTGTGGATGGACTGGCATGAATATCTCTGTGTGGTTTGTACTTGCCATGTGAGGTCCAAATCCAGTAGTCTGGAACAAATCCCCTACGATATAAATCAACCGTTACATCATCAGGCTTGAGGAATGCTTAATTTTTGTGCTTCGAACATGGACATCTAAACATTTTATCGAACTTAAACGAAGATAGTTGAGATACAACTTAAATAAAAGTCTCAACTCCCTATATAAATTCATCAGTCAATCATGTTCAACCTGGTAATAATCTGTTATGCATCTAATAACTCTCTTATTGGATAGTCATTTGGATGTTAAAGTAAACATTCCCTACATATGGTGAAATCAATTTTTAGAAAATATGTAGCCTTAAATCTCGTTTAAATCTAAGAAATAAATATCATTTACTCTCCTAATCGGGTTATCGGAAGGCAATCATTTTATGTTTTTGTTTTAAATTAATATTATGCTTCTCTTTTAATGGCTAACATTTTGTGCCATAAAGCATTATAGGTCTCACTACCATCATATTGAATTTTACCATAAGTTTGAGGATGACTTTTTCTATCACACGACAAGCCTGATGTATTCCTCTAGTTCAATCATCCAACTTGAATTCTACTAATAATATCCATATCTATTTTGTTATCACTCTAAACAACATACTCAAAATATCTAAAATATATACTTTTATTAATGACTTAATTACCCAAACTCATAATCCACCCAATGGATCTATTACTATTAAAATTATACTCCATATATTCGGTTATAGATATACTCAAACAAAAATCTTTAAACTCTAAGGTTGACCTCTACAATTCAAGTTTACCTTCAACTCCCTTTGTTGTTTTATCAACAAGAAGAATATCATCAGCAAAAAGGGTACACTAAGGCGCAACCTCTAGCAAATGTCTAGTAAGAACATCCATGATTGAAGCAACAAGATATGGACTTAAGGTTGATCCTTGATGTAATCCATCTGAAATAGGAAAATATTTGGTCAAACCACCTTTTGTTTGAACACAAGTAACAACTTATGCATACATATCCTTAATGACTTGAATATGAGCATTATTACCCCCTTTCTTTTCTAGAAATCTCCATAGCACTTCTCTTCGAACTTTATCATATGCTTTTTCTAAATCAATAAATATCATATATAGGTCCTCATTATTCTCTCAACGACTAAGGTAAAAAGATATGGGCTTAAGGTTGATCCTTGATGTAATCAATCTAAAATATGAAAACTTGATCAAATTATCTAGTATTTGAGCACAAGTAAATAGCTTGAATATAAGCATTATTAACATTTTTCTTTTATAGAACTCTCCATAGCACTTCTCTTAGAACTATATCATATGATATCTCTAAATCAATAAATATTATATGTAGGTCCTCATTATTCTCTCTAAATCAACATCCATGACTAAAGAAAAAAAAAGTAAATGCAAGGAGAACCTTTGGGGAGTTTGTAGTTTAGAGTGAGGGTATCGGCAGGCAGAGTAAGAACGACGACGAGCAGAGTGAGTGACGGTGAGCAGAGTGAGTGCGTGATCGACGATCAGAGTTAGGATATCGGTGGTTGGAGTCCTGCGGACATAGTTGGAGGTAAGCGCAAGAGGCGTTTGGACGAAAAACAAAAACACGAAGAAATGAGGAGCTTGTTTGGCCAATTTTAGTTCAATTTTAGGCGTTTGACAAAAATCACTTAACATCGACGGCCAAACCGCCGGTAATATGCGACGCCCAAACAAAAAATCAGTGGTCTATTCGGTAGTTATTTCATCATTGTCATTTATAGCAGTTTATTATTAAAAACTTCTGGTTAAATTGCCGGTTAAAACAGGCAGTCACACGGTTGATTTAACTGCCGGTAATTCCGGTGGTTTTTTGATCGTCGATAATTTGTGATTTTTCTGTAGTGTTACCTGATTTTAACAACATGTTTGAGGTTGATTGTGATGCCTCCAATTTAGGAATAGGGCTATCCTCAGCCAAAAGGAACACCCTATTGCTTTTTGTAGTGAAAATTTTTGCAATGTATGAAGAAAGTATTCAGTCTATGATAAAGAATTTTATGCAATAGTAAGACCACTGGGATCAATATCTATTATCCAATGAATTCGTCTTATTCTTGGATCATGAAGCATTATGCTACCATAGTATCAAAAAAATAAAGGAAGACACACTGCGTGTTTAGAATATATAGCAACTTTTCATTTCATCCTGAGACACAAGTCCGAAAAGTATAACCAGGTTATATATGCACTCAACCACCGATTAACATTGTTACATAACTTATAAACCAAAGTAACTAGATTTGATTTGCTAAAGGAATCATATTCTAGTGATCCAGATTTTGATGACATATGGGCTAAATGCCAGCACGATCCATACCAGGTTTATCATATACATCGCTACCACCTCTTCCACGACAATAAATTCTGCATTCCTCAAAGATCAACTCGATTATCCATCATCAATGAATGTCATGAGGCAGGTATTGCCAGTCACTTTGGAAGAGATATGTCACGACCCGACCCGAGACGAGACGGATCCCGTTCGCACCGGGCCGCGACGAAGAATCAGACACTAACCAGGATCTAGCTTTGGAATTTGGTTCGGAACTGAATCTTCTAAATTATTCTAAACAACACAATAAAAACACAGAGCTACTAAAAACATCAAATGCAGCGGAACAAAAGATCTATCTGATTTCATTTCCTCAAAATAATCATCTACAAATACAGTACATGACTTTTAGACAGAAAAAAAGACAGAACAGAAAAGCAATGACTGTACAAAAATCAAAAGTACAAAAGTACCTATACTGATCAGACTCTGAACTAATCCTGGACTTCCTTCCCTTTCCCAGAACCTGAAAACCACCAAAAAGCAAGGGTGAGCTCAACAGCTCAGTAAAGCAACAAACCTCCAGTCAAAATCCTCAGAATCGCAAAACCAAAACATCAGACAAATCCGTACAGAAATCAGAACGGAATTGGACAGATATAAAATCAAACAGAACTGTACGGAAACAGAAGTCGTATCAAATCAGAAACAGAACAGATCAGACATATCAGATCAACAGAATCAGAATCGTACAGACCATATCGGAGCAGAATAAATCATATCATAATCATATAGCAGATATCAGATATTTAATTAATAGCTAAATTCCCTGACACTGACTGAATCTCATAGGATCCAGGCCCCTTATGCCTCCCTTCGTGCTCACGGCACCAGAACAGATCAGATGTGCTTATAGCACCAGAATACATATATAGTGCATATAGCACCTAAACAGATTTTCCTCGGATCCGGAACAGAACAGATATCAGATTTTATATTGAGCTCATTTCAGATTTCCCAGACACTAACTGAATCTCATAGAATTCAGGCCCCTTATAACTCCCTTTTTATAGCATATACAGATAGCATATCAATTCAGAGAAAATTCGGACAAATCAGAAATTTCCCAAAAATCGGGCAGCACAACGGCAGTATACAGAATTTACACAATTTTCCTGAAAATCAAATTTTACCAAATTCGCACAGAATACAGATATCAACAATTCAGAACCTTTATTCTACTGCACAGATAATTTCCAAGTTCACAGAAAAATCCAGTCGACTAAAAACGTAGTCGAATCAAAAATACCCGGACAAAAATCTTCAAAATATAGTTAAAACGTGCACACCCGATACGGCAACGATATACAAAAAGTTACGCGATAAAAATTGAACCGATCAAAAGATACGGACGAAAATCGCTAACGGAAACAAAATCCGGACATAAAATACCGCCAAACACGACGGTTCTGAAAATTGAGAAAGGTGGAATGTGCCTTACCTCGTGCACAGCAAATTCCTCAACAGTCTCTTCGAATGAAAACGGCTCCGCGTCTTCCCGAAATCAACTTTTCCAAATTCCTCTTTTTCTCTCTCCTCAGAACAGAAAATCAGATATTTTTTTATTTAAAATTTCTCTCTCTTCAAAATGACAGAATTCCCTTAAGTAATACTCAGATCGGCCCGGCCGATCGCCACATCGTCCCGGGATGATCCGACCAAAAGGATCGTCCTGGAATCCTCCCAGGGCTGTTGTCTGGCCGATATTTTCTACAGTAACTATCAGCCTGGCCGATGTCTCCAATCGGCCTAGACGATGCCTACAGAAAATCACCTGGAGCAAATCTGGGAAAATTCTGGAGCTTCATTTCAACTGATCGTCCCAGGACGATCCCAGATCGTCCTGGACGATACTGGAGCAGTTCATGCTATTACAATCTCCCCAACTCAGAAAAATATCGTCCTCGACATTATCCAATCCAAACTCAGTCAAAACAAGTACGGGTACGACTGTCTCATGTCAGACTCCTTCTCCCAAGTCGCTTCCCGTGCAGTCCGGTGCTTCCACTAGACTTTAACCATCGGAATCTGTTTATTTCTTAACTTTCGGACGTCGTACGCCAAAATTAACTCTGGCTCTTCCTTGTACGCTAGATTCTCCTGAATCTCAATCTCATTAGTTGATACCTTCTTCCCATAGTCGGATACCCACTTCCTCAGAGTGGATACGTGAAACACGTTATGCACATCAGGCATAGACTCAGAAAGCAATAACTTGTAAGCAGCTTTTCCAATCCTTTCCAGGATTTCAAAAGGTCCAACATACCTTGGACTAAGCTTGCTTACCTGACCAAATCTACTCACACCTTTCATCGGGCTGACTTTGACATACACAAAGTCACCAACTTGAAACTCGACAAACATGTGCTTCTGATTGTAATACTTCTGCTGTCGATCTTGAGCAGCTTTCAATCTTTCTTTAATCAAACTGATCTTCTGAGCTGTTTCATCAGCAAAAGTGGCTCCTAAAGCCAGTCTATCTCCGACCTCCGTCAGAGTCAAAGGAGTACGGCACTTCCTGCCATACAGAGCCTCATACGGTGCCATACCGATACTGGACTGAAAACTGTTGTTATAAGCAAACTCAATCAGCGGAATATGATCTTCCCAACTTCCACTAAAGTCCAGAACACAAAATCTCAACAGATCTTCCAGCACCTGAATAGTCCTCTCAGACTGTCCATCGGTCTGAGGATGAAAGGCTGTACTGAAATGCAGTTTCGTACCCAAGCCTTGCTGAATGCCTTTCCAAAGCCTGGAAGTAAAACGTCCATCTCGATCAGATACGATCACACGAGGCACACCGTGCAATCTGACTATCTCCTTCACATATACCTGTGCCAAGCGATCAACTGAATCCGTCTGTCTGATCGGAAGAAAATGGGCGGATTTCGTCAATCGATCCACAACCACCCAAATAGCGTCGTGCCCTTGTCTAGATCACGGAAAACCCATCGCGAAGTCCATCGTTACCTCTTCCCATTTCCACTCAGGGATAGGCAACGACTGCAACAATCCACCGGGTCGCTGATGCTCTGCCTTCACCAACTGGCAGGCTTCGCATCTCGACACAAACTCTGCCACATCTTTCTTCATTCCAGGCCACCAAAACAAAAGCTTCATATCAGCGTACATCTTACCACTGCCTGGATGTACAGTGTAGCCTGAATGATGAGATTCGTACAGAATCTTCTGCCTCAAATCTCCAAACACAGGTACCCACAACCTGTCCTTACAGAAAATAGCACCAGAATTAGAAATTCGAAGTTCAGGAGTCTTACCAGATCCAATCTGAGCAATCAACTTCGAATAATCAGAATCTGACTTCTGGCTTCTTGAATCCTTGTTTCCAAAGTAGACTGAATACTCATCTGAGCTAACTCCAAACCACTGGAGGAAATCACCTCCAACTGCAATCGCTCCAAATCACGTATCAGGAAATCATCACAAGTAAGTTGAAAACCTGATAATCCAGAAGACTTCCTGCTCAAAGCATCCGCTACCACATTCGCCTTCCCAGGTTGGTACTGAATAGTCAAATCATAGTCCTTGATCAACTCAAGCCATCTTCTCTATCTCAGATTCAGGTCCTTCTGAGTAAAAATGTACTTCAGGATCTTATGATCAGTGAAGATCTCACATCTGACGCCATACAGGTAATGACGCCAAATCTTCAAAGAAAAAACTACTGCAACTAACTCCAAATCATGCGTCGGGTAATTCTTCTCATGTGGTTTCAACTGTCTCGAAGCATAAGTAATTACCTGACCATGCTGCATCAGGACACAACCCAGTCCTTTCAGTGAAGCATCACTGAACACCTGAAAACCTTCCGTACCTGACGGAAGTGCTAGTACTGGAGCTGAAGTCAAACAATTCTTCAATATCTGAAAACTAGCTTCACACTCCGGTGTCCAAACAAAAGGAACTGACTTCTGCGTCAGTCTCATCAGAGGCGTCGAAATCTGTGAAAATCCTTTCATATATTTCCTATAATACCCGGCCATGCCCAAGAAACTACGTACCTCAAATACCGTAGTCGGCCTTGGCCAATCAGCAACTGCCTGAATCTTCTGGGGATCTACAGAAATGCCTTCTCCGCTAATCACATGCCCCAGAAAAGAAATGCTCTTCAGCCAAAATTCACACTTGGAGAACTTGGCATACAGCTGATGCCTCCTCAAAGTCTCCAACACAATCCTCAAATGTCTGGCATGTTCATCCTCAGATGCAGAATATACCAGAATATCGTCAATGAAGACGATCACAAACTGATCCAAATACTCCTTGAATACTCGGTTCATCAAATCCATGAAAATAGCAGGCGCATTGGTTACCCCAAAAGGCATAACCAAGAACTCGTAGTGCCCGTACCGAGTACTGAAAGCTGTCTTCACCACATCAGCTTCCTTCACCTTCACCTGATAATATCCGGATCGCAAATCAATCTTCAAAAATACCGAAGATCCGGAAAGCTGGTCAAACAAGTCATCAATCCGAGGCAAAGGATACTTGTTCTTGATCGTGACCTTGTTCAAATCTCTGTAATCAATACACATACGGAGTGTACCGTCCTTCTTCTTCACAAACAGAACAGGTGCTCCCCAGGGCAAAACACTAGGACGTACAAAACCTCTGTCAACTAACTCCTGAAGCTGAACTTTCAACTCAGAAAGTTCTTTCGGTGCCATCCTGTACGGAGCTTTTGATATCGCAGCGGTACCCGGAAAAACATCGATAGAGAACTCCACATCTCTATCCGGAGGTAACCCAACCAACTCCTCAGGAAAAATATCCACAAACTCCCGTACCACTGGGATCTCAGAAACAGAACCAACCTCTAGGTTCAGATCCCGCACCGAAGCCAAAAATACTGGACATCCCTTCTTCCACATCCTGCTCACTTCCAACACAGAAATCAGACTGGAGAGAACACCTCGTAATCCCTGAAATACAACTCTCTCTCCAGCCATAAGCAAACTCACCTGCTTCTTCAGACAATCTATCTGGGCTTCATACTGACTCAGCCAATCCATGCCCAGAATCACATCATACGAAGAAATCGGCAACCGAATCAAACTTGATTTCCACTTCTTGCCAGAAATCTCAATCTCACACAAACAAAACTGTTGAGCAATCAAAGGATTCCCAGCCGGTAAAATCACAGACAAAGAAATCGGTAAAACCATCGAATCCAAATGTAAAATCTCAAAACAGTGCTCGGATAGAAAAGAATGACTCGCTCCGGAGTCAAACAAAACACGACAGGGCTGACCAGAAATATAAATCGTACCTGTCACCACATCGGGAGCATCTCGAGTCTCCTGCTGACTCAAGCTGTAAACTCTTGGCTGAACTGGAACAGGGGCTGAAGCAACAGAATTACTCTACTCCCTCTGAACAGTAGGTGGTCTCCGTGGTACAGAACTAGAACCACCACCTCTACCAGTAAATCCCTCAGGGCGTGGAGGAGCAGTCCTCGGTCTTCCTGCTGCTGAACTGACAGGTCTGACGAAGCCCTCAGATCGCTGATCAAATCCCATATGTGGACACTCTGCAATCCGATGTCCTGACTGACCACATCGAAAGCACAGACCAGCCATCCTGTAGCACTGGCCAAAGTGTCATCGTTCACAGTTCTGGCACACAGGTGCCGAACTAACTGATCAAGAACTCGTCGTACTAGTAGTAATACCAGACGACCCTCCGCTCCTTCTGGAATCTCCAGATCCAGAACCAGAAACAAATCTCCTCTTCCCAGAGGAACCACTGCCAGATGCCTCGCCTCCAAACCTCTTCCTACTCGCAGTCCACCGCTGCTGAGTAGCCATCAGGTCGTTCTCTATCAGACGAGCTCGTTCCACAAGCTCAGAGAAGTTGGTGATCCGGAACGGTATCAGGGGCTGCCTCAAGGTATCTCGCAATCCCCTCAGAAATCTGTAACACCTCTCAGTAGAAGTGCTAACCAGCTGCGGAGCGTACCTGGCTAATGCAGTAAACTCAGCCTCGTACTGCATCACCGTCTTGCTTCCCTGAACAAGCCTCAGAAAATTCTCCTGCATCTGCTGTCGTGCAGAAGGGGGAACAAACCAGTCTCGGAATACCTCAGTGAACTCTTCCCAGGTAATCAAAGAGTTCAGTCTGCCCTGAAATCTGGCCGCTTGCTGGCCTTCCCACCAGTGCTCAGCCTCTCCGTCCAACAGAAAAATAGCTAACGGTACCTTCCTGTCTGACGGACACTGCATTCCGTCAAAAGTCTTCTCCAATCTCCTCAGCCACTCCTCGGCTGCTCTGGGCTCAACAGCGCCCTCAAACCTTGGAGGTTTCAACCTCAAAAACAACTGTAAATGTCTATCCAGGTCATCAGATCGAACAGTAGAAGCTCTACTCTGAGTCTCGCTCATCATCTGAGCAACGAGTGAAGCAAACTGTGAAAGCGTATCAGCACCGACCACTGGGGCTGTACTCCCCACTGGTGCTGCCTGATCGGCACTCTGCCCATCTGTCATGTCTGGGTCTGACTGATCCATACAGAAAAATCCAGAAAATCCGAAAAACTATCACAAAAACAACACAATAAAAAACCAAACAAATCAAAACTACCCCCTAGACAGACTTACTGATCACTTCCTATAGCTCTGTTTCACACAATTCCCAAATTCCAAAACCATTGCTCTGATACCAAAAAAACTTGTCACGACCCGACCCGAGACGAGACGGATCCCGTTCGCACCGGGCCGCGACGAAGAAGCAGACACTAACCAGGATCTAGCTTTGGAATTTGGTTCGGAACTGAATCTTCCAAATTATTCTAAACAACACAATAAAAACACAGAGCTACTAAAAACATCAAATGCAGCGGAACAAAAGATCTATCTGATTTCATTTCCTCAAAATAATCATCTACAAATACAGTACATGGCTTTTAGACAGAAAGAAAGACAGAACAGAAAAGCCATGACTGTACAAAAATCAAAAGTACAAAAGTACCTATACTGATCATACTCTGAACTAATCCTGGACTTCCTTCTCTTTCCCAGAACCTGAAAACCACCAGAAAGCAAGGGTGAGCTCAACAGCTCAGTAAAGCAACAAACCTCCAATCAAAATCCTCAGAATCGCAAAACCAAAACATCAGACAAATCCGTACAGAAATCAGAACGGAATCGGACAGATATCAAATCAAACAGAACTGTACGGAAACAGAAGTCGTATCAAATCAGAAACAGAACAGATCAAACATATCAGATCAACAGAATCAGAATCGTACAGACCATATCGGAGCAGAACAAATCATATCAGAATCATATAGCAGATATCAGATATTTAATTAATAGCTAAATTCCCTGACACTGACTGAATCTCATAGGATCCAGGCCCCTTATGCCTCCCTTTGTGCTCACGGCACCAGAACAGATCAGATGTGCTTATAGCACCAGAATACATATATAGTGCATATATCACCTAAACAGATTTTCCTCGGATCCGGAACAGAACAGATATCAGATTTCATATTGAGCTCATTTCAGATTTCCCAGACACTAACTGAATCTCATAGGATTCAGGCCCCTTATAACTCCCTTTTTATAGCATATACAGATAGCATATCAATTCAGAGAAAATCCGGACAAATCAGAAATTTCCCAAAAATCGGGCAGCACAACGGCAGTATACAGAATTTACACAATTTTCCTGAAAATCAAATTTTACCAAATTCGCACAGAATACAGATATCAACAATTCAGAACCTTTATTCTACTGCACAGATAATTTCCAAGTTCACAGAAAAATCCAGTCGACTAAAAATGCAGTCGAATCAAAAATACCCGGACAAAAATCTTCAAAATATAGTTAAAACGTGCACACCCGGCACGGCAACGATATACAAAAAGTTACGCGGTAAAAACTGAACCGATCAAAAGATACGGACGAAAATCGCCAACGGAAACAAAATCCGGACAGAAAATACCGCCAAACACGACGGTTCTGAAAATTGAGAAAGGTGGAATGTGCCTTACCTCGTGCACAGCAAATTCCTCAACAGTCTCTTCGAACGAAAACGGCTCCGCGTCTTCCCGAAATCAACTTTTCCAAATTCCTCTTTTTCTCTCTCCTCAGAACAGAAAATCAGATATTTTTTTATTTAAAATTTCTCTCTCTTCAAAATGACAGAATTCCCTTAAGTAATACTCAGATCGGCCCGGCCGATCGCCACATCGTCCCGGGACGATCCGACCAAAAGGATCGTCCTGGAATCCTCCCAGGGCTGTTGTCTGGCCGATATTTTCTACAGTAACTATCGGCCTGGCCGATGTCTCCAATCGGCCTGGACGATGCTTACAGAAAATCACCTGGAGCAAATCTGGGCAAATTCTGGAGCTTCATTTCAACTGATCGTCCCAGGACGATCCCAGATCGTCCTGGACGATACTGGAGCAGTTCATGCTATTACAAGATATTACTCTCACTTTAGTCTGGGAACATTTTTTTTTGCCCCTACTTGCACAGGACGTAGAGCGATTTGTTTAAAGGTGTCGAGTTTGCACACTAGCCATAACCCAAAGTCAAAAGTTTGGATTATATGCACCTCTCCATGTGCCAGAAGGTCCGTGGATCAATGTTAGCTTAGATTTTGTGTTAGGCATTCCTCGAAATCAATGGAACAAAGATTCCATAATGGTATTGGTTGATCGATTTTCTTAAATGGCTCATTTTGTTGAGCCTTTGCAATTAGACACTGGATGCCACCGATGTTGTCGATTTGTACTTCAAAGAAATTGTATGTTTACATGTATACCCAAAACCATCACCTCGGATCATGATTTCAAAATTTTGAGCCACTTTTGAAAAACTTTATGGGTAAAATTAGGAACGAAACTCTAATTCAGTTCCACAGCTCACCCCTAAATCGGCGATTAGACTGAGACTGTTAATCAAAGTCTCGACAACCTTCTCACGTGTTTTGTGGGAAAGAACTTAAGGTAATGGGACCTCATACTACCTCAAATCGAATTTGCTTTTAATCGGTCAGCCAATCAAGCCACGAGTAGAAGCCCCTTCCAGGCAATCTATGGAAATAACACTAACTCCCCTTTGATTTGATTCCACATGTACAACAAACACACCACAATGCTAATGGTGAACAACAAAGTAAGGAAATTCAGTGGCTGCACAAGATCTTTTAAGAAATGATTTACAAACACAACACCAAATGTCAGAGCATGGTCAACAAATCTCGGAAAGCAGTAACATTCAAGGAAGAAGAAATGGTGTGGATCCACTTATAGAATGATCGGTTTCCTCTTGGTGCATTTTGAAAACTCAAACTGAAGGCAGAAAAATCAATGATAATGCTTATCATATTGATCTCCCCGGTGATTACAACATATCCGCTACATTCAACGTTGCTGATTTATCTCTCTACTACGAACCTGAAGTTTCCCCTACCTCGGTAGAATGACGCTAGTGCTTATAGTTTTTTTTTTCCTTATCCTTTAATAATCTTCAGTGGTGTATTTTTCTACCTGTAGCGTCTACTGTTGTGGCCAATTAAGTAGCCTTAAAATGTATATGAATAAATTGTTGATGAATGAAAAGGACATGAGAAGAATTAAACTTGAGATTTGCATTGTGAGTTGGTCTATATCCTGATGCTACATCAGGTGGTGGTCTCAATGGTTCTCTGGCACTGTGTTTTACTCCAGCTACTAAACCTGTTCTGAGGTGTCTTGCTCGAGTTCTGTTCAATCTAGACCGGCTTCTAAGCTCGTTGAGCCGTTCAATTAACTTAAAATATATTTTAAAATTAATTTAAAATAATATTATATAATATATTTTAACTTTTTTACTAATTCAATATTTAAATAAAAACAATAAAAATTAAATATTTTTAATTTAAAATCAAAAAATTGAGCTAAATAATTGAGTCAAATTCGAGCTTTCCAAACCAGCTCGAGCAATCGAGCTGAGGTCAATCCTATATAAATTTTAACGAGCTGAGCTAGAGCTTAATAAATGAGCTTGAGTTAAGCTCGAGTTCAATAAAAACAAAACAAATTTAGCTCGAATAGATAAATACTCAACTCAAATCCGACTCGTTTACTCCCCTAGATTTTAAATTGAAATAAGTTTTAGATTATTGGACCTTGAAAAATGTATTTATTATTTTAAAATATAAATAGTATTTAAGAAAGATCTAATTAATTTTTCTTAAGAGGATAAGATCAGCATCTTCAACTAAACTTATAATTATTTCGGCCACATGGCCCAAAAAAACATAGGCATTTGGTGGCGTATTGGTTGGGTAGCTTTGAATGCATGGATGCTTTCAGTGGTCGATACTTTCAAGAAATGGTGGTAGGTTTCGTAATTTTGGTCGATTAGGTTGTGCTGCTATATATTGGCTGCCTCATAGATCTGGAAAAGCGAAGGGCAAAGGTAGACGAGGAAGATGGGTCTCAAGGTAGGAAGTTTCGTATTTTTGTTGCAATTTTATGTTTTTTTTTAAAATCATTTTAGCATAAAGATTCAGATCTGAATTGCATGAATTAGCGAGTCTTTTTTGTGTTTGAGATTCCCGATTTTTTTTTTTTTTCGGACGAATGGATATGGGTGGAAGGTATTTTCTGCGCATGAGGATCACCTTGAGTACTAGATGCTGCTTTTGAATTATTATTTTCGAAATCCCAAGGTTATCGATTTATTACATCGAGTATATTTCTACTTTTGATTCCATTTTAGGATGCCCGTTTGAGATGTTAGCTGAATAGTTTTCTCTTTTTTAAAATCTCTTATTTGAGTGTAAAAAACCAAATCAGAAGATGAATTGTGGGTTAAATGGACTTGGAATTGATTAATGAAATATCTGTAGAACTGAAACGAAAGAACCAGGTCTAGCTGAGTTATACAATTGGTAAGTTTGAGAGAGAGAAAAAAAGGTGAAAATACAGCCAAAGAGAGCTTCATTCTCTCTCAAAAAAGAAGACCGAAATTTGACACTTGATCCCCTAAATAGCGGGGGCAAAGAGTGTCACTATATAATGGTTTCATTGGAATGGGGCCATCGTAAAGGGTTAATTGGACGTAGGAGTGTCAATGAGCCTAGCCAGCTCGCGAACTGACTTGAGCTTGACTCATCAATGAGCTCACAATTCGAGTTATAGACCTACAAGTTCGAGCTCGAACTTATACTTGAGCTTGTATAATAAATAAATAAACAAGCTCGAGCTCGAGCTCAAGCCTAGCTCGGCTCATAAGCTCGTTGAGCCGATCGATTAACTTAAAATATATTTAAAAATTAATCTGAATTAACATATTATCTACTATATTGTAACAATTTTAAATTAATTCTACATTAAAAATAAAAATTCAAAAAAAAAAAAAAAAAAAAACTAAGAAATCAAGCTCTAGTTTTCCAAACGAGCTTGAGCCTATAAATTTTTTAATGAACTGAGTTCGAGCTTAGTAAATGAGCTTGAGTCGAGCTCGATCTCGGTAAGAACCAAACAAGCTTAGCTTGATTAGATAAATACTCTGACTCAAGTCGTTTTCACTCCTAATTGGACAAGAGCATGTAGCTGGTTGTGTATAGGTTGTAGTGTTGTACAGTAGTATCTTCAATCGCAAAAATTATAGATGTGTTTTGTTATTGAGTGCTCCAAGAAAGTATTTCTAGTCGGTTATGTGCCGAGTCTAACTAGTTAGGCGTGCCTTTTGCATATCTTTCAATTGAGTCACTAATTGGACACCATTAGTTGAGTCATTTGGGCCAAAAGTTTTTTGGTGACTTTTAATTTATTGGTTTTTGATGAATTTTGGATGGGTGACTCTTGATTCAATGGTTTTATTCAATTGACCCACACAAATATGGATGTTCATTAATGATCTAATTATCTTGACTCTTTCGAGGGGATGAGAAGATCAAGAGAACAAAAAATGTTGGCTATCCTCATCATCGTAAGTATTTCAAGATTCATGATGTATGAGATATCGAGATCTAATTAGAATCTTTGATTTCAAAATATGATGCAATTCAATAACTCATATCTTTATTAAGTTCTTCAATTATAGGCTATGATACACTGGTACAGGCATCGGGATGTGGACACAAATACAGATATTTGATATGCATCTATACCCACATAAAGTAATAAAAATAAACCCACATATGTAAGCTTTGCTAATTTAGCCATATGGCAGGGAATAAAGAGTTTATAGAATGCCGTAATGTTAGAAAGATAGTTGATTTTCCCAAGGCATTAAGATTGATCCGTTTACTATCTTAGTTTCTTTTGTGCCTTTATGTTGGAAAATTCGTGGATTTTTTTGAGGCATGAAAGATTGCTCTTTTTACTTAGTTTCTACTATGGTTTTAGTTGAGAATAGAGTTTCAAATTCTCGTGATGTCTAGAAAAATGCAAGCAAAAACCTTCTAATTTTGGCACTCCTTAAAGGTGTTGATTTCAATGTAGATCATCAATATTTTTCAATCTATCAAGGAAATAGTTTCTTTGGATTTTAACTTTGATGAAGTTTCTAGAACAAAAGAGGTAAAATTAGCTAGGTGATGGGAAGCCTCCTTATCTAGTACATGAGTTCGTGTAACCTAGTGGTAATGACATGGCCATCATTTAGATTGAGCATTATGGCTAGTGTTTCTAAACCCCTTGTGGAAAATGATGTTTAATCTCCATCTTTTGGTATTTGATTCTCAAAAAGCGATTGAATTGATTGACAAGTCAGGCAAGGAAGAGTGCAAACTAGACAAGTTGGGGTTATCATTCAGTGGGCTCTTGGGCACAATGTAAGTCCATATTGCGACATGATTCTCTTGACCCAAGAAAATATGCATGTAAACTTTCTTTGATTAGATTGACTTTTATGGAGAAATATGAAATTATATATCTTTTCTATTTTAATGATTAATTTGTGGTATTACATCCTTTTTGCTTATTGGTTGCTCTAGGCAATTCAAATGCCTAAACAATTGATGTAGAAAGCTAGAAGCAACATTAGGCCATAAGTTTTGGTTCACCAAATTTAGAAAATTACTACAAATGCTAGATTTTTCAAAAGAAAAAGCTAGGTGACTAGAAAATAATGCCAAAATGCTTTCATGTAAGTGTTATAATAGTGTGAATTGTGACATAATATTAGTTTTCAATTACTATTTATGCTTTTTAGATTTTTAATCAGTTTTAACTCTTGTATTCTTTCATAAATTTCATATTCTTTTACTTAATATAAAAGTTAAGGCTATTCTCATATTCGAGATCTTAAGCGATAGTTTGGTAGTCAGTTTCAAGCATTATTTAAGCAAGATTTAAATTGATTCTTGTCAAATTAAAAATAGATGACTTAAATATTATAAAATGTTAAATTCTATTTCTCCCCCATTTTATCCTAAATTCTTGATTTACTAAATCCGAGTATTTGATGGATTTAATTTAAACCCACAAATTTCTTGCCCAAACGAGCTCTTGCTATAAACTCGTCTTTTCCTTCACATGTCGTTGATCTTGTCGATACTTGCCCCATCTAGTTTTCATCACCATTGCTCTTGTTAATGGCTTAATGCCTTTCCATAGAGAGATTCGTCATTAATTCCTCTTTTCCATTACACACTGTTGGTCTTGTTGATGCCTTCCTATGGCAAGCTTGCTTCATGACTTCCTCACAATTGATTTGTCATGAAGGGCTTTAGGAATTTGGTTAGATGGTGAAGGGTAGGAGGGTTTTATTTATTTATTTTATAAAATAATTAATTTAATCAAATAATTAAGATTAATTAAGTTAGTAAAACACTAATAAAATTTTAATGATCTTGACTAAAATCTTAACTGATAATTACTTAACCTTTTTAAATAGTTAGTTTTAAATTAATAGTACTCATAAATTATTAGTTAATTATTTTAGGTTTAATTACCATTTACCATTATAAGCACCAATAAGTATTTAATGTTCTTAATTATATCCTTGATTAATTCTGATTATTCTAGTTACCAAAGTAGTCATTTCTAAAAAAATTGCAGTACCTCTGCCATTGTTTTTTACAATTTCAAGAAACGAGCTACATTATTTAATAAACATATAATATTCTTAATTTTATTCTTATTCGTCTCTAATTGTTCTTATTGTTGAAGCAATTATTTTATTTTTGTTATTTTTAATTGTTTCCGGATTAAATATATTATTAGTATTTAATTTAATTAATTATTCAAATAAATCTTTTTATAACAAATTAATACTTTTAAATCCTAAATCCTGAAAATAAACAATTTATCAAGTTTTTGCCATATCTACATCTATCACAACAAACAATTTTTAGGATCTAACACTGTCAAGATTTACAAAATTCGGATTTACATATTTATGAAATCCCACTTGAGTCAAAGCAGCCACTAACTCTTGTGTTTTACAATTACTTTCTTGACTGTTTTTTTTAATTTATTGACCACTACAATTAAATTTCTGCTTTGCAACTTGATTTTCGATTTTAGGTTCTTGCCCCCCAATTCAGTTTGTGCCGACTAACTGGCTGTGCGGACCTACAAAAGTGTTATTTTCTGGCATCATCATTTTCATTATTTTATGCTGCATCATTTTTTATTATAGATTGATCGAATACATGAAGAGCAAGCTTATATTTGATGCTTGTTTTCTAGTAATTGTTTGAGTGTCCTAAATGAAATTTCTATTCACTAAGGGACTGGAAACATATTGTTCTGACTAGATCCTAAATGATTTTGCATTAAAGGTCCTTCTGATTTCTGTGAGGATTGGATTTTGAAGGGCTTAGTGTGAGGCTTATGTTTTTATAGAAGATAGTATTGAATGATACAAACATTACATATCAAATTTTCACAATTTGATCTGAAATGTTTGGGTATGAATTTCTGTGGGGAAGATGAGGAGTAAACACCACAATGACTAAACAAACAAGAAAATAAAATAAACAGAAAAGTAAAGGGCATTAGGATTTAACGTGAAAAAAACTCAAAATAGGGAAAAACTCACGGAGCCACACCACAACAAGAAATCCACTATGAAAATTGGGAGAAATAAGTAAAGTTCTCTCTTCTCTCTCTCTCTCTCTCTCTCTCTCTCTCTCTCTCTCTCTCTCTCTCTCTCTCCTTGCTTCTCTTCTCACATGCACCGTTCTCAATGTCTACATAGACAAAATACAAGAGAAAGCCAAGTACAATAACCCTAAGGGGCACAACCCTTCAGAAAAACGAGAAAGAAAACCGTCCAGTCCGTCTCGCAACATTGCGACACTTGAACCTCTGTCTTGATCTATTGCAGCGCCTTATCTATGCTGCTGTGGCGCTCTGCTATCTGTTTTTCAGCGCCGAGGTGCTCGGGAAAACAGCGACGAGATGCTCGGGTATGTAGCGTCGGGGCACTTAGGTACGTAGTGCTCGAACCAAGCAAGGGGTACAAAGCACCCGAACCCAAGCAGGGGGTAAACCCCCTGCACCCCCAGTGAGCATGAGAAACTTGAGGTCCGAGGCAACAGAACAATCCGATTGATCAACACAATTAGTTTCCACACATAAAAATTTCTAATATATTTTTCGGTTTCCTTTAATTGAATAAAGGAAATAATTTATGCAATATGTTCACTTTACAAACTAATTTTTTATATGGTTCTAGTTGACATTTAAGGATACACAAAAATCTCAAAATAGTCCTCAAACTATTCGTGTGGTCAATTTAGACCAGAATATCACATTTCTCCAATTTAGGCTTCGTTTGGGACAGCTTTCTTATTGCTTTCAAGAGCATCTTTCTAGCACAAAAATTCAATATAAGTAGCAAAAAAGTAATGGCCAAAGCTGTCCCAAATGAAGCCTAAGACTTCGTTTGGGACGGCTTTCATACTGCTTCTTAAAACAACTTTCTAGTACAAAAGTTAAAATTTTTGTACATGAAAGCTGTTTTAAAAAGTAGTAAAAAAGCCATCCCAAACGAAGCATTAGTCTATCAACTATATTAATTTGTTCCAAAATGGAGCCCACATATTATAATTGTGATATAAAATTGATCACAATTTAGTACTTTGACCATATAAAATTCATCTCAATTTAGTTCCAAAGGGACCAATTTGAATCAATTTTGTTTAGTCGAGAGACTAGATTGTAGAAATATGATGCTCTAGGATTAAAGAGGCCATATACGAATAGTCAATAGACTATTTTGAATTTTACCCCTGATATAATCAACTTGGTTTAATTTAGCTTGAAAAATTTCACGGTGTAAGCCGTTCAAATCTACGATTTTTGTAAAGTCCTTAGCACTTTTGTTATTCTTCTGCTTTTTCTGAGTAGTTGGTTTATTTCTGTGGTTCAATTTTAATTGCAGGAGGAATTTGAAGAATATGCTGAGAAAGCCAAGGGATTACCTGAAACTACTACCAATGAGAATAAGTTGATTCTGTATGGGCTGTTCAAGCAAGCAACTGTTGGACCTGTGAATACTAGTATGCATTTCACCTTCACCATAATCAAGCATTACTAGTTTTATTTCAACTCAGTTTTCTCAGTGTCATACTTTTGGTTCCTATTGTGAAAATTATTCCTTCTCATATCTCAAGGAAACTCCATTGATCAATATCTCTCTTTCAAATTGTTACCAGCTCAGGAGTTTTGTCAGTTATTTGCTATGAGATGTCATTCTCTTTCTATTGAAGATTTGTTGGTTATCTATTCTCACCAAATAAAATGATTTGTAGCATCATTGTCAAATATCATATGCTAAAAGTTTTTGCCAGATCAATGAATTAAATATTTATTGTAATGAATCTGAACTATCCACCTGTTTAACTGATCAAAAACTACATGGAACACCATCAAATGCCACACAATCAATCCCAAATATCTTGAAGATGAGTAAATGATCATAATAGTCCTCAACTTTTTGGTTTGTCCATTTTAGTCCTAGACTTTTCTAGATGTTTAATTTACTTCAAATTCATCAAATTTGAACCAATTTGATCCTAGTGTCAACTTTGTTATTTCTTATCATGAAAACTAGTGGAGTGAAGCTTTTCATGAGGGCATTCAATCTCAGTACTTAATACCAGTTGATACTAATGATATTCATCATAAAAAGTTCAAAATGCCTATTATAGCATCTTTATAGGCAAGGTTGCCTTAATTTTGATGTACTACCACCTTCTTCATGTCATAATTGAGCAGATATTGGTCATAATCCTGTTTTTTAATTGTTGCAGGCCGCCCAGGTATTTTCAACCAGAGAGATAGAGCCAAGTGGGATGCGTGGAAGGCCGTTGAAGGTTTTATTTTCCAAGAACTCTCTAATATAAATCTCTTATAATTTTTCAATATGCTCTAGGCTTCATCTGGAAATTAATCATCTTGTTCTCATATAGAGCTATAAAGTGGAACCAACATACTTAAAATAATAAGCTGTAAGGATTTCCTAGTTACAAGTTTGAGTGAACAGGTAAATCTGCTGAGGAAGCCATGGGTGACTACATCACAAAAGTGAAGGAGCTTCAGGAGGCGGCTGCCGCATCTTGAACAAGTTTCAACTTACTAAGGTTTTGTTTGGGGCAGCTTTCTTACAGCTTCTTAAAGCAGCTTTCTAGTAGAAAAATCTTATTTTTTATACTAAAAAGTTACTTTAAGAAGCAAAAAAAAAAAAAAACCGTCCCAAACGAAGCCTAAGTCGTCACTCTTTCCAACGAGTTCGTACTTTCTTTTGTTTCAGACTCCGAACTTTGTTCTATAACTGTTAACTGAAGGCCCAAAATCTGTCTGATTCTTTGGGATGTCTCCTGCTCAGCTACTATCAGATTTTATCTGTTATGCTTTGCATATGCACTTTGTTTGACTGCAGTTGAATTTCAATCTTACCCCTTTTCATATGCGAAAAGCAAAAACTAACAAATATATTTCACTGGAAGTGCAATTATGTTGAGCACCAAAATATTCTGGAAAAAAAGAAGAAGATTTGAACTACAATGATGCGATGAAACAGAAACAGCACAAATTAAAGAGCTATAAAGGAACCAAATGACAGATTAAGATTCAGACTACGTTTGGGACAATTTTTTGCTGCTTTTTAAACGATTTTTTAGTACAAAAATTTCTAGAATTAGAAATTTTTTTTATTAAAAAGCTATTTTAAAAAGTAGTAAAAAAGTTGTCCCAAATGAAACCTCATTCTAATGAAAAATTCAATTTAACCACTTCCATCTTTATCATCCAAAAAATCAGCATAATCTAATTTCGAATAAATTTCTGCGCTTTTATTATTTTAAATTTCTTTGGCTGAGTTTGACAGACGTATCAAAGATGAAGCTTTTAATCATGAGTCAAGAATGTCTCTAAGTAATTGCATGATTGATATTGATAAGAAAAGTTTCGTCCAACATTTTCTAGATAGTTAGATGTTGGATTGTTGGGAATTGAATGCCAAAGAAAAAAATCCCTTTTTAATCCAAGAATATTGAATGGTGCTTTGCAACAAAGTGTACATAGGAGTTTGATTTGATCATTGTCAGTAGAATTCAATTGATATTAGTTTTGATGATGAAGTAAGTTCATATCTTGAGTTTGTTATCATCAGCATTAAATGATGAGTTAAAATTATGATGGAAGTAAGTGGTTCATTCAAGTCTTAAAAATACGGGAGGGGCGGTTAGGAGGGAAAAGATAGGGCGAGAGCTGTTTAGGGCATTGACAAGGTTTTGTATGTTTCGTGAAGTATAAAGTTTCGTGATGTTTCTTCTTCCCAAAATTTCATTGTGATTTGTTGAATTGGTTGAAAGTGCACATACTTTCTATCAGGATATGTTGAGATAAAAAAACGTAAAGGGTGTTTCATTGCTCTAAATTTCGAGATGGATGGACTTTAGATCATACAAATTAATTTTTTAATGCTATAACTAAAGAGATCTATAATATGCTAATGCTTAGTGTTGATAGTCTTTTGCAGTCATGAATTTTGCATGTAGGTTTGATACGTCACAAAAAATCAACTTGATCATGCATGAATCTCGAGGCTTATTCAAGTTGGAAATTTTCAAAATTAAATTCGGGATCATCTGAATTCCAATTTCAGCAAATCTATAGTCAAACTGAACGTCTCAAAGAGAAGAACCTAACAATACCAAAATCGATCCAACCTGAGCCCAAATGGATCCAAAATGGGGTCCTAAATCACATTTGGAAGGTTTAAAGCATTATTTGGATGACAAAATGATATTTAAATATGACATGCTTATAGTAAAATCGAGCGGCTCGGCGAGACGAATCAAATGAGCTTAAGATCGATGAATCCTGACATCATTAAGGCACTTAAGCAGTTTAAAAATGCTATATGACAGGGGGAATCAATATGGGCCATCCAATTGAGCACTTTCCACAAGCCCTGGATCTTCTTTATATTTACGAGGTGTGTCACTCATGAAAATCTATAAATAAACCCCCACTCTCTACATGAGGGGGACCTCTAGCTAGAGATTGTAGAGAGCTCTGAGGCTTCAAGAGCTCTAGCACCATTGCCGACAAACCCCCATTGACTGCCGTCGGAGCCGCTCGGTCATTGATTACCGTCGAACTTCTGCCCGGCCACCTCCTAACTTCAGCATGACTGTCGTCGGACCACCACTCGGCCGCCAATCATTGTCGGACTTCAGCCCGTCTTTCGTCGGACCACCGCCCGACTGTTGATCGCCATCGGACTTCAGCTAGACCGTCGTCGGACCACCGACTAGTTACCGAACGCAGCCAGACTACCATCCGGCCACCGGACTTTCACCCTGCCGCTAACCCTCATCGGAATTCATTCCGACTATCTTCGGATCACCGCCCGACTGCCAGTCTCCATCAAATTTCTACCCGGCTGCCAACCGCCGCCGGACTTCAGCTCGATCGTTATCGGACCAACACCCAGCTGCCGACCGCCGCTGGACTTCTGCTCGGACACCGTCGAACTTTCGCTTGAACGTCGTCAGAACTTTGTCTAACTCTTCAAACTATTGTAATTTGACCGCCTCTAAGTCAAGGGGCGGGTCAACCTTTATAATTCACTAAAATTTAGTGGAATTTCTTGGGCGAGGCCCCATGGTTTTTCCCTCTTCTGGCTTTTCATATAAAAAAGATCGGGTGGTTTACTTCTCTCTCTTTGTTTTTGTGCTGGATATACGTGCATCGCTAAGACTAAAAGTTTACTCACTCTACCGTCACGAATATTCTAGCCTACAATCATGGGCGAATCTACTTATTTTAAATTGCATTAATATAATTATTAATACATATAAAATTAAATTTAAATTTTAAAACTAATCCTCTGCTCCTTCTCCGCATCCGCCTAGTTTCATTATTTTTCTAATGTTGGAACTTGGCATCATGCTTTTATCTCGTCCCTCTCTCTCTTTAATCTCTCCCCACCAGAGCCTTACATTGTATACCCATACCCACACCGACCCATGTTCCCACCCATACCCATGGGTATGGGTGGGTATGGGTATGCCCATGACCTTGTGGGTGGGTACTCAACATCAAAGGATAAATTGATTTGCATTATTAATCACCATATATCTTATATTACTGTAATTCTCACTACATAGTGTGCAGCACTTAACCACGCTGCGATTATGATAAATTATGATATTCTTCTTGAAAGTTTGCAATCAGAGCAAAGGGCAACAAGCCTCAATGCCAACAATCCGTGGCAAACCACTTTCAGAAAACATGGAAAGTGAGTGGGTATGACATCCCGAAAGTCACAATGGGTGGGCAAAGCCTGTCCGAGTAAAGCATGGGTACCCAATAGGACCCCATGTAGGGCTTTGCTCCCCACCTCTCTCTCTCTCTCTCTCTCTCTCTCTCTCTCTCTCTCTCTCTCTCTCTCTCTCTCTCTCTCTCTCTCTCTCTCTCTCTCTCTCTCTCTCTCTCTCTCTCTCTCTCTCTCTCTCTCTCCTGCCAATATTTGTTTAATTTTTTGGAAAGGGAATTGATAAATTTTTAAAATAAATTTAAGCAAATTAATTAGCTTAATTGTATTAACTTTATAATTTTGCATTATTTATAATTTTCTTTACTAATTGTGAACCATTATGTCTAATTAATTTAATAAAAATAATTTAGAATTAACAAATAATTAATTTAAAATTTGATAGATTATGACCTTATACTAATTTAAATTTAATCAAAGTAAAGTTCAAAATTAAGAGTTAATTTAATTACTTCAAATAAAATATCTTAAGTATACAAGCAATCTATTTGAACTCAATTCATTAATAACCATTGGACAAATATAAAATTTTTAATAAATAATATGATATATCTATTTTTTAAATTGGAATGCATATAATTTTAGATGTATTTTTTTTTTTAATAATCATGATCTGTGTTTACAATGAATAAAAAGTTATATTTTAAGAGCAATTTGTGTCCCCATACAAAAAATTTTCTGGCTCCGTCCCTGCCTGCAACAAGGTTTTTCATTACACTCTACTCAACATTAAAGTGTTTATATGTGATTATTCTCTAAGAAAATTATGGGAGCTTATCTCACTAATGAGATAATTTTGAGCATTATAAGAGGCACCGTTGGAGTCACGTTTCATAATTTGGCATCCATCGTGTCTTATTATACTATATCACATTTGTAGATGACTTTATCGGGAAGATTTAAATTAATATTTAAAAATAAAAATTTTGCAAATTTGTTTGTTTCAAGAAATTAAAAAAATTAGGCAAAGAATGTTTGGTGCAAAGTTTAAGTGTTTCATATCAAATAGGATGGGAGAATAGTATACTAATGTATTTAGATAATTTATGCACAAATGACAAAAGACACAAAGAACATCACAATTGGTGGAATGGTTGAGCAGACGAACAAGAATTTAAATGACAGAATGAGATGCATGATATTGCTGTGGGCTTCGAAAAGTTGCGCCCAAGCCTCCCCTATTTTCGGGGGAGTTTTAATAGATTAAGTTCAGAGGTAAATTTTTAGAAGTCGGATTGGGTTTGAAATAAGACATTGCCTTTGCGAGAACTTTATTATTTGAGTTCTTGTTTCCTATAGGCGCAAGCCCCCATAATTAATTTCCCCTCCCAATAATGAGAGAGGACTTTTGATTAAGGTTAGTCGTCAAGCAGATAAGTAGAGATATGTAGTATCTAGTATATAGTAGTAGCATGAGTTTTGTATTTGAAAATTTGATATTTAAAATAAAAAATTTCACAACCTCGTACTTAAAATGGATGGTTGGGGAATGATATAATGAGCCGATCAAGATCCCATAGTTCTTATGTCCCTAGCCATTGTAGTTCTTGGTATACTTAGTCACATGAGGTAGTTGACCCAATTTAATAGAAGGATCTTTGTCAACAACCCTGAGTTGATTTGTCCAAGGTACCTAATAGACTTAAGATGGATATTTGTCTAAGAGAACAAATTTGAATCCATCTTAGCTATTAGAGGGCTTTATGCCCTATCGAACATATCCTATTAATTCATATCTCAAGGATTTAGTGCCATTAGAGAACATACGGGTGTTGACTATGACCGTAATATAATGATACCATTTTTGCGTCAAAACTATCAGTTTAGAGGGTCCTGGTCATAACCGTTAACCTATGGCACCATTAATTTGGGGGTGGAATCCATGGTGTGGAGCCATTTGGAGGCGAAACCACCAGTTATAGAATACATGTCAAGTCATTACTGTTAAGAGATAGATTTAGAATGAATTCTAGTGATATTCTAGACTAGACATTAGCTCTTTGTGAGCTGAAGTAGTTTTCAGATTTGTCTATCTCGATAAATTATTATGAAAGATGGATGTATATTTTCGCTTTAAGTATTTGATGGTTTATTTCATTTTAAATATTTTATATTATGATATTTTTTAAATTTAGTTTGAATTTTTATGGACATTTGGGAGTTTGAGAGACATTTTTAAATATTTGGGGTCTCCTCCAGTTGAGATTTTTATTCAACATAACCATCATCAGGGTACATGAGAGCAATTTTCATTTTATCTATTTAAAAATTGTCGACGCTATCTATTTGACGACAGAGAATCAAGTTCATTGTCGTCTTTGTGCCTTTGGTAGATTTTTTGAGATTTAACCCTTCTCGTTGAGATTTACATTCAACACGATCATCATAGGAGTTTTCATAGGTTATTTCATTTTTTGTTGATTAAACCTTATCAACTCTATATACTTGCCAACAAAGGATCATGTTTAAATCTAAATTCTTTTCTTAATCCGCGTGGCATCCTCAAACATCACGCGTGTACTTACAACACACTCATCGGTGTCCATACTGGTATATACTATTAAATGCATCTTGCACGATGCATTTATATGATTGTTATATGTATGCATGATATTGCTGAAATGAAGCTCTCTATATATCATAAATTCATATAGGAGGATACATTGGAATGTAATTGCAATGTCAAATGACATACTTGTATGAAACCCCATATATCATGCCAATAAATGCAAGACGCCATTTTAAATTATAATTGTAATATCAAATGACACACTTGAATGAAACTCTCTGCATCTTGCGAATCCATGCAAGTGGTCATTTTGGAATGCAATAGCGATGTCAGAATGACATGCTAGAATGAAATCCTCAGCATCTTACAAACACAAGCCTAAAGTTATTTTGAGGTGGAGTAGCAATATCAAATGACATGCTAGAGTGAAATCCTCGGCATCCTACGAATGTTTACCGGAGGTCACTTTAAAACATACTTTCAATGTCGGATGACATGCTCGTGTAATGTATGCTACAAGTTACGACACACACATGTGCAACATATTAGCATGTAAATGCAATACACTGTTACAATAAAATGCATCTTGCGATGTATGCATGAGGGTATTTTTAAAATATTTACATACATTGCAAATGAGTGTTTTGTGATTCTCAACTATGCAAATAACCACTGTTAGTAAACACACCAAATTTATTTAGGAATCTCCAAATGTCTTATGTCCTCTTATACGAGTGTTGCAGATTCGGTGGCATTGGCTCTATAAGTTTATCACTTAGATCCACCTGTGATTCGCAGTTTCTACTACAAATTCCCAACTTTTACTTATAGGTGAATTGTAGTGTTTCCATCCGACGTAGCCATAAGATACTTCACTGTTCTGATGTATACTCCATCCTTATCAGTAGCAACAATAATATAAGTTACATTTTGCTTCCATTGATAAGTTACAAGCACACCACTTAGTCCAGCAAGCTACCTTATAATTGCCTTTTCATTCATAGATATCATATTTATAAGTTACAAATCCTTGCTTAGACTAGATAAGGACATCCAAACTATATGAAGTCGTTTTGTGATAGAAGATGTATCATAATCTAATGAGACCAAAAGCTTGATTGGTACATTGTTAGATTGCTTTATCTTGACTCATCATAAGGTAGTCTCCTCGAAGCATGGATATGATAGAGTGCATGGTCATCTTCAATATCTCAGTGACATTCTATTATTTGATATGCACAAGGTACATGAAAGCCTCTTCAATAACTCCATAATAGTATACTAGAGGGGCCCATTATATGCATTTGTGATGCATATGTAGGACATTGAGTTGCGAGGCTTGATCTCCAGATATTCGCTATGCATTCAAGTGATGTAACATATCTTCAAGAGTCACAGTAGAGATGATAAAATAATATTTTTCTTCTTCAACTAATCATTCTTTGACTCTACAAAATTATTTAACTTTACGTGCTTCAAGTCGCAACTGGAGTCTTTTGATGACATATCAACAGATTTCCTCCACATATCAGATTGCCTTTATACCCAACTTTCAATATCAAAGTCTTTTGGAATCATTAATTGGAGGACTTAGTTGTACTTGATTAACAAAACTTTCAGCCCTGGTAGAGTGAGAACGCTTCTATGCTTATAAGGGATCTATCACACTCGTAGCATCTCAATCATCATTTCTTGTAGGTATCTGTAGGGAGCACAGTTGTATGCATTGGAAGCCTTTTGTTTCCACCTATGAGTAAACTCCGCTGAGCACACATCTTCTATTTCCATCCATAGATAGGTTGTTATAGCACAATTCGTCATCTACTATTATTTGTAAATGGTGTATATATTTGTGTCCACATGAGATTCATCATACTTTTGACATATCCTCTGTTGTTATCCATAAATAGGTCATATCAACCACCTTTGATTGTATTCAAATTAGTGCATTTATTTGTACTTTGATGTTAGGTGTCAGCTAAGTTATACTCATCACTAACTTTCTCATGCATGTTGGCTATTAAGTTTTTATTCAATGCACATATGTACCTTCTGCTCACAAGGTACTACCAATGTGACTATTATACATTGATTACTTAATCTTTGCATGCGAATGATCAATGCATTTGCCTACCAGTGGATGGATGTTGAGCGCAGGCCATTATCACGTTTAGGGGTGTAAATTTCGGGTCACAGGTCGGGTTCGGGTTGAACCCAGAACTGACCCGGGTTCAATCGGGTCGACCCTATCCCGACCCGGGTAGGTAAACGGGTCGAATATTCAAACCTGGACCTTACACGTCGGGTTGCTGAGTTGACCCGACCCGACATGGGAAGGAAACCAGCGCAGATGCGGGCGCGACTGAGAGCGAACACAGGAGGAGACGTGGACGCGGGATGGCTGGCATAACGGGTGCGCGGGACACGGGCGGGTGCGCGGCTGGGTGTGCGATCGGGTGCGCTGCAGCACTGGCATGGACTCGCGCACATGGGCAACCACGCAGGACAGCCTCGGGCGGGCGGATGACCGCGGGCAGCTTCGGCGGGCATTCAAGAAGCAAAGCGGGAAGCCGCGTGGGCAGGGTCGGGCAGCTCCGAGGGCAGCCGGATAGGGGTGGGCAGCCGGATAGGGGTGGGCAGCCTAAGGCCAGTCCATGGGCAACCGGGCAGCCATTTTAAATGGGTTTCTTTGTTGACCCGGTAACCCGTCGGGTCAACCCGAACCAGACTCATTTTGGAAACGGGTCTGGTCTAACCCAAAATTTTGGGATTGGGTTTTCGTGTCGTGTCAAATATTAATAGCCTTAAAGTGGGCTCCAAAAATTCAGCCCCGGCCTCCCTACCGCACGTGTTGTGCTTTTTTTCTTCGGCGAGGGGACTTTTAATGAACTAAGTTTCGAGGTAAATTTTGGAAGGCAGATGGGTTTATAGATAAGACACTACCCAGAGATTTTGCCCTCATTTTGTGAGGACTTTATAATATGAGTTCTGGTTTCTTATAGGCGCAAGCCCCTATAGTTAATTACCTCTCTCGATCACGAGAGAGAACTTTCAATTAAGGCTAGTCGTCAATCAGATACATAGAGAATACATGTTATTTGACATATAGTAGCAGCATAGAATTGGATGTTTGGAAATTTGTAATTTGAAGGGCTTGGATATTGGGAAATTTGGATGGTTTGATATTTAAAACTTGAAATTTCACCATCTTGCACTTAAAGTGGATGGTGGGGGAATAGATGATGGGCCCGATCAAGATCCCATGGTTCCATCGTCCCGGGCCATTATGATCCCTGATCTACTTAGTCAGAGGAGGTAGTCGACCCAACCTGAAAGAAGGATCCTTGTCGGCAGCCATGGGTTGCTTCGTCCAAGGGGACCTTGTAGACCTAGGGTGAATGTTTGTCTAAGGGGACAAATTTGAATCTACCTTAGCTAACAGAGGGCTTTGTGTCCTGTCGATCATATCCTAATGATTCATATCTCAAGGATTTGATGCCACCAAGGAACGTATTGGCGCTGGCTATAACCGGATTTTCGTAGTGCCATTTGGCAGAAAAACCATTCGGTTCAGAGGGCCCCGGGTCATAACCATCGGGTCATAACTGTTTATCATGCGGTGCCATTTGGTGGCAAACTACTGGTTAGAGGACACATACCACGTCCTTATTGGCAGGAGATTATTTGAGAATGGATCATATTGACATTTTTGACTAGGCATTTAGCTCTTTTGTGAGCTGAAGTAAATTTTTAATTTGTCCATCTCGGCAAACTATTGCGGAGGGTGGATGAATTTTGCTTTAAGTTATTGATGGATTTATTTCAATTTTAAATATTTTTAGAATTTTTTTATTTTGAGATTTTTTAAATTTTTGTAGGTATTTGGATAGAATTTTGAGTATATGGAATGGACCCCTCCGGTTGAGATTTGCATTCAACACGGTCATCATCGGGGTGTTTGGGGTTATTTTCCTTTATTGATTGAACCCTATCAACTCGACCAAGTTGTTGGTCGAGGATTGGGTTTCTCGTAGGCTTTGTGCATTTATTAGTGAATTCTCTTGATTATAGGCCTTGAAGACCTAATATGAATGTATCAAAACAAATACACCGATCCCCACAACCATGTTTTTGTTTGAAGATTCGAACCCTATCGACTCCTATTGATCTACATAGAAGGATCGGGTTCGAACTCAAATTCACTTATCAAGCCGCGCAACATCCCTAAGCATCACATGTGTACCAATAACATGCTCGCCGGGGCCCATGCAGGTTCTATGATTGCTTTTACCCCTTTTAGTGTGCCTATGTGTATATAAACTACAGTGCACGTGCGGGGGTATTTTGGAAGTACTTGTAGACACCTTCTATCTTCTTGCATAGATGTTGCAGATACTGTGGCATGGCATTGTAGTTTATGGATGTCTTCTATCTGCTTGTACGAATGTTACAGATCCGGTGGCATTGCGTAGCAGCTTCTGAATTGAGTTGTTTGCTGCTTTGTACAGGTAGACTGTCGTGCACCACTC
This sequence comes from Dendrobium huoshanense, assembly GCA_016618105.1. Classification (NCBI taxonomy): domain Eukaryota; kingdom Viridiplantae; phylum Streptophyta; class Magnoliopsida; order Asparagales; family Orchidaceae; genus Dendrobium; species Dendrobium huoshanense. Next base: position 45,356,970 of record CM028350.1, on the reverse strand, counting down.
GTTGCTTTTTGCAGGTGGATCGTAGTGCACTAACTAATCTCTTGCATGGTTGTAGATAACTGCATCCGATTTTCTTGTATATAACATGCTGCATGCATAATAAGTTTCTTACGGTAACTCGTAGGCAATATGTTGTACGTGCGATGGCTCCTCTATTGATGCTTGTAGGTAATTCATTTCATATATCAATATCCATCATATATTCTCCACATTCTTCAATGTTAGTTAATAAGTTGCATTTCGCTCTTCATGGCTTTCATGGATCTTATCGGCATATGAACCGCTAGGTATTGCTATATTCATGCATTTAATAACTGCTTGATTGGTTTAGATTGTGAGAGCACTTTTCATATCCACTAGATGTTCCCTTTCTCATGTATATGCAGCATAAATATCAGCCACAAGCTAATCAATATCAACAGATGCTTGATATTTTTTCTACCTCTTTCTTTCATTTGTTTATAGGAATGTTGAACTCACTACATATTTTAATATTTTATTTGTGAGTATCTCCTTCATTGCAATCATCCTTACCTTGCAATGAGTATTGTTCATGGATGTATTAGAGATTTCATATCATTACTCATAATCAAGTTGTGATTTTGTCTTGATCGTTGCTAGTGGATGAAAGAAATTCCCTTTTGACTCATTGATGTTGATTGAAGGGAAATCATTGCATTAACAATCTATCCATCATTATTGGTTGCAAGCTACTATATTCACTTGCATTTCATTCATGCTTGTAAGCCATCTCCTTCACTACATGTATTTTGCATGCATTCATAAGAATCTTTGTTTGTTGTAGGCTCTTGGACCTCCTTTGTAGATCATTGTTCATTCATTGATATTTAGCTAGATGATCAAAAATATCATCTACCATTTGTATGAATTAGGATAAATGCTACAATTCAATCCTTGTCATTTGCATGAAGGTTACATTGAGAATCAAATGGCATTAACATTATCATTAAGTGAATGACACTTGCAAAATCCCTTGGCTTACAAATTTCATATGCATTCACTTGCATTTCGCTTATGCATTCATCAAGTGAGGGCTCAATTGCTTATGTTTATTAATTCAGGATTGAGTTCTTTGCATTTGGTTCAAGCTTACACTCAATTCATCATTGATTATTGCAAATGAGCCATGCTTATACATGCTCACTTGTACTTGAGTTATGATTCATTAATATACAAATTATGGTTTCAATTTCAAGTTCCATGTCGCCCTTCATAAAGTTCAACTTATATGCTCATTTGCATGTAATTATCCAAATCATATTTCTTATGGTCCAATCTTTAAGTTTCAAATCATTGTATTTAGTTCATTTGAAGTCCGCTTGAAGTTTAAGTAAATATTCAAATAAAGTCCAAGTCCAAGTCCGAGTTCAAGTTCAAATGCATGTCCCTTATTGTCCTTTGAGTTCGTTCAAGTCCAGGTCCCGAATTGTTCCAAGTCCTTGTCTTTATTTCAGACAAAAATTCGGCAGCCTCCCGGCGTCTCCCCTATTTAGGGGAAAAACCAAGAGGCCGCCTACCCGCCACGTCAACAAAGACGTGCACTGTTGGTGTTTGTGAGACACCGCAGCGGTAGTATTTTGTTTTTCATCCACCACGCCAACAAAGACGTGCATGGGGTTTTAAAAAGTATTTTTATTTGAAAAACAATTTTTTTAAGGGTACACTTTTAAAAAGACAGTTTGCTTTCTCCCTGCCCGGGGGTACTTATGAGTAACTCCGCCTCGCCGTAGATGCTGCACCGGGGTCCCATCCCACCACACACAACAAAGGCGTGCATGGCGATTTTTCGGTCCGCCACGAACATTAAAGTAGGATTTTGAGCTGATTACCCGCCTCCTCGTAGACGCCGCACCGGGGTCCCATCCTACTACGCACAACAAAGGCGTGCATGGGCGATTTTCCGGTCCGCCATGAACTTCGAGAGCGGGAATCTGAGTTTAGAAGAATTCGTACCTTCGCATGATTGTAAATGTAGAGGGCTCGAAGATCAAGGCAAGGATTTAATTTATAATTAGTGATAAATTAACTGTAATTAATTGTAACTAATTTACAACTAATTATATTTAATTTAAAATTAATTATAATTTACATAGATTTAATTTATAATTAATTAAAAATTAATTATAATTAATTACATTTAAAATATAATTAATCATATTTAATTTAAGATTAATTATAAATTAATTATAAATAATTCCTAATAATAATAATAATAATAATAATAATAATAATAATAATAACATAATTATAATAACTATACTTATTACTAATTATGATAACATAATTATTATAATTAGTAGTTATTATAATTATAATAATTATAACAGCATAATTATTAAAATTATTAATAATTATAATAGCATAATTATTATAAGTAGTAATAATAATAACAATTAACAACAATTAGCAATTAAAAATAAAATAAAATAGAAATAAAAATTATACTTAAGACCTTATCGGGTAGGGAGAGGGTGAGTTGGCTGAGTGGGGTGAGTTGAGTGGACTGAGTGAGTGAGTGAACTGAGTTGGCTGAGTTGGGGCTAAGTGGACTAAGTTGAGTGGGTGAGTTGAGTTGGGCCGGGTTAGGTTTTAAGTGAGGGGCCGGTTAGGGATCGGGACTTCAGGCGTCCGAGCAGGAGTTCGGCTTGGAGATCGGGCAAGGTAGGGTGTAGGTTCCCTCTCTCTCTCTCTCTCGGCTTCTCTGTGTGGATCGAACGAATTAGAGGCAGCAAAGGGGAAGAGCAGGTTCGGCTACAGCAAGAGGTCGTGGAGATGGGATCGAAGAGGGAAGGAGGTTGGAGGTCGGGAGCTTGCGTGGGCCGAGACGAAGAAGAGAGATTGGGAAGAGGTAGTGGAAGCAGAGGCTCTTAAAGGCTCCATTAGGTTGGCTTTTAAAGGCGTCAAAGGCTGTCGTTGCGGGATTCTCAGGGAGCGACGCGAACGGCGTCGAATTGGTGCGATCTCGTCAAGATTTTGAGGATCCGACGGATATGAAGTTTGTACGTTAGATTTCTACCTTCCTTCTTTTTTTGTTCTCTGTGTATTGGCCAACACTTAGGTCAGCTCCAACCGAACGGCTGTTTGTTTGCCGTTCTTGTTTTGCTCCAACCGATCGCCATTTTTTACGCAATTTGATCGCGGATGAACTTGGCGTCGCAGTGTTCACTCACGCCATTTTTTGCTCTCAACCGGAAAAACGCGCGAAAGGGAGGGCGATCGTTACCTTCTCAAAAACACCTAAAATGGCGTTCGATTGGAGCATCACCGCGCCATTTTGGAGTTTTGCGTTACTTTGCCGTGAAAAATGAAGTTTTCGATTGGAGATACCCTTAATCACATTCATTGCATGTTTCCTTTGAGTGTGCTTGTAGGGAATTTGTCGTACTTGTGTCACATCCACCATTATCTTCTATAGATAGCCTAATGTACTTGTTTGCGGTAGCAGTAGTTGCCACATGTCAGCATTAATAACCAAACAATGCTGCATTCTCTACTGAATTCTTTTAATGCATGTTGGCTGGCAATTGATTATTTGATGCATGTCTATTCCTCATATTTACATAGTATTGTTAATGTGAATGTTATAACTTAATTACTTTATCTTTGTTTGCATGCAAGCAACATTTGGGGTTTCACCTGTACCGAGTTCCCTATTATTTGTTAATATGTATTTGAGTGACTTGAACTACATTTTATGATTTATATTTTAAATTAATTATGCATTTGAGTGACTTGAACTACATTTTAGGATTTATATTTTAAATTAATTATGCATTTTACAGTTTAATGTTTAGTCCCTATCATTCAGCTTGAATCATGTCCCCTATAATTTGCTCAAGTCATGTGCATTTTACTCTGAACTTTGGCAGTACCCTAGCATATCCCTTGTTTGGGGAAATTTTGGAGAGTCATACTTTTTATCAAGTCAAGAAAGATGTGCACGGTCAGTGTCATAGGACACCGCAACCGTAGTCTTCAATCCCACCACGGCAAGAAAGACATGCATGGATCTTTAGTAGTACCTGTTTGAAAATGCACAATTCTTTTCACGCCAGCACTGAGGCTATTATACGGGTACTTAAATTTATTCCCACCGTGCTAAGAAAAGCTCGTATGAGGATCATCTGTCTCGTCACAAGGATCGTGATGAGTTTCCTCCTACTGTGCTAAGAAAAGCCCGTATGGGTGGTTGCTCGCCACACTGTAAGTGCCGAGGGTAGAGTTTTAGAACTTTATATCTTTTACGGTGGGATTGAAGGCTATGTTGATGTCGACGGCTATGTCGAGGCGACGATGGCAATGTTGTCGGCATCGTGGGTAGTGGTGGTAGATTGAGGTGAATATTTTTCTTTTTCACAAATTTTTTTCTCTCTTTTTTTTTTTCTTTTTCTTTTTTCTTAATAATGAACTGTCATTAATAATAATAATAGTAATAATGATAAATAATTTTATTATAAATAGTTATAATAATAATTAACAAAATATGATTGTAGAGAAAATACACTTAGGGGTTGTTTAGCAACAAGATTAATAAAGGATTTGAGAAAGATTTAGGTTAAATCCTGCCAAATAGGATTTACGGAACTGTTAACTCTCATAACAAGCTAAATCCTCTGTTTCCCTCTCACAAGAAGGGAGAAGTTACCTTCTCAGCGAGCAAGCTCTAGTCGCTACTTCCGATTCGGCAAGGAAGAAATGTCATTAAAGGAGGGTTGCGACTAGGTTGAAGGCTGTATGCGGCTGAGAGGGATTCGACACTGGCAGATCGAGTAGGGTTGGCTTGTTGTTATGGATAAAAATTGAGAGAGGGTGGAGGCCGACCAGCTGAGGCGAGTTAGACGAAGGGCTTACAGGATTTGTTCAATCAGGTAGATTGGAAGATAAGGGTTCGGGAAGCTTTGTTGATTCGACGGATTAAGAAAAGTTTATGAATGAGGGATAGGTTGAATCGAGTCTTGATCAATTCAGGTGTGGACGTAGGATGGGAAGATTAACGAGAGGAGCAATTGTAATATATGCGGCTAAAGTTGAAGATGGAGTTTGGTCACTATAGGCTGCTGGATAGGCAGCTGAGTTTAGTTGTGGGCTCCAAAAATTTGACCCCAACCTTCCCGTTGATTTTTGGGGAGTTTTAACGAATTAAGTTCAGGGGTAAATTTTGGGAAGGTATATGGGTTTGTAGATAAGACATCACCCAGAAAATTTGCCCTCATTTTGCAAAAACTTTATGATATGAGTTCTGGTTTCTTATAGGCGCAAGCACCTGTAGTTGATTATCCCTCCTGATCATGAGAGAAAACTTTTAATTAAGGCAAGTCGTCGATCATATATATAGAGATACATTCATCTGGCATATAATAGCAGCATGGGCTTGGTGTTTGGAAATTTGATATTTAAAAATAGAAATCTACCACCTTGCACTTAAAATGAATGGTGGGGAAATTGATGATGGACCCAATCAAGATCTCATGGTTCCGTCGTCCCAGACCATCATGGTCCCTAGTCTACTTAGTCATAGGAGAACCCAACCTAACAGAATGATCTTTGTCAACAACCATGGGTTGCTTCGTCCAAGGGTACCTTATAGACCTAGGGGTAATATTTGCCTAATGTGACAAATTTGAATCCACTTTAGCTAACAAAGGGCTTTTTGCCCTATCGATTATATCCTATTGATTCATATCTCAAGGATTTGATTTCACTAAGGAACGTATTGGCTCTGGCTATAACCGTTATCACGTGGTGTCATTTGGCAGTAGAACTACTCAGTTCAAAGGGTACAGGTCATAACTGTTTACCTGCAATGTCATTTGGTGGCAAAACTGCCAGTTAGAGAATATGTACCACATCCTTATTAGTAGGAGACTGTTTTAGAATGAATCTTAATGATATTTTTTTACTAGGCACCGCTATATGTGAGCTGAAGTAAATTTCAATTTGTCAACCCGGGCAAACTATTGTGGAGGGTGGATGTGTTTTATTTTAGATGATTTGATGGATCATTTCAACTTTAAATAATCTAGACTTGGATGATTTTGGGATTTTGGACTTTGTGGTATTTGGGATGACATTTTAAAATATTTAGAATTAACCCCTCCGGTTGAGATCTGCATTCAACACGATCATCATCGGGGTGTTTGGGGTCATTTCAATTTATGGATTGAACCTTGTCGACTCTGTCGAGTTGTTGATAGAGGATCGGGTTTCATAGGCTTTATGCCTTTATTGATGAATTTCTTTGTTCATAGGCCTTATATGAATGTATAAAACAGATATTCTGATTAACATCTTGACTATATATCTATTTGATAGTTTGAGCTGTGTTGACTCCTACCTATCCTCATAGAATGATCAAACTCAAATTTGGGTTCATTTATTGATCCATACAGCATCACTAGACATCATGTGTATACCCATAACACGCTTGTCGGGGCCCATGCTGGTTGTGTGACTATACATTCACTTCTGTGTACATATGTGCATACATATTACAGTGCATATGTGGGGCCATTTTAGAATATTCGACGGATCTTCTACAACGGCTCATAGAAGTTCATCTTTATCGTAGTTCTTTCAACATTTTCTTGTGGATGGTGTGTTGGATGCATGACCACTATTCATCGAGGATCTTGCAAGCTTCGATAATCTTATCCAGCTCAATGTTCAAGATCTGGTTGAACTAAGATTCACTCACTCCATAATGCTTTGATCTTTCTTTCCTTTCCCAGAGCTCGTATATGAATCGATGAGTAACTTTCTAATTATGCTATTATCATCATTTTCTGCTGTTTGTTTAAATAAAGAATCAATTCTTTCAACCTTGGATGACTGTGTCTTTACTGATGCCTTGCACCTCAGGATTAGTGATCACCACCTTGAGCTGTCAACTACAACAATTGAATGTACATCAGGTTGCCCAGGAGACCCTTGCAAGATATCAATTCCTAAAATTATTATTGCAACCCTTGGGATGGTTGGGATAGCGGTTGTATTTTCTATTTGTAATTATGAGTTTAGGCCGCCAAGCTTTGCATTAATCTTTGACAGCATATTTGTCAAATAATGATCATTAACTCTAGTGGGCGTAACGTATAGTGTGTCGACGTTCACTTGGACGCATCTAGGTGTATTAGATTGTTATGTCCACTGCATGTCAAATCCTTCTGGTTACAACTGACATGTTGGTTGCGGTATGAGTCTCTTGTGGTGTCATTAAACTCTCGCACAAAACTCCAGTTCAATCAAAAGATTCCTCACATCGGCAGCATATCTCCCATTGCCACTTGCATATAGGTTAGTGTGCTAATTTGAATCTTCATGTTGATTGCAAGTTAAATTATATTCCTCGATAATCCTTTTGTGCTTATCTGGACCCTACTTAGATCTCGTAGGACCTTTCTCCTTCACGGTATTTGCAAGTGAATGTAGTAGGGATTACTGCATCTTTCTACATGATTTCCATGAATATTATCATCAGCTTTAGTTTTCTTATTCAAATGCGGTCATTTTTCATTCACAGGGTGTCGGCACCTTGCTACACATATCATGTATTTACTTGTGGATAATATGTTATACACATGATAAGATTTTGTAGAATCTCATGGAGCTTACATCTGCAACTTATTCTCCACCTTTGTTTATAGGAGGAAAATGTGTTTGTTTGAATGATGGATATATCATAATCCATCATTGTTGTCTCCATGTGGTTTGCAATGTTTGTCTATCTTTAATTATGATCAAAATATATGTACTCATGTTGATCATTACTTAGTGATAAGTTAAATCTGATGCTACAAGTCCATTATCATGCAACGAAGAGTTCATGTCATGGCTTTGTGATGAAGTCATACCCTTCACAATCTCTTATTATTTAGAAATGAGATTATACTCGCAAGATGGATTGTAACATGTATGCTGAATATGACACCATTGGTCATTAATATTTTCATTCCATTTGAAGTGATTGCTTCTTAACCCTCATGTTAATCATAAGCATGTTGCTGTATATCCCACTTAATCCTCGTTTGCATGTTGATTGTGTTCGAATATCTTCCTCCATGAGTCCTATGCTTTGTTGATTAATGCTTATTTGGATGACTTGGATTCATCATTTAGTGTTTGTATTTTCATTATGATGTTGCATTTGTTCACTTATTGATTGCATTTGAATTTTGTTCCTTGTTGTTTGTTCATTCAAGTTTAAATTCATAAGTCTTATGTTGTCTTGTTGAGCTCAAGTTCTCTTGCATTTAGTTCAAACTCAAGTCCTCTACGGTCCAAAATTGATTCAAGTCCTTGTAATTCGTTTAAGTTCAAATTCATTTAGATTTGAGTTCATTTAAGTCAATAGTATCAAGTTCACAAGTCCCATGTTGTCCTTTGAGTTCAATCAAGTTCAAGTTCAAGTCCTTATATCTTCAGTTCAAATTTTGGCAGCCTCCCGAATTCTCCCATGTTTAGGGGAAAACGCCAACAGGCAGCCTTCCCCTCCACGCTACATGAGCGCTTTAGGTAGATGCCGAGTAACACCGCAGCGGCATTTTCTTCAATCTCTGCTATGCTACATAAGTGCTTAAGGGTCTCCGAGCACCTGTTGAAAAGAGCACATTTGTTTCCCCACGTATGAATACTTATTTTTTATCCCCCTCACACTACATGAGCGCTTTAGGTAGATGATCAATGGATATGGTAACTTTACTATTAATAAATTAAGATATTGTTTGGTTTCAATCAACCGCTATGGATATTTAGAGGAGATGACATAAAAATATTTTCATCAATTAATATATAATGACAATTTTATAGCCAAATAAAATTAATCATGGGTCAATATTTATATATCTTTTGCCATCAAGATCAGCAAATATTATCCCAACCATCAATGCTATTACCATAATGAAGACACGCTTCAATACAATAATATATGAAGAGTTTATCCATTATGATAAGCATTTTTTCCATAAGCAAGCTAAGCATTGTGTCAAAAAATGTTGAGAATATTGTGTTGGAAAACATAAATCTTGAGAACCAAGAGGTGGTGGCTTGCTTAGTTCTTCTGTTAATGTTTTCTTTCCTCCTATGATAAATCATTGAGTGAAATTTATTTTTATTAAAAAAAAAATAATTTGTGATTTAAGTTGCGAAATGTGGGAGTTGTTCATCAATTGTTAGAAGCAGCAGTGGAACGCAAATATTTCTGTAACCTCAAAATTTACTTTTTATAAAACAAAATAGTAAACAAGTCAATCAAAACAGCTCCTTAATCAAAATTAAATATCCATCATACATTTAAAAATATAAACCCAAATTATTCATTATTACACCTATTGGGATTTAACGAGGAGTAAAGTCTAGTAATTAATTTCAGAGAAAATTTCTGATCATTCAAACTAAAATAAAGCCTAATATTTCAAACAAAGAAAAGAAGTGCTTGCAAGAGCCTTATATCACTTAATGATAGTTTACTTTTCTTTCAAGTCTTTTGCTTTCCTAAAAAAAATAACAATTACTTTATTTACTTTGATTTTTTCATGAATTTTTACTTAGTTTTTAAACTTTTGTATAGTTACAAATATATAATTCTCAATTAATATTTGTTATATTTAAATGTTTGATGTAATGGTAAGGCTCCTTTGGCCAAGCACTGAGGGATAAATGATAAATCTCTTCAAATAGTTTAATAATTTTTGTATTGTTATACAAATATTCAATAAATTTTTTTTGTATTAATATGATATTATTATTTTTAAATACTAACAACATGTACTCGATGCATGTTTAATTAATGGTAATTAGAAGTAATCAATAGTAAAATTTAGTGGCAACTCTACCTAAGATGTATGTCAATATAAATCAGTAGAGCATGGCCTTCTATCTAAATTGTATATTAACATAATTGATCTTCATATGGTAAGAGAGAATGTGACCTATGGAGCTCCAAATTGTATTATAAATTTTCACCAACCAAGCTTATGAACATTACTAACTCTCACAAGTTATATGTATTTTTTGAACTTTCACCTTTCAAGACATTTTGGTTTGCTCTTTCTCATTATTATATAAAAAGATAGATGACTGCCTCTGTGGGATTACCGCCTTTTTGATAAAGCGGTTAGCATTCAAAAATAAAAATAAAAAATGGTGGCTTTAAGATTATAAAGAAGAAGAGAAGTGATCCATGAACTAAAAGAACATAATACTACAAAACCCTAACATGAAATATTATGTCTATTATTTGAGCAAATTGATTATACAAGGATATTTGCTCAAATTGATTATACAATGATATCTAGGAATGAATAATACAAATATTATTGTTCATCGTTTACTTCTTGCTCTGCACCAACTCTACTATCTTCTTTGGAAGTTAAGCGTCTTGATTGCAAATCCGAATAGAAAAGCGAAGAAAAATGCGAAAAAGACGACCATAAATGCAACCACTCCCAAAAAATCATGCTTGAATCCAAAGTAACTCCTTAGAAACTCTGCTACTGTTTGGTTTGTGTCAAGATTTTCATCGACATCGCCATATTGAGAAACAAGCAATCCATATAAAGTCCATGAGACAGGACAAGCCCAATAGTACCACCTCCACCAAATTGGTATTGCCTACATAAGAATAAGGAGGCATTAAACTATATAGATTTATGTATTGCAAGATTAAAATATTAATAAGGGAGATCAAAGAAGTTCAAACTCACTGGTCTTGGAACAATGAATCCTCCAAAAAGGTTCCAAACACTATAAAATCCAGCAACTATTATTGAAGCTATGTTTAAGCTTGGAGTTAAGCTGACTGCCAACATTCCATAGTATGTGAAGTAGAGCAGTGTAAAGTATGTGAAGAACAAGTACCAAAAGAACTTAGCTGCTGTCCATTCAAATCCAATCATTGCATATACTAAAATGCTATATATTATAGACTGGATCAAGATGTATGGTTGCTCAATTACAATCTGAAAATTGCAAAATAAAAACTTTATGAGCACAAGAAAAGACTATATAGATATGGAATTTTTACATACATAACACCTAAAACTATTGAAAAATACATATTTAACACCTAAACTTCTATATTTACTAATACTAATATACCACCTAAAATCCCCCTTTCCTTCTATTCTACTACTCATTGAAGCGATTAGATACTTGTATTCACTGTGAAGGATGCCATTGACGGGGAAGATAGTCGTTGATAGTGATTTTTGACTGAAGGTTTAAACGGAATATTAGAATTGATTAAAAGAGGGGTTTTTGGTAGGATATTAGTAAATATATAAGTTTAGGTGTTAAATATGTATTTTTAATAGTTTTAAGTGTTATGTATGTAAAAATCCCATTTATTATTGATAATGCACTACTCATTACCTGTCCAAAAGCGTAAGGTATAGCTGAGTACATTCCTGCTGCTCTTTCTCTGTAAAAAACTGTACGCTCAATAGCAACAACTGGCTGCACCCCATTCGAATATGATATTCCAATGAACAAAACAGCACTATACATTGAACCTAATGCATTGAACAAGTCTTGTTGTTTCGTCCTGCATCCAATATGTTTTACTTATCAATCAATATTAAAAAAAATAATGAGCATAGAAGCAATACTAATACAAATAATGACATACTTTTTACCACCAAGATTCCAAAAAATTGTCCCAAGCATCAGTGCTATCATCACAGTGAAGACGAACCTCAGTACAGTATATGAAGTGTTCCTCCAATATGATAAGTGTTGTTTCCATAGGCAAGCTAAGCATTGGGTCAAGAAAGGTTGAGAATATTGTGTTGGAAAGTAGAGATCTTGAGAACCAGGAGGTGGAATGCTATTTTCTGTTATTAGTGCTTTATTTCTCCTGTGGTATATTTGAGTTAAGTATCATATTCTTAAAGAGTAAAATTTAAAAGCAATGAGGTTATTCACTTACTGATATAATTCAGAGTTCTTGTATACTTCAGTGAAGCTGATTCCCAATAGATTTTCTTGTGCTGGGGTGGTTACTTCCAGCATCCATGTTGCTGGATTATGTCCATCTCTAATCTTACTTACTCCTTGGATCCCCTAAATAAAGAACCATCATTAATAAAGTTTGCCATCAACAATACTACTCTTTCCTATCTTGATTTTACTATAAGATATGTGGCTTGAACTACCTCAAAATACTTTATGAGGTGGAAAGAATTATGTCCCAATGGTCCCACATATATCTCTTCTCCTCCTCTCTTCATCAGGAAGAGCTGCAATTAAATATGTTTTTTATTGAAATGCATTAGACTATGATAAACTAAATATGTTATATAAATGTGTGTTCATCTAAAATTTCTCACCTCATCAAAAGCTTCAAAAATGTCAATGCTTGGTTGGTGAATTGTGCACACCACTGTTCTTCCGGTATCGACCGTGTTTCTGACTGCTCTCATTACAATCGCAGCTGCCCTTGCATCAAGCCCGGAGGTGGGCTCATCCATAAAAATGATGGAAGGGTTAGCTATAAGCTCAACAGCAATAGTTAGTCGCTTGCGTTGCTCGGTCGACAAACCATTTACACCAGGCAAACCAACCAGTGCTCCCCTTAATGAAGTCATCTCTACAAGCTCCATAACCTCTTCAATGAACATCTGCAAATCAATTTTTTTATTATTGTGTAAATTTAGAATCATGAGGATGTCAACAAATATATAAGTCATAATGAATTCATATATACGCAACCTACTTCTCTAACTGCAGAATCAACTTCAACAGGAAGTCTAAGCCATGCAGAATAAACAAGAGATTCATGAACTGTCACATGAGGGGAGTGGATGTCATTTTGTTCACAATATCCGGACACACGAGCAAAAGTTTCCTGTTTCTTGGGATATCCAGATATGGTAATATTTCCCTCTATATATCCTCCAGTTTTTCTTCCTGCAAGTACGTCCATAAGAGTAGTCTTTCCTGCTCCGCTAACACCCATTAGAGCTGTAAGTACTCCTGGTCTAAAGCAACCACTCACACCCTTTAAAAGCATCAACCTATCTTCAGCACCATTTGCTTTCATTTCCTGTAAAAACAAAATCCATATTATTGACGAAATTTGAAAGACTTGTGCAAATCTTACATGTATATATAAAGATATCATTCAAAAATAAATATGATTACTTGTGGCATATCTACTGAATATTTTATGTTGTCAAATGTGAGAGAAAGTGGGAGAAATGGAAGAGCCATTTGTTTCCTTGTATTTAACTCGGCTGGATTAGAATCAAGTGTTGAGAAATTTGTAGAATTGTCTGCACATATGAAGGTAGCCATTATCTTTAGTATTTTCCAAGATAAGCCAACATACAAATTGAAAGTGTAAATATACTTACTTCTTGAACCAGATTGATGAGTAGAGCTTTCTCGTTCAAATGATGAATGATGGGGCTTTTTTATTATATTCATTTGCCTTTCATTCACGGCCTCTTCAGATAGTGCTGGTTGGCCTTTTCTAATTGCTATAGAAGAACAAATAAGAAGTTTGGTTTATGAAGTTAATATGTGGATGCTAAAAAAAGGATATTGTAAAGCATAAGAACTCTCACGTTTGAGATAGCTTAGAGATACTGCAAAAAGAAAGTTGAATATGAACACATATCCAAGCAGAGCAACTACACCAATCCAATACCATTTTGCCTCTGTAAACATTCCTCTAGACTTCAGGACAGCGACTCCAAGTGTCTCATTAGATCCAGGTAATTTCTGTGAGAAAAAAATCAGCACAAGCAAATGAATATGATCTCTCTCTCTCTACATACAACATGAATTTTTTTTTTTATTTTCTAAATCAATGAGAATACTATATTACATGACTCCAACTGTTTCCAAGGAATTCATTTACTGATACTGCTGTTTGGGAGTACATCAGTGGTGACATCCAATAGCCCCAAATCCAAAATTTCTTAATATCACCTGCCCAAAAAAGGTGAAATTATTAAATTTATGTTGCAATACAAATAAAAACAAGCCAAGTCTAGAGAGATAACCATGTGCAATGATGAATCCACCCAAAACAAGAAAAACAAACAACATGTAGAATGATAGTGCTGCTGCCATAAACATGTTTCTCCCAATTGCACCAACAAAACGAAATTTCCCCGCAGCCATCTGATTGACCAGAAGAAGCACAACATATTGTTTGATGAACCTATAAACATGAACGCACGTTAAAATGAAGACAGTTATTTCATTTCTAATGTTTGAAACATAGAGGTTCAAGCAAATCTAACCTTTCAATATTTGGATCGTAGCCAACTACATAGTAACTGATCATTACTAAGATAGTAACTTCTATGACTGAAAACGGAATCTTCACAATCCATGTTGGTATTGCATAAGTCCATGCAGGATAAAAGAGAGAATCTCTTTGCTTGAAGAAGACGGGCAGCTTAGCAATGGTCATCGAAAGTTCCGAGAATCCATTGAACATTATATTAATAATTACAAAGAAAAGTGCTCCCAAAAAAATAATTCCATCAGTTATCGTTCGGCGATGCATTTTAGTCCTCAGAAAAACAGTCATCATCATTAATGTCATGACCAACACCTGAAAGGTAAGAAATTTGGAAAGATGAAAGATTAAATGCTTTTAGCATGAATAATTTATTAATACTAATTTTCATACGTTCACAAACCTTAGCTGATCGAAATGCATAAACAAAAGAATTCCTTTTCAGTAGTAGTAGTTCTCTCTCAGCACAAGCCTTCAATAGTTCCATTGTACTAACTCCATATTTTGAGGTGGTTAAAGCAGCAGGGTGACTCTTGCTTTTATCAAATGAAATAGATAGCTCTTTTGTTAGCTCTTTTCCGACATGGAATGACTGAAATGCTTCTGCAAATTCGGTAACTGATATAAATCTGTATGGTTTATCATGATGCACCCAATACTGTTGTTGATCTTTCTTTGATGTCACCTATTATAATTAATCGATACAATTAGCTTTTATAGTCTATATTTTTTTTTTAAATATGCAAAATAAAAATTATTCATGAAACTTACCTCTTGTAGGAAATCAGCAACACCCTTCCTCTCTGGACAACTGAAGCCCATGAAATGGAAGAATTCAAGCACATGCCTTCGAGGACCTTGATACACAATTAACCCATCTGATAAGAGGATGATATCATCAAAGAGCTCGTAGGTTTCTGGTGCCGGTTGAAGCAGAGAGATGATTGTTGTTCCTCCAAGAATCTGAGTGATTTGCTTGAGTGATTTTATTATCTGAAAAGTTGTAGAGCTGTCCAAGCCATTTGATATTTCATCCATTAGTAATGCCTGTGCTGGCCCAACAATCATCTCGCCTATATAAAAATAATTTTTGATTAGCTAATTTTTCACTCATAACTTCAACAACAAGAATTGATAAAATTAGTTGTTTCACCTGTGGTGACACGCCTTTTTTGACCTCCAGAAATACCTCTTAGCATTTCATCTCCTATCATTGTATCAGCACAAATATCCAATCCCAAAATCTGTCATAAAAAACAAAAACAAAACAAAGGAAGATGAAGATGATTACTTTTTTATGTATGTTTGATTTGTTTCTGCTAAATATAGTCAAAGAGTAGTTGTTACCTTCATTATGTAATCAGTGTTTACTCCAGTTTCCTTTCCTTCCATTGATCTTGCCTGTAGGAGTTCAAAATTTATATATAAGTTGTTGATTCATATACCCCAAATATAAAATTGATTATCTAACCTTCATGAAGACATCAATATCAGGATCAGGTTTGATATTTGCTGCCTTTTCCCTTCTTGAAAGTTCAGTCAACATATCTGTAATTTGGCCACAGATATGAACAATCAATTATTTGTTTCAGAATTGTTCTTCTTTTAAGAACTGTTTGATGAAGAAATTACCATATCGACAACCAACTCCTTGACATCTTGCAGAGAACATTAGGGTCTCTCTTACTGTCATCTCTCCCATGTGTAGATCATGCTGACTTATATAAGCTGCAGTACGTTGGGGAACAAATTCATCCATTCCATGACCGTTATAAGTCACTTTACCTGAAACCTTTATTATTATGTTACAGCTCGCATCAGTTATAAATCAGGTCAGTTGGTGGGCCAAATTTGAAATGGTAAAATGTAAACTTTACTACCTTAAGATCAGAGCTTAGTTTCCCAGCCAAAGCCAATAGCATTGATGTCTTCCCTGAACCTGGAGGCCCAAGCAATAGAGTCATCCTTCGTGGCTTGATGATTCCATTGATATTATGAAGGATTGTGAATGGTCTCTTCTTGCTTGGAGTTATATGAAGATAATTGGCAATGGCCTGCATCGATCAGCAAGATATGAATGCCTCCACTTTGCATAAAAGTAAGTAAAACAGTCTGAAAGAAGCTAATTAGTTGCCCCTTCCTATACCTCCAAGTTGTTCATGATTGCATTGAAAAAGGAAGGCAAGCTTCTGCTGCCCACATAAGCTTCTGCTTCAATAGTAAGGTTCTCGAAACGCATCTCTACCGTCGGGAAATCAATCCCAACTCTGCAAAAAAAAAAAAAAAAACTTAAGAATTTTCTTTATTTTTAAAAACAAAAACAAAAAGGGCTTCGCCTTCTACACCACTCAATAGAAAAACATGAACTAAAAAAGATTCAAAATTGAATCAAATAAACAAGTGAGTGATCAAAATATATTCTTTTATATGAACAAATGAATAAATTTGCAGAGACTGAACAAACTGGTTACTAGTAATAAAAATCGCTTACCTATCAATGCGATTCTTGAGCTTAAGAAGAAACCTCTCATGGTCTTCCTCTGCAACTTTAACCAGTCTCTCCAGCAAGGTTCTTCTCTCCTGTAAGCCCAGACTCTTTACATCAATCTCCCTAAGGTCTCCGTCAGCCAAGGAGAGAACTCCCTTCCTCACACGGTCATAAGTAGGAAGCTTCTCCAGTGCAGCCCAAACCAAAGCCTCCTCATCATCTATCTCATTCCTCTCATCAAATGACCTTGAGAAGATTTGATCCTCGGCTCCTCTCCATATAGACTTCGATCTTCTCATGCTTCCTGACATATAGATTTCTTCCATTTCTGTTCAAACTTTAAAAACTATAAGAACTAATATAGTTTTTTTTTTTCTGTGGAGAACTTAGCAGAGGCTTTTTGAAGGAACTGAAATGTGAGAGAACTCAGGAGGAAGAAGAGGATGAGAGAGAAGCTAGAAGCATTTGCTCTGTTGCCGAAAGCATTCTCTTTAGCTTGTATTTATACAATCAGGCAAAAGGTGAGAGAGGCAATGAGAAAAAAATGACTTAAGAAAGTACACTCTCTATTGAAAATTCTCTTAAAATGTTTTTTAAAGTAAATAAAATAAAATTATTGGGAGTAATTAAAGTGGGATAGAAGTAAATGGTCAAATAAATAATAATATGAATTTCTGACTCTGACTAATGGAGTCTTTTACTGCTTTGGAGGAGGAACAATTATTAAGTCCTCTGACTTGACGTAGAGCTACGTTCGGCCGCCAATAACATGTCGCCACATGCTCTTACTCTAAACCGCGCGGCCCGACGACTTGACCCGGAGCGGAACCCGGAAATGCTATGTTCGCGATTTTCTCGGTATTGCTCGGTATTTGCTAGGTGTTGCTTTGCAAAAATGAGAAATACCGCTCTGTGAAGACTAATACCATGCAAATACCGAGTTTTTTACAACTCGGTACAACTTGATATTTGCTAAGGATTTGCTCGATATTGCTAGAGATTTGCTCGGTATTGCAAGGTATTTGCTCGGTATTGCTAGAAAAAACTCAGTACAACTCGGTACAACTCAGTATTTGCTCAGGATTTGCTCGGTATTGCTAGGGATTTGTTCGGTATTGCTAGGTATTTGCTCGGTATTGCTAGAAAAAACTCAGTACAACTCGGTACAACTCAGTATTTGCTCAGGATTTGCTCGGTATTGCTAGGGATTTGCTCGGTATTGCTAGGTATTTGCTCGGTTTTGCTAGAAAAAACTCGGTACAACTCAGTATTTGCTCAGGATTTGCTCGGTATTGCTAGGGATTTGCTCGGTATTGCTAGGTATTTGCTCGGTATTGCTAGAAAAAACTAGGTACAACTCGGTATTTGCTCGGTATTGCTAGGTATTTGAAATAAATCCAAAAGGTGATGTGATGTTGTTCGGCTCGTCAAGGATTTAAAAAAAATGCACGTGCGATAACCCAAAAAACAGCGGGTCGGGTCGGCGTCTTTTCTTCCTGCTACGTGGCGCTAATACATTGGTGGCCGAACGTAGAGGAAAGTACGTTCACCGGACCAAATAAAAATGTGAGTAATTTTTTAAAATAAATTTTATTTCAAAATTTAAAATTATTTGATGGGAAAAAAAGACTTTATGAAAAAAATAAACGTATAATATGAAATAATAATAACAAAAAAAAGAGCTAACAAAAGTACGTAAAACTACTTGATCGATCACTTTTCTTATAAATATCAAATTTTTTAAGACTATTTACAATCATTATGAATTAAGGGCTAAATTGCCTTGGACTATATCTGTTAATTGTGTGTTAAATATAAATATGCAGAAATCAAACATATAGCTCACACTTTATTTGAGATAGTATTCTTTTTTGAAAAATTTACATACATGCCACTTTATAACATCATATTTATATATCTAACACCAAAAACGTTAATATTACATATATTACCGTCCTATATTATTTTAATATCAAATATATCACTCATATTTCCTTCCTACCACTCATATATTTCATTTCTACCACTCATATTTGATATAAAAATGAACTATGAGTGGTATGTATGTAATACTAAAATTTTAGATGTGATACGGCATCACAAAATTAGCTTGATCGGGCACGAATCTCGAGGCGAAAGCTAGTTGGAAACTTCAAAAATTAATTCCGAGAGCACCCCAACTCCGATTTCAGCAATCTTATAGTCGAACTGAGCGTCTCGGAAATACGAACTCAACGACACCAAGATCAACCCAATCCGAGCCCAAATGGGTCCAAATCATGGATCCAAAGTGCTGTTGGAAGGTTCAAACCGCAATTTGAGTTACCAAACAGACTCCGATTTTGACGAGCTTATACTCGAATCGAAGGGCTCGACGAGACAAATCCAACGAGCCCAAGATCACAAAATTCCGACATCACTAAGGCCTTCAAATGTCCAATGAACGGTGCATGATCGTAGGATTCAATATCGGCCGTCCATTGGACCACTCCCTATTCGCCCCTGATCTCACGCCTATTTACGGGTCATGCCACTCCAGAAAATCTATAAATAAAGCCCTCATTCTTCACAAGAGAGGACCCCAAGCAAGAGAGAGAAGAAGAGAAGGAGGAGGAGAAGGAGGAAGCTCCTCCTCGACGGCCGCCGGACCACCACAGAAGCACCGCCGGACCTCCGCCGGACCTCCGCCGGACCGCTGCAGGAACCTCGCCGGACCACCATCGAAGCCTCGCCGGACCACCGCCGGAGTTTCATTGCACCACTGCTTTAAGGTCCGACGTTCAGTCCCGACGTCCTGCTAAAGACCTGATGTCTTGCTTAAGACCTGACGTCCTGCTTAAGACCCGACGTCCTACTCAATGCCAGACCATCAACATCCGATCTTCCAAGTGACACTGGGACTAACACCTGACTCCTTGTCTCCTACAGCCTACGGTCCTTCAGACCTCCGTCGCCTACTACGGTCCGTCCTACCTCCATCACTAGACAACGGTCTTTCAGACCCCAGTCTCCTACCGCCTACGGTCCTTCAGGCCTTCATCACCTACTACGGTCTGTTCGACCTACATCACCAGACAACGGTCTTTCAGACCCCAGCTTTCTATCGATTACAGTCCTTCAGGCCTTCGTCTCCTACTATGGTCCTTCCGACCTCCATCAACAGACAACGGTCTTTCTGACCGGGGTCTCTTGCCGACTACGGTCTCCTGCCGACTACGGTCCTTCAGGCCAAACAAATCTGTATATGTAACTCCTACCATGTAATGCATCCTATATGATGTACATTTGCTACATCAATCCAAGGCCTTCTCCTAATGAAGAGCCTCATTTGTAATCGACTACAAATACTAGTGGATTCATTCAAACTGGGCCAGGCCCCGTGGTTTTTCCCCCTTTTCAGGGGTTTTCCACGTAAAAAACTTTGGTGTCTCTTATGAATGCTACACCCTCTCACTTATCTGCTTGTGTGCTGGATCTTCGTATAATGCTAAGACGTTAAACTAAATATTTCTCTACCGCCGCGAATATTCCAGGACGCAACAGTTTGGCGCCGTCTGTGGGAAAGTGGTTCCCGTCTGGGGGGCAACTTTTGCTCCAATCTCAAAAGATCGTTCTTATCAACTTTCTGACATCAGTCATTGTTGCATCAGATGCGGTCTGGGGGCAACTTTGACCCCAATTCTGGTCAAAAAGATCATCCGATGTTTTCTATATCAAGATGATATTTCAGGAATATCCGAGCCAATGCAAGGATACTTCAAATCAATTACAAGCTTTATACAGTCCATTGTTGGACTTCTACTCCTCGGGCAAGGTCTTAACCTCGACCTCAAAAAGGCAGTAACGGTCTAAAAATAGACCATTCTTCACCTTTGATTCGGGATACACGCGGCATTCGCCCCCTCCCAATCAAGGTAAATCGATCCCAGGGGGATCCGATTCGGCCTCTTCCACACAGGTTAACGTCGTCGAGCAAAGGCTCCGACATACAACCTCGGAAAGGTCTCACATCCTTGGTGAATTCTCTCGGCCTCTTCCACACAGGTTAACGTCGTCGAGCAAAGGCTCCGACATACAACCTCGGAAAGGTCTCACATCCATGGTGGATTCTCTCGGCCTCTTCCACACAGGTTAACGTCGTCGAGCAGGGCTCCGGCATACAACCTCGGAAAGGTCTCACGTCCTTGGTGGATTCTCCCGACCTCATCCACACAGGTTAACGTCGCCAAACAGGGCTCCGACATACAACCTCGGATAGGTCTTACATCCTTGGTGGATTCTCCTGGCCTCATTCACACAGGTTAACGTCGTCGAGCAAAGGCTCCGACATAAAACCTCGGAAAGGTCTCACATCCTTGGTGGATTCTCTCGGCCTCTTCCACACAGGTTAACGTCGTCGAGCAAAGGCTCCGACATACAACCTCGGAAAGGTCTCACATCCTTGGTGGATTCTCTCGGCCTCTTCCACACAGGTTAACGTCGTCGAGCAGGGCTCCGACATACAACCTCGGAAAGGTCTCACGTCCTTGGTGGATTCTCCCGACCTCATCCACACAGGTTAACGTCGCCAAACAGGGCTCCGACATACAACCTCGGATAGGTCTTACATCCTTGGTGGATTCTCCTGGCCTCATCCACACAGGTTAACGTCATCGTGCAGGGCTCTGACATACAACCTTGGATAGGTCTTACACCCTTGGTGGATTCTCCCGACCTCTTCCACACAGGTTAATGTCGTCGAGCAAAGGCTCCGACATACAACCTAGGAAAGGTCTTACATCCTTGGTGGATTCTCTCGATCTCTTCCACACAGGTTAACGTCGTCGAGCAAAGGCTCAGACATACAACCTCGGATAGGTCTCACATATTTGGTGGATCCAATATATGTTAACAACATTGAGCAAATGCTCTAACATATAATCTGGGATAGGTCTTACATCCTTAGTTAACGTCGCCAGAATGACGTCAAGGGACTTCCATTTAACTTCTTCACAAAGTTAAATTTCTACATGATGTTGAATTTCCTCTTGTCGCTGAATTTTTGCCTTGCAGGACTTTCGTCGGAATTCTGCTCGTCAGCGGACTCCTACCCGATGTCGGACTTCTGCTCGTCGTCAGACTCCTGCTCGTCGACGAATTCGTCGTCGGTCTTCTACCCGACGTCGGACTTCTGCTCGTCAGCGGACTTCTACTCGTCGTCAGACTTATGCTCGTCGACGAATCTTCGTCGGTCTTCTACCCGACGTTGAACTTCTACCCGACGTCGGACTTCTGCTCGTCAGCGGACTCCTGTTCGTCGTCAGACTCCTGCTCGTCGACGAATTCTCGTCGGTCTTCTACCCGACATCAGACTTCTGCTCGTCAGCGGACTCCTGCTCGACGTCAGACTTCTGCTCGTCAGCGGACTTCTACTCGTCGTCAGACTTATGCTCGTCGATGAATCTTCGTTGGTCTTCTACCCGAAGTTGAACTTCTACCAGACGTCGGACTTCTGCTCGTCAGCGGACTTCTGCTCGTCTTCCGACTCCTCCTCGTCGACGAATTCTCGTCGGTCTTCTACCCGACGTCAGCAGACTCCTACTCGTCGTCGGACTTCTGCTCGTCAGCGGACTCCTACTCGTCGTCAGACTTCTACTCGTCAGCGGACTTCTACTCGTCGTTAGACTTCTGCTCGTCGACGAATCTTCGTCGGTCTTCTACCCGACGTTGAACTTCTATCCGACATCGAACTTCTGCTCGTTAGCGGACTCCTACTCGACGTCGGACTTCTGCTCGACAGCGGACTTCTACTCGTCGTCAGACTCCTGCTCGTCGACGAATCTTCGTCGGTCTTCTACCCGACATCGAACTTCTGCTCGTCAGCGGACTCCTATTCGACGTCGGACTTCTGCTCGACGGCGGACTTCTACTCGTCGTCAGACTTCTACTCGTCGACGAATCTTCGTCGGTCTTCTACCCGACGTTGAACTTCTACCCGACATCAGACTTCTGCTCGTCAGCAGACTCCTACTCGTCGTCGGACTTCTGCTTGTCAGCGGACTCCTACTCGTCGTCAGACTCCTGCTCGTCGACGAACTTTCGTCGGTCTTCTGCCCAAGGCCGTACTTCTACCCGACGTCGGACTTCTTCTTGTCGTCGGACTTCTCCTCGTCGGCAGACTGCTACTCGCCATCGGCTTCTCACTTGAATGCTATTTGCAACGCATTCTCGAACTCTCCCCTTTGGCTCCACACTCGATCGTTGACTACTAACGGGCTTCAACTCGATCGTCCATTGCCAGCAAAATGGAAAAGAGATCCCGTAAACTCCTGCACAAGAGAGGGAGCGCTAATTCGAGCTAGGGACATTTCCCACGCGCAAAACAGCGGTAGCCTCAATGTCAGAGAGCCAGAGGGAGAGGAAGAAATCTCCGGACTTCCTTGCCAAGAGAGGGGCCTCGAAAAATCGAGGGAAGGCCTCAATAGTAAGGACAGTGGGAGAAGAGAAGGAGGGGAAATCTCCGGACTTCCTTGCCAAGAGAGGGGCCTCGAAAAATCGAGGGAAGGCCTCAATAGAAAGGACAGAGGGAGAAGAGAAGAAGGAGAAATCTCCGGACTTCCTTGCCAAGAGAGGGGCCTCGAAAAATCGAAGGAAGGCCTCAATAGAAAGGACAGAGGGAGAAGAGAAGAAAGGAGAAGAAGAAGAGGAGAAAAGAGGAGAAAAAAAAGGAGAGAGACAATTTTTCTAAAGGCCTAGGAGGCCTATTTATAGGTTTTAGAGAGAAAGATGAGAAGTTTTTAGAGTTCTCCAGAAATTTCAAAATTTTTGAATTTTTCAGGATTTTTTCGGAATTTTTTGGGCCCAAAAATAGCAAAAAAGGAGTTTTTCCGGCTAGTGGGGCCCACTTAAGGCGGTGCAGCCAACCGGCCTCCCGAAACAGTGCGACCAGCGCACCGATCCGCGGGCACCACGCGCGGATCGCGGCTGGCCGCACACGGCCAGCGGCCGGCCAAGGCGGCTGCGGCAGCGGCAGCCGGCAGCACTGCCGCACAGGCGCAGCGCGGCAAGGCACGCGCGCGAACCGGCCTGGCGCGGGCGCGGTTCGGCCCAGGCGCGCGGCCGGTTCGGCCCAAGCGCGCGGCCGGTTCAGCCCAGGCGCGGGCGCTGGCGCAGCCCTGCGCAGGCGCGGGCGCTGGCGCAGCCCTGCGCAGGCGCGGGCGCGCGGTTCGGCCGCAGGCGCGCACGCGGCCGCGATTCCGTGCCGCCGGCGGCGGCGGTGGCGGCCGGCCGGCCGGCTCGGCCGGTTCTGCCGCCCAACCCATTCCGGGCCCAAATTTCGCCCCGGGAAGACCAAATCGGACGTTTTTGGGGGTCCTCGGACACATTTTTCGACATTCCAGACTCGATTTCGACACTTTTGAAGCTCAACGGGGCCTATAGGATCAAGTTCGAGCAAGCCATTAATTTTTGGAACGCAATTTTTTGCGATTCGGTCAGTGTAAAATTTCGGAACAAGTATTTTCGGACTCATGGAGCTTCGACGTCCGAAAATAGGGGGGCAACTAATACGACATCACAAAATTAGCTTGATCGGGCACGAATCTCGAGGCGAAAGCTAGTTGGAAACTTCAAAAATTAATTCCGAGAGCACCCCAACTCCGATTTCAGCAAGCTTATAGTCGAACTGAGCGTCTCGGAAATACGAACTCAACGACACCAAGATCAACCCAATCCGAGCCCAAATGGGTCCAAATCATGGATCCAAAGTGCTGTTGGAAGGTTCAAACCGCAATTTGAGTTACCAAATAGACTCCGATTTTGACGAGCTTATACTCGAATCGAAGGGCTCGACGAGACAAATCCAACGAGCCCAAGATCACAAAATTCCGACATCACTAAGGCCTTCAAATGTCCAATGAACGGTGCATGATCGTAGGATTCAATATCGGCCGTCCATTGGACCACTCCCTATTCGCCCCTGATCTCACGCCTATTTACGGGTCATGCCACTCCAGAAAATCTATAAATAAAGCCCTCATTCTTCACAAGAGAGGACCCCAAGCAAGAGAGAGAAGAAGAGAAGGAGGAGGAGAAGGAGGAAGCTCCTCCTCGACGGCCGCCGGACCACCGCAGAAGCACCGCCGGACCTCCGCCGGACCGCTGCAGGAACCTCGCCGGACCACCACCGAAGCCTCGCCGGACCACCGCCGGAGTTTCATTGCACCACTGCTTTAAGGTCCGACGTTCAGTCCCGACGTCCTGCTAAAGACCTGATGTCTTGCTTAAGACCTGACGTCCTGCTTAAGACCCGACGTCCTACTCAATGCCAGACCATCAACATCCGATCTTCCAAGTGACACTGGGACTAACACCTGACTCCTTGTCTCCTACAGCCTACGGTTCTTCAGACCTCCGTCGCCTACTACGGTCCGTCCTACCTCCATCACTAGACAACGGTCTTTCAGACCCCAGTCTCCTACCGCCTACGGTCCTTCAGGCCTTCATCACCTACTACGGTCTGTTCGACCTACATCACCAGACAACGGTCTTTCAGACCCCAGCTTTCTATCGATTACAGTCCTTCAGGCCTTCGTCTCCTACTATGGTCCTTCCGACCTCCATCAACAGACAACGGTCTTTCTGACCGGGGTCTCCTGCCGACTACGGTCTCCTGCCGACTACGATCCTTCAGGCCAAACAAATCTGTATATGTAACTCCTACCATGTAATGCATCCTATATGATGTACATTTGCTACATCAATCCAAGGCCTTCTCCTAATGAAGAGCCTCATTTGTAATCGACTACAAATACTAGTGGATTCATTCAAACTGGGCCAGGCCCCGTGGTTTTTCCCCCTTTTCAGGGGTTTTCCACGTAAAAAACTTTGGTGTCTCTTATGAATGCTACACCCTCTCACTTATCTGCTTGTGTGCTGGATCTTCGTATAATGCTAAGACGTTAAACTAAATATTTCTCTACCGCCGCGAATATTCCAGGACGCAACAAGATGTTAAATATGTAAATAGAATAATATAGAGTGTTATGTATGTAAATCTCCACTCTTTTTTACTTCCAATGTGTTAGAAAACGCAACCAATACAAATAATTTATATGTCAGAAAAAATCATTTTGATCGACATGAATCTTGATTCATATATGAACAGAAAACTTCAAAAATTAAATTTGGGACCATCCAAATGCAGATTTTGACAAACTTATAGACAAATGAGATGAACCTAACGACAATAAAATCGATCAAATAAGAGTCCAAATGGGTTCAAATCAAGGACTAAAGTATATTTTAAATCTTCAAAGCATTAATTGGATAATCAAATGATGTCCAAATATAGCATGCTTATAATCGAATCGAGCGGATCGATAAGATGAATCCAACGAGCTCAAGATCTCTCTTGATTTCGACATTGTTAAGACATTCAAATGCTTAATGAATACTCTTCGATTAAAGGAATCAATACAAATGATCTGATGGAGCATTCCAAAGTTACTCTAGATCTTCTCCAAATTTATGTGACATGTCACTCTAAAAAATATATAAACAGGCTCTCACTTCTCACATGAAAGGGGGCTTGGACATTTGGAGGTTTAGACTTTGGGCTAGAAACCAAAAGTGCTTCAAGGCTTAAAGAATTATTGAGTTCCACCTAGGCATCACATCCAACATCCCCTCGCCACCCGATTACCGCTGCTGGACCTTTGCCTGATCATCACCATTGAACCTCTATACAGCCACCACCATTAGGTCTCCGCCCAACCTCCATCACCCGCCAACTATGGTCCTTGGACCACCATCGCTCAACCATGATCACTGTGATCTCCAATGTATGTCGAATATGGTTATCCGACCATCCTCACCCTAGTATTATTCCTCTGACCTCCGTCACCTGACTACGATCCCTCCAACCACAGTAACCCACCAAATACTGTCTCTCTGATCTCTATTGCATGTTGACTATGATCCTCTGATCATTATCACATGATATTGGTCTCTCTAACCTTTGTCACATGACTACGATCCATTCGACCACAATCACCCACCAACTACAGTCCCTCCTGTGAAACCTCTTAAGTAAAAGAAGTTAAACTTTTAAATATCAAAGTGTATTTTAGTGTAAGGGAAATAATTTGATTAAAGAAATTCTGTAGTTAAGTGCCCTCATCTCATAGAAATCCTGGAATGGGTGACCTCCTGGGAAGTTACACCACCACCACAACAACAACAACAACATCAAGCCTTTATCCCACTACGTGGGATCGGCTACATGAATCTTTTTTCTCCATTGTGCCCTATTAAAGGTCAAATTCTCGTTTAAATCTAATAAAGAAAGGTCATTCCTAATATTTTCTAACCAAGTATTTTTAGGTCTGCCTCTACCTTTCTTAACATAAGTCAAATCTAATACCTATACTCTCCTAATCAGGTTATTGGAAGGCTGCTGTTTTATGTGACCAAACCATCTAAGGCGACTCTCTCTAATCTTATCCTGAGAAGTTACACCAATAGAAAAAAATTATGAGGCCCTTAGGCCAATATAGATAATATCACGATAGTTAAGCGTTTGAGCTATTATAAATGGTATAAGAGCAATACATCAGCAGGAAGATGGGAACAAAGTATCATACAAGACAAAATGTCATGCTAGGGGAGCCACCTCTTGAACTTTGTATGAGACAAAGTGTTATATGACGGGAGTTACCACTTGAACATATCACGATAGTTAAGTGAATAATTTTGGATAAAGATGCCAACGAGGATATCAGTTTCTTAAGTGGGGGGAGATTATGAAACCCCTTAAGTAAAAGAAGCCAAACTCTTAAACATCAAGATGTTTTTTTGTGTAATGATTGAAATTTTATTAAGAAACTATATAGTTAAGTGTGCTCATTGAAGAGAAATCATGGGAAGAGTGACCTCATGGGCAGTTACACCAACAAAATAAAATCGTGAGGCTCTTAGGCCAAAACGAATAATATCTAGATAGTTAAGAGTTTGAATTGTTACACCTCCAACCTCAGTCACATGACTACAGTCCCTACGACAACAATCGCATGTTGACTATTATCATCATACCACCGTCACCCGACTACGATGCCTTTGACAATAGTCACTTGGCAACTATAGTCCTCAGACCACAATTGTCTAACTAGGGTCCCTCGGACGTCCATCGACTGACTATGGTTTCCCTAACTTATGTCGCTTGCCGACTCCTGTCCTTAGACCATTGTCGCCGACTACGGTCCTTTTGACCTCCATCACCCACCACGATCCTTCTAACATTCATTACCCACTCATTACAATCCCTCTAACCTCCATTGCCCGACCACGATACCTCTGACCTTCATCGTCCGATTATGATCCTACCAACCAAATGAATAGGCCAATGTTCTCTTTAAAACAACTCTCATGTCATTGTATTATTCCAACACTAATCATATAATATGCTCTATATGATGTATATTTGCTACATTATATCAACGCCTTCCTCCGATGAAATGCGTCATTTTTTATCAACGACAACCACTATTGAAATTATTTCAGTTGGGCAAGGCCTATGATTTTTTTCCTTTTCAGGGGTTTCTATATACAAATTATGGTGTCATATGATTCATGCATCTTTCTATCTTATCTATGTGTGTGTCGGATATTTATACAAAATTAGAACATTTAACTCTCTATCTATCTACTGTCGTGAATGTTCAGACACAATAATAATATATGTTTGCATGACAACTTTTACATAAATTTTTAAATTTTTTGTTTTTAAGAAGCTATTTTTTAAAAAAGCATATTTAAAATTGTGATTGAAAAATGCGCTTTTAAAAACATAAACTAAAAATCATAATCCCAAACAAAGCTTTAACCAAATACTTTTTATTTAATTTTTTTACTAACAATATCAAACCAAAATCAGAATTTTAAATGATAATAATCATACTTTATAAATTTATCATGTTTTAACATAAAATATTTGTGAGTAAAAATACATTTGAGTCATAATTTATTTATTCTTAAGCGCGCTTTTTAAGAGCATCACAATTACCCAATTAATAAAAAATGTCTATATTTATTTGATATATATATATATATATATATATATATATATATATATATATATATATATATATATATATCAAATAAATCTGACCAATAACATTAAATACTTGATGAATGATATCACTTTTTTAATCAAAAATTTAAATAGAAATATAATGAGATTTTATATTTAATATTTTAAAATATTATATCATTATGACGCAGAATCAAACGCTTATCCCCGAACTAACTTTTATTTTTTTAGTATTATTTATTTATATATTTATTATGAATGATCGAACACGCTCAGGTCTTGGTCTCCAGCCATTCGACTCAATGTTCAAAGTCAATATATCCTATTTGAAGTAAGCCGCAATTTTCAACGAAGCGGCTCTTATCGTTCCACGCATTTTCGTGGGGCCTACACGTGGCTTTGTCACCATTAAATCATATACATATATAATATATATTCTTTGATATTATAAAAAAAATCATAATAAATATAGATGCAAAAAAATAAAATAAAATAAAGCAAGCAAATAAGAAGTTAGATCATGCAATAGTTAGTTCTCTTATTTTTGTAGATCATGCAATATATCCGCAGGACAATCATGTTCATCGTTCATCGTCTCTTTTCTCTAAATATGGGAAGAAAATAATATGAAAGATTTGTATATATAGAAATTGCTTCAAATTCATCTGCTTATACTCGACTGAATCACTATAAAGTTTGCTTATAACAATAAATTACTCAACTATAAGGATATAAAACAAATCTTTAACAATAGCCGCAAGAAACAATGCTCATAGCAATAATTAACTCGACCATCAAGATCTAAATAGATTTTTATAAGAAGAACAGTAGGAGACTTCCGATCACAAGAAAAGAATATAAAATATCGAGTAAACCAGAGAAAGAAACACCCTAACCGAGAGAAATAAAGCAAGGCACCAATCTTCCTAATCTAAAGAGGAGAAATATACCCGCATTCCAGCATATTGCTTAATATTACAAAGGGACAAGTTCTTTTGGGTATATATAAAAGACTAGTTATATACTTATATCACTATAAATACATCATTCCAACAAAATGAACTTCCGACGCCAAAAAGAAAACTAAATATATTGTCCGAAGTCTCACATTGCAAGGTCTTTACATTTTTCTTGAAAACATGTAATATCATATAATGAGCACATAACTCAGCAAGTAACCAAAAACTTACAATTGAAATCAATGCAAGGTAAAATAAAAATAATATATTGTAATTCATATAATAAAATCTATGAATTAATATAAGTTATATGTACCGATCATATGTATCAATCAATCAATCAACCAATCTATCATACATCGCATCTGTCTATTTTATCATCAATAACAATATCAGTAATATTGATCAGTCTCAACAACAGTAATATTATTGATAATAAATAACATGAGTACAATGTAAGTTACAATATCATTAATAATTATGAGTAATCAATCAGTAATCAATATCAATAGTCAATCATCAATATTCTATCAGATATTTAGATAAGAGTACTATGACTCCCTATTAGTCATATTTAATTAATCTTAATCGTAACATTCACTTTATCTTCTCAATAAGTTAATCGTATCAGTGTTTAGATATATGCAATATATCAACATTGGCAGTAATATCCGTAATATATCAATACTGGTATTACTATCTATAATATATCAATATTGGCAGTATTATATGTAATATATCAATACTAATAGTATTATCTGTAATATATCAATACTGATAGTACTCTTATCATGTATCATATATCATATATCATATATACAATCATTTG
Source organism: Dendrobium huoshanense (assembly GCA_016618105.1). Classification (NCBI taxonomy): domain Eukaryota; kingdom Viridiplantae; phylum Streptophyta; class Magnoliopsida; order Asparagales; family Orchidaceae; genus Dendrobium; species Dendrobium huoshanense. The sequence goes on along the minus strand of CM028350.1, from coordinate 45,326,358 downwards.
TACTCTTATTGTTGATTTATTATCAATTAGTGCATCATTCAATCAATATCATTTTAGTACATCACTTTAATCATTTTATCTCATATCATATTTCAATATTATCATGTCTAATCATAAAAATTTACTTTTTCAATCCATTTTCAATGTCTTTTCCCTGCTCATTTTATCCAAAAAATTTTATAAACATTTACATGTGAAAATACAATAAAATTATATTATGTTGTTTTGAATGATCAAATTGATAACATATCAAAAATTATGTTGTTAAAGCTTACGAAATAATGAGATAATGTATTTTTATCAAATTTAAGAGAGATAAATATGCAGAAATCAAGATCATCAAAAATAGAAATAAGAGAATAGTTAATTATAATGCTTAGAGCAATTTTTGTGACAGGAAGGGCGGTCATACGAAAAAGCCTTTATGGTCCTCCTCTTTCCTCTTTCTATCACCTTTATCTTCCCCTCCCCCTTCTTCTCCTTTGATTTTTTCTAGGCCAAGGCATGAGTGAAGGAGTCAGTAGGAGTGATGGTAGGAATATATATATATATATATATATATATATATATATATATATATATATATATATATATATATATATATATATATATATATATATATGCAGTAATGTCAATTTCAAAGTTACTATAGAATAGAGACACAAGCATCACAATGATATTTTTTGGTGTTGTTGTACCTTTAACCCTAGTGCCGCAGCGCTAACAAGCACAGTATCAGAGCGCTCTAGTTTTAAAAAAAAATTCAAAATTCATATTTTAAAATACTTTTTATTTTTGGGTTGTTACACTCGGCTTCCAATTAACAATCACATACCATTGTTTTTCTGGGAGAAGAAGAACAAATTAGGGAGGAACAAAAAAGGTTCTCCTTCACACACACAGAAATCTATTGATTTTAACTCTTCATTTCTTCTCTCTTGCACAAGAAATCCAGCACTGTCAAGCCTAGCCCCTTCTTGCAAATCCTTGCTCTCACACATCAGAACACAAGCACCGAAGCCCCCTATGCTTTTCAACCCCCACTTCACGACAAAATACGAATTAATTTTAGTTAGGAAGCAAACAACTCATTTAAATAATAAACAATAAATAAAATCAGGTTACTTATGCTCAATTTTTGAATCAAAGAAATAGCTAATAAATCATAAAAGACTAAATAAATTAATTAATTGAATAATAAGAAAATTCTTTATTCTCATGGCGAGTCATCATTAGATCTAATAAATTTCTCTACTAAGATCTAAATCTATTTCTAAGCTCATTGACGCAACACTTCAGAATTAATAATTCAAATTATTTTTATTGCATCCAAGATAACCATCGCCTTATCTCCGGAAAAAAGAAGGCCAATAAGTCAAAGTATTAATCACTTTCAATTTGGCTCAATCAAAGTCAAGCTAAAGTCAAAGTCTTTGTCAAGTCTGATGAACAAAATTCAAATTAAGATTCTACTCTCTGATTTTGAAATTATTACTACACTATTCAATCAATAATTTAAGAATATGAAAAAGTTGAAATGTTTAACTGATTCGATGATATTTTTCGAAGAAAAATGAATTTGTTTCACATCAAATCTTCTTTAATCTGAAAATAAAATGATGTTAAATTAATTTCTATTTCTATTAAATAAAATTTATTTATAACATATAAAAATTAATTAAAATTTATATTTTACTACTTTTAATATTTAAAAACTATTAGATCTTCTTTAAGATAACTGATGTGATACCTTTTTTTAATGCTTAAAATTTATTAAATATTCTTTAAAATTAATACTTCATATAAAGAATTTGTATTATATTAAACTCAAAGTGAATTGAAGAAAATTAATTAAATTTAACTTAGATTATAATTTTAATTAAAACTAATTCATAGCATATAAAAAATTAATTAAAATTTGTATTACAGTAATCTCCTGATAATGTACGCATGTTATACCAAAAAATTTTGTGTGCACCTAACTGGTAGGTGCATACTTAGGTATTGTAAAGGGTTCTGCTCCCGTTCGCAACCCACACCTCATTCACACACTGAGCTCAGTTAGCGACCTCACGCCAAGCGTTCGTCTGTATCTAAACACCCCACCTTGTTCACGCACTGAGCTCCTGTGACGACCCCAAGATCCGTGTAGCAAAAGGATTCATCTGATTGTTCTATTGCCTCTTTTTTTTTTTCTTTTCTTTCTATCGGTTTCCTCATCTGTTGTTCATATCAATCCATACATACATATATCCAGAGCTAGAGATAATTACATTACATAAAAGAAACAGCAGCGGATACTATAATTCACAAATAGTACAACAGTCAGAGTACAGCCAAAAGAGAAAACTACACTAGCCGTATAGGCTACAAAAGAAAAAGCTACAGAACTCGGCAGAAAGATCTTCAAGCTGGAGGCCCTGCACCTGAAATCATTAACCACATATAATGAGCTTACAAAGCCCAGCAGATCACCAAAGCCTACAACTGAAATCAAAGCACGACACTGAAAACAATATGCAGGTTAATCAACTCAAGTCAAATCAATAAGTCGTACATGATCAATGAGTCAAAGCAATACAGAAATCAATACGGAACAGAAATCAATAAAATCAATAACCAGTAGGAAATCCATAAAGCTCAAAAATCAATGCGTCAATCCTTTTTCTACAATCTCTATCATAGCAATCGATAACATCAATTACATCAATACAATCGTCTAGTCGTCTTACTTATCGTATCACATCAGTCAAATCAATAGAGTGGAATCGTATCGGAACATATACTTGCAAATCAATCTATCGTTCAATCTCACTTACTTCTTATCAATACGGCAGTGTATGTATCCATATCCATAAAAAGAATCATCCATTGACGACCACGAACGATGCTACAACAGTGAAATCGTATCAATCAATTTTGCCAGTCAATAGTATCAATCGGCTCAAAATCCCAATAAACGATCAAGTCAATACGGTGAAAGATCAATTGAAATCAAATCAATACAAAGATCAATTGAAATCAAATCAATACAATCAGCTTCATAAAGAAATCTATTTTACGATAAATTAAATCCATACGGCAACAATCCATTCAATCAATCAATCGATATTCGGTACGACGAATCAATGTATCAATGTCATATCTATATCAATGTCGATGTCGGTATCTATCAATCGATACAATCTATATAAATATCAGTGTCAATATTTATGAATCAATACGTAGAATCCATATCAATATCGGTGCCGGTATCTATGAATCAATCAAGTCGATAATATCAATCGGAAATCAATACGATAAATCAATAAATCCGTTCAATAATAAATCAATTCAATAAATCCATCAATATCAATAAATCAATCAGAAATCAATAAATCGATGCATATCAGGAAATCCATACAATGTACTATCATACACATGCAAATCCATACAATGGTCTTACTCGACAAGCACAAACACTAGCTATTATCAATAGTGCTGTTGTAGAAATCCATAGTGATGTTGTAGAATCCATATTTTTGTTGTAGATATCCACACGTTGGTTTCGATTAAGAAGAGTCGTCACTCTTTTGCCCGTCGGCCGCCCGTCGGCATATAAAACTCCTTATAACTCCCAATCGTTATATCGATGGTCTATGATTTAAAGGAAAGCCCGTCGGCCCACCATCCTGTACAGGTCAAGTTCTATCTCCAACCAACGTTCAACCAGGTTCTCACTTGTCTTTCAGTAACAATTAATTCAATACAATAATCGATGCAATAAGCAGTATTAAAGAAATATAGAACAATCATATCAATAGTCATGCACATATCAATTCAATCTATCAATTCCAGGAAAATTAAAAATCATACGAAAATCGGGCAGAGTAATGGCAGTCTACAGAATTTACACAGAAATCTCCAAAAATTACAATTCACCAAATTAATACAGAACTTGCACAGCAACATTATAAGGCTATTCTTCTACTGCTCAAACCAATTCGGACATCATAATAAATTGCAGTCAAAATAAAACTCCGCATAACCAAAACGGACCGGACGAAATCTGCTAGAAAATAATCAAAACGTGCAGAATAATCACATCTACAACATACCAAAAGTTATGCAGTAAAATCTTCGCCAGTACCAAACCGGGTACGAAAATCACTTACAAAAACACAAATCTGAGCACCATTTTACAAAACCTCAAAATCTTCGAAAACAGAAGTAGGGTTCGGAGTCCTTACAGCGAGACAAACAAAATATCCAACAACAACGAACGACGAAAATCGCTCCGCGGGCCCCGAAATCGGACTTCTTCCTTTGCTTTTCCGCTCTTTCTCTCTTCAAAATATCTGATTTTATAAAATGATTTTCTCTCTCCTCGAATCGAGCTGATTTCCTTATAACATTAGTCTGATCGGCCCGGCCGATCGCCACATCGTCCTGGCCGATCAGAACAAACTCGAATCAGCCCGGCCGATTCCTCAGGCCGATAATTAATTTTCCTTGGACTATAAAAACCCTAGCTCACTGACTTGTGCTTGGCACTGATCATCCCAGGATGATCAAGAATCGGCCTGGATGATCCCGTCCAGAAATCATTCCAGAAAGCACTCCAGAAATCAGCTGTTTCAATGCACTGATCGGCCTGGACGATCTCACCATCGTCCCGGCCGATCCTGGGGAAAAATCACTTTTCCCAGCAGCTACAGCAAAGGAACGAGGTCTCACAATCTCCCCACCTTAGAAAAATATCGTCCCGACATTTCCCTAAGGGTACAGAGCAAAACAAAAGCAAAATGAAACAAAACAGAGCTAATCCAATCACTCAATAAATCGCGCAAATCACAACGAAACAGACGATAAACAAAACTCGTACTAGTCACATTTGCAGGCATTCCTGGTGCATCCTCCTCCATCTCTTGCTCATTTCCAATCAGATCAGTCGGGACAGTCAGAGCAGTCGGAACCATCAGAACAGGTCCTTGTCTAAGTTCAGAACTTGGGCATTCCGTCATTCTATGTCCATATCCACCACATCGGAAACATTGCCCAGTCCTCCGATAACATTGTCCCGAATGTCTTTTCCCACAACATGTACAAACATTAAACCTTGCTCTGCTACCTTCCCCACTTTTCTTGCTACGGCCAGAGCGTTTTGCTAATTTGTCGCTCACCATTTGAGCGACCATGTCAGCAAACTTATTCATATTTGCAGATGTGAGTGGGAGATCAGTAGCAGACTCAACTTTCTTTCCTTTCGGATCCATTGGCCTGATCAATACAAATCATTCGAATCAAAATCGCGGAAATCAAATACGTATAACAAAACAAATCAAATAATGCAATCATCAACTGTGGATATAATCAAATCCTTTTCACTACACTCGCTCTGATACCACTTGTGACGACCCCAAGATCCGTGTAGCGAAAGGATTCATCTGATTGTTCTATTGCCTCTTTTTTTTTCTTTTCTTTCTATCGGTTTTCTCATCTGTTGTTCATATCAATCCATACATACATATATCCAGAGCCAGAGATAATTACATTACAGAAAAGAAACAACAGCTGATACTATAATTCACAAATAGTACAACAGTCAGAGTACAGCCAAAAGAGAAAACTACACTAGCCGTATAGGCTACAAAAGAAAAAGCTACAGAACTCGGCAGAAAGATCTTCAAGCTGGAGGCCCTGCACTTGAAATCATTAACCACATATAATGAGCTTACAAAGCCCAGCAGGTGTTGGTGGAATTTTGGAAAATATGTTTTGAAAAATATTAGTTTTCTTTGGGGATTTTAAGATTAAGGTTAAGTTCTAATTCTAAGGTCGAATCGACTCGTTAGAAAGAGTATATCACCCCGGAGGACGAAAATAAACTTTCATAACGGTGTTCAGACTTAGAATTATGAAATCCATCTTGAATATCGTGATCGGATGTTAAAGAGAACTTCATATGGCCCCGAAGGGTCAAAATGCGATTCTACTGAATATCCAACCATAATATTTAAGAAGTGTAATCGTTGATTTCACATTCAAAGCCTTATCAAAGAAAAGTGTATCTCCCCGTAAGGAGAAAATACTATTCGATGATAATTCTTTGATTGTTATAATAACGATCACTAGTATTTTAAGTTTTCCCAAAGAAATCTAATTGAACTTTGAAAAATCAATTTTAAAATCAGGTGTGTGTGGTTCTAAATCTCCTACGAGCGCAAGCCCTCGTAGTTAATTACATCGTAGGGAGATAAAATCCCCTACGAAAACTCTCGATTAAAATAGTGGCAAAATTTTGTTTAGAATTTCTAGGAGTGATATCAAAGTATGAATAGAATTATTAGAAAATCAAAAGGGAATGGATCAAAATTGAACATTATTAACGGAGTTAAAGGATGAGAGGTAGGGGACACTTTGAGATTCCAGAACCATCCGGAAATGTCCCAACTTAATCTAAGTGTTGGGCTTTATGTTTTGGATTTGAAATGATATTTAATTAGAGTTGAGCATTTTATTAGAAATTTGGGACTATATTCCCGAAGTTTGGGGTCTTATAATAAAAGATCTGCCCCGGAACCTAAATCTATTTTGGACACTGGACCACAGTCGTCCGATCCTAACTAATGCAGTGCAAGATCTGGACTTACCCCGGCCTGGATTGGGGAGCCAGCTAACCACCTAATCGATTTAAAATACATGAATCCGATCTTTTATGAAAGAGTGGTAGGGACGTTATAATTAAAGTTTGGGGAGGCGGGGCCGACATCTAGAGATTTTCCTAATTGGCCCCTTTGACTTATGTTGGGTGCTAAAATGCTAAGGACTATGAAATTAAAATTTTGACTCTTTAATTTGTATCTAATGCAATGCATGCTGGTTAACAACCTCAAATCAAATATGCTTGAAATTTTTAAAAACAGGCTTATAAAATAATTTTTTAGAAGACTGAACTTCCCCAGGTCCGGCACCTCGTCCTCATAGGTCAGACTATCCGGACTCTACCCGCAGGCGGGGAAGGGTCTAAAGCAAGGAAAGAATAATGCAGAAATATGCATGCGACCCCGGGGTCGATCCCCGGCTAATTCCCTAGATTCGTTATCTTTCTATGTTATTTAGACTCACTAAAATTTTAGACTTTTAGAATTATGAGTAGAAAACTTTCACACCCTCACGAGTCTCATGTATCCAGGCGAAAACAAAGAGCGGCATGCAATCGCCAAAAAACTAGTAAAAGCAAGAAATCCTAAAGGCAATCAAATCATTACATCAAATACAAATTAATTAATAAATGTCCATAGGCAGAATTGCCTTGCTTATTACAAACCAGAATATTACAGAAAGTAAAGTGGCCGGGCACCACTGACAACAACCCGGATTCTAAACCTAGTAATGACGCAAGTTATTTTGAGTGGGATACTGTCAATCTTCAAGTCTTCAAGTCTTCAATCTCATTCTTCTTTGGACTCCTTTTCTTCAATCTTCTTGGAATCTTTGTAGCAGATTACCCAAATGGATAAGAGGGCACTTCCCTCTAAAGGGGAAGGCCACTCTTTCCTCTTTGGGTAAGGAAGAGGTATGATCCAAATTTGGATTTCCAAATGGAAAAGGAGTGTTCCCCAAAGGGGTATCCTTTCCTCTTTGGAATCCAAGCTTTGGATCTATATATCCCAACTCAAAATAAACTTTCACAACACTTGACACTTGCACAAATTACATTGATATCAAAATAAAAATCTAGACTCACCTGCAGGGTTATCCTAAGCAATTAATATAAAAAAAAAACAGTTATTCCCAAGCAGTTGTATATGAGCAGAAAAAAAAGTAAACACGCTAGCCACGCTCTTTTTATGATTTGGGGGCTTTAGCAGCTGGAGCACCTGTGCAAAGAATTTATAATATTTATGCATTTTTTTGATTTGCCCCCTTTTTTATATTGCCCTGCATGAGCGTGGCCACCTGCAGAAAACTGTGTCAACATCCAGATCGTACCTAACCTAAGGGTAATCTAGTCGCCAAACACATCAATCCATCCACAGAGTACAGAAAAAGTAAGCAAACACAGCAAAGCAATTTCATCCATAACATGCAGTGAAAACTACGAAAAACCCGGCACACAGCAGTAAAGTAAACACCGGCCTAACCTAGATCTAAAGTTGGTTGTCCTAGCACATCATCTAAAGTGTGTGAGAAAGGTCGTGTGGCTGGGATAGATCCTAATGTAGGTGATTAGTTAATGTTGTCTAAAAGTTTGGATTTGTTAAGGCTTAGGAAGGGGGGTTTAGATTAAAATTTAAATATTAATGAATTAAGAATTTTAATTAGAAATATTTTTAGAAGTTAATTGATTGCTACCTTTGTTTCACACCGAGGCCGTGAAGTTTATTTCACCTTCCTTGGGGCTAAGCTAATAGCCTCGTAGGCCTGGGTTACCCAGTAGCAATCGGGGTTAATTAAGTTATTTAAATTGGTTAGAATTAAAAAAAGTGGATTAATACAAAAATGAGTTAATTACTGATTTTTAAAGCTTGATTAATTTAAGTTTGCCATCAATTGATTCGTGGCGTTGTGCCACCAGGCTCGAGGAACCAGCCTCCTTAGGACACTTAGCCCCGCAGCCCGGAGTAGTCCAGCCGATAAACCAAATTAATGTAATTGAAATAGAGATTTTAAAAAGGTTAAATAATTTAAGATTAATCTATTTTAAGATTTAACACCCCTTAGAATTCATTCGTGGCGTTGTGCCACCAGGCTCGAGGAACCAGCCTCCTTAGGACACTTAGCCCCGCAGCCCGGAGTAGTCCAGCCAATAAACTTCAACTTTAGGGTGGTTGTTGTGTTTTGAAGGGTTTGTTAAGTGTCTTAAGCATTAAACCAATATTTTGAGTTTTAGGATGATTTTGAGCTTTATGAATTTTTTAGAATATTTTAATGATTTAATTAATGGGTTGAAAATTGAATTTTTGATTAGGTTCAAATTCTGGAATGTTTGTATTTTATTAAAATACTAGACCTTACTACGATCAGTTAGAAGGTAAGTACGTTGAAAACGGATTTTTCTACATTTTATTACGAAGGTTTGAAGTTTTGAACTAGTTTTAACTACGGTTTGACCAATTTGTTGACTTTTTAAAATATTGCAAATTTCTGAAATTTGATATTTTTAATAAATACTAGATATCACTATGAGTTGAATGCAAGTGAGTTTGGGTGATTTGGATTTTATTTGAATTAGTTATGAATTATCGAAGTTTAGACATTTTAATGAATTTTAGGAATTTCTTAATTAGAGGGCCTCTTTTGTGATTTTGCTTCAAACAAATTCCCAATCTTTTGAAAACACCTCCAAAGGTCAGGAACAACCTAAGGAGGGATCCCCAAGTGTTTGGGAGATTTTTGGATTTTTATATTATTATTAATTAATTATCTTAATTAAATATTGGTTTTCACTTAAAATTAAATTAGGGTTTAAATTGCTGTCAAATCAAAGGGCTTTTAATTATCATAGATTAAGGACTGAATTCTGGTCAGTTTGAGGGTTTATATGTAATTTTTGGATTTAAATTGGATTTATTACAATTTTTAGAAGTTTTAAAGGCTTAATTAAGGGTTTAAGACTTAGAAAATTAATTAGGGGACCTAATGACCTCAAAAATCAGTGAAAATTTCCCTAGGGGCTGAGGGTGTCACTAAGTTCAAATGTTCAAAGTTTCAACTCAAGGGGAAGTGAATCCTAATTATTGAAATTTTTCTAAGTTTTCTATACATGGGTCCTTAATTATTGTCCTTAATCATGTCACTAGTTTTGAATAGGTTCAAATCAAAGTTCCTCTAACCCTTTGAATAAACATGGCATGCATACACAAGTGGCAAGCAAACAAGTCCTTAAATCTAGGAGAACCTAGGCTAGGTGGTGTGTGCACCTTAAGCATGCAATTAACTAATTAACATAATTAAGACAAAATTAGTGAATAATCAAGAAATGATTATTCACTAATCATCCCCTTCATTTCTATTCAAACATGTTTAATCAACATTTAAGATCTCAAATGACTCTTAAACACTTAAGGATTTACATATATATAGAATTTCAAAATATATATTAAAATACATGAATATAAATGGATATATATATATATATAAATAGGAATATATATATATTATAAAATAATTAAATATATTATTAAAATACATTTTAATGAGTTGAAAGATCCACTGATCTCCATAGAAGTTTGGAAATAATAAAATATTTTCCTTGTATTTTTTTAAATACTTAATATTTAGTTAAATATAAGAAAGGGTGAAAATACTCCAATAATTCAAAATACCTTCAAAACCTATTCAAATAATACTGAAAATTTTTCTCGAGACCAGCCATGAACTCAACAACATGCATGCCAAATTTCAGATAAAAATAATTTTTATATAATTAATTAAAAATGAAATACATATTTCTGTATTTCTTAAATTACCAGTAAAATAATAGTCAAAATAAACTGATTTTATTTTTAAAATAAACTAGATGAAATTCTAAAAAGTTTGATATATTATACTTAATTTTTGGTTATATATTTGATTTACTGTGATTTTTCAAAGTTTCAGTAATTAAAACTAATTAAAACACAATTTTATTAATTAAATGGCGGCGGTCAGACACGCGGCGCACTGGGATTGGCGGGATCGAAACCGCGCGGCGGCGGGGACACGCGTCGGCTGCTGGCCGCTTCACGCGGTTTTCACTTAACCACGTCAGCGGCGCGTGACAGCCGTTGGATTAACCGCGGGTTCGATCCAACGGCTGAGATCAGATCCCGCGGTCTGATCTCACCAGGAGAAGATCAGACGGCAGAGCTTCGATCCCGCTATTCCGAATGGACGGCCCTGATCTCGCCGGACGGCTGATCGAACGACGGATCGAATGTGCGGTCGGATCAGACCGCGGAAGGGCTCAATCTGGACCGTTGATCGAACGATCGACGGTCCAGAAAACGTACACTCGCCGGAGACCGTGAGTGACGCCCTAGAAAACGTATTTCGCTTCGTTCTCTCGATCGGATCGATCATTTCACTTAAAATTTTAAACGTAGATTAAGGACATGAACAGAAATCGTGGGGAATAATTAGTTTTAACTAAAACCCTAAAAGCGTAAAGCTATTTAGATCTAACTAAAGTGACCTAGATCTAGGGTTTTAGGGAGTTATACCGTTAGATCTTCGGAATTTCTGGATGGTTGAGCTTGTAGATTGTCCAAGTGAAGATTCCCAGCGAAAATCCAAGCTCGAACGCGTCTGGATCGGCTGCTATGGGCTTGGGACGGTCTAGGTGGTGGTTTCACCGGAGAACTCGCCGCCGGTGACGTGCAACCACCTGAGTTTTGTAGTGGGGAGGTAGAGGAAGCTCTGGAGATTCAAAACGAACTGGGGGCAGGGCTTGAGAGGGCTTGAGTAGTGAGAGATGGTTAGGGTTAGAATGTGTGTCATTAAGCCCTTTTCCCCCTATTCAAACGCCCCCAGGCCAAACGGATGGCTGGGATTGATGGAGGGGCTCCCTAGATGGTGCCACATGTCCCTGGGACAGCTAGAAGGCTGCCTCAAAGGCTGGCCAAGCCTTGCCTCCATTGGGCGGCTTGGGACAAGTGGGGGGGGGCATTGCCATTTTAGGCTAAACCAGGCCCTGAGCTTGGTTAGGAGAGCTCCAAGTGAGCTTTAGGATATTAAGGGGTCGGCCTTGGGGAGTTAAATCAGGGAAAAAGGTCTAAAAGGTTGATTAAGACCTTTTAGAAGGGTTTAAGCTTGGGTTTGACCAAATTGACCAGTCAACTGGTCAATGGAGCTGATGTGGCATCCAAACAGGTCATGGAGTCCTTCTAAGTGGCTGGATGGGTGTGGCTTAAGCTAGGTCCAATGGGTTGAAAGTTTTGACCATATAAATGGTCACTTAAGCCTTGAGTTGACTGGTTGACCAGTCAACTCCATCAAGGGTTATGAAATTTTCAATTAGGTGATTCAAATGAGTTGATTAGGTGGATTGGAGGGTGGTTCCAAGAGCCATGTATGTCAAATAGATTAAGAAGGCTTAATGGGCCTTTAATGGGCTTCTAGGCCAAAACTGGTTGACTTGGTCAACCAGTTGGGTTCAAGGGCTAAAAATGGGTTCAACAAATTCAGAATGTCATCCTGAGTCTATTGGATGTGGTCCCAGGGTTTGGAGGGGTCGATTTGGTCAAAATCACCATTTGAGCCCTTAAGGGCCTGTTTGGTCAACCTAGGTTGACTTGGTCAACCAGGTTGACCCAGGGTCTGGGTTTGGGCTCGACAGGTTTGAAATAATATTTGGAGACCATTGAGGGTAGTTCCTGGGTCTGGGGAGGTCAAATTGATCAAAATCCCTATTTGAGTCCCTAAGGGCCTGTTTGGTCAACCTGGGTTGACTTGGTCAACCAGGTTGACCCAGGGTCTGGGTTTGGGCTCAACAGGTTTGAAATGATATTTGGAGGTCAATGGAAGTGGTTGGGTGACCTAAAGAGGTCATTTGGGTCAAAACACATGTTTGGACCCTTAAAGGGCCTCTTGGGTCAAACCAGTTGACTTGGTCAACCAGGTTGACTCAAGGGTTGGAAATGGGTTCAAAAGATTTGAAATGACATTTGAAATTTGTTAAAGGTGGTTGCATCCCATTTGGAGCTCATTTGGTTTGAAATCCCTATTTGAGCCCCATAGGGGTGTTTTGGTCAATTTTGACCTATTGGTCAACTAAGGTCAAAAATGGGTTTGAAAAATGCAGTTCAGTGCTCAATGGGTTAAAATCAAGGATCTGGAAGTGATTGGAAGCTTGGACAAGGGTTCCAAGGTCAAGATCTCAAAGGGGTTAGGCTCAGTGGCATAGGTTGTAAATATTTGAAGGTTTTACAGCCTTTGAATTTTAATTCAGATTCTGGGGTTAGAGACCTCAGAATGAGCTCAAAATTGGAGGGTAGCCTTTAGAGACATGTCTTATCACTTTGCAAGTGATAGACCCTGAATCAGAGGCCATTTGACTGGGTTTTGAGATGTTTGAAAAATCTCTGAAAAGGGTGTTTAGGACAGGGCCTTAAAGGTTTGAATTTGAGTTTAAACTCTGGGTCTGAATTTGATTTGAAGTTTGAATTAATTTGGACTTGAATTGGATGGAGTTTGAGATTCAAATTGGTCACATGTAGGAGTCAAATTGAAATTGAAATGGATTAAATATAGGAATTGATTTAAAATTGAGATTGATCAAAGGTGGAGGTTGATTTGAAGTTGGAGTGATCCTAAGATTTAGGAGAGTTCTAAGATCTAGGATTTAAAGGAATCCTAGGCTCTAGAGTGGATCCTAGGGTCTAGGATTAAATTTAGAATCTGGAAGGGTCTTAGTGACCTCATACAAAAATGAGGTCAACAGCAGGTCACCAAAGCCTACAACTGAAATCAAAGCACGACACTGAAAACAATATGCATGTTAATCAACTCAAGTCAAATCAATAAGTCGTACATGATCAATGAGTCAATGCAATACAGAAATCAATACGGAACAGAAATCAATAAAATCAATAACCAGTAGGAAATCCATAAAGCTCAAAAATCAATGCGTCAATCCTTTCTCTACAATCTCTATCATAGCAATCGATAACATCAATTACATCAATACAATCGTCTAGTCGTCTTACTTATCGTATCACATCAGTCAAATCAATAGAGTGGAATCGTATCGGAACATATACTTGTAAATCAATCTATCGTTCAATCTCACTTACTTCTTATCAATACGGCAGTGTATGTATCCATATCCATAAAAAGAACCATCCATTGACGACCACGAACGATGCTACAACAGTGAAATCGTATCAATCAATTTTGTCAGTCAATAGTATCAATCGGCTCAAAATCCCAATAAACGATCAAGTCAATACGGTGAAAGATCAATTGAAATCAAATCAATACAAAGATCAATTGAAATCAAATCAATACAATCAGCTTTAAAAAGAAATCTATTTTACGATAAATTAAATTCATACGGCAACAATCCATTCAATCAATCAATCGATATTCGGTACGACGAATCAATGTATCAATGTCATATCTATATCAATGTCGATGTCGGTATCTATCAATCGATATAATCTATATAAATATCAGTGTTAATATCTATGAATCAATACGCATAATCCATATCAATATCGGTGCCGGTATCTATGAATCAATCAAGTCGATAATATCAATCGGAAATCAATACGATAAATCAATAAATCTGTTCAATAATAAATCAATTCAATAAATCCATCAATATCAATAAATTAATCAGAAATCAATAAATCGATGCATATCAGGAAATCCATACAATGTACTATCGTACACATGCAAATCCATACAATGGTCTTACTCGACAAGCACAAACACTAGCTATTATCAATAGTGCTGTTGTAGAAATCCATAGTGCTGTTGTATAATCCATATTGCTATTGTAGATATCCGCACGTTGGTTTCGATCAAGAAGAGTCGTCACTCTTTTGCCCGTCGGCCGCCCGTCGGCATATAAAACTCCTTATAACTCCCAATCGTTATATCGATGGTCTATGATTTAAAGGAAAGCCCGTCGGCCCACCATCCTGTACATGTCAAGTTCTATCTTCAACCAACGTTCAACCAGGTTCCCACTTGTCTTTCAGTAACAATTAATTCAATACAATAATCGATGCAATAAGCAGTATTAAAGAAATCTAGAACAATCATATCAATAGTCATGCACATATCAATTCAATCTATCAATTCCGGGAAAATCAGAAATCATACGAAAATCGGGCAGAGTAACGGCAGTCTACAGAATTTACACAGAAATCTCCAAAAATTACAATTCACCAAATTAATACAGAACGTGCACAGCAACATTATAAGACTATTCTTCTACTGCTCAAACCAATTCGGACATCATAATAAATTGCAGCCAAAATAAAACTCTGCAGAACCAAAACGGACCGGACGAAATCTGCCAGAAAATAATCAAAACGTGCAGAATAATCACATCTACAACATACCAAAAGTTATGCAGTAAAATCTTCGCCAGTACCAAACCGGGTACGAAAATCACTTACAAAAACACAAATCTGAGCACCATTTTAAAAAACCTCAAAATCTTCCAAAACAGAAGTAGGGTTCGAACAAACTCGATCGCCACATCGTCCCGGCCGATCGCCACATCGTCCTGGCCGATCAGAACAAATCGGCCCGGCCGATTCCTCAGGCCGACAATTAATTTTCCTTGGACGATAAAAACCCTTGCTCACTGACTTGTGCTTGGCACTGATCGTCCCAGGACGATCAAGAATCGGCTTGGACGATCTCGTCCAGAAATCATTCCAGAAAGCACTCCAGAAATCAGCTGTTTCAATGCATTGATCGGCCTGGACGATCTCACCATCGTCCCGGCCAATCCTGGGGAAAAATCACTTTTCCCAGCAGCTACAGCAAAGGAACGAGGTCTCACAGCTCCGTCCGACGCCCAGCGCTCATCCGCATCTGAAGACCCCATTCGTGTCCGAACGCCCCGCCCCGTTCCTACGTCGAACTCCCTCTGTGGCCTCAAAATATCACCCCATCCAAACCCGCCCCATTCGCACGCCACGCTTTGTTCGCGACCTCATGCCATAAGAAGTTAACAAAATTTATCTCAAATGATCATTCATTATATGTTCAAGTTATAAATGTTGACTTGAACCCTATGTTTAAAATTTTATATGCTTAATCAGGATACATACTTAAATGAAGGTAACTGTGCGCTACTTTAAATATTTTTTAATCAACAATAAATAAATAAATAAATAATCGCTCTCACAACATATCACATTTCCTCAACGGTCTTCAACGCCAACCGTGAATCGATCACACATTTAATATTAAATTTAATTATGGCCACTTAAAATACATAAATATAATATTTCATTTTTTTGCTGTGACAGAACAACCTTATCTTGTCATTAATATTTCCGCCAAAACATTATCTATTTTCTCGATCAATTTAGGCTCCGTTTGGTTTTGTGATGCCTTTCTTACTTTTTTTCTTATAACAATTTCATAATAAAAAATTAAAATTTATGTACTAAAAATTATTTTAAGAAGCAGTAAGAAAGCAGTTCAATTGGAATAACTTTATTGCTGCTTTCTAAAATAATTTTTTAGTGCAAAAATTACTTGAATAAGAAATCTTTGTACTATAAAGCCTTTTTAAAAAGTGGTAACAAACAATGGCGGAGACCGAATTATTTATCAGTGGGAGCATAAATTTTTAATTTGAAAAATACCGTTAAGCTTTTTCATTCGAGCTTGAAATTTACATTAGAATTTTAATTTTTTTTAATATTTAACTTTATATTTTCATATCTAAATTAAATAAAAAATAATTAAAAAATATTTTATAACGATCAATAAATATAAAAAAGGCTGCATCTTATTAATATAAAAATATGTAAAAAAATTATAATTAGCATATTTTAAGTGATTTAAATTAAATTTTTTTAATCTTTCTCTAGTATAATTTATTAGCTTTAATTATATAAATGTCTTATAAAAGAGAATTTGAAGATTTTAAAGTAATTAAAAAATTCATGAAATTTTAAATTTTAAGAAAATTAGTAATTTGAAGATAATGACTAAAATGGGTAAATATATAAATAAAAAGATAATTATAAATGAAAAAAAAAGTTTAAAATGTTATAATAAAAATCAACAAAGAAATAGGTATGCTCATAAGAGAGATCGATAGTGGTTAAAAAAAATAAAAAAATTAAAATCATCTCAACCGGAATTCGCACTTCACACAAAATGTATCAAATCAAATTGAATATTTTATTATGACCAAGTTTTAAAAAAATATATATATATTTCTTTTGAACTTTAAAAGTTCTATTTATGATAATCAACTTCAAAATTTTTATATTTATTTTGAAATAAATATACGATAAATTATTTATGTTTTAGACTCTATAGTAGATCCAAAATTGAAATTCTATTATGACATAAATTTAATCTTAAAAATGTTATTTAAATTTGTTTATTCACTTTTTATTGAAATTATTTTTTAATTGAGCTTTAAACGAGTTTAATTAAATATAATTTAATACTAATAATTTAATCATATAATAACATGATTATATATATATATATATATATATATATATATATATATATATATATATATATATATATATATATATATATATATATATATATATATATATATATATATATATATGATACGTCATCACAAAATTAACTTGATCGGGCACGAATCTTGAGGCAAAAGCTAGTTGGAAACTTCAAAAATTAATTTTGGGAGCACCCGAAATTCGATTTCATCGAACTTACAGTCAAACTGAGCGTCTCGGAAATACGAACCCAACGACACCAAGATCAACCCAATCCGAGCCCAAATGAGTCTGAATCAAGGGTTCAAAGCGCTGTTAGAAAGTTCAAACCGCAATTTGAGTTACCAAACGGTCTCCGATTTTGGCGAGCTTATACTCGAATCGAACGGCTCGACGAGACGAATCCAACGAGCCCAAGATCATCAAATTCCGACATCATTAAAGCCTTCAAATGACCAACTAACGGTGCATGATCAAAGGATTTGATATCGGCCGTCCATTCAAACCACTCCCAATTCGCCATTGATCTCACGCCTATTTACGGGCTATGCCACTCCAAAAAAACTATAAATAGAGCCCTCATTCTACACCAAGGGGACCAAAGTGAAGAGAGAGAAGAAGAAGAGGAGAAAGAGGAAAAGGAGATTCCAAAAAATGAAAGAGGAGTAATGAACAACAAAAATTGTCATGGTTTTGCCAGCAAAATAAAGTCCTACATATATTTTTCCCAAAAAAACAAATCCTGCAGATATTTTTCCAAAAAAAAAAAAATCATGCAGATAGACTATTTATCATATATGAAAAAAATAATATCCTTAAAATGCGTTAGAAGTTATATGAGAGGCCTAATTAATTTTGTTTGAGATTTTTTTTAAAATGTTTAGACTTTAGAGAAGATAATAAATAACAACATAAATTCTTTATCTCAATATTATGTGGGTTGGTCATATGAATCTTTTTTGTTCATCGTATCATATTAAGAGTTGTTGCATCCTGAAATATTCACAATGATAGAGAAATATGAATTTTAGCTCCCTAGTTTTGTACAAAGATCCAACACACAAACAAATGAAAGATAGAGGTGTAGCATTAATAATAGGCACTTGAAGTTGGAAGAATCAATGTTGGCATGTTCGTTTGGTTGACAAGACCGAAATCGGTGAGTGATGTTGATCGGAAGGATCATATATAGTCGGGAAACGATGGTCGAAAGAACCCTTGTTGTCAGGCGACGGAGGTCGGAAAGAACGTAGTCGGGTGACAGTTATCGAAAAGACCGTAGTCATGCGATGACAATCAGGGAGATCGTAGTCAAGTGTCGGTGATCGATCGGAAGGACCGTAGTGGGCGACGGCGGTTGGGAAGACCGTAGTACTCTTGAGATGGTGGTCATAGAGACTGTAGTCAACGGATGACGGAGGTCAAAAAGACCACAGTTAGACGCAATGATACTTTATAACCAAGTCATTCTAATTTTATATATATATATATATACTATTCTAATCAAGTCATTAGAAGGCTAATATTTTATGTGACCAAATCATCTAAGGCAACTCTCTCTAATCTTATTTCTCCCTGAAGCTACTCCAACACTTTCATGTATATACTCATTTTTGGAATTCATCTCTAAGTGTCAAACTCTTGTCCACTTGTTCATCCTCATGTATATAATACTTAACTTAATTTTTTGCTTATCTTTTAATATTTAGACTTTAGAGATAATATCTGAAATATGAGTTTCAAGGTTTCATGAAGCTATATATGTTGAGAAATTTCTATAAGTGGGCCCATATTATTATACATATAAATACAGTTTTTATACATTAGTTGCTATCAAAAATTAAGCCAATTAAATTGTGATCTATTTAAGTATTAAATTATTATTTGGCTTATGTGGCATCTCAATTAAATTTTGTATGGAATTAATTTGTGTAGAGGCCGAGTATTTATTTTATTTTAATGATGGGCTGAAATAAAATATTTACACTTAAAGTATAAAAGGGTCGTGGTCCCCAGTTTAAACGGTGAAGTTCTCATTTCCCTCATTTCCTATCTTCAGTGAGAAGAAGGGGTCTCTCGCTCTCTTGGAGAACGACGCTCTAAACGTGGAAGATCGAAAGACATTGATTCTGCATTTCAATGGATTCAGGTACGCTTCCGAAAATTCTTCTTGATGATTTGACATGTCTTACGGAGACGATCGAATTGATTTTTGTGTCTCCATTAAATCCTAACAAGTGGTATCAGAGCCCGGATGTCATGTTGAATCAGTGAGAAATTATTTTCTCTAATCATTTCATTAATTGCTTGAGTTTTTCGATCAACTAAAATTTTAAAGCATTATCAAATTTGTTGTCGGCAGTAGGGAGTCTTATGTATGCTCAAGTTTGTAAACGTCCGGATATTACGTACATTATTGTAATGCTTGGTAGATATTTAAGTAACCCGGGAATGGATCATTGGAAAGCAGTAAAACGGGTTATGAGGTATCTAAAAAGGACAAGAGATTTTATACTCACATATCAGAGATCTGATCATTTATATATCGTGGGGTATTCCGACTCTGATTTTGCTGATTGCCTCGATAGTAGAAGATCCACTTCAGACTATATTTTCATGTTGGCTCTAGGAGCTATTTCTTGGAAAAGTGTCAAAATAATAATTTATTTATGTTTTAGACTCTATAGTAGATCCAAAATTGAAATTCTATTATGACATAAATTTATTCTTAAAAATATTATTTGAATTTATTTATTCTCTTTTTATTGAACTTATTTTTTAATTGAGCTTTAAACGAGTTTAATTAAATATTATTTTAATACTAAAAATTTAATCATATAATAACATGATTATATATATATATATATATATATATATATATATATATATATATATATATATATGATACGCCACCAAAAATAGTCTTGATCAAGCACGAATCTCGAGGCAAAATCAAGATGGAAGCTTCAAAAATTAGATCAGAGACCATCTGAATTTTGATTTCAGTAAACTTACAGTCGAACTGAGCGTCTCGAAAACACGAACCCAACGACACCAAATTCAACCCAATCCAAGCCCAAATGGATCCAAATCAAGGACCCGAAGCGCTGTTGGAAGATTCAAATCATAATTTGAGTTACCAAACGGTTTCCGATTTTAACGAACTTATACTCGAATCGAACGGCTCGACGAGACAAATCCAAAGAGCCCAAGATCACTGAATTCTGACATCACTAAAGCCTTCAAATGTCCAATGAACGGTGCACGATCATGGGATTCAATATCGGCCATCCATTCAGTCACTCCCTATTTGCCCCTGATCTCACACCTATTTACAAGCTATGCCACTCCAGAAAATCTATAAATAGACCCCTCATTCCTCATGAAAAGGGGGAAGAAGCTAAGAGAGAAGAAGGAAGAGAAGGAAGAAAGCTCCAGCCGCCTAGCTCCTCCTCGTCCACCGCCGGACCACCAAGGGACGCCGGAGTGCTACCGCACCACCGCCGGACCACTAAGAAATGCCAGAGTGCTGCCGCACCACCGCCGTAGTTCTGCCACACCACCAACGGACCACCAAGGGACGCTGAAGTGCCATCCGAAGCTGAAGTACCCCCTGACACTGAAGTGCCGCTGCCAATCCACCGCCTGACACCGGAGTGCCGTCGGACCACCATCTTACAGTGGAGTGATGTTGGACCTTTGCAAAACTCTCAGTTGTTATTTGTAATATGGTCATCTTCAAGGACAAAATCAGACCATTGTACTTTCCTCAAATTTTAGTGGAATCATTTTTCAACTGGGCTAGGCCCCGTGGTTTTTTCCCTTTCCGGGTTTTCCACGTAAAAAATATTATGTTCTCTGTGTGTGAGCTGGATATCTGTGCAACGCTAAGACGTAGAATTATAACTCTATCACCGCGTATATTCTAGCCCGCAACAATTTGGCGCCGTCTGTGGGAAAAGATTCCTAACTGGGGGGCAAATTATGCAATTCTTAATCGCCCTCGGATATCAACTAATTCTGCATCAATTTCACTTGAGTCAGATGTAGGCTGGGGGCAACCATGACTGCAAACATGGCCAAGAAAATTCCTCCAAATCTTCTGACATCTACGATATTATCTTTGGAAACTATTTGTCATAAAGTTGCTAACAAATGCAAGGATGCTTCCATTAAATTGCAAGCTGCTTACAGTCTCTGGCTGGACTTTCTCCTCCTTGGCGTTCGCCCCCTCCCAATCAAGGAAAAATTAATCCTTGGTGGATTCTCTCGACCTCTTCCACACAGGTTAACGTCATCGAGCAGGGCTTTGACATACAACCTCGGATATGTCTTACATCCTTGGTGGATTCTCTTGACCTCTTCCACACAGGTTAACGTCATCGAGCATGGCTCTGACATACAACCTCGGATAGGTCTTACATTCTTGGTGGATTCTCTCGACCTCTTCCACACAGGTTAACGTCATCGAGCAGGGCTCTGACATACAACCTTGGATATGTCTTACATCCTTGGTGGATTCTCTTGACCTCTTCCACACAAGTTATCGTCATCGAGCAAGGCTCTGACATACAACCTCGGATAGGTCTTATATCCTTGGTGGATTCTCTCGACCTCTTCCACACAGTTAACGTCATCGGGCAGGGCTATGACATACAACCTCGGATAGGTCTTACATCCTTGGTGGATTCTCTCGATCTCTTCCACACAGGTTAACGTCATCGAGCATGGCTCTAACATACAATATCGGATAGGTCTTACATCCTTGGTGGATTCTCTCGACCTCTTCCACATAGGTTAACGTCATCGAGCAAGGCTCTGATATACAACCTCGGATAGGTCTTACATTCTTGATGGATTCTCTCGACCTCTTCCATACATGTTATCGTCATCGAGCAAAAGCTATGACATACAATCTCATATGGGTTATATATCTTTGACAAATTCTACGCTCTACTGCCCTTTGCTATATCTTTGGTCGTCTTTCTACCCGGCCACCAAGTAGCATCGGTCTTCTACCCGACATCCAAGTGATGCCGGCCTTCTACCCGGCCTCCAAGTGACGCCGGTATTTTGTCTGATCTCTAAGTGACGTCAGCCTTCTTCCCCGCCTCCGTGTTATGCCGGTCTTGCACCTGACTTCAGAGTGATGACGGCCTTCTACCTGGCCTCCAAGTAGCGTCGGTCTTCTACCCGACATCCAAGTGATGTCGGTCTTCTACTCGGCCTCCAAGTGACACTGGTCTTTCGCCCGATCTCTAAGTGACGTCAACCTTCTGCCCCGCCTCCATGTGATGCCAGTCTTGCACCTGATTTCGGAGTGACATCGGTCTTCTACCCGGCCTCCAAGTAGCGTCGATCTTCTGCCCAACCTATAAGAGATGTCGGCCTTTTACCCGACCTCCAAGTGATGTCGATATTCTACCCGGCCTCCATGTGATGCTGATCTCTCAACCGACTTCGGAGTGACATCGTCCTTCTTCCCGGCCTCCATGTGATGCTGGTTTTGCACCCAACTTCGGAGTGATATCGGCCTTCTACCCGGCCTCTAAGTGTCGTCGATCATCTGCCCGATCTCCAAGTGACATCAGCCTTCTATTTGACCTCCATGTGACGACTGTCTTGTACCCAACTTCGGAGTGACATCGTCCTTCTTCTCGGCCTCCATGTGACGCCGGTCTTGCACCCAACTTCGGAGTGATATCGGCCTTCTACCCGGCCTCCAAGTGTCGTCGATCATCTGCCCGATCTCCAAGTGACATCGGCCTTCTATCCGACCTCCATGTGACGACAGTCTTGTACCCAACTTTGGAGTGACGTCGGCCTTCTACTCGACCTCCAAGTGACGCTTATCTTCTTCCAAGTGATGTCGGCATTTTTTCCGGCCTCCATGTGACATCGGTCTTGCACCCGACTTTTGAGTGATGTCGACCTTCTGCCCGGCCTCCAAGTGACGCCGGTCTTCTACCCGACCTCCTAGTGAAGTCGGCCTTCTTTCCGGCCTCCAAGTGACGTCAACCTTGTACCCGACCTCCAAGTGATGTCGGTCTTCTGCCCGACCTCCTAGTGACGTCGGCCTTCTTCCTAGCCTCCAAGTGACACCGGTCTTTCGCCCGACTTATGGGTGACATCAGTTTTCCGCCCGATGTCGGCCTTCTGCTCGATTTTCAAGTAATGCCGGTCTTCTGCCTGACTTCCATCCTCACACTTTCTTCTTACTCAGTGAGGGGCCCTAGTGCTGAACAGGGGATACCCATCTGAACAGAGCTAGGGGAAGGCCTCAGCTTGAGAAATAAGAGAAGAGAGGGGGAGGTGCAAATTTTCTTACCTAAAAGGGGGTATTTATAGTGGTGTGAGGGAGAGATGAAGAGCCACTAATTTTAATTTATACAATAGTTATAAATTCTGCCATTAATTTTAAGTTATATAATAGTTATATAAGGTGGCTTTATAGTTATACTAACGTTATTATAAAAATACAAGTTAAATATATTACGGTTAACATCACATATAAAGTTATATGTTAATAAAAAACGTTAATCATGTTTCCACTGCCAGGATTATAATGTCTTTATATAACGTTTATGATCGTTAACTGATATAAACGTTTAAATCATAAGTTTTGTATAAACGTTATATATATTAATGTATAATATATTAATATATGTTAATAACATTAATATATAACGGTAATAATATATTAATATATTAACTTTATTATATATAATAACGTTTAACTTTAATAACTTTTATAATTAACCTTATAATAATTATATAAGGTTAATAATTATATAAGTTAACTTTTCTATATATATTATAGTTAATGTCTGTATAACTTTTTAACTATATAACATTTATGAGATGTATTTTCCATTGAGGAGATATGCTGTCAAAGCTTAAGAGCAATTTGAAACTTTATTTTCATGTAAAACGGGTGTTATTGATTTGATATTAATTAACTAGTTAATTAAATTAGTAATCATATTTGTATATATTTATACAAATATGTAATTTTATCCTGTAAAGATATGATTGTGATATTGTAAGTTCTGAGGTTATACAAGTATTTTTGGACTTTGTAAGATTCGACGTCCAAAAATAGGGGGGCAACTGATACGCCACCAAAAATAGTCTTGATCAAGCACGAATCTCGAGGCAAAATCAAGATGGAAGCTTCAAAAATTAGATCAGAGACCATCTGAATTTTGATTTTAGTAAACTTACAGTCGAACTGAGCGTCTCGAAAACACGAACCCAACGACACCAAATTCAACCCAATCCGAGCCCAAATGGATCCAAATCAAGGACCCGAAGCGCTGTTGGAAGATTCAAATCATAATTTGAGTTACCAAACGGTCTTCGATTTTAACGAACTTATACTCGAATCGAACGGCTCGACGAGACGAATCCAAAGAGCCTAAGATCACTGAATTCTGACATCACTAAAGCCTTCAAATGTCCAACGAACGGTGCACGATCATGGGATTCAATATCGGCCATCCATTCAATCACTCCCTATTTGCCCCTGATCTCACACCTATTTACAAGCTATGCCACTCCAGAAAATCTATAAATAGACCCCTCATTCCTCATGAAAAGGGGGAAGAAGCTAAGAGAGAAGAAGGAAGAGAAGGAAGAAAGCTCCAGCCGCCTAGCTCCTCCTCGTCCACCGCCGGACCACCAAGGGATGCCGGAGTGCTACCGCACCACCGCCGGACCACTAAGAAATGCCAGAGTGCTGCCGCACCACCGCCGTAGTTCTGCCACACCACCAACGGACCACCAAGGGACGCTGAAGTGCCATCCGAAGCTGAAGTACTCCCTGACACTGAAGTGCCACTGCCAATCCACCGCCTGACACCGGAGTGCCGTCGGACCACCATCTGACAGTGGAGTGATGTTGGACTTTTGCAAAACTCTCAGTTGTTATTTGTAATATGGTCATCTTCAAGGACAAAATCAGACCATTGTACTTTCCTCAAATTTTAGTGGAATCATTTTTCAACTGGGCTAGGCCCCGTGGTTTTTTCCCTTTCCGGGTTTTCCACGTAAAAAATATTATGTTCTCTGTGTGTGAGCTGGATATCTGTGCAATGCTAAGACGTAGAATTATAACTCTATCGCCGCGTATATATATATATATATATATATATATATATATATATATATATATATATATATATATATATATATATATATATATATATATATATATATATATATATATATATAATTTGATTAAATTTTATATAATTAATTATCTTATTTTAATTAACAAAACTTGAAATTCTATTATGACATAATAATTTATTCTTTAAAATATCATTTAAATCTAGGTATTAAAGTTTTTATAAATTTATTTTTAATGGAGCTTTAATTGAGTCTAATTAATTATAGTTTTAATAGTTATAATTTAAACATGAAATAAGATTATTTAAAACATTAAAATATTATATTTTATATAATTAATAATGTTATTTAGTTTGTTTGGTGAAATAATTAATTATGTTATTTATTTTCAAACAAGCACATAACATATTAAAAAATACATATCATTTAAGCCTCCATGGAAACATTAAATCTGAAGGAAATTTTGAAAAAGAATAAGCAAATAAATTTATAATTATTAAATTCATTTTTAAATAAGTGTGGTATATATTTAATTAATTAAAATACATATATTTTTATTAAATTTAAATAAATCAAATAAACAACAAAATTCATTTTAATCAAATTTTATTCAGCATAATTAGACACAAATTTTCTCTTAAGCAAAATTATAAAAAAAAATGAAAGAGGAGTAATGAACAACAAAAATTGTCATGGTTTTGCCAGCAAAATAAAGTCCTACATATATTTTTCCCAAAAAAACAAATCCTGCAGATATTTTTCCAAAAAAAAAAAATCATGCAGATAGACTATTTATCATATATGAAAAAAATAATATCCTTAAAATGCGTTAGAAGTTATATGAGAGGCCTAATTAATTTTGTTTGAGATTTTTTTTAAAATGTTTAGACTTTAGAGAAGATAATAAATAACACCATAAATTCTTTATCTCAATATTATGTGGGTTGGTCATATGAATCTTTTTTGTTCATCGTATCATATTAAGAGTTGTTGCATCCTGAAATATTCACAATGATAGAGAAATATGAATTTTAGCTTCCTAGTTTTGTACAAAGATCCAACACACAAACAAATGAAAGATAGAGGTGTAGCATTCATAATAGGCACTTGAAGTTGGAAGAATCAATGTTGGCATGTTCGTTTGGTTGACAAGACCGAAATCGGTGAGTGATGTTGATCGGAAGGATCATATATAGTCGGGAAACGATGGTCGAAAGTGTAATATCTCGTTCCCTTACTGTTCCTCTCTGAATTGGATTTTCCTCCCAGAATCGGCTAGGACGATGTTGAGATCATCCAGGCCGATCAGTGCATTGAAAACAGCTGATTTCTGGAGTGTTCTGGAATGATTTCTGGACAGGATCGTCCAGGATGATATTGAGATCGTCCGGGACGATTTGCACTGTTCACACAATACCGTCCTGATCATCGCCCTGGGAATGGTCCAGGACGATCAGAAATTGGTCTGATCGTCCCGGGACGATTGGGCGATCGGCCAGGCCGATATGTGTATGATATAAGGAAATGAGCTCGTTTTGAGGAGAGAGAAAAATCAATTTTAAATCTCAGATATTTTGAGGAGAGAGAAAGAGAAAAGGAAAAAGAGAAAAGTTGATTTTCGGAGACCGCGGAGCGCTTTTCGTCCGACGCTGCTGTTGGGAAAAGTGAAGATCTCGTGGTAAGGACTCCGAACCCTGTTTCTGTTTTCAAATATGTTGTGTTTTGACCGAGTTGGGATTTGTTTTGTGTTTTCGTAGTCGACTTTTCGACATGATTTCGATTTGACACAACTTCCACCGCACAACTTCTGATATGTTATAGATATGATCATTGTACACGATTTGACTGTATTCTACGAAGATTTTACCGGTCGGAATTGATTCTACGTGATTTTAATCGAATAGAAAATAATCGGGACTTGATTTGATTTGGTTTCTATAGGATAATAGTCTTGTATTGATGTTATAGATATTCTATTGTAATTTGGAAAGATTTGGAAATTATGTCTTTTTGCAGGATTTTTGTGTAATTTTGACCGACTACCGTTACGCTGCCCGATTTTCGTATGATTCCTGAATTGTATGAAACTGATAGATTGAATTGATATAGATATGATTATTGATATGATTGCTCTAATATGGATTATTGATTAATTATTGATACTGGAACACGTATAACCTGGTTGAACATTGGTTGGAGATGATACCTTTACAGGATGGTGGGCCGACGGGCTTTCCTTTAAATCATAGATCATGGATCATGGATATAACGATGGGAGTCATAAGGAGATCATAGGCCGACGGGCAATAGAGTGACGACTCTTTTCATATAACCAATGTATTGATATCTACAACAGCAATATGAATTCTACAACAGCAACATGACCATTGATTATACATTGTTCAGTATATAGTATTGAATTGCATGTTTACTGTATTGATTTACAGATTTATTGCTTTATCGATTTCTGCTCTATTGATTTGATCGGATTTACTAGATCGTACGATTTCATTGATTTCACTGATTGATTTCTGTGCATCGACATTGAGCATTGATATAGAAATGGATGGATATAGATATTGCATTGATAGCATGGACATAAATAGTATAGAATTATTGATACTACTGCCTATAGATTTTATAGATTCCTTGTTGCTACTGTTCTACACTGTATTGACTGTTTATAGATTCATTGTTTCGTATTGCTTTTCCCGATTGACTTCATTGATTAGATCGTACTGATTTGACCGCATCGATTTGATTGACGGATATTGATTGATTGAATTGATTTATCGAATTGCCTGCCGCTGCATTGACTGGTTTTATTGACTATGAATTTCCGCTGCATTGACTCATTGAGCATTGACTGATTCGGATTGAATAGATTGACATGCATATTGATAGCATTGCCGTGCTTTGACTTCAGTTATGGGTATTAGGTGACCTGCTGGGCTTTGTAAAGCTCATTATATGTGGTTGATATTTTCAGGTCAGGGCTCGGGAGCAGGAGATAGGAGTTGATTCAGATTGACAGGTTTTAGTTCTTTTGATCGATAGATGATTCTTTTGTACTCAGGACAGGATAGTTCTTCTCTTGTATTGATAGTGTAGTTCCTGAGTATTGTACATGTTGTTTTGAGATATGAATCGACTGATATATATTGATGTTTAAATTTTTATAGATGTCTGGTAGATACTTAATGATGACTTTAGATAACTCTGGTAAATTGTTTGGCTATTGATCGACATTCTTTCCAAGTTAGATCTCGGGGCATCACAAGTTGGTATCAGAGCAGTGTTATTGGAAGAATGGATTGTTACCAGAGTTGTATGTTTGGATTGAGAGATTGGGTAGATTGGGTAGCTTTAAGAGCTTCATTGGCATACATCATTGCATGTGTGTATCATTTGTTTTGAATTGTGCAGGTGAAAAGATATGGATCCTCCAGCAGAATCTAGTGTACCGAATGAGCAACACAGCGCAGCTCCAGTGCCTTCAGAGAGTATGATGCAGTTAGCTACTGCGATTGCACATGTTATGGGGGATGCCCAGAGCAAGATGAGTGGGAGCAAAGAGGAAGAAGTTGATAGACACTTGCAGATGTTCCACAAGCTGAAGCCTCCGTTGTTCAAAGGGGCTGTAGGACCACAGGCTGCTGAGGATTGGATCATGAGGGTGGAAAAGATTTTTGACAGCATGCAGTGTCCGGGGAATAGAAAAGTACCATTGGCAGTATTCATGTTGGAGAGTGAGGCAGAGAGATGGTGGATTGGACAGCAGAGAGAGAAATTTCAGGGGAAGACCAATGCTGAGATCACCTGGGATGAGTTAACTGCAGTGTTCAGGATGTGGTTCGTACCACCGTCAGCTCAGCGACAGATGCAGGAAGCTTTCATGAGATTGGAGCAAGGCCGCAAGTCAGTGATGCAGTACGAGGCCGAGTTTACTGCACTTGCGAGGTACGCTGCTCACTTGATTCCTACTGCCGAAGACAAATGTTATAGATTTCTGCACGGATTGAACAGAGAGCTGAGGCAACCACTAGTACCTTTCCGGATCCATGAGTTTTCTGAGCTAGTGGAGAGGGCCCGATTGATAGAGATTGAGCTGGCGACACCGATATCGAGGTACGAGGATACCAGGAGGAGAAGAGATGAGGTACGACGAGATGATTCCAGAGATAGAGAGAAGAGAAGCAGGTATGAGGGTTCGAAGGGATCTGCATCGGGATCTGCGTCACGATCAGCATCGATAGTATCATCTGGTGGTTCTGGCACGTGCGTTCACTGTGGCAAACGACATGCAGGTCAGTGCTACCTATTGACGGGACAGTGTTTTTACTGTGGACAGCAAGGGCACCGAGCAGCAGATTGTCCTCAGAAAAGACAGGGCGGAAGGACTGATTCTGGTACGGGTACAGGACAACAAAGGACTGTTGCCTCGAGGGCCTACAGTGAGAGATCAGGGAACCGGATGGATGATAGAGCTGTCAGAGATCAGAGGGAGACAGTTGCGCCACGACCTTCTGCACTTCCTCCAGTGGTGCCACGCATTTACAGTCTACAGAGTTTACAGCACCAGGATCAGCAACGACCAGAAGATTCTACTGGTAAGATTGATTTAACTAACCGATTGATATTGACATATGAACATTGCATATTGACATTTGATTGATTGCATTGTGTGTTCTGTATGGATTTCTACGAGTTTTGATTTGGATTTGGATTTCGATCGAATCGTTTTGCATTGCTTGTTTTGCTTCGTACCTGTAGGGAAATGTCGGGACGACATTTTTCTAAGGTGGGGAGATTGTAATATCTCGTTCCCTTACTGTTCCTCTCTGAATTGGATTTTCCTCCCAGAATCGGCCAGGACGATGTTGAGATCGTCCAGGCCGATCAGTGCATTGAAAACAGCTGATTTCTGGAGTGTTCTGGAATGATTTCTGGATAGGATCGTCCAGGACGATATTGAGATCGTCCGGGACGATTTGCACTGTTCACACAATACCGTCCTGATCATCGCCCTGGGAATGGTCCAGGACGATCAGAAATTGGTCTGATCGTCCCGGGACGATTGGGCGATCGGCCAGGCCGATATGTGTATGATATAAGGAAATGAGCTCGTTTTGAGGAGAGAGAAAAATCAATTTTAAATCTCAGATATTTTGAGGAGAGAGAAAGAGAAAAGGAAAAAGAGAAAAGTTGATTTTCGGAGACCGCGGAGCGCTTTTCGTCCGACGCTGTTGTTGGGAAAAGTGAAGATCTCGTGGTAAGGACTCTGAACCCTGTTTCTGTTTTCAAAGATGTTGTGTTTTGACCGAGTTGGGATTTGTTTTGTGTTTTCGTAGTCGACTTTTCGACATGATTTCGATTTGACACAACTTCCACCGCACAACTTCTGATATGTTATAGATATGATCATTGTACACGATTTGACTGTATTCTACGAAGATTTTACCGGTCGGAATTGATTCTACGTGATTTTAATCGAATAGAAAATAATCGGGACTTGATTTGATTTGGTTTCTATAGGATAATAGTCTTGTATTGATGTTATAGATATTCTATTGTAATTTGGAAAGATTTGGAAATTATGTCTTTTTGCAGGATTTTTGTGTAATTTTGACCGACTACCGTTACGCTGCCCGATTTTCGTATGATTCCTGAATTGTATGAAACTGATAGATTGAATCGATATATATATGATTATTGATATGATTGCTCTAATATGGATTATTGATTGATTATTGATACTGGAACACATATAACCTGGTTGAACATTGGTTGGAGATGATACCTGTACAGGATGGTGGGCCGACGGGCTTTCCTTTAAATCATAGATCATGGATCATGGATATAACGATGGGAGTCATAAGGAGATCATAGGCCGACGGGCAATAGAGTGACGACTCTTTTCATAGAACCAATGTATTGATATCTACAACAGCAATATGAATTCTACAACAGCAACATGACCATTGATTATACATTGTTCAGTATATAGTATTGAATTGCATGTTTACTGTATTGATTTACAGATTTATTGCTTTATCGATTTCTGCTCTATTGATTTGATCGGATTTACTAGATCGTACGATTTCATTGATTTCACTGATTGATTTCTGTGCATCGACATTGAGCATTGATATAGAAATGGATGGATATAGATATTGCATTGATAGCATGGACATAAATAGTATAGAATTATTGATACTACTGCCTATAGATTTTATAGATTCCCTGTTGCTACTGTTCTACACTGTATTGACTGTTTATAGATTCATTGTTTCGTATTGCTTTTCCCGATTGACTTCATTGATTAGATCGTACTGATTTGACCGCATCGATTTGATTGACGGATATTGATTGATTGAATTGATTTATCGAATTGCCTGCCGCTGCATTGACTGGTTTTATTGACTATGAATTTCCGCTGCATTGACTCATTGAGCATTGACTGATTCGGATTGAATAGATTGACATGCATATTGATAGCATTGCCGTGCTTTGACTTCAGTTATGGGTATTAGGTGACCTGCTGGGCTTTGTAAAGCTCATTATATGTGGTTGATATTTTCAGGTCAGGGCTCGGGAGCAGGAGATAGGAGTTGATTCAGATTGACAGGTTTTAGTTCTTTTGATCGATAGATGATTCTTTTGTACTCAGGACAGGATAGTTCTTCTCTTGTATTGATAGTGTAGTTCCTGAGTATTGTACATGTTGTTTTGAGATATGAATCGACTGATATATATTGATGTTTAAATTTTTATAGATGTCTGGTAGATACTTAATGATGACTTTAGATAACTCTGGTAAATTGTTTGGCTATTGATCGACATTCTTTCCAAGTTAGATCTCGGGGCATCACAGAAAGAACCCTTGTTGTCAGGCGACGGAGGTCAGAAAGAACGTAGTCGGGTGACAGTTATCGAAAAGACCGTAGTCATGCGATGACAATCAGGGAGATCGTAGTCAAGTGTCGGTGATCGATCGGAAGGACCGTAGTGGGCGACGGCGGTTGGGAAGACCGTAGTACTCTTGAGATGGTGGTCATAGAGACTGTAGTCAACGGATGACGGAGGTCAAAAAGACCACAGTTAGACGCAATGATACTTTATAACCAAGTCATTCTAATTTTATATATATATATATATATATATATATACTATTCTAATCAAGTCATTAGAAGGCTAATATTTTATGTGACCAAATCATCTAAGGCAACTCTCTCTAATCTTATTTCTCCCTGAAGCTACTCCAACACTTTCATGTATATACTCATTTTGGAATTCATCTCTAAGTGTCAAACTCTTGTCCACTTGTTCATCCTCATCTATATAATACTTAACTTAATTTTTTGCTTATCTTTTAATATTTAGACTTTAGAGATAATATCTGAAATATGAGTTTCAAGGTTTCATGAAGCTATATATGTTGGGAAATTTCTATAAGTGGGCCCATATTATTATACATATAAATACAGTTTTTATACATTAGTTGCTATCAAAAATTAAGCCAATTAAATTGTGATCTATTTAAGTATTAAATTATTATTTGGCTTATGTGGCATCTCAATTAAATTTTGTATGGAATTAATTTGTGTAGAGGCCGAGTATTTATTTTATTTTAATGATGGGCTGAAATAAAATATTTACACTTAAAGTATAAAAGGGTCGTGGTCCCCAGTTTAAACGGTGAAGTTCTCATTTCCCTCATTTCCTATCTTCAGTGAGAAGAAGGGGTCTCTCGCTCTCTTGGAGAACGACGCTCTAAACGTGGAAGATCGAAAGACATTGATTCTGCATTTCAATGGATTCAGGTACGCTTCCGAAAATTCTTCTTGATGATTTGACATGTCTTGCGGAGACGATCGAATTGATTTTTTTGTCTCCATTAAATCCTAACAAGTGGTATCAGAGCCCGGATGTCATGTTGAATCAGTGAGAAATTATTTTCTCTAATCATTTCAATAATTGCTTGAGTTTTTCGATCAACTAAAATTTTAAAGCATTATCAAATTTGTTGTCGGCAGTAGGGAGTCTTATGTATGCTCAAGTTTGTAAACGTCCGGATATTGCGTACATTATTGTAATGCTTGGTAGATATTTAAGTAACCCGGGAATGGATCATTGGAAAGCAGTAAAACGGGTTATGAGGTATCTAAAAAGGACAGGAGATTTTATACTCACATATCAGAGATCTGATCATTTAGATATCGTGGGGTATTCCAAATCTAATTTTGCTGATTGCCTCGATAGTAGAAGATCCACTTCAGGCAATATTTTCATGTTGGCTGGAGGAGCTATTTCTTGGAAAAGTGTCAAGCAGTCACTTATAGCTTCTTCAACAATGGAAGCAGAATTTATAGCTTGTTATGAGGCTTCAAATCAAGGAATACGGCTGCAAAATTTTATCACAGGGCTACATATTATTGATGGCATTGATAGACCATTAAAGATAAATTGTGATAATAAAGCAGCTCAGTTATATTCCAAGAACAACTGGAGTTCGTCAAAATCAAAGCATATTGACATAAAGTTTCTTGTTGTGAAAGAAAGGGTTCAGAGTTCTCAAATTTCTATTGAACATATTAGTACAAACTTTATGATTATAGACCCACTTACAAAAGGATTACCACCTAAATTATTTCATGAGCATGTGGCTCGTATGGGTATAATCTGTTTTGATGATATGCTAGCTTAGTAGGAGTTTGTTTGTATTATTCAATTATTATTAACTTATTTTCTGATCAGAATAAAGTATTGTTATTTTGATTATTGAAAACTCTGACATAAAGTTATTTGATTTCAATTGCAGTTTAACATAAAGTATTGAATTTTGATTATAACTTTTTTTTAGTTATAAAATTGGACCACTTGAAAATTGTCATGATTTGATATCACATTACATTAAATTTTCATGCTACACATCCATACTTGATCTATGTCGTTAATTATATTAATATAGTGACCATTGATGGGTCTTGTTACGAAGAATGTAACAAAGGTCGCTTTGATTCTATATTGATATGATTGATGGATCAGATTATCTAGAGATGTTATTTTAAAAAGATAGAAAAATTGAGCTCTTACAGTTATTTCAGAATGTATTATTATATGTATATATATATATATATGTGGCCCAAGTGGGAGATTGTTGGGAAATTTTTATAAGTGGACCCATATTATTATACTTATAAATACAGTTTTTATACATTAGTTGCTATCAAATATTAAGCCAATTAAATTCGTGATCTATTTATGTATTA
This sequence comes from Dendrobium huoshanense, assembly GCA_016618105.1. Lineage (NCBI taxonomy): Eukaryota > Viridiplantae > Streptophyta > Magnoliopsida > Asparagales > Orchidaceae > Dendrobium > Dendrobium huoshanense. The sequence goes on along the minus strand of CM028350.1, from coordinate 45,291,815 downwards.
AATTATTATTTGGCTTATGTGGCATCTCAATTAAATTTTGTATGGAATTAATTTGTGTAGAGGCCGGGTATTTATTTTATTTTAATGATGGGCTGAAATAAAATATTTACACTTAAAATATAAAAAGGTCGTGGTCCCTAGTTTAAGTGATGAAGTTCTCATTTCCCTCATTTCACATCTTGAGTGAAAGAAGATGTCTCTCGCTCTTTTGGAGAACGCCGCTCTAACGTGGAAGATCGAAAGACCTTGATTCTGCATTTTAATGGATTCAGGTACGCTTCCGAAAATTCTTCTCGATGATTTGACATGTCTTACGGAGACGATCGAATTGATTTTTGTGTCTCCATTAAATCCTAACAATATATATATATATATATATATATATATATATATATATATATATATATATATATATATATATATATATATATATATATATATATATATATATATATATATTATATATATAACTCTCTATGTTGTAGTGTTTGTTGGTGGCTAAAAGGACATTTAAATTATAATCAAGTTTTTATATCAATTATATTTCGCATCTTTGACTTTAAAATAAAACAGCTCTCGAAATTAATGCTATTTTATTTTCTTTATTTTTTTAATTTCTATTAAATTTCTCATCTATTTGTTTGAAATTTATTCTTGAGTGTCGGTGCCAAGAGGCCGAGGAGATCGACAAGATGAGTTAGGACATGAAATGGAGCAGGCAAAAACATAATCGATTCTGAAAAGCACTCAGTATATTCCACTACCTCTGAGCAAAATACGCGTTCCTCCTTCTGCTTTACAGCCGCTTCTTCTGCACTTACCGCAGCTGTTGTTCCCTGATTGTTACATGTAACTGTCAAGGGTAATTTAGGCTTTTTACTTTTCCTTACTCACTGATGTATTTAAAGACAAGCGTTGCTACAGTAATACTATGAGTTTGAATTCTCAGCCAAATCCCTGTAGCTTCGTCTTCTCTAATCTCTATGTGCAGGTCCATGGAGATGAGAAGTTTCGGTTCTTCAGATTCATTAGATATTTACGATCAATTTTGAAAATTAGTCGCAAATCTCATCACAAACGTGTAGGTGAAGGCTTAATAAGTAGGGGTGTCAATATTTGACGCGACTTGAAAATCCGACTCAAATCCGACCTGAAAATTATTGGTTAGGATCAACTTGTTTGGCAGACGGGTTGGGTTCGGGTTCTAAAAATAGACCTATTTGAAAAATTGAGTTTAGGGCGGGAACAATAGTCGGTTAATGTCGGGTTCGACCCAAACCCGACCCGTAACTTGATTTTGACACCCGTACTAATAAATCGTGTTGTAAAATAAAGAAATATAACTAGTCTATAACTTTCTAATTATATAGAAAACTCAAAATAATGAATTATAAGAAATCAAGGATGAAATTTGATGGAAGTCTAACTTCGATCATTTGTGAACTTGTCTAATTAATCTAGATGGTTTCAAACTCAACATTGAATATCAGGCAACCATAATGAATTCAAATGCCAAGTATTCAGAAAAATGCTTAGTAGCCCTAGCAACCTGAGCTCATTGATGAGAGCATTATACACCAGAGGTTTTAGGATTGATTTTGATCATTATTTTTTCGTTGTTTTAAAGAAATTTTTGTACTAAAAATTTTCTATAAAAAACTGTTCCAAACAAAATATAATAACATTGTTATACTGTTTATTATCATCAATTCTTATCAATTAAAAAACAAAAATTCATTTTAGTGCTTTTGTTAATCAAATGAAAATTATTAATCATGTTTTTTTATTTAATAAAAAAATAAAATATAAAATTATAATGCTCATGCCCAACAATATAATAGGTCTATTACATATATTATTTCTCTGCATTTTAAAACATTGTGAATTTCTTAAGTTGGGCCATAAGCGTATTAACTCCCTGAATTTACTCAATTACATATATTTCCATCTATTTATTTCAATAAATAACAAACACTAGAAATACCTTTGGTCGCAAAATTTTAAATCTTTTTATGAAGAAATTATTATTATTCTATGTACATAAATCATAAAAATCATATTGAACTCTGTCAAGCCATTTTATTTGGAATATGACCTAGCCTGTTTCGGTTTTTTATGACCCGGCGGTTAGGATAGTAGATGTATTAGATCCGATGTGTTTTAAGAAAGACAGACAAATACACGTTCAAAGATTTGGTTAAAAAAATATTAGAAATTATTTTTTAATTAGATTTAAATAAGAATTTGATCCTTAATAGGTCGAAATTAAGAAAAATGATTTATACTAAAGCAGCTTTCTAGTATAAAAATTTCAAATTTAACAAAATTTTCAAGAAGAACCCGTCTTAAATGAAGTCAAATGTTTGATATTGTTGTTATTATTGTCATTTGTAAGAAGATATTTTGTTAATTTGTTCTAGTGATCACCTAAAAATTTTGTTAGAAGTAATTTTGTAAATCTTGTCATTTTTTTTTAGAAGTACTTTGGCAAAATGAAATTTTGTTAGAAGTATTTTTGTTTTAGTGGCCTCCAAATTAAAAGTTCATTTTGTTGATTTGTTATAGTGATCTAGAATTTCTTCTAAAAAAATTTCCCTAAAATTACATATATTATTGTTAAAAATATTTTTCATGTCATTTTTTTATATTTTTAGAAGCATCAAACTTAAATTTAATTTAAATTTTTTGTAGTTGTGAGCACGATGTGTAGGATTTGACCAATTTGTGAGACGATGTTTATTTTGAATTTATATCATATATTAAACGGTTAATTTACATAACCTATGTAATATCTTAAAGTCCTAAATAATTTAAGTAATCATGTTGTAACTGCAACGAAACTTCTTCCTTAGGATGGACCGAGCTTTGCAACATCACTTCAACGGTACTAAGGATACTTAGAAGCAATGAGACATAAACACAATGTCGAAGCTTTACCATGGACTGCGCCGACAGATGCATATTGGGAACCAATGATATTTTGATGATGCAACTGAGCAAGACACACCAATCACCATAATCCATGATGCTGCAAATCCTTATAGTGCATTTGTTGGCCCATCTTCATATCCTAATCAGAGGCCCTCACAAGAAATTCTTAGTTACCAGATGCCACGGGATTTGCATGCCTTCCTCAGCCTAGACTTCATTCCATGCACAATTCATGCATCTGATATATCTCAGGCTGACATCATTGGTGAAGAACAAAATGGCTTACGTGACAGACCTATACGACCACCACAACATTACACTCCCTCCAGTGACGCATTACCCCAGATACCACGTAGGAGGCATTAGTTGACCATATGTTTGCATTATATATGATATTAGCTTTTGATGATGTTAGCTTCTGATGATATTGGCACTATCATAGATCATGTATTTTGAATTTTCTTATTTTATGCAATGAACATTTTCATATATGATTTGGATTGAAAATTTTTATTTTTTAATATTCCTAAAATTTGTTTTTTAAATAGAAGAAGCAAAACAAATAATGATTGAGCTTGATGATAAACATATGAATTAAACATTAAAAAACAGAACTCGACCACCCAAATTTAACTTTGCTATTTGACTAAACAATGTACATAACACTTGGAAACGTACATAAAATATGTAGAACATATAGTGAACAAGGAACACCTTGCCGTACTTAAAGTAAACATTAGAGATATACTAAATGATGAGATAAAACCAAACAAGCTTACATAACGTACACCATGAAGTTATATTCTCACTTATTAAACATGTGCAAATGTGCTTGAAGTTGATTTTTCATCGGGCAACATTTAAAGTGAAACTCAAACTTATACTGCAAATATATCAAGTAGGTTGCATTAAAAATATTTCTGCTTGTACCTCCATTAACAATCTCCTTCATCCGATTTTCATGAAATTGAATAATAAATTCATCCTTCTGTGGCAACCAAGGATGATTAAGAATGATGTGGTCCATGTCATTCGCTAACATTTCATGTTCATCAGTAGAAATACCTCTACATTCTTGTCCTAGCTAATGGTAATGCATTTGGAGGAAATGTTGATAAACAAAATGACAATCATCATTATAGAATGTCCTCACTAAAATTTTTCAACCTTGACTATTCAAAAAATTAGTCCTCCTATGCACATTGATTTTCATCAAGTCTTTGTGAATGCTCATAAGCATATAATTGTGATCTTTGTATACTCATGCATGCAATACCTAAATATTTCATTTTCTCTATCCTTCATCTCTAAAGGACTATTCGGGCATCTTCCCATATATTGATACAATCGTCTATTTCCATTATCAAGTAAATATTTCATTGGAGTGTCCCTAATTTTCTCCATAATTGACCAATTCATTGTTAAAAAAAAAAAAAAAAAAAAATAAAAAAGTTTAAATCTCAACTGATGTAGTGGAATCACCTGAGTAAAGCAATTCCTTATGCAGCTTCTTCACTACCTTCCTTACAGCTCTTAGAGAGGTGTTTACACCACATATTTATACCAAAATATAAATTTTTTGATTAAATTAATTTATATTAAAAACATAAAAGAACAAACAAAAAAGTAAAGAATATAATAACAAAAATTAATAAAGATGACATAGATAAGTTTTGATGATTGAACAACACAAATTTGAATTCAGATTGTTTAAATCATGTCTGTCACAACCACTTCAACATCCAATATCTTCAATAACGACTCTACATAGATTTTAATGTGTATTACGATAAAAACAATAAAGATCAACTAGGTTAATATAATTGTATAACAACAAGTAATAATGATTAAGTAATTCTTAAATTCATCTAATTACTACATCCTCTTTTAATTTTCACTAATTACATGTTATCTAAATTTTAAAAATGGAGCTATAAAATTACTGAGGATAACGCCTAGCTAACTCAGCAATATCTAGTCAGCTGCTAATCACCCGTTAAACGAGCAACTTTACTTAATTTTAAATTTTTTAAACATGATTATACGCTTAATACAACTTTTAATTATGCTTAATTTAAAATATTTCCCTAATATTATATTAAATTTTATCAGAGGTTAAAATTATTCAAAATGATCAAAAGATAACATTTTTTCAACGTTCATTTTTTAGTTAAATCTCTTTCATAAAAGTAAGCTTCGTCTTCTTTCTTCCACGACTTGGTCAAACTTGTGATTTTTTATTTGTAATAGGTGTAACGTCTGCGTCCTGTGTTGCCCCTATGATACGCTTATATCTTGTCTTATATGTTTACTTCAACTTGTCTTCTTTCTATTTTCATTAGACAAATTTACACTATTTTTATTAAGTCAAAATTATTTATATTTTTTCATTGACTAATACAATAACAACATCAATCCTTCTATCCCATTATATGGGATAAGCAATATCAACCTCAAATTTTATATTGAAAAGAATTAAACTTTTTATTTAATTTCTTCCAATAATAAAATATCAACGGAAACAAAATTAATTTTCAAAACATTAATACATATATATTTATATTACATAGGTTATGATTGTTTGCCCACTTCTGCCTACAAAAGAATATTTATTAGACAGGATAACACAAAAACATGAATAATCTTGTATCTGATATATCTCATGCTCCTGATCATCTTATGTGTTCTGAAATTATTAAATCACATATATTGAGCTAAAAAAAGCTTAGCAGATCATTAGAACCTATTACTAAACTCAAAGCATGAAAAAGAAATAATATACTTGTACTTATTTATTTCATAATAGTACCGGTCAATATGATCATGAATTTATATAAAAACAATAAATCACATATTGTTGTAGTAATAAAATTTATATAAAAACAATGAATTGTACAGTGGTGTACACATGAATCACATATTGTTGCAATAATAAAGCATTTACATAAGTCATTAAACCCCTTTTCTCCTATTCACTTCGGATAAACAGAGAAATGATTTAGGGAATTAAGAGAGAAAAAGAAAACCAAGATTTGAATGTCACGGAAATGATTTTTGGCGGTCGATCATGTTGGGAAGTTTATTCGTCTCGCTGTAAGGAATTAATATTCTATTTCTTATTTCAATAATTTTGTATTTTTTATACTTTTCTGATCAAATTTATATTTCTGTTGTCGAAAAAAAATTTGTATTGGTAAAACTTTATCGAGTAACTTTTTATATGTTTTCGAGATTGAGATTATGAACGTTTTGAGTATTTATTTGAGATTTTTTGTTGGGTGATTTTGAAAAAGTATAGATTTTTTCCAATTTAGAATTTTATTTTGACACTCAAAAATAGTGTTTTAGTTTAATTAAAGCTTCATAATGTTATTTTATTTAATCTCTGACAAATTGTTAAATTTATAAAAATATAAATTTTTGCTCTATAAGGTTTTATGTGCCTACCATTAGGTTATATTTGCACTTTCTAAATTAAGCTTAATTATGCTTTATTTACTTTAATGCATATTATGCATTGAAAAGGAGTGTGGATATATTGTTGAGCAATAGCGGGTCGTTATATTACTATATTATAGTACTTTGATAATAATATATATGTGGGAAAAATAAGTAAAGACTGGTTATTCACTGACGTTGGAGCCCAGAGACAGATTGACATGTACATGATAGTGGACTGACGGACTTTCCTTTAATTATGTGATTTTGTGTTATCTTTGACTAATTCACATGATACACTAATATTAGGAGTTATAATTATTTATATTTTTAAAAACCGGACATGATTTTATTCACAGCAATTATACTCTACCAAATCTAATTATAAAAATAATATATATTTTTAATAAATATTTTTGAAAAAAAAAAACAAAATTACATAATTAAAAAATGTGAAAACTTTTTCAAAGTCCTCTCTAAATTATAATAATATATTAAAATTTATTAGAGATTAAAAATATTCAAAATGATTATATAAAACATAACATTTTATCCATGTCCATTTTTATTGTCAAATCTCTTTCATAGAAGAAGCTTCGTCATTTTTCTTCCACAACTGCGTCATTTTCCGTCCTGCGTTGCCCCTACGATACGCTTATATCTTGTCTTATATGTTTGCTTTGACTTGTCTTCTTTCTATTTCCATTATATTAATTATTAGACAAATTTACACTATTATTATTAAGTCAAAATTATTTATATTTTTTCATTGACTAACACAATAACAAGTTAAGAACAACAATCCGATCCTTTTATCCCATTACAAAGGAACTTTTATTAGGTCCGGTGTAAGGACGTAGAGGAAGATCCGGTCGGAGGCAAAATCCTGCGAAAAAACTCGGTATTGCTAGGTATTATTTGATAATAACGAGAAATACCGCTATGTGAAGACCAATACCGAGTTATACCGAGCTATACCGAGCAATACCGAGTTGTAAAAACTCGGTACAACTTTTGTATAACTCGGTATTGCTCGGTATAGCTCGGTATAACTCGGTATTGGGTCTTCACGTGATGGTATTCCTCGTTATTGTTTGGTATTGCTCGGTATTTCTCATTTTTTTGCGCGATTTGGCCTCCGACCAGACGTTCCTCTAGGTCCGGTCGGAGGACGTAATAATTGTTCATTAAAGGTATTCATTACTTCGAAATCATACATAAAATTCAATAGTCATACAAACACAATATATTGACTTCCCACTTATGCATATAAAAAAGTAATTACAAGACAAGATAATAGAAAAACTTGAATAATCTTGTATCGGATAAAAATTACACTCATGATCATCTTTTCTGACATGGAATCATTACATCATATATATTGAGCCTAAAAAGCCTAGCGGGTCATTAGAACCTACTACTGAGCTCAAAGTGTGTAAAAATAGTATGCATGTAATCATTCATTTTATAACATTAACAATCAATATAATTAATCATGAATCTATGCAAAAATAATAAAACACATGTTGTGGCTATAGTAAAATTTATAAAATAATATAGTATGGATGTAGAAATAGTAAAATTGAAAGAATCAGAATCAACGTCGTAGCTATTTTATCCAAAAAGTATAAAAAAAAAAAAAAATCGTATAAATCATTAAAGTAAAATGATCTATAAAATTAAACTGTTAGAAATCTATAACAATAATTTTTTAACTCCTTATACATATATGTTTTGACCTCCTTATTATCTAATCTATTATACAAGTCATTAAAAACTAAGTTGTTTGGGTCGAATTATGCTTCCTTAGACTTTTTATGAATCTCTTTATATATAAATATAATTATTTAAAAATACAAGAGAGATTTTTCAAGTAAATCATAATATTTTTATATATTTATATATTTAATATCTGAATTTTGATATTTACTTAAATAATATTTAAATTATTCAATCGCATTAAAAAATATTTAAAAAAAAATTCAATCGCATTAAAAATATCACTACTAATAATTTCTCTAAAATGAAATATATCATTGTATATATTTTGATATTGTTCAGATATTAAAATATTAGATAAAAATATTAAAATGTCCTACTAAAAATATATGTTTTTCGCAGCATTTATTAGCAGCAAAATAAATATCGCTGCTATAGATATAAAATTACAGCGGTCCTAAACAGCTTCTTTTATTATTAATTGACGCCAAAGTGAAAATTGAGGCGCGAAATCAGAAGTAAACCATGCCCTGAGGCGTGAAATCAGAAGTAAACCATGCCCTGAGCATTCTATACCTTGTACCGACGTCCCATTCTAGACCTCTTCCAAACATCTCTTTTCGCACGATCTCCTCCGAGCGAGCGATCTCCTCCGAGCGCAAGCGATCCACCTCCTCCGAGCGCGTGCGATCTTCGTCGACGACGGCGACGCTGACGCCGAATTAAGCCGACACTAAAGCCCTATCTCATTCTATTCGCGATCTCCTCTGCAAGCCACCTCCATCCTCCGCAGCCGCCTCCTCCCCAAACATCGACGACGCGGAGGCTGACGCCAAATCCGACACCAACGCCGTCGCATCTGCTTCCCTTCTAACAAGAACTTCGCTGTTCTGTCATTCGCCGCTCTCTTCTTCTCCTTTTACTTCTTGAATCATACCTAAAATTAAGCAAACATTGGGTAAGATTTACATTAGTTATTTTTTGCTAATCTTCTTGTCATTTTTTTTTTCCGTAATAGCCTGCATTTTTAATTATTCTTGTTGTTTTATTTTTTCTTGGTGATTTGAATTTGGTCTTACCATATTAGTAAACTCCACGTATAATGCTTTAACATTTTTTTACACACTGATTTATCAAAAAGCCTGATCCTTAGCCCTTGTTCAAAAAGAAAAAAAAAAATCAAAACATTGAAACAAGTATTAAGGATGCACTTTATTTCCTGTTCTTAGAAAAGTAGAATACATACTGTAATTAGCTTTATAAGTCTCATGAACAAATAAAGGACTGATTCTCTTGTAGTTCTCTAGTTGAAAAATCAGTTAATTGTAGAACAAGAAGCTATATAATTCAATTATACTTTATAAATTACATAGTGATACATCTACAGAATGTGGTGATTCACAGAGGATATAATTAGCATATTTGCAACAGGAAATTATATATTGAGAAGTGCTCGCTTTTTCCACTTCATATGTATTTTAAATGATATCTGCTGTGTTCAGAAATAATCATTGTTTGCCTCGTTTTAAATAGTATAATCTATAACTAATCCCGCCCTAAAACCCAAAACCTTAATTTCAATATGCTAAATCTGAAGTTCCTTAAAAATCTTAAAAATTTATTTTTTGCATTTTATTTTTTTTTAATCATAAAAATTGATTTTTTTTTTTTCATTTTATTTTTTTTATTCGTTCTTACCTTCTAGCAGCAATTTTAACACCTACTACAAAGTGTTGCTATAGCTCCCCTACAGTAGCAGTTTAAAAACCGCTGCTAACGAATGCATATACAGCGGTAGTGCAGCGGATTTTAAACCGCTACAAAAAATTTAGCCGGTGTTAAAACCACTGCTGTAGGTTAAAAAAAGCACTGCGAAAGCATCATTTATTAGTAGTGTGTTGGATAAAAATAATAAATATTCATGTAGTGAGATAAAGGCTCTTGCACAACTTTGTTGTATTCAGACTATATAGCACATCGTTTCTAAGAGAATATAATAGCATTAACAAAATGTATTAAATAATTCATTTCATAACTATTTTAATTAATAATACTATCTTCGAATACAATATTAAAATGATTAATATGGATCTACAACTTAAGAAAAATTTAATCCGATGAAAAAAAAAAAAAGATTTAATGATCAACTTAAAGAATTTTGATATTTGTGATACACATTTTAAAAAAAAAAAAAATTTTTTTGAAATATTTAGATCAATTGAGTAAATTTACACATCGCATATTTAATATTCAAACTTAAAAAATTTAATTGATAATAAAAACTCTTGACCAATAGATCAAAATGAGCTACATGAGAAATCTTTGAAAGAAAAATAAGCTTGACATAGATTTGAATAAGCAAAAGTTGGTCTCCTCATCCATCTAGATCAATTTTTCTATCCTATTGCATACCTTGCTTATCTTACCAAAGCAGTGCAAAGACCCATTAATTACATCACATCAAAATATTCCATTTGTATGGGAACAAACTCCATAGCTTGACCCCTCAAATCAATGCAATATTTCATTAGTTTGGGGTCTTCATTCTATGATCATCATTATAGTGCTCACAAATTCAAAATTATTTGCTAGAATTAATCCTAAATTTTCATATTTGCATATTTCAACTTCCCCAAGTCCTTGATGAGCTTTGGCCTTCAAGTAAATAGACAAAATTTCTAGTCCATTTAGCTTTAGCTTTAGGCTTCGTTTGAGACGACTTTCTTTATGCTTCTTAAGGCAGCTTTTTAATATAAAAATTAATTTTTTTTACTAGAAACCTATTTTAAGAAACAGAAAAAAAAAAGTCGTCCCGAACAAAACTTTAATTACATCTGATCATAATTTAAAAACTTTTATTTATATTTGTAAAAAAATTAATTATAAATTGTAAAATTATAAAGAAAAGTCGATAGTACTTGAAAATGAAAAATTAATTCATCTATCCAAAATCTCATGTCAAATTATTAAGAAAGACTTGGGTTTCATTTGGAACAATTTTCTTATTACTTTCTAAAACAGCTTTTTACTACAAAAGTTTCTTGAACTAAAATTTTTGTATTGAAAAGTTACTTTAGAAAGCATTAATACAACTGTCCCAAACGAAGTCTTAGGCTTCGTTTGGGACGGCTTTTTTATTGCTTTCTAAAATGGAGTTTTAGTACAAAAATAAAAAAATTTGTACTAAAACTCCGTTTTAGAAAGCAGTAAAAAAGCCGTCCCAAATGATGCCTTAGTCAAAAGCATAAATGGATCCATTGAATCAAAAAGTTGGGGTTTTTAGTCTTTCATGTGACGTTCTTGAGGGAGAAAGAGAGAGCTTTCTTTTTACTCAAAATAAATTATGAGAAAAATAAAAACCAACTCTGTGAATTAAAATATTCAGACTTTTCATTGTTTTATTTGGAGTAGGATAACCATCTCCATAAATATTGAATTAAAATATTAAGAAAAAACAATCATAAATAGGTAATGGGACATGAATTAAATAAAAAGAGCTTATTTTCATTTGTTTTATTGAATATTATTATTTATTTTTATTTAAAAATAAGTGGAGACGGATTTTTTGCATATAATCTAAGGTTTAGCTATTTAGGTATGATTAGTTAGGTTAAACATGTCATATTAAGGTTAATTGGCTCAAGTTGATCCCAAAATAAACAACATGACCTATAAAATAAATAGTTTAGAATGGTCAGGTTCGCTCTAGGTTAAATTTAGGTAAAATACTTTCACCCATATAATAAACAAGTTTAATTCAAGTTAATCGAATTCAGTTCGTCAATTTTAGATCTAACTCGAACTCAATCTGTCAATCCAAATTGACAGCTCTAAGTACAATTAACATCAAATATTCAAAAGTTGATGAAGAATAAAAAGTTCTAATATATCTAAATGAATAGTCTCCTCTACAAGTATTACATTACTAAACTTCTTTTATTTTCACACAAATTTCTCTTTCATTTTATGCACTTTCCTTGAAAGAATAGTGGTACAAACCTCTTGTTAAAATAACAAGATGAAAATTCTATTATATTTTCCTTTTGATGATGAAATTGATAGTGATATCTATCCTTCAAAAAGGATAAGATGATCATCCACTTACTTGTCCACTAGTTCTCTAGATCTCATGTGTTTGTTATATTCTTCTTTCACTTCATCAATTGATACACCCTAACTCTTTCGCATCGTGGTTAACCTCACCACACCATTCAAAATTTTAGCATCACTTCATCAACTGATACATCCTAACTCTTCGCGTCCCCATTACCCTCACCGCTTAATTCTCGGCGCTTCCCATTTCTCTTTCCTTCCTCATTGCTTGTACACATGTGATTCCAAGATATCTATTGCATATGATTTATGTTCAATCAAGTGAAGAAACACTTTACCTATATTAGTTTTCCAACCAAACAAATTATTTCAAATGAAGAAAATACAATATTTGTTTAACATCAAAGCAAACAACATGATAAAAAGAGTTGAAACAAAATAATTGAGAACATAAGAAAAAAAAATGTTGTCAAATTCTTCTTTGTTTTTTTATCTTCTAATTGTCTCTTCATTTGTCACTCATAATTATATGAAAAAACATAAAACAGCTACTCAAAATGGCACCATTGCCAAGAAATGAGTTCAGTGTCTTCATCCACAGTTAAAATTGACTGCTCAAAAGATAATAACTCCCTTAACTTCATCAAATCTACAATCAAACCAAACCAAACCAAACCACAGCAAGGAGAAACCACACTCCAAGCTTCTCATTCCAAGATAATGAAAAGTAGCATCATCTCAGAACTTCTCAGGATTGAAGTTGGGAACCCCACTAAACCCTGGGGAAAAAAGGGATCAGAATATCCTCATCAATTTTTTGAGGATAATTAAACTCAAAACTGTTAGATTTACTAAATAATTAATACAATAAAACTTTTGATTATAATATATTCATCTTGAAGCAAATCTATCAGCTATGAGATCCATCCTGACCCCAAATTTACCTCTAAACCCTACCCAAAGAAAAAGAGCATCAAAGTCATTGTTCTCTCCAGATGCGGCCAGTGACTCTCAGCTTCAACTCCTGCCGACCGCCGGAGAAGACGAGTGCGACATTGCGGTGGATGATCAGACCATCGTAGTCGTCTCGAACCTTCCGGTGATCGTCTCTAATGCTCCGAGGGACGCCTTGCCATATGAGCTTTCTGCAACTGCCCCCAACTTCTAAGCTGTAGAGGAAGTTCTTGGCCTCACTGTCCTCACCCATGAACCTCACAAAGGCCATGTAGACCGGTGCCTTGCCGATTAGGAATGCTTCAAAGTGGAGACAGAAGTGTTTCCCAAAACAATTGAAAACCTAAATATCAAAGATTTTGGGTTGAGGCTAGCTTACTTGAACTCAACATGTCTAATCTACCTCTAATCTGAACAGCCATTGACTAACTATAAGCACATAAGGAAACCAGAAAATGGTGAACCATTAGTAAGAAAAGACTTACAGTTAGCATCCATGTTGCATTCTCAACCTCATGGGCATTAGATTTAACATAACGATGATTGAAAGTGCATCCATCATGCATGTCCACTTTATGATCATCCCTGAGGTGAGCCACAAGTGTAGGAATATCTCCTGAGACCAAACATTCAGAACCAGCATATGGGCAATTGTAGGGCCTATATCTGCATAGTTGCTCATGTTTCAATTTGCTATAGTACGGGAAAATTTCAGAGCACCCAACGGTCAAGTATCTGCAAGGGAGCTCTAGCGACTCGGCTACTTTCTCGAGTGCCAAGCATCTAATATTACCAAGTTCTTGGCGGCAAATAGGGCAGCGATTCTGTACCGTGGCCTTGCATTTTGAACACAGGGTGTGACCATTTGGGCACTGCACATAATGACAAAAAAAATTTGTTTCAAACATTTTGCAAAAATTTACAGGAAAAATATAGGAGTGGAATACTAATATATAAATCATGTAAAAATATTAAAACCAACCACGAAACGTCCTCAAAAGGCAAATTTCACATTAGCTTACATCAAAGATAATTTTCAAGTGAGACTACATCTCATGAAATGTTGCAACCTCAAGAAATGGTGAGCAGGTTCATTAGTAACGGTGGCAACCACAAACAAAGTTGAGTGCATTCATGGAATGCATTCTTGCTGACTAAAACAGCTATACAGCTATTTAAATCCTTAAAGATAAATCCAAAAACAAGAAAAAATTCACTAAGCAGAAACTTTTTCTTGCGTATCAAATTCTTGCCAAAGCCAATGAAATCTATAAATTCCTTGCCAGGTCTCACGCAAGTGGCACCCAAAAAAACAATATTTGTGAGTGTGAAATGGTTGCATAATTTTGCCAGCGTGGATCATAATCACCAAAACTTTTGCTCTCTTTCTTTCATCTTCCACTGCCCACTCATCAATCTGTGAACTACTGTAATTTTTATTCCGACACTGATCAGTTGGTGGATTATTATAATATTCTTTGATTATTATTCCCTGATTTTTCTATTTTTTTAATTAGAACCTCTTCAAAGATTGTATAAATATTAGACAAATGTTAGAATGATATTATCTTGGATTATTACAACTATTAATGCATGGTCTTCCAGTGCTAATACAACCATTTGCAGGCATATTCCTGCTCGTTTTGATGTTTTACAAATAGCTTTGTGGTATACAGCTCAAAGAGCTGGTTAATTTTGTATGAAAGTAAAGAAGAGTTTGCAACGAGATGAGTTCAGCAGAGATTTAGGACATGATTGGCTGACAAACCCACCTTTCACAAGAACTACTGTAAACAAAAAAAAAACTCAGTCCATGATCCTCCTAACAAACAAACCACAAAAAGTATTTACCAAATCCAAAGCCTCTTCCAATACATCCATCATTACATGGAGTTGAACTTGTCTTAGAAATTTAAGTTCAGCATAAAATCCTACTAGAGCAAAAGCAGCGGAAGTAGAGATGGTGAATTTGTACATCTCGACTACTGAGAAGGAAATCTAGGGTAAAGGGAGAGCGAGGAAGGTGTAGTGTTAAGAACTAAGAAAGTATAAAAAAAAAAAAGAGATTGAGAAGGTGAAATAAGTGACTGCCTCAAAGTTAAAGAAAGAACAAAAAGAGAGAAAAAATCATGCAGCCATAAGAAAAGAGAGAGGAACTGATCCCCATGGAGGATACTTAAAAAAGTTTATATGTTTATTCTGTAGTAAACCACCTTTAATTACAACCTATGGCCTACTACTTAAAATAATAGCCATATTTTCTTGGATAACCTAATAATAAAATTAGAATATAAACAAGCATGTTTGAAATGAAATATAGAAATTTTACCTATGACAATTAACAAAATGACAAATAGGAACAAATGGCACAAAATAACCAACTAAACTTGACTACTGATACAACTATGACTCAGTACTAATAACTAAAATTAAGCATTTTTCACTATTTTAATTTCCCTAAATTACAAACAACTCAACTCTGAAGAGTTAAAACGTTGTTATAAGAAGAAGAAGAGATCCGCAATTGTCCTATTGAGCTACCAAAATGCATCTCAAAAGGCAGAGACTAAAACAAACCCATCACAGGGAAAAGGTAAGTAAGAAGAAATGTATCTGAAGAAACAAAGGTAAAGAATAATATCATCAACAATATTGGTAGAACCGTAGAATGCTCTCATTCAATCTTCGAGAACAATTTGTTAGGCCGGTTCTCAGACCTCCACCCCCTCCCAATGAATGCCGCCCAAGCCTAGTGGACCCCACTAGGAAGCAAATTAAGGAGAGAGAGAGAGAGAGGCAGCTAGGGGTTGGAGGGAATTTCTAATTAGGGAAGTTTGAATTAGGGAATTAATGTATTAATAGTATGGGTTGTTTAGGGTTAGGGTTATGCATGCTTTGAATTGTTTCTCTTGAAATTTCCTTGGCATCTTGGGCTCTTGACTCCTTGTCTAGATTGGGAGAGAACGATCCTCCTCTCGAATTAAGGATCAATTGTATCTTGCTTTGATGTTTGCTTGGCATTGATTCCATTATTGCAATCTATCATTTTTTATTGATTTCATCTGGATTTTTTGCATTATTCTCGCTGTTGTTACCAATTATCAAAAGGGTTGCTTGCAAACTCAAGTAATTCCTATCAAATTGGTATCAGAGCGTTGTCTTGGGACCATCGGCGGCTGAAATCTTGAAATTTCTCCGCAGAAATTTCATCCGGAAGAAGATCTTCTCGTAAATCTTGAGAAGAGTTATGGCCGGGAAGAAGGTTGAAGTTTTGGAAGGAGAAATTGGACAATCAAAATTAGATTTGGAGGAAAAATTGTCTGATTTTCAAAATCAGATTTCATCCAACAATTAAAGGATGAAAGAGAAGTTCACAGTGATGGAAGAAATGTTGAAAAAATTGTTAGAAGCAAAGACCAATCCAGCGACATCGAAAGCAAGGGTAAATATTGGCAGCAATGGAAGAGATGGAAACTCTAACATATTTAGGGGAAGGGAAAATCCGGAAGTGGAGATCTTCGAGGGTGAAGATGAAATGCCTCCTATAAAACCACTTTCTACCAAGAAATGAGCACTGGTTTCGAAAGAAGGGTTGCTGATTTTGTAGGGAGAATGTAGGAATCCTACCGCAGAGGTGTTGAATTTGAAAGAAGAATATGAGAATTTGATGAAGGGGTTGGGTATGATCATCGTAGGGAAGATCGTGACAATGGGGGAGCACCTCCTCTTCGCGGAATGGGTGGATATGGAGGATTTAGGGGCAAGGGAGGGGGGGGGGGGGAGCTAAAGATGCACATCTTTGAGGGCGATGATGGCCATGGTTGGATCTACAAGGTGGATCGATATTTCTCTGTCAACGGTTTGATAGAGGAAGGGAAGCTGACGACCGCAGAACTATGTTTGGAAGGGAAGGCACTAGCATGGTACCAATGGCGTGACATGAGACAACCCATCAGGATCTGAAGGGAGTTCAAGGAGTGCTTACTAGAACGTTTTCGAGCCGGTAGGGGAGGAGACTTCTATGAGCAATCAATTGTATTGACACAGGAGGGAACTGTGACAAATTACCGTGACAGGTTCGAGTACTTGGTGTGGGCTCCGAAAATTCAACCTCGGCCTCCGCTCGCTTTTCTTACTCGGCGAGGGAGTTTTAACGAGTAAGTTCCGAGGTAAATTTTGGAAGGCAGATGGGTTTGTAGATAAGACACTACCCAGAGATTTCGCCCTCATTTTGTGAGGACTTTATGATCTGAGTTCTGGTTTCCTATAGGCGCAAGCCCCTATAGTTAATTACCCCTCTCAATCATGAGAGAGAACTTTCGATTAAGGCTAGTCGTCAATCAGATACGTAGAGAATACGTGTTATCTGGCATATAGTAGCAGCAATAGGTTTGGAATGTTGGAAAATGGTTGGAAATTGAAGAGTTGGGTTTGGAAGATTTGGAGATTGGAGAACTAGATTTGAATTTGGGAATTTGGAGAATTTGGAAAGTTTGGATGTTTGGAAATTTAATATTTAAAAATAGAAATTTTACCATCTTGTACTTAAAGCGGATGGTGGGGGAATGGATGATAGACCCGATCAAGATCCCATGGTTCCGTCGTCCCGGGCCATCGTGATCCCTGGTCTACTTAGTCAGAGGAGGTAGTCGACCCAACCTGATAGAAGGATCCTTGTCGGCAGCCATGGGTTGCTTCGTCCAAGGGGACCTTGTAGACCGGGGTTGAATGTTTGTCTAAGGAGACAAATTTGAATCCACCTTAGCTAACAGAGGGCTTTGTGCCCTATCGATCATATCCTATTGATTCATATCTCAAGGATTTAACGTCATTAAGGAGCGTATTGGCTCTGGCCATAACCGGTATTTGTGGTGCCATTTGGCGGCAAAACCACTCGGTTCAGAGGGCCCCGGGTCATAACCGTTTACCTGCAGTGCTATTTGGCGGCGAAACTGCCGGTTAGAGGACACGTACCACGTCCTTACTGGCAAGAGATTGTTTGAGAATGGATCCTAGTGATATTTTTGACTAGGCATTTCGCTCTTTGTGAGCTGAAATTGATTTTAATTTGTCCACCTCGACAAACTGTTGCGGAGGGTGGATGAATTTTGCTTTAAGTGCGTTGATGGATTTATTTCAATTTTAAATATTTTTTGGATTTTTGGAATTTTGGAGTTTCGAATTTTCTGGAGCTATGGAATATTTGAAATGTACTTTGGATATTTGTGAGACATTTGAAAATATTTGGGCAAACATTTGAAATATTTGTGAACCCCTCCGGTTGAGATCTGCATTCAACACGGCCATCATCGGGGTGTTTGGGGGTCACTTTCATTTGTTTGATCGAACCCTGTCAACTCAGCCGGGCTATTGACTGAGGATCGAGTTTCGTAGGTTTTATGCCCTTGATAGTGAATTCTCATTGTTATAGGCCTGAAGGCCTAATATGAATATTTTAAAGTAAATATACCGGTCGCCACAACTTTATATTTGCTTAGTGGTTCGAACCCTGTCGACTTCTATTGACCCGTATAGAATGATCGGTTTCGAACCTGAATTCACTTGTTAACCCGCGCAGCATCTCTAGACGTCACGTGTGTACCAATAACACGCTCGCCGTGGCCCATGCGAGTGTTTGGGGGCATTTTATAATTGAACCTTGTCCACTCCTTTTATCTTCTTAGGAGGATCGGGTTCAAATTTGATAACCCGCGCAGCATCCCTAGACGTCACGTATATTTCTATATCATGCTCGCCGGGGCCCATGCGGGTTTCATGATTGCTTTTACCCTCTTTTAGTGTACCTACGTGTATACAAACTACGGTGCACGTGCAGGGTATTTTTAGAATATTTATGAAACGCCTTCTGTCCGCTTTCAAGAACGTCGCGGATCCGGTGGCGTGGCGTAGCAGCTTCTAAATGGAGTTGTTCGCTGCTTCGTACAGGTAGACTGTCGTGCATTACTTGTTGATTTTTGTAGGCGGCTCATAGTGCACTAACTAATCTCCTGCCTTAGGTCATAGGAGCTTGTACTTGTTGTAGTACTTCAATATTTGCACACAGACAATATGTTGGAAGCACGACTACTGTTCATCAAGAAATTTGTAAGCCTCAATAATCTTATCCAACTAAATGTTCATAACTTAGTTGAATTAAAATTCACTCAATCTTGATTTGATCTGACTTTCTCTTTCCAAAACTCGTATAGAAATCAATAAGTGCTTTATCAATTATGTCGTCTTCCTTGTTTTCCGTTATTGGCTTGAAGAACCCATCACTTCTACCTTGGATGATTGTGCCCTTGCTGATGTCAAGATGTTCATCCCAAAAATGATCGTTGTAGCTCTTGACGTAGTTGGAGTAGTGTATGTACTCTCTACTTGCCGTTGTAAGTTTAGATTACCAAGATTTGTATTGTCTTTTGACAACACATTGGCCAAACCTTGATCATCATAATGGATTGACATTAATTGTAGGGAAGCCCCCAATGTTCATCATATATTACAATGAACTTGTTGGTAGGAGACCACATTATTTATGAGGATTGTTGTATTTTTTTTTGTAGACAGCACACCAATAAATTGTACAAACATCACATGCTGATCATCCTCCTCAACATGCGGCTCGCCTCACTATCAAAAAGACTTTACATCCCTTCACATGTGTTGGCTCATGAATCATTGGATCTTTTATTGCCTTTGAACATAGCTTGTATTTTGTGTGTAGCTTCCTTCATTGATATTTGTATGTTGATTGACATGTTGATCTTTTGATACTTCAATGTCATTCTTTGTTGTCGATTGTTGACATATCATTCTTTATTCAATATTTGCTTGTGAAAAGGCTTCATTCATTGCAATCAATTATAAGCATGATATGTTGAAATATGCAAGCTTTTTTTGTTTGATTATTGATATCCATAAGAAAGATTTAGGTCTTTACTTAGCATGGAGTAATTGCTAAGTTAGAGTCTCATGTTGTCACATTGAGCTTGCTCGAATTCGAATCAAATGCTTGCAAGTTTAAGTCCCGAATAAACTTGTTGAACTTAAGCTTAAGTTCAAAGTTCTATGTATTGGTTCCTTATTCGGATTCAAATGCTTTTGCATATGATTCAAAACCTTGTGATTGTTCAAGTAACACTTGAATTTGCAAGTCTTTGCCATCTAATTTGAATCAAGCTTCAAGTTCAACTTTGTTCAAGTATCAAATTTCAGTTCAGTTCAGCTTGAGTCCGACTCGAGTCTTACACAAGTCCTTCATCATTTATCCAAGTTTGGTTTTGAGTTTGAATTAAGCATTTTATTAATGTCTTTTCGAATGTTCAAATGAGTCCAAGTACAAGTTCTTCGTCGTTCTTCTCATTTGATTTTTAAATCAAATGTAAGTTCAAATTTTATGCCTTCAAGTTTATTTGAGTTTAAGTTCACTTAAGACAATTGAATCAAGCAAGTCCATGTTCGGATCTTTGTTCAATATAGCTCTTGCATGTCCTTTCAGTTCAATCATGTCCATGTTCCAAATTGCTCCAAGTCCTTGGATTTTCAATCCAAATTTCGGCAGCCTCCCGGCGTCTCCCCCGTTAAGGGGAAAAACCAAGAGACCGCCTACCCGCCACGTCAACAAAGACGTGCACGGTTGGTGTTGTGAGACACCGCGGCGGTTGTATTGTTTATTTTTCTCCCACCACAACCAACAAAGGCGTGCATGGGGTTTTAAAAAGCGTTTTATTTGAAAAGATGACAGTTTGCTTTCCCCCCGCTTGGGGGTACTTATAAGTAACCCCGCTTCGCCACACGTGCCGCACCAGGGTTCCATCCTACCACGGCCAACAAAGGCGTGCATAGGACAGTTCTCCGATTTGCCACGAATATTGAAGTAGGGTTTTGAGTTTTAGAAAATTTTATACCTTCGCGGAGTCGTCGTGGTTGGCACATGGATCGGGGGTCACTCGCCTACCTCGTCGTAGGCGTCGCACCGGGTTCCCTCCTACCACGCGCACCAAAGGCGTGCTTAGGTGGTTTGCCGGTCCGACGCGAATGTCGAGGAAAGAGAGTGGGGGGAAGCATTTTTTTTTTAATTCATAATTAATTATAAATCATATATAATTAATTATATTTGACATATAATTAATTATATTCAATTCATATTTAATTATAAACTAAAATATATAATTTATAATTAATGATAAACTAATTATAATTAATATATAATTAACTATATTTAATTTAAAATTAATTATAAAATTCATGAAATTTATTTTTACAATTAAGCAACATATAATTAATTATATTTAATCTATAATTAATTATTTTTAATTTAAAATTAATCATAAATTAATTAGATTTAATTTATGATTAATTAAAAAACTAATTTTAATTAATTATATTTTAATATACAATTAATTATAACTAAATCTTTTTAATTTATAATTTATTATAAATTAATTATAATTAATATGAAATTAATTATAATTAATTTAAAATTGATTATAAATAAAAAAGGATCTAAGCCTACTTGTTAAACAGAGAGTTAAACTCTCTGTTTTAAGTAATTTGGCCACAGTTGCACGCGTGAGGGAGAGAGCCACCTTCACGACCAGCGAGCTCTTATTCCTGCCTCCGATCAAAAATGTCGTGACTTCCAAACCGACAGGAAGACAACGGCGGAGGAGGCGAAGTCGGGAATGGGGTTGGCCGAAGTAGTGAGGAGATCAGTCGGCTCTCTGGACGGGATCGGATGGAACAATGGCCAGAGGAGATCGGGATTTGGCGTCGGCTGGAGATGGGATCGAGCGGCTCAGGTAGGTAGATCTACCTCTCTCTCTCTCTCTCTCTCTCTCTCTCTCTCTCTCTCTCTCTCTCTCTCTCTCTGCCGACGGGAGGTCGGAGGAACAAGGAGGTCGGGCAAGGGCAGAGGCTTGGGATTCGGTGGAGACAGAGGGGAGATCGTGAAACGGGGAGTGGAGTCGAGCGTGGAAGGAGCTTCGTGTGTGCAACGAATGGAAGGGCCTTTGAGTCGGTATTTAACGACGCGATTTGGGTACGATCGAGGCGAGATCACCGATTTTGAGCAGGATTTCACGGAGAAGAGACGCACGCGGCGCCGAACTCAGCAGGATTCGCGGCTAGTTTTGTGGATCCAACGGGTAAGATGTATTCACGTTAGATTTTGGCTTCCTCTTTCTTTTTGTTCTTCTGTGTATAAGATGCAGGTCAACACTTGGCCAGCCGATCAGACCAACTCTCTGAGACAGTGATGGAGGGGAACTTTATGAAAGGGCTTAAACCGGAGATACGAGAAGCGGTTAGAGTAATGAGGCCAAGAGACCTAGGGCCCCATGGAGCTAGCCTAGCTGGTGAAGGATCATAAGAAGCTGGAAAGAGGGGCTAGGGGGAGCAACTTGGGGGGATCGTACAGGATGACCACCACCTTCTTAGCTCCCAAGGGGCCAGTGCCGGGAAATCTGAAGGAAGTGCCCAAGGAGAGAGTTGGAGGAGGGGGAAATGGGGGAAGTTTCAAAAGGCTAACGGAGAAGGATATCCAAGAGAAGAAGGCGAAGGGATTGTGTTTTAGAAGTGATGAGAAGTACATGTCGGTGCATAAGTGTAAGGATCGAACTCTTCAGGTTCTTACCGTCTGTGATGACGAGAAAGCTGAAGAGGGAAGGTGGGAGAGGTTAGAGATGGAGAAAGATGAGAAGTTGCATCTGGATGTGGCAAAAGTCTCCCTAAACTCAATGGTGGGATTCTGAATCACACTATGAAAGTGAAGGGAGATATCATTGATAGAGAGGTGGTGGTGCTGATAGATAGTGGGGTAACCCAAAATTTCATCTCCATCCAGATTGTGGATCTATCGGGGGTAAAATTAGTAGATACATGAGGCTATGGGGTGATGATGGGCATAAGAAATGTAGAAATGGGTAGAGGAGTTTGTAGGGGAGTGGTGTTGACCATTCAGGGGATCTAGGTGAGGGAGGACTTCCTTCCCTTAGAGTTGGAGAGTACTGATGTCATCCTGGGGATGAAATGACTGCAGACATTGGGGAAGACCAAGGTCAATTGGAGAGCACTTAGGATGGAACTGGTGGTGGGAGGATGGAGAATTGTGATCCAGGGAGATGCAAGGCTGTCCAGAGCTAGAGTATCTCTCAAATCCATGACCAAAATCATATAAGAGATAGGAGGTGGGTATTTAGTGGAATTGCAACGCTTGGAGAGGGTGATGCTGACATCCAATGGTGGATGTTAATCAAAGGAAGAGACAAAGATCGACGCCCGAGGTCCCTCCATTTTATCTTAATTTTTTATTATATTTTTTTATTTAATTATGCATTTTCATTTTTTACCCTAACTTAAGGGTCTTGTCTTATGTAAGCCCAAGGGGCAAAGTTGTATTTTAGTTTCTTTTAAGGCCTATATATAGAAGCCCTTGCTCTTGTATTAAACTATGATGGAGTTTTAATAAAAACAAAATTCTGCACTCTTGTTCTTTGGAGAGGACTTTAGTGAGATCCCTATGAGAGGGAATCGTAGTTTCCACCAGCCGCAGGATGAGTCCGGGCTCGTGGCTTGAAGTCCCTTGGTGAAGGGCAACGCATCACCCGTCAGGCGACCCTACCTATTAGGCAGGCATTTCATTATGAGAACCGACCAAAGGAGCCTGAAGTACTTGTTTGAGCAGTGGATGGTGACTGAGGAGCATTAGAGGTGGCTATGCAAATTGTTGGATATGATTTAGAAATCCAGTACAGGTCAGGAGTAGAGAACAATGCAGCAGATGCCTTGTCTAAATGTATGGGTGAGCTGCAGACAATGGCAATATCGATTCCTTTAATGCTGGATTGGGAGAGCATCAAGGAGGAGAGTGCTAGCGATGAGGAGTTCGGGTAAGATCAGAATAGATTTACAAAGGGAAGAGGGTAGTCACCCAGGGTACTCATTAGAGGGGAACAGACTGCTATTTCAGGGGAGGTTTATGATGCCCTGAACCTCAATCCACATTCCAAACTTACTCCATAAGTTTCATGGAAGCGATGTTGGGGGCCATTCAGAGGTGCAGAAGACATACAGGAGGTTAGCCTAAGAGCTGTACTGAAAGAGGATGCACAGAGGTGTGGAGGAGATGGTGGCCAAGTGTGAGGTCTGTCAGAGGAACAAATACCTTGTGATGTCACCAAGAGGACTACTACAGTCATTGGCTTTACTGAGACGAGTATGGGATGACATATCCATGGACTTCATAAATGGGCTACCCCGTTCGGATGATTTCACGATGATTCTAGTGGTGGTGGATAGGTTAAGAAAGTATGTTCACTTCATTCCCCTCCGACATCCATACACCGCGGTGACAGTGGCTTCAGCTTCCATCAAAGAGGTGATCATATTGCATGGAGTGTCAAAGGTGATAGTATCAGATAAAGATAAGGTGTTCCTCAGCCATTTTTGGAGAGAATTGTTCAAATTACAATAGGCAGTTCTAAAGAGGAGCACTGCCTACCACTCATAGATGGATGGCCAAACAGAAGTGATCAACATGAACTTGGAGACCTACCTGAGATGCTTTGTGTCGGAGACACCCAGGCTATGGGCCAAGTGGCTATCATGGGTCGAGTACTAGTACAACACCTCTTATCATTCTGCTTCTCAGATGACCCCATGCAAGGTGTTGTACGGAAGGGATCCTCCCCACTTGGTGCACTTTGGGAGTAACAGTATTCTAGTTCCTTCAATGGAGGAGTACTTGGAGGAGAGGGTCAGAGTGTTAAAGGAGTTAAAGAAACATCTACATAGAGCTCAACACATTATGAAGAAACAAGCTGATGGACATACGAGGGACATCCAGTTCAAAGTAAAGGAGAGGGTGTTCTTAAAACTCCGACCATACAGACAAAAGACAGTCGTCAATAGGAGGAATGAGAAGCTTGATTCAAGATACTTTGAACCTTATGAAATATTGGAGAAAATTGGAGCGGTAGCATACCGGCTGAAATTACCACCAACAGCTACTATACATCAGGTTTTCCATGTATCACAGTTGAGAAGGGTCATTAGAGATTATACAACCAGCTCGGAGTTTCTGGTGATACTTATTGAGGATTTAGATGTGATTCTGGAATCCTTAGAGTTGATGGGGGTTCAAAAGAAAGAAATAGGAACTAATAAAGTGTTGATCAAGCGGAAGAATCTTCCTGACTACGATGCCACGTGGGAGCCATACGAGAGGGTGAAACATCAATTTCCTAGTTTTCACCTTGAGGACAAGGTGATTCTTTGGGAGGGCAGTATTGTTAAGCAGTTTCTCACTGAACCGACCCAATGTGGGCCCGCTCTTTTGTACAGGAGGCGGATCCACCCCTCCCAATGAATGTCGCCCAAGCCTAGTGGAAAACCACTAGGAAGAAAATTAAGGGGGGGGGAGAGAGAGAGAGAGAGAGAGAGAGGCGGCTAGGAGTTGGAGGGAATTTCAAATTAGGGAAGTTTGAATTAGGAAATTAATGTATTAATAGTATGAGTTGTTTAGGGTTAGGGTTATGCATTCTTTGAATTGTTTCTCTTGCAGTTTCCTTGGCGTCTTGGGCTCTAGACTCCTTATCTAGAGATTGGGAGAGAATGATCCTCCTCTCGAATTGAGGATCAATTGTATCTTGCTTTGGTGTTTGCTTGGCTTTGATTCCATTATTTCAATCTATCGCTTTTTACTGATTTCATCCAGATTTTGCATTTTTCTCGTTGTTTTAACCAATTATCGCTAGGGTTGCTTGCGAACTCAAGTATTTCCTATCACAATTTCATCATCTCTGTAAAGATGCCTATAGAATTCCTGAGGTCTTCATAAACAGTGATAGACTAATTTGAATTGATCAAAAAATAATAATAATAATTTGAATTGATCTCAGATTTTGAGAAGGGACTTTAATCATAAGTTTTTTCAACTGGGCTTATGATTAGGTTAGGCTAGCTCAAGTTAGTTCAAAAAGTAAAAGTAAATATAACTATGAAGATTAGTTTGATTGGCCGACCTTGAATTTAAGAAGCATTCAATTGGGTTGATTTAATTATGGTGAGTCAAATCCAACTATGATGATTAGGTTTGATTGGTAGACCTTGAATTTATGAATCATGTGAAATTAGGTTAGATTTGGAGAAGCTAAAGAGGTATAATTTAGGCTTCGTTTAAGCACCGTAAAAGTAATGGCCAAAAGTTATCCCAAACAAAGCCTTAATTAAGGTGCTTAGAGGAGGAAAAAGTATAAGGAGATTAGGATGAAATTTAGAATTCAATTTTCAAATTCTGAGTTCTTGCAGTTCAAATTTGAACTTCAAACTAAACATTAATTTCAGTTTGAAATCCAAATGTAAGATGGGTTTGAAGATTTTAGTGGAAGAATTATGGATGCTGTTGTGAAGGAATTATGAAGGATATTGTTGAGGGGAATATGGAGGAAATTAAGGGGGCTTTTACATTGCATTCATTTTACTTCAAACCAAACAAAAAAAAATATCACCTGCATTTACTCTTACACAATTCTAAACATTTCAAAAACATTGCATTCCTTTTACACTATTATTTTACTTTGTATTCTTTTTTTAACCAACCAAATAGTGCCTACGCAAGTAAAATGAAAGAAATGCTTGAGAAGAAGAGGTGAACAAATACCTCTATAGTAGGGAGGCAAGGATAAAAAGAAAAAGGAAAAAAATCCCACTAGGAGAAAGAGCGAGTAATTGATCTTTAGAAAGAATGCTAAAAAAGGTCATATACTTATACCATAATAAGACACCATTAACTAATCCTAAGACCAACCATTTCCTATAGTAACCAATTTTCTCGAACAATATAACCCTAAAACAACAACATCAAACCTTTATCCCACCATGTGGGGTCCGCTACATGAATCCTTTTTTCTCCATTGTGCCATGTTAAAAGTTAAATTCTCATTTAAATCTAATACAAAAAGATCATTTCTAATATTTTCTAACCAAATCTTTTTAGGTCTACCTCTACCATTCTTATTCAAATCTAATACATCTACTTTTCTAACCGAGTCATCGAAAGACCACCGTTTAAAACATAAAAATAACCCTAATAAAATAAAAAAAAAAGTGTAGAGCATCTCCAAAATAACAAATGATTATTTTACTGCTGACAAAAAACAAAAATATTAAGAAGGCCAAAGAATATTAAATACCTTACATAACTACTGACAAAATTTAAATTAATATTAATAAATCAAAGTATTTTGCACTAAATAGTTCCCCTTGGTTGCAAGAATAACTTTAGAATTCGAGATGTTGTAGAAGGAAGAACTAGAAATACTCTCAAGTTTACTGCTGAGCTAGAAAAATCATAATATGTGAAATCCATCAAAGAAAGGAGAGATGAAAAAAAATCATATAAATGTAAAGGTGATGAATGAGGGATCCAATTCAAAAAAGAAAAGAGGTGAAAAGGAAGAACAACTACATCATCAATCATCACTAAGGATCTGTTTGGGATGGCTGTAGTTTTTATAAAGTTAGTTGAGAAATTACTATGGGAAAAATAGCTTAGCAACTCTTGTTACAAAAATAAATTTCCACCACATAAATTTCTGAAAAAACAATAAAAAAGCAAAAAAAAAACAAGAGCCAAATGAAATTATGATTAATGTATCAGAAACAAAGCAACGAAAAAAGTTGTCCCAAACAGACCCTAAGATAAAAATAGAAGACTTAATGTATTCATACACAATAATAGGTTAATCTAAATTCATTCTCTTATTTTGCATAACTAACTTAAAAATGTTGACTTTTATTCATTTTGATTTAAGGTTGGGCAGAATTAGTCTAATTGTGTTGGTCCATCGAGTTAAGCTAAACCAAACTAGGTCGATTGTGTTTTTAGGTAGAACTTGAGTTTGGAAATATATAT
Organism: Dendrobium huoshanense; assembly: GCA_016618105.1. Classification (NCBI taxonomy): domain Eukaryota; kingdom Viridiplantae; phylum Streptophyta; class Magnoliopsida; order Asparagales; family Orchidaceae; genus Dendrobium; species Dendrobium huoshanense. The sequence goes on along the minus strand of CM028350.1, from coordinate 45,263,803 downwards.
TAAATTAGATTAAGTTTAGAGAAGCTAACCAAGTTTACTGAGTTAAGGTGATTGGAGAAGGTAAAGTGTGAGATGTAAATTGAATTCAAGTTTTGGATGAAATTTTAAAATTCACAATTAAATTTGAATCTCAAATGAAAGACATACATGGTGATTTTGGCATATGAATTGCGAAGGACATCATGGAGAGTATTTTTGACAGAATTGTGAAGGTTATTATGAAGGATATTGTAGAGAATATCTCTTTTAAAGTTTATAAACCTATCCCGTCTATTTTATAAATGATGTGGCGGGTCCTAGTTCCAGATTTTTTTTCAAGCATAAGGCTAACAACACACAACAATCAAGCCATTAAATCTCGAAACTGACACCAATGCCATCAATCCAGGGAATATACTACCTGAGCCAAAGCCCGTTGCTTTATGTTGCGGAGAATATGGATATAAAGTTTCTTAAGAAAAGTAAAATTTGAATTGATAGGATAGCGTTTCGAATTCAATTTGTTTGAATTCAAATTCAAATTGGAATTGAAATTTCTTTTTTTTTAACTCATAAAATTCAAACTTTGATATTTTTCTTTGAAATTTAAACTTTTCTAAACATTTCACATTTAACCTTTCTTTTTTTTTCAGTATCTTACAATTAACCAAACGGAATTGTGAAGGGGTGGTCAATATTGGAGGTCGAGGAAGAAGGCCATTCAAGCAATAATGCTGAAAATGTCAAAAACAATAATTAAATTAATACCAAAAAAAGCTTAAGTCCTAAAAGTGTAAGATTTTGCAGTCTAAATTAGATTAATAAAGGGAAATGTTATGCGGATGTGTTTGGCTCTATGGAATTCAAATTTGTGTAGAGGAATATGGTTGAGAGACCAAACAGATTACAACATCAACAACAACAACATCAAGCTTTTATCCCACTACGTGGGGTCGGCTACATCAATCCTTTTTTCTCCATTGTGTCCTATTAAAAGTCAAATTCTCGTTTAAATATAATAAAGAAAGGTCATTCCTAATATTTTCTAACCAAGTCTTTTTAGGTCTGCCTCTACCTTTCTAAACATAAGTCAAATCTAATACCTCTACTCTCCTAACCGGGTCATCGGAAGGCCGCCGTTTTATGTGACCAAATCATTTAAGGCAACTCTCTCTAATTTTATCTTCTACAGGAAGCTACTCCGTATATGTTCATTTAGTATCCTATCTCTAAGGGTAAAGCTACTCATCCACCTGAGCATCCTCATCTCTGTCACACTTAACTTAGTATTATGCTTCCCTTTTAATGGCCAACATTCGGCACCATAAAGCATTGCAAGCCTCACCACCATCTTACAGAATTTTCCCTTGAGTTTGAGAGGTACTTTTCTATCACACAACAAGCTCGATTCATTCCTCCACTTCAACCATCCAACTTGAATTTTGCTGAAAATATCCCTATCTTTTTCACCATCACTCTGAACAATAGATCCAAAATATCTAAAACGTGCACTCATATTAATGACTTGATCGTCCAAAGTCACAATCCCCTCACTATGTCTATTACTATTAAAATTACACTCCATATATTCCATTTTAGATCTACTCAAGCAAAAACCTTTAGACTCTAAGGTTGACCTCCATAATTCAAGTTGACCTTCAACTCCCTCTCTAGTCTTATCAACAAGAAGAATATCATCAGCAAAAAGCATACACCAAGGTACATTCTCTTGCAAATGTCTAGTGAGAACATCCATGACTAAAGCAAAAAGATATGGGCTTAAGTCTGATCCTTGATATAACCCAACCGAAATAGGAAAATACTTGGTCAAACCACCTTGTGTTTGAACACAAGTAATAGCTCTTGCATACATATGTTTTTTATCTTCATCCTTAATACACTTCACTTGAACTAAATCCTTACTACTCATATCTCGTTGTTTGGCTAACCTATATATATATATATATATATATATATATATATATCTTTCTCCCTCCTTAGTATCTAATCTATTATATAAATCACTAAAAGCTAAGATCTTTGCATCGCATATTGCTTTTTTTAGATTCTTTACGAGCCTCTTTATATCTTTCCCAATTATCAGAATTTTTAAAATTAAACTAATTTTTATAACAAATTTTCTTATTTAATCTTTATTGCACATTTGGATTCCACCACCAACTATTTTTACTATCAGGAATTTTTTCCTTTGATACTCCAAGCACATCTTTGCAATATTCTTAATATCACTAGACATTTTTTCCCACATAATATTAGCATCCTCATGCACAGACAAAATCTTAAGATTTAAAATCTTACTCTCAAAAATATTTTTGTTAATATTCTTTAAATGTTCTCATCTAATCCTAGAATATCATTTTACTTTATTTTTTATTTTTTGTCCATCTATCTTAAAGTCCAAAACTAATAATCGATGTTGGATACATAAATTTTCACTCGTAATAACTTTACAATCTTTGCAATCTAAACGATCTAATTTTCTTATAAGAAAATAGCCAATCTGAGTTGTACTATATCCATTTTTATAAGTGATGAGATGCTCATTCCTTTTTTTAAATAAGGTATTAGCAATTAAAAAATCATAAGCTAAACAAAAATCTAATATGGTATTGCCACCTTCATTTATCGTTCCAAACCCATAAGTCCATAACCACCATGAATGCTTTTAAAATCATCTACCTCTCACCAACATGTTCATTTAAATCTCCTCCAATAAAAACTCTTTCTTCAAGAGGTATCTTTTATATTAATTCTTCTAAAGAGATTCATGAGAAAGAAAAAAAATGGCAATGTCATGATCTCTTGAAACCACAAAAATTAGAATGCACAAATATCTCTTTGAATTTGGATGCTTTAGCTCTAATACAAACGGGAAGTGAATGTAACGATCATGGTGAACTTTGAACATATTGATTATTAAGAATGGAAGAATTCGATATGAAGAACTCAAAATGTGTAGATAAAGAAATGGGAAGATCAAGAGTAAGAAGATATTGAGAAGAAGAGATGAATGAACGTTTCAAGAGAGAGAGGACAATATAAAGAAAGAAAGAACCTCATGGTGTTGAGAAAAAGGGGGAATCAATCCCTAAAGAGGATGGCAAAGAAAGGTCATATATTTATTCCTTAATCAACCATTTTCAGTTATAACCTATGGATGATAATGATATCTGTAACTTTGTTTGGACAATATAACCTTAATAACATTAAAATAATGAAAAGATGCCTAAAATGATATATGATTTTTTTTAACCCTAAAACATTAACAAGAAGTAAATAAGAAAATGGCAAACTAATTGACTAAACATGACTATACGACACAAATAGAAGTCAATATTGGTGACTAAAGGTAGGTATTTGCATTGCAATTGCAGAATCATAATACTTCAAATGGAAGTGTGGTGGAATATATATAATTTTAAATAACAAGCAATCAGATAAATATGCTAAACCAACAAATTTATGAGGAAGGGATGCAGCTTTGAGCAAGCAAAATGGTACTTATCCATAGCATCACAGCACAACAACCTCATAAAGTAATCTAGGAGGGAAGAACAGCAAGAGAATACAAATGCAAATCACGGAGAAAAAATTAGGCCAGTCATGCAGGTGGAAGAAAATGACCTGATGAATAGGAGGGTACATGGAATTTGTACAGACAGGGCATTCAAGTAGCTCATGCACACCGCTGGTTGAAGATATACCAACTTTGATGCTAGAAGTTACAGAAGCTATGAATGAGCGAGCACTATCAAAATCAATAGCTGTTGATGAATCACAATCCATGTCTTCAGCATCAGGAAATTCCATGCCAGAGCCACTTCCTCTAGCCATAGCAAGCTATAAGTTTACTCAAAATCCTTACAGGCCATCAATTTACTTCCCACTAAAAATCAAAGCACATATGAGTTTAGGACAATATTTTATTCTGCTTCACCAAAACAGTAAAGTGTTTTGACCCTTGATTTCCATGAAGAAGAGATTCTCGCAGAAACAAGCTGCAAAACATGCAAAAAAACTCTAATCAGGCATCAAGAAATCCAAAAACTATTAGTCGTGCTGAGTAGAACTTGTAGTCTTCTACAAAGTTGTGCATTACAAGCATTGGCAATCAACGGGCAGCCAAAGTTAATGAATATAAGCAACCAAACAGAAATGAATATATGTATGTATGTATATATATGTGTGTGTGTGTGTGTATATAAAGAAATAGCAGTCCATTGGTTTCTATCATGATTCTTCCCCCGTAGTGGATTCAGCCTTCTGTGGTGGATGAACCTCAGAAGCTTATGTTGAATGCCAAATCTATGTAATCCCAGTCACTCCACTTTAAAATGTTGGCATCGTGTTGATTTATCCTACCAATCCAAGCCTCATGCTATCCTTACTAGCAATGTTCAGCCCACAATCTATTGGATATTGGATTTCCATGCCACTTCACATTTGGCAACTGATGCAACTTAACTTCAACATTTACGGTCTTAATTGAATCTCCGTAAGTTCATATTGGCAATGGTGACATTCTTCCAATTGCTCATACTAACAAGATCTCCTGGCTACGCCAAACTGCAAGCTTCACCTAATATCACATTTCCAAGTTCTCCATATTTCACACAATCTTATTTCTATAAATCAAGGTTTTAAAAGCCAAAATCAAGAATCGAGGCGTTTTGTCAAAGCGAGGCGAGGCGTAAGCCTCAAGGCGAATAGAAGCGTAAGCCTCAAAACAAAAACAAAAAATTGAAGTAATTTAAAATTATAAATAATTACAAAAAAAGACAAAATATTAAGTCAATTATGAACTTGATCATCGAATAAAAAGGCTGATGAAGCGTCCGCATTGAGGCGCGCCTCAAGTCGAGACAAAAGCCATGCACGTCGAGGCTTAAGCCTTGAAAGGTTGGGCGGAGCATGCGAAAGAGGCAAGAGGCGTACGCATAAGAGCATAACGCCTCGAGGCATTGCCTCGATTTATTTGGTTTATATGTAAATACCACCGAGTAGTACACAATGGAGTCGTATAAGGGTCGGGTATAGGATTAGAGTATCTGCTTCATGTGAGAACGGAAAGAAGAAAGCGAACTCTGCCGACTTGACAGCCAAGTTTGATCGAGTTCAATGTACCAGAGGAGAAGGTAAGGTTCTCGTTCCCGTTTAGTACATCTATCTTTCTTCCCCCTGCCATTTTCTTCATCTTTGCCTGATTTTCTTCTCATTCTCATCGTTTGCTTCATCTTCAAATGTGAGGGGTTATTTCTTACTTGCTTTCGACTTCAACATGATTCTCCGACAACAGCCACCTTCTTATTTCCCCTAATAGCAGCCACCTTCTTAGAAAATAACCCTACTATAAGATGGTTATTTCCCCTAACAGTAGCCACCTTCTATCGACTTCTACGTGCCTGTCTGCGAAGGAAACAATTTATTTCCTAATTGCTTTATCTTTGAACGATTTTTCTTCCCATAAGTTGCTTCATCTTCGCCTGATTGTCGACTTCAGGATCCACCTTCTTCTCGACGACGTACCTCTCCACGAAGGTAACGATTTATTTCCAACTCCCTTTCATTGTTAATCTTCGCCCGCTTCCCATAATCAATACGAATTTTATGAAATACAAATTATGATAAAATATTTCAGCTATATTTAGTTTATAATTGATTTGAATATTTATGGTCATCGTTCTCCATTTAAAAAAAAATGTTTCATCTTCAGAATCATTTTAGTGGTGATTCTTATGTCATTATAGGTTTGAACATAATTACTTATCAATTTATGCTAATTTTTTTTATATTAATTTTGATTGGATTGGAGAATTTATTATATTAATTTTGAATAATTTAACTGAATTTGATTGGGTTTTTATTGTTACTGCATAGTTAGTTATGCATAATTCACTTTACTTTGACATTGCATTCTCCAAAGCACAATGATTCTGAAACTTTTATAGATCACTTCTGTAAAAAAAAATATTGTATCTTTAGATATGAGTTTAAAAATCATTTAATATATTATATTTATGATTTTAAAATAAAAATATTGACCAGAAACTACTAAAACACATTATAATATATTATAGTTATGATTTTAAAATAAAATTATTTTTTAAAACTCTTTAATATAAATTTATGCAAATGATGTATTCAAAAAATAAATTGAATATTCATAAATTTAGCCAAATACAACTTTGATTCTACTCATATATCTTTCTGTACATAATATAGTAATATATTCACATGTAAATTTCATACATCTTTCCATACATCTAACTTTGATTTTTTTTTTTTTTTTGTCATTCACCATCACCCATCTTCTGTTATCTCTACATGTAGACTAAAGAGGAAAAATAAATAATAAAATATTGTGTCATTAAAATCGAAAACAATAAAATTATAAATCTAAAATATTTTATATGTCATCAATTCTAGTACATGATATTTGTAATTTTTTTCATATTAAAAATTTTGAAATATGTCATCAATTTATGATTAAATTTGTATTTTTATTTAATATTAATTATTTATTTCTATCAATTATTAGTATGACTAGTTCCATAATAAGGAAAGATCATGTATGGAAATATGATACCCAAGTTGAAGTGTTAGGCGAATGTGCGAAAAAGATATATGTTTATATGAAATGTAATTTCTGCAATAAGCACATAACTGGTGGTGTTAAGAGGTTCAAAGGATCACTTAGCCTACACACATGTCAATATTAGACCTTGTGCAAAAGTACATGATGAAGTAAAAAATGAATGTATATATTACTTAAAAAAGTTTGCCACAATGAAAGATGACACATAAAGAAATATGGAATAGATTATTGGAAATTCTTCTTACTATGGTTTACAGTTTGAATGTTCCAGTAGTCGAAACCAGCTGCTTTCTTCTAACCGAGGCACTCGGGGACCCATAGATAAATTTATGTTTAATATTGATGATGAGGAAAACACAAATACTTAAGATATTCCTACTATTGCTATAAAAAAACTAAGAAATAGAGTTTGTTTAGATATTGCAAGATTTATCTATGAAAATAGTATACCATTCAATATTGTTAGGAGTCCATCATTAATCAATATGTTACGATATGTTAAAAGTTATAGTAGATAACTACAACTTCCAAACATATATGAGCTGAGAACTTGAATGTTAAATGAGGTTAAGATGACTTTAAAAATGGTGGATGAAGTTAAAAAAATGTGGATTAATACAAAAGTGAGAATATCATATGGTTGGTCAGATATTCGACATAAAGGTATTATTAATTTCTTGGTCAACAATCCATATGGAACTATTTTTTCTAAAATCAGTTGATACTTCAAGTTTTATAAAGCATGCACATTACACCAACACTTACATGATTTTTAAAAAACAGTTCCATATGTATTGTTGATCAAGAAATTAATAATATTTCTATATCGAATATATGACAAACCATCTGACATTATTGTCACTCTTGTTCCAATCTAAGTCTTTTTTACTTCATCCACTATTTTTAAAATTATTTTGACCTCCTCATTTAGCATCTAAGTCCTCATCTCATACATGCTTAAAAGTTATAGTCCTCTACCATAACTTCCAACAGGTCGAAAAATATTGATTCATGACGGGCTCCTAATAACAGTGAATGGTATACCATTTTCATAGATGAATATGGTAATATCTAAACAAATTCTGTTCCAGAGTTTCTTTGTAGCGATAGAGGGAATATCCTAAGTGTTTGTGTTTTGCTCGTTATCCATACTAATCATAAATCTATCCATGAGTCCCCGCGTGCCTTATTAAAATAAAGTAGTTGGCTTCTGTTGACCCCTATACCTCAGACCATGCGAGAAAGGATACAAACTGGTGAATAAAGCGATACGCGCCTTGGCGCCACACATCACTTGAAAGGTCAAACGACCTCCGATTCTAAAACGTACAGCGTTGTTGCGATCAGGACATTGAATTCTGCTGGGTCAAGGCCCCACGCAATTGAATCGAACGAGATCGATCAAAAGGGACGACCGACATCCAAAATTAAAGAGCGAGGCTGATAAAACGATGTCGGATCGATAAACAGACTTCGTCGCAATATTGTCATCCTCTGAAAACTACATTTTGTTTATTCATTTTTGAAGCATCCATAGTGGTGGGATGGATAACAAGGCAAATAGCACAAATTTTGAGGAAAATTAGCCTCGTCGTTATCCAAATGATGTCCATTCGTGAAACGTATTTCTCCATTGCGATTGGAATAACGCAAATACTTAAGAACTACATTTTCTATATTCAATTTGGAACATTCGGGGTGGTGGCACAAATCTCGAGGCAAAACACGCATAACAGGGAAAGAGGCCTCGAGGTTGTCTTGTTGACCTGTGAGCTAGAACCAAGGGAAACAGAAAAATCAAAAAAAAAAAAAGCCTAAAATGATTACCTGTCATGCCACAACCGCTGAAATCACACGCAAATCCTGTTCAAATCGGCGGCCCATACCCGATATCCTGCTCAAATCCCGCCCCATGCTCTGCGAACGGCGCCGAACTGTCGATTCGTCACGATCTCTCGCCTCGATCGAACGACTACAGGCGTCGTTAAATAGAAGCCGAAGCCTTCTCTTCGGCTACTCTTCCACACACGCGATCTCCTTCGATTCCCCACTTCTCTCCCACGCACACGAGAACTTCTCCCCGAGCTCCCTATCTCTCCCGTCACTGCTTCCGAACTCACGGAAGATCTCCGAAGCCTCCGACCTCTTCCAACTCTCCTCCCGCAGCCGAAGCACCTCCGACTCTCTCCCATTCGCTCCGCACACGCAGAAACCCCAAACTCCCGTCGGCCTCTTCTCCTCACCGACCCTCTGTGCCGATCCCAAGCCGTGAGAGAGAGAGAGAGAGAGAGAGAGAGAGAGAGAGAGAGAGAGAGAGAGAGAGAGAGAGAGAGAGAGAGAGAGAGAGAGAGGGAGAGTACCGAGCTCCTCTTACCTGGCCGAACCCCACCTTGCCCGATCCCAAGCAGCCGCCTCCTCCTTCTGCTCTTGCCCGATCTCCCTCTTAGCTGTAGGTTTATTTTTTTTATATATAATTATATTATTAGTAATATTATTATTATTAGGGTGTTAATATTAACATTAATAAATTATTAGTATTAATATTATTGTTAACAATAATATTTATATTAATATTTCTATTAATGGTAATATTATTACAATTAATAATAATAACATTATAATTTATTTTTATTATTATTACTAATTAAAAGTAATTTTGTGTTAATTATAGTTTATTAAATTTAAAAATGATTAATTATAATTAATTATAATTAAATATCTAATAATATTTAATTATTCTTAATGATAATCATTTAAAATTAATTAAATTGATTTTAATTAATTATTTTTAATCATAGTTAATTATTATGATTAATAATTAACTATAGTTAATTAAGATTAATTAAAATTTATTAGTTTAATTTTAATTGATGGTTATTAACTAAAATTAAGTATAATTAGTTATTGTAATTATGATTAATTATTATAATTATAATTAATTATTTTTAAAAGGTAATTAGTTATAATTAATTAAAATTGATTTTTTTATATAATAATAATAATAAATTAAATGATTCTTTTCTCGACGCTTGCAACGAACCGGTAAACCCCCGAGGCGCTCACGTAGCGTTTAGGGTGGGAAATCGGTGCGAGGCTCGCGACGATTTAAGAATCCCTCTTCAAAGCTTGTAACGAGCCGGCAAACCCCCGAGGCGCTCAAGTAGCGTTTAGGGTGGGAAACCGGTGCGACGCTTGCGGCGAAGGGGATAAAAAAACGTGTCTTTATTTTATTTTTATATAAGTACCCCCGAACGCCCACGTGGTGTAGAGGGGGGAAACCCTGCTTATTTCTAACACCTGTTTTCTTCTTATAATAAACAAACCTAAAAACCATTAAATGCTCACGTAGCAGGCAGGGATAAAAAATTTCATTCGCGACCGCGGTGTCATTTTTGACACCTACCTGAAGCGCTCACGTAGCGTCGAAGGGAAGGTTGCCTCTTGGTTTTTCCCCTAAACGGGGGAGACGCCGGGAGGCTGCCGAAATTTGGATTGAAAATCCAAGGACTTTGAACAATGTTTGGACACTGAACTTGTACTCAAATGAACTCGCATTGTGGACCTAAGATGAAGCTTAAGTTTGGACCAAATCATATTGAATTTCACTTTAATCTAAACTAAAATTTAAGTGAATCATGAAATGGCTTGCACTTCAAGTGAATTTGAACAAAGAATTCGAGCATTTGAACTTGAAGGTAAAATTTTGGACTTGAATTCAAACATATAAGATGAACTATATTTGAACTCAAAGGAGATTGGTGAAATGAATTTTGAACTGAACTCGAATACTAAGAGCTTGAACCGAAAAAGACTACAAGGACACAAATTAGAGCTTGATTTGAACAGTCATGCAACACTTGAACTCAAGCAAAATAAACTCAAACTCAAGCAATCAAAGACTTGAACAATTTGGATATGAAATTGCATTTGCAAGGACAACATGGGACACATGGCTACTCAAGCAACGATCTAAATTGGAATTTGAACTTGCCAAAATCACAGCAGGCTTTGTTTGAACTTGCTTTGGACAGTTGAATTGACTAACTACAAAGATGAATGATTAATTAAAAGACCTCATTCAAAGCTTGATTCAAAATGAACTTGGTTTGAACCATGTGAGATGGACTTGCAACGAATGTGTGATGAATAAGGGTCCAAATTTTGAACTAAGTGGGACTTGAGTTTGAACAAAAGAAGGACCCGAATCACATTAACTTAATTTGAGAATAGAATGGGCATGAACTATGCTCAATTGAAAATCGACGATCCATGAAAATTCAAGTCTAACTACGACACGAAGAACTTGGATGATTGTAGAAGACTCACACTGAGTTTTGAACTCAGGCATGAATGGAATTTGGACTCAAACTCATACAAAAAATATATAACTTGAGTCTTATAGAAGGAAACTTCTTCATCTCTATCACCAAAATTGATCCAACTCAAAGAAGATACATCAAAGAAAAGATCAAACCCAAATGAACTACAAGGGAGCTTGGGATTGAATGTGATATGGTGGCTTGAACATTCAATCAAATCAAATCTTAAGTGGGGATGAACAACACTCATATATAAGCAAATATTGAAGTGTCCCTACAATCTACTAGAGGCCAAGATGCCTTTACAACTATTGAATCAAATTGCTAGCAAATATCTCAGTCTCCTACAAGCAAGAGATTGTTACTAAATAAGGTTCCAAACATAATTTACTTCGAAGAATCAACCTTGAAGCAACGAGCACAAGACCTAGATGGAGACGTCAAAAGTAGCGATCATTCAAATACATGCAAAGGAACATCTTATGAACCATATAAAGATGAGGAAGGTTGATGTGTATATTAAACAAATGAGTAAATATACATTGTCCTCTTGCAAATAAAAGTAGGTTCACAAGCATCGCCACGGATATTCCTAAGTTCATCATGTATGTCGTAAGTATAATGTGATCTTGAGAAAGAGCTTAATCTTCATGCAAGAAAGTATGGTAGCTCTTATCACATCCATGTGCGAACACTAACGAAAGATCATAGATGTTAGAAGAAATTATAGTGTGCCCACAAGTGACTGTAGAAGGTCTATCATGCACACAGTAATTCATCTACAAGCATCCATAATGAAGGCAGGAGATTAGTTAGTGCACTATGACCTGCCTACAAAAATCAACAAATAGTGCACGACAGTCTACCTGTACGAAGCAGCGAACAACTCAATTCAGAAGCTGCTATAAAACGCCACCAGATCTGCAACCTCCGTACAAGCAGACAGAAGGAGTTTATAAATATTCCAAAAATATCCCCTGCACGTGCACTATAAATTGTATACACATAGGTACACTAAAGGGGGAAAATATAATCCAAACCCGCATGGGCCCCGGCGAGCGTGTTATTGGTACACACGTGACGTCTAGGGATGCTGCGCGAGTTGACAAGTGAATTCAAGTTCGAAGCCGATCCTTCTATACGGGTCAATAGAAGTCGACAGGGTTCGAACCATTAAGCAAATATAAAGTTGTGGTGACCAGTATATTTGCTTTAAAACATTCATATTAGGCCTTCAAGGCCTACAATAATGTGAATTCACTAATAAAGGCACGAAGCCTACGAAACCCGATCCTCTGTCGATAGCCCGACAGAGTTGACAAGGTTCAATCCATAGAAAGAAATGACCCCCAAACACCCCGATGATGGCCGTGTTGATTGCTTATCTCAACCGGAGGGGTTTACAAATATTTTTGAATGTCATCCAAGCTCCACTCAAATATCCAAAATCCATTTCAAACTATTCAGAATGTCCTAAAATTTCTACAAAATCCAAAACTCCACAAAAAGCCCAAATTCCATATATTTAAAAATGAAATCAATCCATAAAAAAAAACTTAAAGCAAAATTTATCCATCATCCGCAACAGTTTGTCGAGATGGACAAATTAAGATCAACTTCAGCTCACAAAGAGCGAAATGCCTAGTCAAAAATATCACTAGGATCGATTCTCAAACAATCTCTTGCCAGTAAGGACGTGGTACGTGTCCTCTAACCGGCAGTTTCGCCGCCAAATGGCACTGCAGGTAAACGGTTATGACCCGGGGCCCTCTGAACCGAGTGGTTTTGCCACCAAATGGCACCATAGATAGCGGTTATGGCCAGAGCCAATACGTTCCTTAATGGCGTTAAATCCTTGAGATGTGAATCAATAGGATATGATCAATAGGGCACAAAACCCTCTGTTAGCTAAGGTGGATTTAAATTTGTCCCCTTAGACAAACATTCAACCCCGGTCTACAAGGTCCCCTTGGACGAAGCAACCCATGGCTGCCGACAAGGATCCTTCTGTCAGGTTGGGTCGACTACCTCCTCTGACTAAGTAGACTAGGGACCACGATGGCCCGGGACGACGGAACCATGGGATCTTGATCGGGTCTATCATCCATTCCCCCACCATCCTCTTTAAGTATAAGATGGTGAAATTTCTATTTTTAAATATGAAATCTCCAAATCTTTCAATACTCCAAATTCTCAAATCCTCCAAATTTCTCAATACCTATGTTGCTACTATATGTCAGATACACGTATACTCTACATATCTGATTGACGACTAGCCTTAATCGAAAGTTCTCTCTCATGATTGAGAGGGGTAATTAACTATAGGGGCTTGCGCCTATAGGAAACCAGAACTCAGATCATAAAGTCCTCACAAAATGAGGGCGAAATCTCTGGGTAGTGTCTTATCTACAAACCCATCTGCCTTCCAAAATTTACCTCGGAACTTAGTTCGTTAAAACTCCCTCGCCAAATAAGAAAAGCGAGCGGAGGCTGGGGCCGAATTTTCGGAGCCCACATGTCCAAACAAGTCTGATCGCAAAATGGACTGCGTCTTTGCGATCGAAACATCCCAAATATCTTAGAATACCTAATGATGACGTTCTATTTAACAAATCGATGGGCATGCGAGGGGGTCGATATGAATATCGAAGCAAAGCACGCGTATCGAAGAAAATTAGTATCAGCGTCATCCAAATGACGTCTAATTAACGAACAGACTTCGTCAGTGCGTTCGAAATGCGTCAACACTCTAAATACACTATCAATTTGTCTAAATGAGATTGTGTGCGCAAATCGAGGAAATTTCAAAGCGACAACACGTACTTTGAGAAAATTAGGTCTCGGCCTCGCCCAAACGAAGTTCAATCGCAAAACGGACTGCGTCGTTGCGACTGCGACATCAGCAATACCCTAAATACACTACAAATTCATCTAATTTCTGTATTCGATGAATTTGACACGTTAAACGAGGTGATTACACACATTTCAAGGCAAAATGCACAAAAAATGTAGAAATATTCATTGATAGTCGTGTCACTAACAGCTTACTTAATGACATTGCTTATAATAGCATGTCATTATTAGCTCTGCCTGTGAATTTAACCGAAATTAGCAAGTCAACTGAGAAAATCAAATCAAAATTACTTCGCATTAATCATACCTGAGACTGTCGAAACTCTGCCGAATCGCGGATATCCGGTTGAGTGGAAAACCTCGGACAGATGAGGCCTCGTTCGAATACAACCTTCCAGCGTTAAAATGAGGACTAAGGCTTCATTTTTTTTCTTCTCACCTCCGAGCACCAAAAACTTCTGTCTCTCGCAAGCTTCTTTCCTGACGCACGTCCGACCCAAGGTGACGATTCTCTCTGTTTACCGAACTCCACTTCTCAATCTTCTCGATTTTCCCTCCAGAAGCAGTTAATTCCAACCCTCCAGAACTCCCTTGCCGAGTTCTCCCTTCACTGAATCTTAAGCCTGCCTTGATCTTCACTGTACCGAAAGTCTTCAGCCAATCTCAGCGACAACTCAAGCCTCTATACCTTCCGCCTCTACTGCACTCATTTAGCAGCCACAAACCGTACTTTCCAACCTCCCCAAACAGCCATTCGTTCTCTCTACTTCACCTATCCGCCAACCACACTTGATCCTTCTTCAGCCGCTGATTTCAGCAACTTGTCTTAGTTCAACTGTTGACTTTTCCTTCTCTGTTTCACGCCAAAATCAATCTCAGCTCCACCAAAAAAAAAAAAAAACTCCCCAAGCTCTGCAGAACCGCCACCTCATCAAACTCACATCAGAATCAAGCATAACACTTGCTGTTCTGAACTCAGCCAAGCCTCCGTCTTCAGCAGGTAAAACGTCCTTTTTTTTTTTTTTTTCAAACCGAAGCCTCTCTCGGTTCCACCTCCTTTGCTTCAGTCGAATGCTTCGGCTCCACCCTTTACTTCAGTCGAATGCATCTTAAGAGCAGGAATTGTACCTTTGTCGTTGTTTCATGTGAAATCCACTTTATTCTACCTACACTGAAGTCCAAATCAAAAGCTGCCCCAACTGTAGCCGAATAGATCAATTACTCTCGGTAGCTTCACAGGACTTGTGCACTATCGGACTTGTGCTTTATTTAAAGGTTCTACCAAATCAATCATTGAGAGCCAATCACAGCCACCTTAAACTCCAAAAAGTCCACTGCATATTTTCTTTCTACAAACTAAAACAACAACCCAAATAGTTATAAAGCCCACCTCCCTTTCTCACAATTTCAACCCAAAATCACTACAACAATTCAGTTCCACTAAAAGAAAGAAAGAAGGAACCGTAAGGGCAACACATCCTCAAGATTTGTTACAGCAAACTAAGTATCCTCAAATCCATTCCATAATCCAATCTTTACACTTCTATAAACCAACACCATTTCATCAAATCCAAACCCAAAACAGTAGACTCCCCACTTGAATTTATTTCACTGCTTGCATTAATTAGCATCAATAAGTGTGATGGTAACATGTTTCCTATTAGTTAAAATTGTGGATTATTTGTTTCATTTTCATTATGAAAAAAAAAAGAGATGTTTCAAAAAAAAAAAAAAAAAGAGAGATTTCAAAAAAGAAAAAGAGATGAAAAAAAGAGTGTTTTGTGCAATCTCTGTCACCGCCGAAATGCAAAGGTATAACTCTTTTGACACCGGACTGGAGGGGGCTCGATGAATCCACGTCGAAGATCCGGTGACAGTCGTCAAACACCACTCCAAGAACTCCTTGGAGCAAGAACACCACCTAAGAACAATCTTAGGATACAGAAATTTAGAACAGAGTAAAAACTCTAATTTTATTAATCTTCAACTCTCCTCTAATACAAGACACTCGTCTATATTTATAGACTTCAGGTAGCCACATAATAGGCTACACAAGAGATTGAGCTACACCAATTACTAATAAGAAAATACAATTTATTTATATGGACACTCCTGCGTCATATTTGATCCCTAAAACTTTGAGAACCCGCCTTCGACGCTAGCAACGCGACAAAACGACCACATATACATATTTTTTCTTAGCGTGGTGGGAGGAAGTCCGTTGCGGTGCTCTCGGCGAAACGGGTAATCACCTAAAATCCCTTCTTCGGCGTTCATGGCGCACAAGAAAATCTTCTATACACGTTTTTCTTAGCGTTGTGGGATGGGAACCCAGTGCGATGCGTATGACGAAGTGGGAATACTCATAAGTACCGTCTTGCAAGGAAACAACTGTTTTTCTTTTACAACAGGTGCCGAAGACCCATACACGCTTTTCTTAGCGTGGTGGGGGGACGAAAAAAATACGGCCGCGGTGTCCAAGAACACCTACCATACATGTTTTTCTTAGCGTGGTGGAAAGCCCAGTTTCCCGTAGTTTACCCTAAACGGGAGAGACATCGGGAGGCTGCCGAAATTTTCACTAAATCACAGGACTTTGACAAAATTTGAACAATCTGAATTTGAGATTGGACTCAAACTTCAACAACATTTGGACAACATGAAACTTATGAGCTTGGACTTGAATCAAATTTGATAAATACTTAAACTAAAAGTTTAATAAAAAAAATTGAGGTTCATGAATTATAAGGATAATAAAATCAAAAGGAAATGAACAAGCAAGGATATATGCATGAATGATTTGCAAGCTTTGACAAGTTAATTTCAAATAACAACAATTGACTTGTGATGATCGCCTCGATTAGAATGAAGATAACGAGGGGTTTAATATCAAGTACACCATGTAAATTGCAAATTGCTTTTAAAAAAAATAAAGAACTTGTAAGTATCATTCTCTTTGCAAGTGACAAGAAGAGTTTGAATGACACAGCTTGACTTCAATGCCATGATATAGAAACTTCTTGGGGTCATGGTAATTGATTTGGGATATTAGACATGACTCATTCCCAAGCAACAATAAGCAAGAATTGTAATAAATGGGGCAATGTGCTTACAAGCATCATTACAAAACTACAAGAAACTCGTAACGAACAAGTCTTCAAACATGAGCTTGCGAGTTAACATGACAAACTCCTGCAAGTACAAGTCATTCACATATGACAAATGATAATGAAATTCATGCAATAGATTGACTGGAGATAGTTGTAACGACTACAAAGATATGTGATGGATATGATAACATCTTTATAGTCAATATCATCACCTAAACAAGAAAATACGATCTTACAAATAAAATTATGATTGCATGAGCATGACGAGGATGCAAATACTGAACGATAATTATGATCATTCATGCTTCAAGTGAAGAATCAATGATGGGCAAGACACCAATATGGCTTGTCTATGCATATCAATTGATGAAATTGAAGGAGATGTGCAGCTTAATTGCAACTCATGAAGCAGAGCCATGGAGAACTCTTTATCTGATGCAAATATGAAGTTTGAGGAGTTTAGAGAGAAAGTGGTAGTTCTAGAAGATTTGTGCAAGTCAATAAATGCCACATCTTATGGTTTATGATAACATGAAGTCAAATACAACATATCTTGCAAGAAACAAAGGACATGAATACACCTGTCTTTTACAACAAGAGACCAAGATGTGATGAATGTAGCAATGCTCCAAGACCAACATCAAGATACAAATGAAGATATCAAACCCCGCAACCAATGAGACTATAGAAGGAATATACAATCTAGTTATAGACAAATATACAAGGAGCCTGCAACAAGTGCTAAGATACTTATACAACTTGTGATAAGGCAGTGGCAAGTAGATGCACCCATCTCCTACAAGTAGAGGGATTCAACATGCAATGAACTGAAAGACATGACGTGTTTTGAATAGTTCGAGGAGAATACAGCTCTCATGCAATTTATATAGTGCAATAGCAGAAAAAACACACCAGTCATCTACCAACAAAAGCAAAGGATGCATAGCAAATACAAATTTTCAAAGACCCAGTATGCATTCAATATGTATGTTGCCTATAAGCAAAATCCAAGAGAACCGCAACAAATGCAAGCACTTATGGGTTAAAGCAGAAGATTCATTAGTGCACTATGATCCACCTACAGAAAGCAACATGTAGTGCACGACAATCCACCTGTATAAAGAAGCAAACAACTCAATCCAAAAGCTGCTACAAAATGTCACCGGATCCACAACATTCATACAAGCGGACAGAAGACGTTTATAAATATTATAAAATACCCTATCATATGCATCATAATTTGTATGCACATAGGTACACTGAAATGCACGTGTAACCATACACCCGCATGGGCCCCGATGAGTGTATTATTGATACACACGAGACGTCTAGGGATAAATGATGAATCTAAGTTCGAACATGATCCTTCTCGACACGGTTCGAATTATTAAATAAATATGTGGTCACGAGGTCAATTGGTATATTTATTTTATACATTCATATTAGGCCTTCAAGACCCTTTATAAGAAAGATTCATCGATACAATCATTCACCCGCATGACCCCCAGCGAGCGTGATGTATTCATACACGTGACGTCTAGGAATGTTGCGCGGGTCAATAAATTTGAACCCGGTCCTCCTAAGAAAATAAATGGGAGCCGACAAGATTCAACAAATAATTATAAAATGCCCCCACATGGGCTCCTGCGGTAGTGTAGGAACACACGTGACGTCTAGGGATGCTGCGCGGGTCCATAAGTGAATTCAAGTTCGAAACCAATCCTTATATGTGGATCAATATGAGTCAACAGGGTTCGAACCATCAAACAAATATACGGTTACGGCGACCGGTATATTTATCTTAATATATTCATATTAGGCCTTCAAAACCTATAACAATGAGAATTCACTAACAAAAGCATAAAGCCTACGAAACACGATCCTCTGTCGGCAGCTCGACAGAGTTGACAAGGTTTATCCACAAAATACAAATATTTTCAAATAGAAATGACCTCAAACACCCCGATGATGGCCGTGTTGAATGCAGATCTCAACCGAAGGGGTTAATTTCAAATATTTTCAAATGTCACTCGAAATACTCGAAGATCCAGAAATCTCCAAAAATTTCAAAAATTTGAATATTTAAAACTAAAATAAATCCATTAAAACACTTAAATAAAATCCATCCACCCTCTGCAATAGTTTACCGAGGTAAACAAATTGGAAAACTACTTCAGCTCACATAAAGCTAATGCTTGAGAATTGAGATATGAATCAATAGGATATGATCGATAGGGCACAAAGCTATCTGTCAGCTAAGATGAATTCAAATTTATCCCCTTAGACAAACATTTACCCCAGGTTTATAAGGTCACCTTGGACGAAGCAACCCAAGGATGCCGACAAGGATTCTTCTGTCAGGTTAGGTCGATTACCTCCTTTGACTAAGCAGACCAGGCACCACGATCGCCCGGGACGACGGAACCATGGGGTCTTGACCAGGTCCATCATCCATTCCCCCACCATCTGCTTTAAGTGCAAGATGATGAAATTTCTAATTTTAAATATCAAATCTTTCAACTCTTCAAACTTTTCAAATCTTAATGTTCATTGCTGCTACTATATACCAGATACACGTATCTCTATGTATCTGATTGATGACTAGCCTTAATCGAAAGTTCTCTCTCGTTATCGGAAGGGGTAATTAACTATAGGGCCTTGCGCCTATAGGAAACCAGAACTCAGATCATAAACTCCTCGCAAAAGGAGGGTGAAATCTCTGGGTAGTGTCTTATCTTCAAACCCATCTACCTTCCAAAATTTATCCCGGAACTTATTTCGTTAAAACTCCCTCGAAAAGAGAAAAATAACAGCAGGCGCAGTCCGAGGCCGAATTTTTGGAGCCCACAACTTCCACTACTAGAACATTTATGCTATGAATCATAGTAAGAAGAATTTCCTATCATCTCTTTCATATTTCTTTGTGTGATATATTTCGTGGTGGCAAACTTCTTTAATTAATATATACATACATTTTTCACTTTATCATGTACTTTTACACGGTCCCATATGGACATGCATGCAGGCTAGGTGATCCTTCAACCTCTTGACACCACCAGTTATGTGCTTCTCATAGAAATTATATTTCATATAAATATATCCCTTCTTCGCACCTTCGTCTGATACATTAAATTAAGTTTAATATTTTTATGCAGTAACTTTCTTTCTTGTGTCACTAGCCTTAATAATAATTGATAGAAATAAATAATTAACATCAGATAAAAAAATATAAATTTAATCATAAATTGATAATATATATAAAATTTTTCACGAAAAAATTTACAAATCTCATGTACTAGAAATAATAACATATAAATGATTTTATATTTACAATTCTACTATTTTATATTTTAATAGCACAATAACTTATTATTTATTTATCCTCTTTAGTCTTTATTTACAGAGATAACAGAAGCTCGTGGAAGGTGAACGACAAAAGCAAAATCAAAGTTGGATATATGAAATTTACATATGAACATACTATTGTATTATGTACGGAAAGATATATAGGTATAATCAAAGCTTTATTTGGCTACATTTATGAATATTCAATTTATTTTTAGAATACATCATTTGCATAAATTTATATTAAAAAAAATTTTAAATATTTTTTATTTTAAAATTATAATTATAATATATTATAATATATTTCAATAGTTTCTGGTCAATATTTTTATTTTAAAATCATAAATATAAAGTATTAAATTATTTTTAAACTCGTATCTAAATGTATTATATTTTTTTACAAAAGTGATCTATGAAAGCTTTAGAATTATTATGAGCATGGGAGAATGTAATGTCAAAGTGAATTAAGTATAATTATTTATGCAATAGCTATAAAAATCCATTCAAACTCAATTAAACTATTCAAAAATAATATAATAAGTTATCCAAACCAATCAAAATTAATATAGAAAATCATCATAAATTGATAATTAATTTCGTCAAAACCTATAATAACAAAAGAATCACCACCATGATTCTGAAGATGAAGCATTTTTTAATGGAGAACGATAATAATAAATATTCAAATCAACTCTAAACCAAATATAACTGAAGTATTTTATCATAATTTGTATGTCATAAAATTCATATAGATTACGGGAAGTAGACGAATATTAACAATGAAAGGGAGTTGGAGAAATAAATCGTTACCTTCGCGGAGAGGTAATTCATCGAGAAGAAGGTGGATGCTGAAGTTGACAATCAGGCGATGATGAAGCAAATGACGGGAAGAATAATCGTTACCTACATTACAGCCGTAGGAAATGAACCGTTCGATTACAGGAAGCAGGAGAAGAGAAAACAATTAAGAAATAAATTGTTACCTACGTGGAGTGGCACGTCGAAGTCGAAAGAAGGTGGTTGTTGTTAAGGGAAATAACAACTTTAAAAAAGGGTTATTTACCAAGTTGGTTGTTGTTAGGGGAAATAGGAAGGTGACTGCTATCGAAGAGATGCGTCAAAATCAAAATCAATTAGGAAATACTCCCCTCACGTCTGAAGATGAAGCAAACGACAAGAATGAGAAGAAAATTAGGCAAAGATGAAGAAAATAACGGGGGGAAGAAATATAGAGGTACGAATCGGGAATGGGAACCTTACCTCTGCCTCCAGGTATGTCAAACTCGACCGAACTTGGCTGTCGAAGTCGACGGAGTTTGCTTTCGCCTTTCAATTCTCACACGAAGTAGATACTATAATCTTATATGCGACCCTTATACGACTCAACTGCGTGCTACTATATGGCATTTACATATAAACCAAATAAATCGAGGCAGTGCCTCGTTATGCCTCGAGGCTTTACACTCTTATGCGTACGCCCTGCGCGAAAAAATCGCACGCTCCACCCGACCCTTCTAGGCTTAAGCCTCAACGCGTATGGCTTCCGCCTCAACGCGTATGGCTTCCGCCTCAACATGAGGGGCACCTCAATGCGGACGCCTCGTCCGCCATTTTATTCGATGCTATAAATAAGTTGGTTTCTTATAATTCATGCCTAATTGTTTTTTATAGTTCTAGTTTTACCATCAAGGATTAGATGAGGAATCACACACATCTCCAAGGCATGTCTCATCAACAAATGTATTAAATTAAATCCACCAGACCTACCTCAGTTCCACATTCTACTCTCATCACCACTTCATCTACTTCAAAGCTCTGGCAGCACAAATTCAATCATCCTTTTGTTTTTATACAATCTCAGTTGGAATCAACCACAATCAACATCTGCATCTCTCAAAATAACTCACTGTGACTCTTGAGCACTAGCAAAGGGTCACAAAATATCTTTCTCTAGTTCTCTTTCTCATATTGAGAACCTTTGGAACTGATAAATACTAATGTATAGGGTCCTTATCCAATTTTGTCTATGCAAGAATATAAATATTATCTTTTATTTGTGGATGATTTCTCTCATTAGAGTTGGGTGTATCTTATATGAACAAAATTCGAAACAACCTCCTAATTTTTATATTTCAAAGCTTTAGATAAACATAAATTCAATAAATTCATCATTCTGATGGTGGAGGAGTATATCAATAAAAGCCTTCAAATTATACTACACAATATTGGCATTGTTCAATAATTAAATTGTCCTCGCACAATCAAACAAAATGGCGTCGTTGAACATAACTCTAATGACCTTGATGCTAAAATTCCATTTTAATTCTTGGTGGATACTTTCTTAAAAGCCCTTTATCTTATTAGTTGGTTTCCATCCTTGGCTACCACTAAATGTTCTCCTTATCAATAACTCTATAATAAAACAGCCACCTACAATCATCTTAAGATTATTTGCTGCTTATGTTATCCGTGCTTACCCACTGTTTTAGAGGATAAATTTGAACAAAAATCCTATCCATGCATATTTTTTGGGTATGTTTCCAGCTATAAATGATACAATTATTACAATCTTAAACAAAGTTATTTTCTCACCCCATGGCAAATTTTTGGGACATCTTTTCCTTTCACTCAATCACTATCTCTACTCACTCTTCATTCCTCAGCCATTTCATCCACCATCAATCCTTGTTCCCACCTGCAGTTGGCCAAATCAATCTCAGCAGCCTCAAAGTTTTCGATGCATCAACCTGCCCATTCCTCCATTTCATATCCCTAAGCTGTTCCTCCCTCTCCCAATACTAATCTACCTCCGAGAGAAATTACATCTTCTTCTTAGCCTTCTATGCCTCCACCATCTACCCAATCACATCTAATGGTAGCGACACTGCAGACTAGTACTCTAAAATCAAAATAAATTGTGAGCATGTCATATTGCCCAAATAATTCTGATCCAACTTGTTACTCAAAATCTGTCAAGAAAAAAGTGTGAGATCAAGCTATGTCTGAAGAGTTCGAAGTTCTTAAAGCTCAGGGTAAGTAGATTTTTGTTCCACTGTATACCTCACAAAATGTGTTAGGCTTCAAATGAATTTATAGGACCAATATAATTATGATGGGACCATTGCCAGACACAAAGCTAAGCTTGTAGCTCAAGGCTTTAAGCAAGAGTATGGTTTAGACTATTTTGATACCTTTAGTCCAGTAGCAAAGTCACCAAACATTATTTTGTCTGCGGACAATACTTTAAGTGGAAAATTCTACAATTGCATGTGTCAAATACGTTCTTACATGGTAAGCTAAATGACTTCGGCGTGGGGTTTTCAAGTTCCACAACATCCAGATTATGTTTGTCTTCTAAGGAATTCTATTTTTGGACTAAAACAATCTCTAAAACAATGGTTTGCTACTTTTTCCACTCGCTCGCTTCAATTTTGTTTTAAAACAAGATAAACCGATCCTTCCTTTTTGATTTATAACAAAGGCAGCACTTATTTGTATATTTTAATATAGAGACAAGGATCAAAATGGTTCTTAAACTCTTTATGAAAGATCAAAATAGTCCCCAACTATATTAAAGAATAATTTTTGTCCCTCAACTCCTTAAAGAGGAACAAAATATTTCCACAATGGGATTATTTTGATTCCTTTTAAAGACTTGAGGGACCAAAATGGTACTTTAATATAGTTGGGACCATTTTGGTCATTCATAAAGAGTCAAGGAAAATCATTCTCTCTTTTAATATACATGGATGACATTCTCTTGGCTAGAAATAATTATAGCCTTAGAGAATAGCTTCTCGTTGATCTACATAATGCTTTTAAGCTTATAATTCTTGACATTCTAAGCTACTTTCTTAGCATTAAGCTCCTCAATACACCTACCAACATTCATCTTACTCATCAAAATATGCTGCTAAATTGTTAAAAGAAGGCATGGCTAACTGCAACTCCATTTCTACTCCAATGCCACTAAAATCTTTTCTTCAACTGACAACAGTGACCTATACTCAAGTGTTGAACATTATAGACACATTGTTGAATCCCTGTAGTATTTAACCATCACTCAACCCGACATTTCCTCTAAGTAAATAAACTTTGTCAATATATGAATAATTCATCTAAACACTTGCAATTAGCTTCTTAAAAGTATTCTTCGATACCTTAAAGGTACTCTATCTTTTGGTTTACCAATTAACCCAAGCAATCTTATACTTCATGCATATTTAGATTCAGATTGAGCTGGTGATCCTATGGATAGAAAATATATCACTTACTATTGTACCTATCTTGGAACTATATTAATCTCATGGCATGTTAAGAAGTAAAAGACAATAGTTCAGTCATTTACTAAAGCTAAATATCGAGCTTTAGTCACATTAGCCACTAATCTTATTTGGACACTTGCTTCAGGAATTTTACATATACATCTTGCATTCCACCTCTCTATTATGTAACAAAGTATCGGCAATTGCTCTTGCTAATAATTCAATTTTTTATATAAGAATTAAACATATTAAAATTGATTTTCACTTCATTCGAGATTGCATTAAAAACACTACTCTTATAGTTCATCGTATCAAAATAGATGATCAAATTGTTAGCATATTTACCAAAGCATTGCCAGTCAAATATTTTCTATAGTTGTGTGCCAAGTAACAATCAATGAAAATATTGTTAACTTATGATAAGCAGACCGGATATGTAGGCATACTAATGATATACAGCTTATGGTTGCTTTCTCTGCCCTGATCAAGCACCTTCATTTTGCAACCAATCCTCACCGTGGATGCCTAACCGCCTCCATCATATCATTCATTGCTTCCATCTTTTCTCTGTTATGTTCTAACCTTGCTGTATTTGTGTATCACGGTGAGGACTATGGAAACTTGTCAAAAAGGGCTTCCTTCTACCTTCGTTTTCTCTTTTCATTTTATTATGTAAGGTTGGAGATTTCTGTGATTCTCAACATTAAGTTTGCTGGATATCCAAAGGCAAATTTGAATATAAGGAAATCATTGGACAAACATGCAAGGAGGGATGGAGGGAGACACAAAGAGTACAAATCAAATGCCTTTAAATAATTACTTTTTAAAGTCGAGAAATAGAGAAAATACATCCACTTTGACTAAACCAACAGACAAGAAAAATTCGACAAGCTTGACACCAAAAACAACTGAACTCCCACATAGCTCAAAAGTTGAATGCGCCCCGATTATATATCCCAAAATCCAAACTTCTTTTAACGGAGAACAATTAAAAAATCCCTAACAAAAGCCAATACAATTGAAATCACCATTACCTGTTGGCTAGCGGCCACGACAAAGACTGGAATAGCGAAGACGATCGCCTCGACTCCGATCGCCGTGAGAAATCTTGAAATTCCTAGGGTTTGATCGGCCTCTACGAGAAGACACCGGCGTCGCCTCCCAGCTCGGGCTCTAAAGTCTAACCGCGTAACAGGCGCCAGGAACAGAAAGTTTAGTGAGTTGATGACTCACACAAATCTCTCACTCGAGTTAAAAATGGCAGAAACTCTGATCTCGTCACGTGGATGTCCGTGATCCCCTTCGGATATTGTATGAAAAAATTAAAAATAAAATAAAATAATAAATAAATATCCTCTTTTTTAATTAATATTTTGATGGAATATCTTATTAGATTTTTTAAAATTTATGAGGAAGTTTCAATCCGTTGGATTGACCTAAAATTAAAAATAAAATTTTAGAGTTCAATGATACTGAGCTTATATTAAAAATGAAAAGAAAAAGGCATAAAATCTCTATTTTTTAAATATATTTTGAATTTATATGCTACATATTATCACTTAATATAATTAAATTACTAAAATATAAATAAATCAATAAAATTAAATAATCAGAATAATCTCAGAAAAATATTATGAATATATGATAATAGTTATATTTATCTAACAATTCAATCATTTAATTATATAATTTAATAATTTAATTATATTGAATGATAATATGTGACACATAAAATTAAGAACATATATAATAAAAATAATCTCATCCTGATACAAAATCTATCAACATAATCTTGATCACTGTTTATCAGTTCAAATGAGGAGCAATTATTACGTCCGGTGAAATCCGAACGTATATGAATATATGCCTAGCAATATCGAGTTTTAGGTGACATGGCGCGTGGTTATTGGTCTCTGAACGCATTCGGACACCGGACGTAATAATTGCTCTCAAATGAGAGATGAATCATCCAATTACCCTTCTCATTTCATGACATGAAATAAAAAAATTTGTTCATATTGACCCGAATTATTAGATTGAGCTAATTGATTTTTTTTAAAATATGAGATCTAAACTCAATAAATTAAGGAAAGAAAATTATATTAAAAAATACAAAGTTATGCTATGTTCAATAAGATGGGGAGAAACCAATTGAAAAAAAAAAAAAAAGAATGAAACAATAAACTATAAAGCCTTGATTCAATTCCACACAACTAAGATTCAAATTATTTTTAAAGGAAAGCCAAAACCTTGAAGATAAGGGTGTGAATAAGTAGAATATGAGCTATATTCAACTTGATTAGTTTGAAGTTTTGACTATTAATAAAAAAGTCCTAGATTAAAGTCATGTAAGAATTTGACTTAATTGATTTAAATTTTCCAAAAAAAATTGAATATGAGCTAGATTGACATGTGTTCACTTTTAACTAATTCTATTTTTATTTTATTTGAATCAACTTGTACTTAAAATTATTCGTAAACATCAAATTCATGCTCAATTCTTTCAAACTTTGACAAAATTATTAGGTTCGAATTATGAAAATTTTAAATTTTAAGACTAATCATACACAAAACATAATATTTATTTATAAGTCGAACTTTTTTTTTAGAACAAAGACATCTACCCACTGCCACCCCATAAGAGTTGGCGTAATTAATCTCTCAACAAGTCTATCAACAACCAACCCCACAGGTGCAAAATCCGCTGTTATTTTCTCCCCGCTTAAGGGGTCGCACCGCATGAGAAGGGAATCGAACATAGGTTGGAGAATCCCCCAACCATGCTCGCCCACCAACCCAACTAAATACGACGGAGTTTAATAAGTCAAAAACAAAATTGAACAAATATATGTTTGCATTCAAATTATTTAAAAAAATATATATGCTTAAAATATTCATTTGAACTCAGCTCATTTTCATAACAAGCAAACATAATAAGATCTTCATAGATAGCCAAACACAAATTATTCATTGACAACAAACATTTTTAACAGTCCGGCAGAAGAAAAATAACAATTCTCAATTGTCACTCACAATTCTGAGTCTTAAAGGATATTATTACCTCTTTACAAAAAAAGAAAAATTAGACAATCATCTCATAAGTCCCCAACCTCCTCTCCATCAAAAGAAAATATTAAATCGATAGCCCACCATCACCCAACATTTAAAATAACAATCCTCAATTGTCATTGGCTCTGACCACTGTCTCCTTATTACTATGGTCATTCAAGATTAGTCTCTCGTGTACAATTACGATCCGTCCAACCATAATCTCCCGCCGACTATGATCTAGTTGTCCAACGTTACACAATGGTCCGCCGACTAAGTTCAAATGAATATTTTAAGCATATATATTAAATTATTTTAAGCACCTAAACCAAAATTTAAAATTCTTTTCGACTCTCATACGCAAACAACTATAAGTCTAACATCCATATACCACCATCATCTTATGCTCGTCTTCCCAATCGTCTGATCCCCCTCCTATCAAGAGAATTATAAAATCAATTGCCCATCATAGCCCGACTTTCGTCATTCCTAGCCAATGAATGTTCAACGTCCTTTAATGTTTGACTTATGATATGAGTTACTATATCCTCGATCTCCCCTCCTATCGCCATAACAGTCGAATTGACCGCCACCATCGTCTGACTTCTAACACTCCAAATCTATTATTGGAGTATGATGCCTACCAATGATTAGCATCCAACATCTATCAACCACCGATGTATGACGCCTATCTTACCAATAGTCTAATAAATATTTCATCCTATGACCTATCAAAAAAAAGACCAATTTGACCATTCATTGCTTATCAACTTTTAAAGCTCATTGTCAAACCAATCTAATGTGTCGGGTCCGACACTAACCATCAACATCACACCGTCGCCATCTTTCCTAATAAAATTCCCCTCTTATCTAGAGAATGACCAATTTGATTGCCCATCATCATCTAATTTCCAATGTTTCTCATCAAGCATAACCTAAATGACAGCTAAAGAATAATTTCCAACAATCACTAATGCCATCTATATTATAGTATGATTATCATTATATTTAGAAAGAATCACATATGTTATAATCTTTCACTCACATTACTGAATTTATTTCAACTAAGCTAAGTCCCATAATATTTTCCTATTACCAAGTCTTCCACCAAAAAATTAATCTCTTGTGTGTGTTGCTGTGCATGTTAAATTATCAATATCACCGTTGATTTTTCATCACTCAAAAAATCTGCAAATACTAATTTGGATCTAAATGGCACAGTTAGTACAGCACACAAGACAATTGGTTGGGAAAATGAAGTCTTGTTTAGAGCTCAAGCTAGCCAAACCTAGGCCCAAGCAGTATTAATAAGATCAGATCTCAAAAAACTCTTCTGAATCAATTAAACATGATCTCTGATTAGAACAATGTACAATGGTGGAGATCACAAGGCTTTATAGCAAAGTGATCAGTAATCATTGTGATGGACAAGCATGTTTAATGAAACTGTTTGTGCTTAAGGACACCAATCATCCTTAAGCCAAACAGTAATGGACTGCTAGTAATAACATTTAAAATCATGATGGAATGAAAATTTTAACTAAAATTGACCTTTATCAGCAGCACTGGCTACTATAGCTCGGCGAGCAACAGCAGAAGATGGCCTCCCAACTGATTCCAGTATCCTACTGAATACCACCTTGGTAGGTATACATGTTACTAGAGGCATTGATCCATCTGCTTCGATCAACCCACCCAAGCCAGCACTTCCACTATTGAGTTTCTTCTCAGAAACAAAAGAAGAGAGTGCACGTGTTTTCTGGCTGGAAGATAGGTTCACTGTTTTAAGAGGTTTTCTCTGAAACCTACCTGATGCTGATCGATGCGCATAGTAGAATCTCTTCTTCTTCGCTTCTGGAGCCGAGAAGTCCAACTGAGATTTTCCATCGGTGAATGAGTGGTTTGATCGATCGGCATTTGATCGAGGGAGCCGGTGCATGGAAGTTCTTTTAGCAGTTTTCCATATAGGAGGAGCTGCTGCTGTTTCTTCAAACTCATTTGATGGAAGAAGCAGATCAGTAGATCCATCTTCTAGCACTTCAATATGGACAGGATGCCCTACAATTGCCATGCCATTTAGCTTGCTCATTAGAGAAACCAAAGGGACATGCTCTCCTTGATATCTTGCTTGAACCTTCAAATCTACATCTACCAACATTGGGATCATTCTGTAGCTAAAAGGGGTGGTGTAAAATTGGTCAAGATTATATCCAGGATCTTCCCAGTATGCCTTCCACATCTGAAATGGTCTCACAGTTCCCCAGCCTGGCTCAGATATCAAGTGTTGGTCATCATCTGAATCAATAAAATCACTATGTTGTCTCTCCAAGTCCTCTCTCTTGTTCCCTGATCCAGTAAACATCTCCTCCTCTGTATCATAAAAAATCTCTTTTTCAGATGAAAATTCAGGTCCAGTTGCAGGTGTTGCTGCCGAGTCAAATTTACCAATGTTGTAGGAAGTTTTTGTCTTGCCTTCAGGTGATGTTTCTCTAAATTGAAAATTGAATTTGTCTGGGCCGCCTATGTTCTTTCCATCCGCATATTCATGGAGCCTCTTTGATATAATTCGATTGTTGCGCTTTCCTTTGAGATGCCAGTGTGACATGCCCCTCTCAATAGAACTTTCACCAGTCTGTTTTAAAGGTTGAGTGACACCTAGAAATCAGATTAATCAATTGATACTTCAATTAGAAAAATGACAGCACGGAAGAAAACAATCAAGCATTGGAAATAGAGCATGGAATGGACAGCAAGTTACTTGGTCCACTCATAACAACATAAATTCACATGGTAATCATAAAAGCTCCAAAATATATTTAGTCCCAATTGCTTGCTGTTTTTGTGCTCTAACTCTCGCCTTCTGGTGGGAGAAACTGATACGAGAAAAAACAGGGAACCGGTTTACAAAAACCTGAGAGAGAGAAAGTTCTTCGTGGCTGTTCTGCAGAAATTGGAAAACTGAGAGTTTTCTGGAATTCTGTCTTATTTACAGAATTCTGATAAAACTTTGGTTTCTTGAAAGCTGCAGAGACTGGCTGTATGGGAAGGAACCCAATTCCTGAGAGTTGCTAGTTGAGGACAGCAGGAAGCCAAAGGAAGGGAGCCGCAGATGTTGGGGCTGGTTCTTGAAGGCCTGGTTCTGGCGGCAGAAATGGCCTGGAAGGCTGAGATTGCATCCTGCTGGTTGCTATGGGCGGTTGCCAGGGAAGGAAGGGAGGACCAGGCCTTGGGAAAGGGCGGGATGGTTGAGAGATGGAGGAAAAGAGGAGGTGCAGTTCTTGAAAACTCCAAGACAGAACCTGTGGCTGAGAACTGGGCTGCAATCTGGAGTCTGGCAGCTGGAAATGAAGGCCCAGTTGATGCCCGAAGAAGATCTGGAGCTGGAGACTGGCTGGCCGAATCTTGGCAGCTGACTGCTTGTTGTGGACAGCGCCAAGGGGAAAGAAAGGAGGTTCTGTGATTGAGCTGGATGGCTAGAGGGAGTTTTGTGGATCTTGAATTCTACAAGACAAACCTGCGACTGAGAGGGAGAGAGAGAAAGGTCTCTGCTGAGACCTGAAGGAAGTGAGGTTCTTGGAGACTCCAAGAGGGAGACAACACTCTTGAAGCATTTTCTAAATTCCCTACAATTTTGCATCTTATTATATTGATAAACCTAAAGTTATAAAGAGCTAGAATATGAGCATATCCAAAGGGAGACAACACTCCTAGTTTAGGATCAAACGCTTTTGTCTCAGTAGCTTATTTGGTTTTGAAGACAAACATCTGCGGAACAAGCTAACATCCTTCTTTGACCTATTATATGTTGCTAACAATTCTGAGTAACGAATATTTTAAATCACTCTCTCAATGTGAGAGTATGTGATTTTGGACAGGATCGTTCTCTTAACTGTTCTTTAAAATCTTAGCTAAATACTATAGTCAATAAAAGCTCTAAAAGAGGAACAATTATTAGGTCCTCCGACCGGACGTAGAGGAACGTCCGGTCGGCACTAAAATCCCACCAAAAAACTATGTATTTGCTCAGTATTGCTAGGTATTATTTGGTAATAATGAGGAATACCGCTCTGTGAAGACCAATACCGAGTTATACCGAGCAATACAAAAAAATACCGAGTTTTTTCTAGGAAGGAAAAACTCGGTATTTTTTTGTATAACTCGGTATTGCTCGGTATAGCTCGGTATAACTCGGTATTGGGGCTTCACATGATGGTATTCCTCATTATTGTTTGGTGTTGCTCGGTATTTCTCATTTTTTGGCGCGATTTTAGCTCCGACCGGACGTAGCTCTACGTCCGGTCGGAAGACCTAATAATTGTTCCTAAAAGAAAAGCCCCTCCTACCAAGTAAAGATCAAAGTTTTTACAGTTCACAAGGATGACTTGGTGGGTAGGTTTCTCCCAGGTGAATGCTCTTAGTGCAAGCTAACGTCCTTTCCGGTTCACATATTAGAAAAGAACAGTTCCTCTCCAACTCCACTTAAAAAAAAAATCTGGCAAGCTGAAAGCACATTAAATTCTCCGACAAAAGTTCACGAGAAAAGTCCCTCAGCATTAGACATTGGGATTTTGTTCACACGTAGACCAAGACCATGAAGTGATACAAACAGGACTTGTAAGGGATAAAAAAAATTTATGTAAAGCTTGCCACTTTAAGATTAATGAATCGCAAGAATTAAATGTAAGAATTCTCAATTGACATTTTGTTTTGACATGCAATAGCAAGTTAGGAGGACAAAACAACTAGAATAATATCAGAAAATACAGTAAAACCAAATATGTCATAATAAGAATCCCCGGGTTAATATTTAGAACTTTCACCTAGAGTTTCCTCTCACTCACACTCTATGAAAGGCTTTAGCGGAGAGAGACTTTCAGCAATCCAAATGACGTCACCAAGAGAGTAAGGACGCCGACGTTCTTGATCCACGAGAAGGTAGCCGGAGAAAAAGACGCAGGTGGACGTCCAACGAGTTGCCACTGTCCGGAGAGTCGTTGTTCGTCAATAGTCTCAGTTAGATGGAATAGTATGAGGTCAACGTAATCGTCGACGGAATCTTCTAGCTCCCAATCGGGGTTGAAGAACGACGACTGAAGGTGTCGATTTGCCCTTGAGAATCATACGCGAAATCGTGCTCGACTTCAGGATCGGCCATCCATGAATAAGGGATACTCCTTTCTTGGGATCCTTGGAGTCGGTGGCTTGTGAAGGAAGGAGGGAGGGGAGGAACAAGTGACTTGAGGGTTTCTAGTAGAGAGGGAAAGGGGGCGGGACGGCTAGGGTTTGGGTCGGGAATCCTTGGGTTTAGGGCTAGAGAGGTGGAATAAATACTTAGAAAATCTTAATTTAATTTCAAATTTTTCGAAGGGAGGGAAAGGGACTAATTTTGAATTCCAAATTATCCCAAATATGGCTATAGGGGCTGGCGGCTTAGGAGAGATTCATGGGGGAGTTTAATTGGGGTTAGGGATTAAATTGGAGAGATAAAAGGCAAGGGAAGGGGCTGACCATATGAGGAGAGAGAGATGATGTCTAGGTTCAATGTATGTGGGCCCTTGACTTTAATTAGTGATTGAAATCAAATCTAAAATTTAATTTTATATTTGATTTAATTAAAGGGGTTTCCTAAATTAGTTTTATCAATAAGAAAAGTGATTTAAATTCAAATATTAATTTGAATTCAAATAGGAAACTTTCTTAATCAATACTAAGCTATTTTAGGAAAGGGTTTAAGGGGAAAATTGAATTGAAATTCAAACTTGTGGGCACTAGTGGCCAGCAGCTTGGAGGCTTTGGGAGGCCGGCGACGTGGGGTGATGGGCGGCGGCAAGGGGAAAGGCCCTCGGTTTGAAGGGGGCAATGTGGTGGAGCTGTTGGGTGCGGGGAGTTGCGTAGGGAGCCGGCAAGTGTAGGGAAGATGGGGGAGGTGGTCGGATGTAAGGGGAAGGAAAAAGATAAGCCGCGAGTCTCTGACTCTTCCAAATACTGACAGGTATTGCAATCACCCTCACCTAGGATTTTATTTCTTCTCTCAAAGTTCATGACAATGAAGAAGACAAAAGCCGAAAATTGTATTCATTAAATCATCATCCAAATACAATAAAATGAAGCCTTATATATAGGTCTCAACATGACAAAAGAAAAGGACTAGAGTGCCCTTAGGGCTACAATAACAAGCTATTACCCATAGGAGTAAAATAAGAAAAATTGAAATATTAAAAAAAACAATACATAAAATGTATCAAAAATAAAGGCTCATGATCCTCGACGTCAATCTCCGATGCCTCCTTTGATAAACACGCCAAAATCTCCTACTGATGTCCTCATCGAACCATCTCCTTCTCATTTTTAGCTTATCAACTAGATAAATCTACAACCAAACAAACTTGAACAAAGAATCCAAATTTCTGTGAAAAAGAAAAGAAGCGAGAAATAAATTGGATGACAGTTACCGATTAAACCTCTATAACCATCAAATAAATGGTGCCATCATTGAACAAGTTGCAAAAGCAGTCTCAGGGCTCTAAATAAAGCAAAAAAATCATGTTTAAAATTTAATTTAAATTGTATAATAAATAAATCAAGCCAAAATAAGCAACTCAAAATACTTAGAAGTGTCAGAAGTCTCAGCAAAGCTGAACTATTGAAATTGAAGAGTAAATATATATAACCAAAGTACTAAACTCAAAAGTGCTTTCTCTTGCTATAAATGTTTCTCTCCATTAAAATCAAAACACCACATTCATTGAGCAAGGCGAAGCACAAAGATAACCAATGAAAGGGAGTAGTTATGTAAGAGAGAGACCATGAAGAAAGGACTTGCAAGAAATAAAGATAAATGTAATACAATAAATTAAATGGAAAAATAAAGCAGATACAGCTAATTACCTGATCTAAGTTTTGCTCCAGCCATCTCAAGTTCAGAATCTGTTGCAGAAGAATCAAAATCATTTTCTTCAGTCCATCTAGATGGTGTGCTCTCATTCGATATGCAACCAGGTTGTTGCAGCTGGTAAGCATTCCCAGAATCCGCAGGTGTTTTTTTCCATGAATGGCTGGAATAATCTAAAAGATCATCAGCATCGGGTGACGAATGTATGGTGCTGTTCTTCTGTGCATCATCGGCTATGTTGATAAAGTGTTCTTCTGTAGGCATTGTGTCACCACCGAGATCTTGGTGGGGCCGAAAGGAATGAGAAACCGATAACTTTGTACTATTCTGTAAAACTTTGACAAGAGGGCGACGCCTAGCCCGTTTTTTAGCAGGATTGTCATTAATTGCACTAGGCAGAAGATTTTTCCTTTTAGAAGCAGAGAAATTCTTGTCAATCGCTGCTTGACTTATATATCCAGAGTTAAGTCCACCGTGAGGAAGCAAATCACTGTGATCATCATCAGTAATATCAGAATTTCCCCCAGCAACAGAAAGAAAGAGCTTTCCTTTCGACTTAACAACTTCAGGACTGACATCTTCTACATTAATATGAGTTGAAATTTCATTCTTGTAATCCTCACTAATGCTTGTATTAGCCTTTCTGTTTCTATGTATAGGCAATGGATGGTCAAGATGGCATTCATCCAGTAATGAAGATATCTTTCTGGAAGATGTTTGAGATTCCTGGTTTGCTGGTAAGCCCGAAACATAAACTTCAGAAGAGTAATGATTTGATTCTCTTTCTGATAAGCCTAAAGTTTTATGACCTGCATGGCATGAGATAGCTTTGCTTTCCTGCTGCATTTCAAGCTGTTGTTTTTCAAGTTCAAGCGCATGCAGAATGGCATCTTCCCGACGTGCATATTTCTCCCTTTTCTTAATAGGAATACTATGAGAGGCCTCAGCCCTTTCTATAAATGCATCAAACTCTCCACATCGGAATGGCTTGACGCGTTTGGATTTCTCTAAATTATACCAATCTCTGTACGAAGAGATAAATTTGTGAGAAAAACGAAGAGGGTTAACAAATGGAGAAATGCACTAACTATTAGAAAGGAAAATCACTGGACAAAGGTAAAAGCCTAGTAATCTAAAGAGAGGTGCTGCTGCCATCTGGCCTGGCAAGCAATCTCAAAAGAAACATTAATTAATCTATTTACAAACACATGCAATAGAGTACACGTTTTAGATATCTTGGGTCTATTGTTCATAGTGATGGTGAAATAGATGAGAATATTATTAGTAGAATTTAAGTTGGATGGGGAGGAATGCAATGGGCTTGTTGTTGTGTGATAGAAAAAAGTCCCTCTCAAACTAAATGCAACGGGCTTGTTGTGTGATAGAAAAGTCCCTCTCAAACTAAGTGAAAATTATATAAGATGGTAGTGAGATCTGCAATGCTTTATGGTGCAGAATATTGGCCATTAAAAGAGAAGCATAATATTAAGTTAAGTGTTGCAGAGATGAGGATGCGAAAAGAGCATATACATGAAAAGGTTGGAGTAGCTCTAGTGGAAGATAAGATTAGAAAGAGTCGCCTTAGATAGTTTGGTCACATAAAACGGCGGCCTTACGATGACACTGTTAGAAAAGTAGATGTATTTGATTTGACTTATGTTAAAAAAGCTAGAGGTAGACCTAAAAGGACTTGGTTATAAAATATTAGAAATTGTCTTTCTTTATTAGATTTAGATGAAAATTTGACTCTTGATGGGACACAATGGAGAAAAATGATTCATGTAGCCGACCCCAGATGGTAGGATAAAGATTTGTTGTTGTTGTTGTTGTTGTTGTTGTTGTACAAACACATGCAATAGGCTAACAATGAGACTATGAGCAACGAGAGCTTCATCTCGATGGAATATACAAACCAGAACAGAAAAAATGAAGTTATAAGTTACATCAAAAAGCTAAGGCAGATCCTTCAACAATTGTAGTGAAGAATATATTTAGAACAAACATAAATGAAAATAAGGAGGATCTACATATGATATTTATTGATTTAGAAAAAGCATATGATAAAGTTCCAAGAGAAGTGTTATGGAGAGCTCTTGAAAAGAAAAGAGTCAATAATGCTTATATTCAAATCATTAAAGATATGTATGCAATAGCTATTACTTGTGTTCAAACACAAGGTGGATTGACCAAGTATTTCCCTATTTCGATTGGGTTACATCAAGGATCAGCCTTAAGCCCATATCTTTTTGCTTTAGTCATGGATGTTCTCACTAGAGATTTGTAAGAGGATGTACCTTGGTGTATGCTTTTTGCTTATGATATTCTTCTTGTTGATAAGACTAGAGAGGGAGTTGAAGGTAAACTTGAATTATGGAGGTCAACCTTAGAGTCTAAAGGTTTTCGCTTGAGTAGATTTAAACGGAATATATGGAGTGTAATTTTAGTAGTAATAGACCTAGTGAGGGGATTGTGACTTTGGGCAATCAAGTCATTAATAAGAGAACTGGAGGAATGCATCGGGCTTGTTATGTGATAGAAATGTACCCCACAAACTTAAGGGAAAATTCTATAAGATGATAGTGAGGCCTGCAATGCTTTATGGTGCCGAATGTTGGCCATTAAAAGAGAAGCATAATACTAAGCTAAGTGTGGCAAAGATGAGGATGCTCAGGTGGATGAGTGGCTTTACCCTTAGAGATAGGATACGAAATGAGCATATACGTGAAAAGGTTGGAGTAGCTCCAGTAGAAGAGAAGATTAGAGAGAGTAGCCTTAGATGGTTTGGTCGAATAAAACGGCGGCCTTCCGATGACCCGGTTAGGAGAGTAGAGGTATTAGATTTGACTTATGTTAAGAAAGGTAGGGGTAGACCTAAAAAGACTTGGTTAGAAAATATTAGGAATGACCTTTCTTTATTAGATTTAAACGAGAATTTGACTTTTAATATGACACAATTGAGAAAAAGGATTCATGTAGCCGACCCCATGTAGTGGGATAAAGGCTTGATGCTGTTGTTGTTGTTGTTATAAATGATATCCCCCGTTCACAAAAAACTTTGATATGTCATATAGAAGCTTCATAGAACAATTCACTTGTCAATCATATACAATAAAAACAGTTTTAATGAGGACAATCTTGTAAAGGAATTGTATGCCAAAATGATTTTATGCATTCAGCAGAAAACAAAATGGCAGTTCAATCAAACAACAGTCTGAGAAGAATAGCCCCATTTGGCATATTTTAAGCCTTCATATACAAAGAACTTCGCCATCATTTTTTTACCAATCCACTTATACAGGTTTGAAAAATGTAAATATATTTGATCTGTCTTCATCTTACACTTTATATAAAAGCAACTTCAAGTCTGCTAGTCAATAAGATAGGGAGAAATTAATACAATGTTAGCAATTGTGTTGTATGCAAAAAAAATATCTTTTGCCCGGCATAAAATGTCACAAAAGAAATGCATGAAGTTAGAGCAAATTACACAGACGCGCATGTAACCAAAGTAAGGGATATGATATTATGATGTAAGATCTGATAGGTGTAGAAATCACTAATGTAAACCTGAAATGAGACATAAAAAACACAATACCACAAATTTGTAACTTCCAATTTAAGAGAAGCATGTCATTTTTAATGCAAAATAAAAAGCTGCATTTTATTCATCCAAATGATAAGTTATCAAAATCTAAATTCCACATGAAGCCTGAGAAAAATTATAACAATTAAGAAGTATCAACTTGGCAAATATCTTAACATCACACACAAACCGATCATTAAACCATTTAGATGAACAATAGGATAGAAATCATCAAGCAAAAGATCTAGGACTCACGTCAGTACCAAAAAAATAATGCAGGAAAATTTTCATCAACGCTTGCAAAGCTCTCGAAGAATACACATCCAACAGCATGCATAATAATTGAGAAAATGGGAATTTATTCAACCATACAATGTCTTTCGCATTTCTAGACGATCGTATTTATAACTCAAAAAAGACTAAAATGGGTCGTTTGGTTTGATGTATAAAAGGTATAAAATAAAAAAGATAACATAAATTTTCATTTTTCAGGTGTTTGGTACGAAGCAAAACAAATACAAAATATTTCTAAGGAATTTAGAACACCTCGAAAGCTCATTTTTATGAGATTTG
This sequence comes from Dendrobium huoshanense, assembly GCA_016618105.1. Lineage (NCBI taxonomy): Eukaryota > Viridiplantae > Streptophyta > Magnoliopsida > Asparagales > Orchidaceae > Dendrobium > Dendrobium huoshanense. Next base: position 45,225,220 of record CM028350.1, on the reverse strand, counting down.
AATTTGTCCAAATCGGGTAAATTTGAAACTTATTGTCACATAACTCGCGACCTTGCCCTTTATGTGCTTCCTCCTTTTTTTTTTAGGTTGTTGTTCTTCTTTCTCACTAGACATTTGCAAGAGGATGTACCTTGGTGTATGCTTTTTGCTGATGATATTCTTTTTCTTGATAAGACTAGAGAGGGAGTTGAAGGTAAACTCGAATTATGGAGGTCAACTTTAGAGTCTAAAGGATTTCTCTTGAGTAGATCTAAAACTGAATATATGGAGTGTAATTTTAGGAGCAATAGACCTAGTGATGGGATTGTGACTTTGGGCGATCAAGTCATTAATAAGAGTACACATTTTAGATATCTTAGATCTATTGTTCAGAGAGATGGTGAAATTGATGAGGATATTATCAACATAATTCAAATTGGATGGTTGAAGTGGAGGAATGCATCGGGCTTATTATGCGATAGAAAAGTCCCATTAAACTTAAGTCAAAATTCTATAAGATGGTGGTGAGATCTGCAATGCTTTATGGTGCCTAATGTTGGCCATCAAAAGAGAAGCATAATACTAAGTTAAGTGTGGCAGAGATGAGGATGCTTAGGTGGATGAGTGGCTTGACCCTTAGAGATAGGATACGAAATGAGCATATGCGTGAAAAGGTTGGAGTAGCTCCAGTGGAAGATAAGATTAGAGAGAGTCGCCTTCGATGGTTTGGTCACATTAAACGGAGGCCTTTCGATGACCCGGTTAGGAAAGTTAAGGTATTAGGTTTGACTTATGTTAAGAAAGGTAGAGGTCGACCTAAAAAGACTTGGTTATAAAATATTATAAATAATCTTTCTTTATTAGATTTAAATGAGAATTTGACTTTTAACGGAAAAAGATTCATGTAGTTGACTCCACGTAGTGGGACAAAGGCTTGATGTTGTTGTTGTTGTTGTTGTTGTAAGTTGTTGTTCTTCTTTAAAAAAATAAGTCATTAATTATTTTTTAAATAAGCCTCATGCTCTTCTTCAAATAAAAAAGCCTATTGTTCAATTAATGCAGCTATCAATTGTTATTTTCCTGGGCAAGCTACTGTCCTACTTTCAAAAAAAAAAAGATCATTAAATATTTTTTTTTAAAACCTCCTACTCTTCTTCTAATAAAAAGTTCTTCTCTAAACCCCCTCAGCCAAACCCCGCCTCCCGTGAGCAAAGCTCATGACTTAATGTCCCAAGCAACCTCTTTCTCTAGCGAGCCCACTCTGTCGACCATGCATTTTGAACATCTCTAAGGAGGCATACTCACGAGCTGAGCTCGAGCCTACTGCAACTTCGGCGAGTCGAGTTCGAGCTCACCATATGAGCTCAATTTGAGCTCGAGCTTGAGCTTGAGTTCGAGCTTGCCCCTGCGTTGACGAGCCGAGCTCGAACTAACCCAAACTCGTGCTCGACTCGAATCGTTTACACCCTTATCTGCAACCAATAAGATCTTTAAAATTTTAAATAAAATTATGCATCATTGGTTAAAAAATACCCAATCATAACACATAGAACAAAAAAAAAATCACATAAATGACCTTTACATTGTAGAATTTTATAGTGGTTAACATTTGCTTTATCCAAGCTTGACTCTAAAATATCATATATTAATGCACCCACATAGAACGGATGGAACCTTAAACAACAAACAAGTGCCAACCATGACTTTAGGTAATTTGGCCAAATGCATTTTTCTAGTTGGCACTTCATGTACTTGATAATTATTGCAAAGCAACCATGTTATAATTGAGCATCCAAAAAACAAATACTAAGAATATCCTAAAACCCCGCCAAGTACTTCTAGCACTCAATATAAGTAAAACCATTGGGTATATAACTAACTTCTATTTTCCATAATTGAAGTAGATTCTACGAAACAAAGGAATGGAAAAAGCATATTCTACCTAATGCATAAACTATTTTCTCCAATTGGCTACCCTAAACCATCTTTATTGTGGGCCTATTTGTTAATGGATATTTCAAACACATATTCCAAGGCCACTCATTTTCTTTCAATATATATAACATTATATTTTATAAATTATTAATACAAAATATGTAATGTATAGCATTTATTGTTAAAAGCATCACCTAGTGAAGTATAATATGATACACATATACTTCACAAAAGAAGCATAAAAATAACAAAAGAAAAATAAAGATTATTATAATAAAAGAAATGCTGGACCATATGTGATAGTTATCATTTGCTAATAACACTCCAACATTAGCATAATTAATCATTGTTGATTGTTACTTATTTTGCATGTAACATTAATTTATCATTAAGGTGTATGCTTTTTGCTGATGATATTCTTCTTGTTAATAAGACTAGAGAGGGAGTTCAAGATAAACTTGAACTATGGAGGTCAACATTAGAGTCTAAAGGTTTTCATTTTAGTATATTTAAAACCGAATACATTAGGTGTAATTTTAGTAGTAATAGATCTAATGGGGGGATTGTGACTTTGGGCGATCAAGTCATTAATAAGATATCTCGGGTCTATTGTTCAAAGTGATGGTGAAATAGATGGGGATATTATTAGCAGAATTCAAGTTGGATGGCTGAAGTGGAGGAATACATCGGGTCTATCATGTGATAGAAAAGTACCCCTAAAACTTAAGAGAATAGTTTATAAGATGGTGGTGAGACCAACAATTTTTATGGCACAAAATGTTGGTCGTTAAAAGACAAGCATAAAACTAAGTTAAGGGCTGCATAAATGAGGATGCTCAGGTGGATGAGTGGCTTCACTCTTAGAGACAGAATGTGAAACGAGTATATATGTGAAAAGGTTGGAGTAGCTTCGATGGAAGATAAGATTAGAGAGAGACACTTTAGATGGTTTGGTCACATAAAACATTAGCCTTCTGTTGACCTGGTTAGGAGAGTAGATGTATTAGATTTGGACTATGTTAAGAAAGTTAGAGATAAAAAACTTCATTAGAAAATATTAGAAATTACATTTTCTTATTAGATTTAAATATAAATGTAACTCTTAACATAACACAATGGAGAAAAAAAATTCATGTAGCCGATCTCACGTAGTGGGATAAAGGCATGATGTTGTTGTTGTTGTAATATCTTAGAACAAGTAATCTCTCACCAACATGTACTTCTGACATGTCAAACTATGTCAAAACCTAATTTATTTAAATGCTTGCACACAATTTAGAGTGTGTCGAACAATGTCAAGGACGTGTCTATGTATGACAAGTTTTTGACACAAACACATAATGTATTTCAAAGCAAACGTGATTCCTAGCTTTCAACAAAAACCTAGAAGAATTTCTCAATTTATCCACAGAAAAGAAAAAAAATGGTAAAAAACGGTCATTGAAACTATCTATCCATCATCTATCAACAATCAATTTACTACATCTTTGTTGAACTATCTATCCATCATCTATCAACAATCAATTTACTACATCTTTGTTATAAATAATCATTTTTGTCCTAGTTACACTCAATTCACTATCTTGCATCATATACTGACCTTAACCTTTTGTTTCTCTAGCATTTCCAGTCACAAATTATTCATGAGAAATCAGTAACATTTGATCATTGTTGAATGATCACAACTCTAACATCAAATTATTTAGAGTTTTTCTACTGGGTCAAGAAACATATTTCCAAATGAAATAGCATGAATCTAGATTTCAAACCATGGAAACATAAAGTGACGGGGTAAGAAACCTTGAGTCTAGACCATGCACTGCTCTGAAGTATTTTCAAAATAGCACTCATCCACAAATTCCAACGAAAGATAGAAACGAGGGATTTGAAAAAACACAATAAAAATAAGGGATCAAACACACTGCGCCAATAAAAACAACCTCTGTAAGAAAAGGAAATGAGGAATAAGGAAAATCACCAATTCACTAGATCTTCTCTATCTTTCATGATCGTCTTTCTTTTAAATATTCCATGATTCGATGAAATGAAACCCAAACAGAACTATCAAAATAACATAAAGCCACAGTATAAGCATATCATACTATACAATAAACGAAGAGCCTCACACGCTGGCGTCCTCTCTCCCAAGAAGCTTCACCGGCGTTCCTGGCCTCGACGACATGACGTGCGACTCAGCAAAGTCTTCGGAACCCAGAATCCTCCCAGGCCACCACGATCCGTTACGACGACGCACCCAAACAATCGTCCCAACACCACAGTCGCCTGCGACCCCTCCTTCATCGGAACCCTCAGACGCCGTTCCCATCCCCAACTTTAAACGTCAAGCGAAACCCTAAAAGCCCAAACCGGGCCCCGCCGCTCGACCGGCAGTTTAACCACCGGAAAAAGCAAGCCCCGCCGAAGCACCCTGCCTCCGCCGAGATAGCGCGGGATCAATGAAGTCGCCAGTTAGGGTGTCCATTCAGGACCGGCCAGATCTCATCTCCCTTCTCGCCCTCTCTCTCTCTGAATTCTCCTCAGTCCTCTCCGGAAATTTTGATCGGAGATTCGCCCGCCGATTATTTCCGTCAGAGCAATTTCTATCCTATCGTTTCCGTTCTCCCGATAAACAAAGATCTAAACAGATATGTTGAGGAATTAGTTTTGGATAAAATACGAGGAGAATACTTACTGGCGGTGACGAGATACTGAGATTTTTCCTCATTGGCCGCTTTAAAGAGGTCGTCTAATTAAAAGATTTAACAATTCAAAGCTAGGGCTCCTTGGTAGAAGGATTTATGTAGGATTTAAAGGGTTTAAGCAGTTTGATTTGCTTGTAAAAGGAGTCTGGTGTAAAAGAAAACAAGAAATGCATATTTAATTGAATAACAAAAGATTACAGTGAAACAAAAATTAGTGTAAAATAATATTTTGAGTTTTTTCATGAATGTAAAATAAATAGATGTGAATGATTTGTTTTTTTTTTTAATGAATGTTATGTAAAGTATAAAAATGGTGGAGGCCGGTGGAGGAGGTGGTGGTTGGCGGAAGTTGATGGCGTCGGCCGACGGCGGTGGTGAAGATCTGTTGGAAGATTTGTTTATCTCATTGTAAGGAATTCATACAATATTTCTGATTTCAAATATTTTATGTTATTTATATTTTTTCGATCAAATTTGTGTCCGTTATCGAAAAATTAGGATATTTTTTATTAGTAAAAATTTCACTGCATAACTTTTTATATGTTATAAAGCTTGATATTATAAACGTTTTTAGTATTTATTTTAGGATTTTCATCGGTAACTTTAAAAATGCAATTATTTTGTCTACTTAGCAATTTATTTTAACATCTAAAAATATTATTTTAGTTCAATAAGAGCTTTAGAATTATGTTATATATAATCCAATATAATTTGGTTAAATTATAAAAATATGATTTTTTTTGTTCAGCATTATTTTTGTTGTATATTACTATGATATTTTGGTACTTTTTGAATTAGGCTTAATTATGATTTATTTTATGCAATATATTTAAAAATGAATGTGGATATGTGATTGAGATTACGGTTATAATAATGTGATAATAATATGTGTAAAAGACAAGTAAAAATTGATTGACCCGTTGATTGGATATTGATTGACATGTATAAGATGATAGGCCGACGGACTTTCCTTTAAATATATGATTTTATGTTATACTCTATTGATTTACACGATACATTGATTGGGAGTTATAATGAGATGATTATTGTGCCGACGGACAAAGAGTAATAACTCTTTTTATTGAGCTAACGGTTTAAGGATACTAATATAATACTGAAAAAAACCATGATAACCATGACTTCTTACTTGTTTAGTATGACTTCAAAAAAGCGCGTTATTGAGACATTATTCATTATTGTGCGGATTTATTATTAACAATGTTACTGATTCATTGATATAAAAAATATGATACATACATTAAGCATGTGATATATAGGATATACCGAGCATTTGATTAATATATTGATTTAATACTAATATATAATAACAATATATAATGTGTAAACTCCTATATGATTTTATTACATTGATTTGATTTTGACAGTCTTTATCGATGATTTGATTTTATCGCTCTATATGATTTATCTATTGCTTGTAGTAATGATATGACAATTGTTTTATTGGTTTGACACTTATACTGTTTTATTGTCTTCTGTATCATACAATTTTATAATTCATGGACTGCTTCAATGTTCATATGAATACAATTGTTATGATCTAACTTCTAACATGCATATTAGTTCTCTACCGTGCTTTGAGTTCAATTTTAAGTTTTGATTTTTTTATTGGGCTTTTTAGCTTATTATATGTGATAAAATGATTTCAGTTTATGGCAGAGGATCATGAGTTTGAGGTTAGTGATGATTCTTCAGGTTATGTTTTTTTTTTTAGTCAATCTTTTGTACTCATGACATAGTAGTTATGATATGATTGTATAAATCATAAATAGTATATATATTATTTTTTATTAATGTGAGTACATGCACATATTTTGATGTTTTAGATGTCTTTGATGTTGTTATTAAAATAATAATAATTCTTAATTAGATTCTTGGGGCATCACATGGCATGCTTCGTAATATTGAGATATTGAGCAATTTTATAGTGCTACATCGGACGGTCCATACTAATTCCCTTAATCATGAAGCATTAATTTAGCATTTAAGTGTTTTAATAATGTCGTCTATAAGCAGTATTGGGCTCGCTGGATTCATCTCGTCGATCCGCTCAATTGGACCATAAACATGACATATTTGGAGATTATTTGATTATTCAATTAATGCTTTGAAGCTTCCCAATATGCTTTGGGCTTGAGTTGGACCGATTTCAGTATCATTGGGTTCGTCTATCTGAGACGTTCAAATTAAGTATAAGTATGTTGAAATTGGGGTTTCATTAGTCCCAATTTTAATTTTGGAAGTTTTCAAATCATATAAACATCAAGATTCATGCTTGATCAAAACAATTTTTAATAATGTATCAAGTATCTTGGATCTATTATATAAAATAATAAAAATGCATTAATTAGGATATAATTTTTATAGTTGAGGTGGGATGGTTATGGAGAAGCATCATTATATGATAAGAGGATTACTTGGATAATTAAAAGTAAAATTTTAAATTTTATAGAACAACAATTAGGCATGCCATGTTAGATGAATCAAAGCATTATGCAGTAAAATGAGTAGTTCGTTTTTAAGTTAAGTGTAGTATAAATGAAAATAAAAAGATGGAAATGTGGTAAAATCAACAACAACAACAACAACATCAAGCCTTTATCTCACTACGTGGGGTCGGCTACATGAATCCTTTTTCTCCATTGTGTCATATTAAAAGTCAAATTCTCGTTTAAATCTAATAAAGAAAGGTCATTCCTAATATTTTCTAATCAAGTCTTTTTAGGTCTACCCCTACTTTTTTTAACACAAGTCAAATTTAATACCTCTACTCTCCTAACCGGATAATCGGAAGGCCACCTTTTTATATGACCAAACCATCTAAGGCGACTCTCTCTAATCTTATCTTCTATTGGAGCTACTCCAACCTTTTCACGTATATGCTTATTTCGTATCCTATCTCTAAGGGTAAAGCCACTCATCCACCTAAGCATTCTCATCTCTCCCACACTTAACTTAGTATTATGCTTCTCTTTTAATGGCCAACATTCGGCACCATAAAGCATTGCAGGCCTCACTACCATCTTATAGAATTTTCCCTTAAGTTTGAGGGGTATATTTCTATCACATAACAAGCTCGATGCATTCCTCCACTTCAACCATCCAACTTGAATTCTACTGATAATATCCCCATTTATTTCACCATCACTCTAAACAATAGATCCAAGATATCTAAAACATGTACTCTTATTAATGACTTGATCGCCCAAAGTCACAATCCCTTCATTAGGTCTATTACTACTAAACTTATACTCCATATATTTCGTTTTAGATCTATTCAAGCGAAAACCTTTAGACTCTAAGGTTGACCTCCATAATTCAAGTTTACCTTCAACTCCCTCTCTAGTCTTATCAACAAGAAGAATATCATCAGCAAAAAGCATACACCAAGGTACATCCTCTTGCAAATGTCTACTGTGAACATCCATGACTAAAGCAAAAAGATATGGGCTTAAGGCTGATTCTTGATGTAACCCAACCGAAATAGGGAAATACTTGGTCAAACCACCTTGTGTTTGAATGCAAGTAATATCTCATGCATACATATCTTTAATGATTTGAATATAAGCATTATTGACTCCTTTCTTTTCAAGAACTCTACATAGCACTTCTCTTGGAACTTTATCATATGCTTTTTCTAAATCAATAAATATCATATGTAGATCCTCCTTATTTTCTCTATATTTCTCCATTAAACCTCTTAATAAATGTATGGATTTCATAGTCGACCTACCCGGCATGAATTTAAATTGATTTTGAGAAACATTAGGATCAGGCCGCAACCTATGCTCCATAACTCGCTCCCATAGTTTTAAAGTATGACACATTAACTTAATACCTCTATAATTCGTACAATCTTGTGCATCACCTTTATTCTTAAAGATAAGAATTAACACACTCATTCTCCACTCATTTGGCATCTTTTTAGTCTTCAAAATAGTATTAAAAAGTTTAGTAAGCCAAGAAATCCCTTCATCTCCAAAGCATATCCACACCTCTATTGGAATATCATAAGGTCCAACAATTTTTCCACCCTTCATTTTCTTTAAAGCCTCTCTAACTTCAGTTTTACTAATACGCCAATAAAAACAGAAATCCTTATTATCATTTAGGGTGCTAAGGTCACTATATTCAATCTTATTTTCAAAATCTTCATTAAAAAGTTTAGCAAAATATCTCATTCACCTTTGTTGAATATCATCTTCTAAGAAAAGTATTTTTGATCTTCATCCTTAATACACTTCACTTGAACTAAATCCTTACTACTCTTATCTATTTGTTTGGCTAACTTATACATATATCTTTCTTCCTCTTTAGTATTTAATCTATTATATAAATCACTAAAAGCTAATGTCTTTGCATTGCATATTGCTTTCTTAGAATCCTTACGAGCCACTTTATATATTTCTCAATTATCAGAATTTTTAAAATTAAATCAATTTTTATAACAAATCTTCTTATTTTTAATATTTTATTGCATAATTGGATTCCACCACCAACTATTTTTACTATTAGAAGTTTTTCCCTTTGATACTCCAAGCACATCTTTTGCAATAATATTAATATCACTAGATATTTTTTCCCACATAATATTAACATCTTCATGCACATACAAAATCTTAAGATCTAAAATTTTTCTCTCAAAAAATATTTTTGTTAATATTCTTTAAATGCCCCCATCTAATTTTAGAAAAATGTTTTACTTTATTTTTTATTTTATGCCCCTTTATCTTAAAGTCCAAAACTAATAATCGATGTTGGGTACATAAATTTTCACTCTGAATAACTTTACAATCTTTACAATCTAAACAATTTAATTTTCTAATAAGAAAATAGTCAATCTGGGTTGTACTATATCTACTTTTATAAGTGATGAGATGCTCATTCCTTTTCTTAAATAAGGTATTAGCAATTGAAAAATCATAAGCTAAACAGAAATCTAATATGGTCTTACCACCTTCATTCGTCATTCCAAATTCATGGCCTTCATGAATGCTTTTAAAATCATATACCTCTTGTAATATCACAATCTGCTCCAGGATCGTCCAGGCCGATTTTGGATCGTCCTGGGACGATCAGTAGAAAATCAGCTCCAGTTTTGCCCAGAATTTGCTCTAAGTGATTTCCTGTAGGTATCGTCCAGGCCGATCGAGGTATCGTCCCGGGACGATCAGTGGATGGCACAAGTCAGTGAGTAGAGGTTTTTATCGCCTATGAATAGTAAACATCGTCCTGAAAAATCGTCCCTGGACGATGGGATTTTGGTCTGATCGTCCAGGCCGATCTGGACGATCGGCCAGGCCGATCTGAAGAAGATTTAAGGCAAATCAGCTCATTTGAAGAGAGAGAAAAATTAAAATAAAAATATCTGATTTTTCGTCTGAGGAGAGAGAAAAAGAAGATTTTGGAAAAGTTGATTTCGGGAAGACGCGGAGCCGTTTTCGAGCGAAGTGACTGTTGAAGAATTTGCTGTGCTCGAGGTAAGGCACATTCCGTCTTTCTCAATTTTCAGTTCCGTCGCGGTTGGCGGTATTTTTCTGTCCGGATTTCGTTTTCGTTACGGTTTTTCGTCCGTATCTTTCGATTGGTTCAGTTTTTACCGCGTAAGTTTCTGTATATCGTTGTCGTGCCGGGTGTGCACGTTTTGACTATATTTTGAAGATTTTCGTCCGGGTGTTTTTGATTCGACTGTATTTTTAGTCGACCGGAATTTTCTGTGAAATCGTAAATTCTCTGTGCCGTAGAATAAATGTTCTGGAATGTGATTATCTATGTTCTGTGCGAATTCGGTAAATTTTTTTTGCAGGAATTTTTGTGTAAATTCTGTATACTGCCGTTGTGCTGCCCGATTTTCGGGTAATTTCTGAAATGTCCGAATTTCTTCTGATTTGAAATGCTATGTGTATAAGCTATAAAAAGGGAGTTATAAGGGGCCTGAATCCTATGAGATTCAGTTAGTGAAACGGGAAATCTGAAATGAGCTCAAATCTGAAATCTGATATCTGTTCTGTTCCGGATCCGATGAATTTTGTTTTGGTGCTATAAGCACATCTGTTTTGGTGCCGTGAGCACAAAGGGAGACATAAGGGGCCTGGATCCTATGAGATTCAGTCAGTGTCTGGGAAGGGAGGCATAAGGGGCCGGAATCCGTAGAGATTCCGTCAGTGTCAGGGCATTTAGCTATGTATATCTGTTCTGTTCTGTACGAAATTGTAATTCCGATATGATATGCTCCGTACGATTCTGATTTCTGAATTCTGATTCTGACTCTGTTGATTTGTTCTGATATGATCTGTACGATTCCGATTCTGATTTGATATCTGTCCGTATAAGTTCTGATTTCCGATTCTGTTTCGATTTCTGATCTGACTTCTGTCTGATGAATTTGGTTTTGGTTTCTGAGAATTTAGATTGGTGGTTTGTTGCTTTGCTGAGCTGTTGAGCTCACCCTTGCTTTCTGGTGGTTTTCAGGTTCTGGGAAGGGCAAGGAGGTCCAGGATTAGTTTCAGAGTCTGATCCAATTAGGTACTTTTGTACTTTTGATTTTTTGTACAGTCATGGCTTTTCTGTTCTGTCTTTCTTTCTGTTGAAAGCCATGTACTGTTCTGTAGATGATTATTTTGAGGAAATGAAAAGATAGATGTTTTGTTCCGCTGCATTTGATGTTTTTAGTAGCTCTGTTGTTCTGTATTTTTCTGTTGAGTTAAGAATTTGGAAGATCAATTCAGTAACCTAATCCAAAGCCAGATCCTGGATAAGCAAGTTTAGTTTAGCTCTCGTCGCGATCCGGCTCGGGCGGGATCCGTCCCCGTCGGGTCGGGTCGTGACAAGCTTTTGTGGTATCAGAGCACTGGTTTTGGAAACAGGTCGAATTGTGAAACAGAGCTTTAGGAAGTGATCAGTGAGTCTGTCTGGGAGGTAGTTTTGGGTCGTTTGGCTTTTTATTGTGTTGTTTTTGTGTTGTTTTTGTGATAGTTTTCCGAATTTTCTGGATTTTTCTGTATGGATCAGCCAGACCCAGACATGACAGACGGTCAGAGTGACGATCAGGCAGCACCAGTGGGGAGTACAGCCCCAGTGGTCGGTGCTGACACGCTTTCACAGTTTGCGTCACTTGTTGCTCAGATGATGAGCGAGACCCAGAGCAGAGCTTCTACTGTTAGATCTGAGGATATTGATCGACACCTGCAGTTATTTTTGAGGTTGAAGCCTCCGAGGTTTGAGGGCGCTGTTGAGCCCAGAGCTGCTGAGGAGTGGCTGAGGAGATTAGAGAAGACTTTTGACGGGATGCAGTGTCCTGCAGACAGGAAGGTTCCGTTGGCTGTTTTTCTGTTGGACGGAGAGGCTGAGCACTGGTGGGATGGCCAGCAGGCAGCCAGATTTCAGGGTAGATTGAACTCTTTGATCACTTGGGAAGAGTTCACTGAAGTGTTCAGAGATTGGTTTGTTCCCCCTTCTGCACGACAGCAGATGCAGGAGAGTTTTCTGAGGCTGGTTCAGGGGAGCAAGACGGTGATGCAGTACGAGGCTGAGTTTACTGCATTAGCCAGGTACGCTCCGCAGCTGGTTAGCACGTCTGCTGAGAGGTGCTACCGGTTTCTGAGAGGCTTACGAGACACTTTGAGGCAGCCTTTGATACCGTTCCGGATTACTGATTTCTCTGAGCTTGTGGAGCGAGCTCGTCTGATTGAGAACGACATGACGACTACTCAGCAGCGGTGGACTGCGAGTAGGAAGAGGTTTGGAGGTGATACTTCTGGCAGTGGTTCCTCTGGGAAGAGGAGATTTGTTCCTGGTTCTGGATCTGGAGATTCCAGAAGGAGCGGAGGATCGTCTGGTACTGCTACCAGTACGACTAGTTCTGGATCTGTCAGTACGGCACCTGTGTGCCAGAGTTGTGGACGGCGACACTATGGCCAGTGCTACAGGATAGCTGGTCTTTGTTTCAGATGCGGTCAGCCGGGACATAGGATTGCAGAATGTCCACAGATGGGATTTGAGCAGCGATCTGAGGGCTTCGTCAGACCTGTTGGTTCAGCAGCAGGAAGACCGAGGACTGTTCCTCCATGTCCTGAGGGATTTGCTGGTAGAGGTGGTGGTTCTAGTTCTGCACCACGGAGACCACCTACGATTCAGAGGGAGCAGAGTAGTTCTGTTGCTTCAGCTCCTGCTCCAGTTCAGCCACGAGTTTACAGCTTGAGTCAGCAGGAGGCTCGAGATGCTCCCGATGTGGTGACAGGTACGGTTTACATTTTTGATCAGCCCTGTCGTGTTTTGTTTGACTCTGGAGCGAGTCATTCTTTTCTGTTCGAGCATTGTTTTGAGCTTTTACATTTGGATTCGATGGTTTTACCGGTTTCTTTGTCTGTGATTTTACCGGCTGGGAATCCATTGATTGCTCGACAGTTTTGTTTGTGTGAGATTGAGATTTCTGGCAAGAAGTGGAAATCGAGTTTGATTCGATTGCCGATTTCTTCGTATGATGTGATTTTGGGAATGGATTGGTTGAGTCAGTATGAGGCTCAGATTGACTGTCTGAAGAAGCAAGTGAGTTTGCTTGTGGCTGGAGAGAGAGTTGTATTTCAGGGATTACGAGGTGTTCTCTCCAGTCTGATTTCTGCGTTAGAGGTGAGCAGAATGTGGAAGAAAGGATATCCAGTATTTTTGGCTTCGGTGCGGGATCTGAACCTGGAGGTTGGTTCTGTTTCTGAGATCCCAGTGGTACGGGAGTTTGCTGATGTTTTTCCTGAGGAGTTGGTTGGTTTACCTCCGGATAGAGAGGTGGAGTTCTCTATCGATGTTTTTCCGGGTACCGCTCCTATATCGAAAGCTCCGTACAGGATGGCACCGAAAGAACTTTCTGAGTTGAAAGTTCAGCTTCAGGAGTTGGTTGACAGAGGGTTTGTACGTCCTAGTGTTTCTCCTTGGGGAGCACCTGTTCTGTTTGTGAAGAAGAAGGACGGTACACTCCGTATGTGTATTGATTACAGAGATTTGAACAAGGCCACGATCAAGAACAAGTATCCTTTGCCTCGGATTGACGACTTGTTTGATCAGCTTTCCGGATCTTCGGTATTTTCGAAGATTGATTTGAGATCCGGATATTATCAGGTGAAGGTGAAGGAATCTGATGTGGTGAAGACTGCTTTCAGTACTCGGTACGGGCACTACGAATTTTTGGTTATGCCTTTTGGGGTAACCAATGCGCCTGCGATTTTCATGGATCTGATGAACCGAGTATTCAGGGAGTTCTTGGATCAGTTTGTGATCGTCTTCATTGACGATATTCTGGTATATTCTGCATCTGAGGATGAGCATGCCAGACATTTGAGGATTGTGTTGGAGACTCTGAGGAGGCATCAGCTGTATGCCAAGTTCTCCAAGTGTGAATTCTGGCTAAAGAGCATTTCATTTCTGGGGCATGTGATTAGCGGAGAAGGTATTTCTGTGGATCCCCAGAAGATTCAGGCAGTTGCTGATTGGTCAAGGCCGACTACGGTATTTGAGGTACGTAGTTTCTTAGGCATGGCCGGGTATTATAGGAAGTTTGTGAAAGGATTTTCACAGATTTCGACTCCTCTGACGAGACTGACTCAGAAGTCAGTTCCTTTTGTTTGGACACCGGAGTGTGAAGCTAGTTTTCAGAGATTGAAGGATTGTTTGACTTCAGCTCCAGTGTTGGCACTTCCGTCAGGTACGAAAGGTTTTCAGGTGTTCAGTGATGCTTCACTGAAAGGACTGGGTTGTGTCCTGATGCAGCATGGTCAGGTAATTGCTTATGCTTCGAGACAGTTGAAACCACATGAGAAGAATTACCCGACACATGATTTGGAGTTAGCTGCAGTTGTTTTTGCTTTGAAGATTTGGCGTCATTACCTGTATGGCGTCACATGTGAGATGTTTACTGATCATAAGAGCCTGAAGTACATTTTTACTCAGAAGGATTTGAATCTGAGACAGAGGCGGTGGCTCGAGTTGATCAAGGACTATGACCTGACTATTCAGTATCAGCCTGGGAAGGCGAATGTGGTAGCAGATGCTTTGAGCAGGAAGTCTTCTGGATTATCAGGTATTCAGCTTACTTGTGATGACTTTCTGATTCGTGATTTGGACAGATTGCAGTTGGAGGTGATTTCCTCCAGTGATTTGGAGTTGGCTCAGATGAGTATTCAGTCTTCTTTGGAAGCAAGGATTCAAGAAGCCCAGAAGTCAGATTCTGATTATTCGAAGTTGCTAGCTCAGATTGGATCTGGTAAGACTCCTGAACTTCGAATTTCTGATTCTGGTGCTATTTTCTGTAAGAACAGGTTGTGGGTACCTATGTTTGGAGATTTGAGGCGGGAGATTCTGTATGAATCTCATCATTCAGGCTACACTGTTCATCCAGGCAGTGGTAAGATGTACGCTGATATGAAGCTTTTGTTCTGGTGGCCTGGGATGAAGAAGGATGTGGCGGAGTTTGTGTCGAGATGCGAAGCCTGTCAGTTGGTGAAGGCAGAGCATCAGCGACCAGGTGGACTATTGCAGTCGTTGCCTATCCCTGAGTGGAAATGGGAGGAGGTAACGATGGATTTTGCTATGGGTTTCCCTCGATCACGACAAGGACACGATGCTATTTGGGTAGTTGTGGATCGATTGACGAAGTCAGCCCATTTTCTTCCGATCAGACAGACGGATTCAGTTGAACGCTTGGCATAGATATATGTGAAAGAGATAGTCAGATTGCACGGTGTACCTCGTGTGATTGTATCTGATCGAGATGGACGTTTTACTTCCAGACTTTGGAAAGGCATTCAGCAAGGCTTGGGTACGAAATTGCATTTCAGTACAGCCTTTCATCCTCAGACCGACGGACAGTCTGAGAGGACTATTCAGGTACTGGAAGATCTGTTGAGACTTTGTGTTCTGGACTTTAGCGGAAGCTGGGAAGATCATATTCCGCTGATTGAGTTTGCCTATAACAACAGTTTTCAGTCCAGTATCGGTATGGCACCGTACGAGGCTCTGTATGGCAGGAAGTGCCGTACTCCTTTGACTCTGACGGAGGTCGGAGATAGACAGGCTTTGGGGGCCACTTTTGCTGATGAAACTGCTCAGAAGATCAGTTTGATAAGAGAAAGATTGAAAGCCGCTCAAGATCGTCAGCAGAAGTATTACAATCAGAAGCACAGATTTGTTGAGTTTCAGGTCGGTGACTTTGTGTATGTCAAAGTCAGCCCGATGAAAGGTGTGAGCAGATTTGGTCAAGTGAGCAAGCTTAGTCCAAGGTATGTTGGACCATTTGAGATTTTGGAAAGAATTGGAAAATCTGCTTATCGCCTACTGCTTTCTGATTCTATGCCTGATGTGCATAATGTGTTTCACGTATCCACTCTGAGGAAGTGGGTATCCGACTCTGGGAAGAAGGTATCAGCTGACGAGGTTGAGATTCAGGAGAATCTGGCGTACAAGGAAGAGCCAGAGTTGATTTTGGCGTACGACGTCCGCAAGTTAAGAAATAAAGAGATTCCGATGGTTAAAGTCCAGTGGAAGCACCGGACTGCACGGGAAGCAACGTGGGAAAAGGAGTCTGATATGAGACGGTCGTACCCGTACTTGTTTTGACTGCGTTTGGATTGGATAATGTCGAGGACGACATTTTTCTGAGTTGGGGAGATTGTAATATCACAATCTGCTCCAGGATCGTCCAGGCCGATTTTGGATCGTCCTGGGACGATCAGTAGAAAATCAGCTCCAGTTTTGCCCAGAATTTGCTCTAAGTGATTTCCTGTAGGTATCGTCCAGGCCGATCGAGGTATCGTCCCGGGACGATCAGTGGATGGCACAAGTCAGTGAGTAGAGGTTTTTATCGCCTATGAATAGTAAACATCGTCCTGAAAAATCGTCCCTGGACGATGGGATTTTGGTCTGATCGTCCAGGCCGATCTGGACGATCGGCCAGGCCGATCTGAAGAAGATTTAAGGCAAATCAGCTCATTTGAAGAGAGAGAAAAATTAAAATAAAAATATCTGATTTTTCGTCTGAGGAGAGAGAAAAAGAGGATTTTGGAAAAGTTGATTTCGGGAAGACGCGGAGCCGTTTTCGAGCGAAGTGACTGTTGAAGAATTTGCTGTGCTCGAGGTAAGGCACATTCCGTCTTTCTCAATTTTCAGTTCCGTCGCGGTTGGCGGTATTTTTCTGTCCGGATTTCGTTTTCGTTACGGTTTTTCGTCCGTATCTTTCGATTGGTTCAGTTTTTACCGCGTAAGTTTCTGTATATCGTTGTCGTGCCGGGTGTGCACGTTTTGACTATATTTTGAAGATTTTCGTCCGGGTGTTTTTGATTCGACTGTATTTTTAGTCGACCGGAATTTTCTGTGAAATCGTAAATTCTCTGTGCCGTAGAATAAATGTTCTGGAATGTGATTATCTATGTTCTGTGCGAATTCGGTAAATTTTTTTTGCAGGAATTTTTGTGTAAATTCTGTATACTGCCGTTGTGCTGCCCGATTTTCGGGTAATTTCTGAAATGTCCGAATTTCTTCTGATTTGAAATGCTATGTGTATAAGCTATAAAAAGGGAGTTATAAGGGGCCTGAATCCTATGAGATTCAGTTAGTGAAACGGGAAATCTGAAATGAGCTCAAATCTGAAATCTGATATCTGTTCTGTTCCGGATCCGATGAATTTTGTTTTGGTGCTATAAGCACATCTGTTTTGGTGCCGTGAGCACAAAGGGAGACATAAGGGGCCTGGATCCTATGAGATTCAGTCAGTGTCTGGGAAGGGAGGCATAAGGGGCCGGAATCCGTAGAGATTCCGTCAGTGTCAGGGCATTTAGCTATGTATATCTGTTCTGTTCTGTACGAAATTGTAATTCCGATATGATATGCTCCGTACGATTCTGATTTTTGAATTCTGATTCTGACTCTGTTGATTTGTTCTGATATGATCTGTACGATTCCGATTCTGATTTGATATCTGTCCGTATAAGTTCTGATTTCCGATTCTGTTTTGATTTCTGATCTGACTTCTGTCTGATGAATTTGGTTTTGGTTTCTGAGAATTTAGATTGGTGGTTTGTTGCTTTGCTGAGCTGTTGAGCTCACCCTTGCTTTCTGGTGGTTTTCAGGTTCTGGGAAGGGCAAGGAGGTCCAGGATTAGTTTCAGAGTCTGATCCGATTAGGTACTTTTGTACTTTTGATTTTTTGTACAGTCATGGCTTTTCTGTTCTGTCTTTCTTTCTGTTGAAAGCCATGTACTGTTCTGTAGATGATTATTTTGAGGAAATGAAAAGATAGATGTTTTGTTCCGCTGCATTTGATGTTTTTAGTAGCTCTGTTGTTCTGTATTTTTCTGTTGAGTTAAGAATTTGGAAGATCAGTTCAGTAACCTAATCCAAAGCCAGATCCTGGATAAGCAAGTTTAGTTTAGCTCTCGTCGCGATCCGGCTCGGGCGGGATCCGTCCCCGTCGGGTCGGGTCGTGACACCTCTCTACCAACATATCCATTTAAATCTCCTCTAATAAAAACTCTTTTTCAAGAGGTATCTTTTGTATTAATTCTTCTATGTCATTCCAAAAATTTAATTTAGAACTCATATCCAAACCTATTTGAGGAGCATAAGCACTTATAATATTAACAATCTTATCATTAATAATAATCTTTAAAGCTATAATTCTATCTCCAATTCTATTAATTTTTATAACATTATCCTTTAAACTTATCTATAATAACACCTACACCATTTATAGTACGACTCCTACCTGAATATCAAAGTTTAAATCATAAACTATCAATTTCCTTAGCATTCTCTCCAACTCACTTAGTTTCCTGAATGCACAAAATATTTAACTTCCTATGAATCATAATATCTATTAATTCCATTAATTTTCCTGTAAGGGAACCTATATTCCAAGTTGCTATCCTAATTTTAGTTTCATGGACTAGTTTCTTTGTCCACATACGTCCTTGATGTGGGAAATCTTGCCTATTTAACACTGCACTCGGGCGTCGGTGCAGCGGCCCTTGCACACTTGTCACTGTATTCAGGTCATACAACGCGTCGCTTCCAGGAGACGCCCTAGCATTAACACAATTTCTTAAAGGATTCATGTCATTAGTGTTCGACAAGTTTTACGATGGCTGTCGACTACCTAACGTAACCCTCCACTTTTCTCATCCAGGACTTGGGACCTGACAACGACAGTGTTCAGGGAAATGTGGTAAAATCAAGGATAATAAAATAAGAAATGATTATATCAGAGGAACAACTAGAAGGAATAAGATCATTAAAAATATATTTAGATGATTTGGACATATAGAAGGCAAAAAACAAATATGATAGACAAGCAAATAAAATTAAGATTAGATGATTAAACGGAATAAATGGCATTTACACAATTATTTGGATAGAAGTTATCGCATATGGTTTTATTTAGAATATATTTAACAATTAAAACAACACTCGATATGAATAAATAAAAAATATGAATTCATAAAGCCGACCTCAAATAATTAGGACAATCACATGAATAATGAAATTTACATGTTCTACCACTCATATGAACATACTAACTACAACGTTCAACTTAAAACAACTAATTTATTACATCAAATTCAGGCACATACAACATAACTATTATAGTTATAATTTTATTAAATTTACATTTAAGACTTCAGAATATCCTCTTATCACATAATACTCTTAATGCACCTCTTTATATTAACAACATGGCCTTAATGATTTTGAAAACTTTATGATATAGAGTTATCGAATGCAATTAAATGATGTGATGAGTTCAATTAAAGCATACAAAATATGTTTCTAAGTTCACATACCATCAATTTAAAAAGTCATTTGTTCTCTTTCCATACAAATAAATAAAACATGTAAATTTTACATAAATGGTAATTTAATTACCATCCAATTTAAAAAGAAATAGAACGATGCACAATAGTGTTACTCTCTCGCCATTAGACTCCTCGACCACCGCTCTGCCATCAACTATCATCAATTTTTAGTCCAATCATCAACCGTCGCCGGATTTCCGCCTGATCACTAATTGTCGTCGGACTTTCGCTTGACCACCAACCGACACAAGACTTATGCCCGACAACTATTGAACTTTCGATCTATCCCATCAGACTTCTGTCTGCCTTCATCATTTTAAACTCACAAATATTCACATGAAATTCAACCGAAGTTCATGGACTACTATAATTTGACCATCCACAAGTTTAGGAACGAGTCAATCTTTGTAACATATTCAAACAATATTGAAGTATTTACACTAGGTATAACCCCGTGATTTATTCCTTTTTCAGAAATTTTTACGTAAAAATCGTGGTGATTTAAGTTCTCTGTTTGTGTGCTAGATATCCGTGCAACACTATGTTTATCTTTGCAAATATTCTAGCCCACAACAATTCTTAATTTTCTCTCTCCTCATAGATAATCTTCCCATCAATCTCTTATTTAACCTAAAAGTATTGACTCCTTACATTCGCATCACATACTATATTTTATCACTGCCCATATATCACAAAGGAGCAGACATATACATTATATTATATGTATTCCATTTCTATTAATTTTAAATATTGGTCTTATTAAAACTTTTTACTTATATATAAAACTTAACTCAAAATTAGAAGAGAAAATAAAGTAAAGGTAGTAACCATCACAGGCCTTATTCCGGTCAAGAGGGGAAGAGCATATCGGTGAAGCAGAAAATGGCTATGGCGAGTTTAGCCAGGCGAAGAGTGGGTAGCCTCCTTGTCCGGCCGGCGGAGCTTGCTCGATTTTCGGCGGCATGGAGAGGATTTGCGGCAGCAGCGGAGGAGAACGATGTGGCGGTGATCGGCGGCGGTCCGAGGGGGTACGTGGCTGCTATCAAGGATGCGCAGCTAGGGCTTAAGACTACATGCATCGAGAAGAGAGGATCCCTTAGCGGTACCTGCCTTAATGTCGGCTGCATTCCTTCAAAGGTAATTACCTTACTTTCCTCGTAGTTAACTTTTGGATGGCGAATAAGGATTTCTGGCGATTCGTTCTCTGCTTGACACCAGTAATTTGATTATTTGAATGGATTTTTTTGTAAATTTTAGTAGAAACTGCATCAGATCCGCATAAAAACATCTTTATCTACTTATCGTCTTATCCTATCAGCATTGGATATGAGTTATGTAAAGGATTGTTTTGCTTTGATGAGGTTTTGGTTGTTTACCTTTTTATAAAATTTAGTATTGGCTTATTTGGTTTCAATGACAATTTTGAAGACCCTCCTATAATGATAGATATTGTACTGAAGTAGGAAATATATGACAAGGGGTTTATTTGACTCTGGATTTATAGTTGCCTGAGTTTGCTGAAATGAATTTTTTTAGTTGGGCCATGTTTTTTTCCCCTGGTAAAATATCCGATAGGTTCTTTAGTTAAAAATAACAAGATGTAGGGAAAAAAAAAAAAGACCAGAGGTTACCTAGCTTTTACTATGAACTAAGGATGTTTGTAGATGACAGTTGATGAGCTAGCTTTTTAGGATAAAACTGTTATTTTGTAGTAAGATGTCAAAAATTGGTATGCCTTTGTTACCAGGGATTACTAACTTACAGTTGAAGCCATCTTTATTGGTCATGCATATGCTTAATAGTTAAAAAAAACAACTTTTAAAGTACGGTTTGTAAGCTTCAGATTGTATTAGCTTAGGAATGCCTTGAGTTTATGCAGATGCTTAAACATGTTGGCAACGTGCCTATGGAATGTGTTTTTATATCTCAGATAGAATCTATAGGATGTTAAATTTGTAGTACAAGGATTGAAGAACTGAAGGAGGCGGCTTAAGTTTCTTGCTATCCTATGGGTTAGGCTTGTACGTTATTGTACACTCTTCCCAGAAACACAATTCATAATGTTTCTCATCCGACAAAACTTTTTAGTGAACAATTTATCGTTAAAAGAAGAATTGTTAAAGGTTCTTCACATCTCTTTGGAATCCGTCAAAGTGCAGGAGAATCATTAAAAGTTCATTTTCAAAGGTTTTCTTTTGAAGCTCGACAAATTCTTGGAGTGGATCTTGAGTTATTGTGAGGCATTTTTTTGGAGGATTACATCATGAACCATTCTACTCTTAGCTAATGCAGAGACTGTTCGTTCTTATGTTGACCTTATTCACACAGTTGAAGCACAAATTACTGCTTACGAGGATATCAATGCTTATCAAAAATAATTTGAGAAACCTTCTAATAAGAGAAAAAATGGACACGAGGATAGAGCCCAAAAATCTCAAAAATAAAAATAAAAAAAAAATCAAGATCTTTCACCACTGCCAATATAAGCTAAAGAAGGAATATATTCCCTTAAATACATCGCATGTTAATATTTTCATGCATATGCCATGTATCCTTCTAAGTATGGGAAATGACTTGGATCATTATGAAGGATGCCCCAAATGTTGTTTGCTAACTTCTGTCTTGTTTAGTATTCAACAATTTAGTTCTCATTGTTTACTCGAATCAAGCCAAGCTTTCCAAGCTGAGTAAGGAGGTAGGCTTGGTAGTAAGGTCGATTGGTCATATTAAGATGCGTTCCTTAGGCGCCTATTCGGTTATTGCCTTGGAAATTTATGAAGTGGCTATTCACAGATTGTCAAGCATATCCTTTTAGCCTCTCTTACCTAACTAGGTCACTTGACATTGCATTCTTACCTATAATGCTCACATTTACTTAGTTATCTTGACCAGGAAGATGATTTACATAGGAGTTTCCACATAAACTCGGGAGTCATGGATGACTAGGAAGATGATCTGTTAGGGATAGACTCGTGAGGAGACTATTGATGCACATAAAGCATTAAATACGTCATACATTATAATAGTACATTATTTATATTTTATTGTCGAGAGTTGATGCAAATTGGAAATGTTTTGTTATCTTTCACACCTATTTCAAGTATGATTACAAGTCATAGAAGTTGATCATAGATGGTGGTAGTTGCGTGAATGTTATTGCTATCTTTGTACTTATTAAGATGAAACTACTCTTGAATCTCCCCCCCTAGCCATACAATTTAGCTTGGGTTGACATGACCTCTTTATTTGTCACTTGACATTTTATTGTACCATTGTATCCAACCAATTATTAAAACATGATCTGTTGTGATGCTCTTCCAACGGAAGTTGCCCACATACTCTTAGGGAGACCCTAACTATATGACTTGGATGCACCAATTTCGAATACTGTAATTAAAAAAAAAAAAACGAATACTGTAATACCTGCACTTTTAAATTTAAGGACAAAAAGATTGTATTGAATGATGTTAAGCCTAAAGAAGTTGCACCTCAATATCCTAAAGGGCACTTTTATCCTTGTTTAAAGGAAGTTTCTGCATGTCAACAAGTACCTTTACTTTTGGTAGGAAATTAGTAACAACGCCATATACACATTGATTGTCTTCACTTCTTCAAGTCAACTTGCTTTTGAGTTACTTTCTGTGAAGCGAGCCACCTAGTTTTTGAATCCTAGGCATAAACAACTCTTTCATGAGTTGCTCAGATTAGGATTGTCTAACATGTAATAAAATCTTGTGCTAGGATCTGCACTCCCTAGTCTATTCCATTATAGAATGAGTCCAGTGATCATGTCGAACTCAAGTGACAAGTTGATGACTTATTAGTGAAGTGATTCATCAAATGGAGCTTACACTGCCGGCATTACCCCAACCCTTCCTTATAGCTAGGAAGGATAATCCATAGCATATTTTTTGTGGATGGTCATGCCATTAATAAAGTCACCATCAAATATAACTAGCATGAGTAATTATCTTCTTGCAGATCTATATCAAGAGCATATATATAATATATGCATGAGAAAATGTAATGAATA
Organism: Dendrobium huoshanense; assembly: GCA_016618105.1. Taxonomy (NCBI): domain Eukaryota; kingdom Viridiplantae; phylum Streptophyta; class Magnoliopsida; order Asparagales; family Orchidaceae; genus Dendrobium; species Dendrobium huoshanense. The sequence goes on along the minus strand of CM028350.1, from coordinate 45,201,720 downwards.
GAAACAACCTTCAAGATAAAGATATGGTCTTTATGAGTGGTTAGTTATGCCATTTGGTCTAACTATAATACTCCAAATACTTTTATATGGGTAATGACTCATATTCTATGCCTATTTATTAGGAAATACTTGGTCATATATTTTGATGATATTCAAATCATTAACCAAAGAAATTATATCCACACCCACCCCTCGCAACAAGTTTTTTAAATTTTTTGTCAAGAAATATTGTATATCTGTTTGAAATAATGTTCCTTCACGATATGATTTTCTTGCCAAGTTATCTTCAATGAAGTTCTCTATGTAGATCCTGAGAAAATTTAAGCCATTAAGGATTTGCTTTTTCCAACCAATGTACATTAAGTTCACAACTTAGATGGACTAGACACATCTTACAAGAGATTAGTCGTGGCTTTATTCCAATCATGACCACTATCACTTATTGCCTTAAGAATAGTGAATTAAAATTAAAATAAAGAATCTTTTGACCACCTCCCCTATGTAGAAATTGTCTGATTTCAACTTAGTATTTAAGTTATCCTTGATGCCTTTGGATTTATTGGAGGGTCATTAAATTGCGTACTTCGACAAGAAATAGAACGATGCACAATAGTGTTACTCAATGATCGTGAATTATATGAGGCAATTTAGACCATAAAATATTGGATTATATTTTTTCTCAAGAATTTGTGCTCCAATTGAACAAATTTTCTAGTACTTGAGCTCTTAAAAGAAACTTAGCTCGCATGCTAAATAGGTATAGTTCATGACCATACTTTTTCCCTCAAATGCAAATCTGTTGTTGAGAATAAAGAGTTGGATGCATGTGTGATAGGAAATACTTGATATCAAGTAGTTCCTAGCCAAATCTGAAGTTAAACGAGAAGAAAAACTGTTGTTTTCAGCAGAGGACAGCAGCCAAACACAAGAAAACAGCGAGAATTTGTGAGAAAACTGAGAGAAAACTCAAGAAGAAACTTGGATTCCACTAGATGATAAATAAAATAGCAAGATACAAGAGATCCTCAATTCGAGAGGAGGATCATCTCTCCCAAATCTCTAGACACGGTGGTCTAGAGCCCAAGCCTCCAAGAAATCCTAATTTCAATCAATCAAAACATGAAGAATCCCTAATTCCCTCATACACTTTAATACCCAAACCTTCCTAATACAAATTCCCTCCAAAAACCTCTTCTCCCCACTCCATTTGAATTCCCCCCTCATTCAATTTGTGGGGCCCGCTCCTTTTGAGCGAAACAGGCAGAGGAGGCGGAATACTTCCACCTCCTATAAACCAGCGGCCCTTGGGCCGGCTGGTTTTGGACCGGTTCCAAGTGAACCGGTCTAACAATACCGCCCTCCCAAAGAATCACCTTGTCCTCAAGGTTAAAATCAGGAAACTGATGTTTTATCCTCTCGTATGACTCCCACGTGGCCTCGTACTCCGGAAGACTCTTCCACTTGATCAGCACTTCCTTAGTTCCATCTTTGTTCTGGCGGACCCCCTCCAGCTCTGAGGGTTCCAGAATCACCTCTACATCCTCCGTAAGTGTCGCTGGCAGCTCGGGGTTGGCTGTGTAGTCACCAATGACCTTCCTCAACTGCGAGGCATGAAAAACTGGATGTATGGTTGCCGAGGGTGGTAATTTCAGTCGATATGCTACTGCCCCAATCTTCTCTAGTACTTCATAAGGCCCAAAATACATTGGAGCCAGCTTTTTATTCCTCCTGTTAGCAACAGTCTTCTGCCTATATGGTCGGAGCTTCAAAAAAACACTCTCTCCCACTTCAAACTGGATGTCCTTCCTATGCCTATCCACTTGTTTCTTCATAATTTGTTGAGCTCTTAGTAAATGCCTTTTCAACTCCTCTAGCACTCGATCCCTCTCCTCCAAGTACTCCTCCACTGAAGAAACTGGGGTACTGCTACTCCCAAAATGCACCAAGTGAGGGGGGTCTCTTCCATACAACACATTGAATGGAGTTTCTGTGCAGCCAAGTGAAACGAGGTGTTGTACTAGTACTCCGCCCAAGACAGCCACTTGGTCCAAAGCTTGGGTGTCTTCGACATAAAGCATCTCAAATAAGTCTCCAAACTCCGGTTGACTACTTCTGTTTGACCATCCGTTTGTGGGTGGTAAGCGGTACTCCTTTTCAGCACTGTCCCTTGCAATCTAAACAACTCTCTCCAGAAATGGCTGAGGAATACTTTGTCCCTGTCCGAGACTATCGCTTCTGGTACCCCGTGTAATCTGATTATATCCCTGATGAATGCTGACGCTACTGTCACTGCAGTGTATGGATGGTGTAGAGGAATGAAATGAGCATATTTGCTCAATCTATCTACTACCACCAATATCACATTGAATCCCTCAGAACGGGGCAACCCATCAATGAAGTACATAGATGCATCCTCCCAGACTCGACCTGGTAAAGCCAAGGGCTGCAGTAACCCCCCGGGTGACATAGCTAGGTACTTATTCCTTTGGCAGACTTCGCATCTGGATACCATCTCTTCCAAATCCTTGTGCATCCCTCTCCTATATAGTTCTGCCGCCAGCCTCCTGTAGGTCTTTAACACTCCTGAATGACCTCCCACTGCAGTCCCATGGAACTCCTGGAGCAACTGTGGAATGTGAATTGATGTTATGGGTAACACAAATCTCTCCTGATACAACAATCTCTCCCCTTCCACAGAGTATCCTGGATGGTTGCCCTCTCCCTTTAGTAAGTCAGTCATGATCCCGCTTAGTTCCTCATCCCTAGCACTCTCCTCCTTGATGGCCTCCCAATCTAGCATCATTGGGACTGATACAGCCATTGTCTGCAGCTCCCCCATGCATCGGGATAGGGCATCTGCCGCCTTATTCTCTACCCCTGGTCTGTACTGAATCTCAAAGTCATAGCCAAACAGTTTGGATAGCCACCTCTGATGCTCCTCTGTCACCATGCGTTGTTCTAGCAAATATTTCAGGCTCAGTTGGTCGGTCCTGACAATGAAATGTCTCACGAGTAAGTAGGGGCGCCACTTTTGGATGGCCAAAACGATTGTCATTAATTCCCTCTCATAGACGGACTTCAGCCGGGCTCTTGTAGTCAACACCTGGCTGAAATAGGCAATGGGCCTGTGATTCTGCATCAACACCACTCCTAATCCATACCCCGATGCATCTGTTTCAACTATGAAGTCCTGGGTAAAATCCGGCAGAGCTAAGACCGGAACTGTGGTCATAGCTTTCTTCAACTTCTCGAATGCTGTCGTGGCTGCCTCACCCCATAGGAGCCCATCTTTCTTCAGCTGGTCCGTGAGTGGCCATGCTATAGCACTGTATCCCTTCACAAATCTTCTGTAGTACCCTGTAAGTCCTAGGAATCCCCTCAACTCCTTCAGATTTTTAGGCAGTGGTCACTTTAACATAGCTTCAATCTTAGACTGATCTGCTGCTACCCCTTCCTTGGATACCACGTGCCCTAAGTACTCCACACTAGCTTGTGCGAAGCAGCACTTCTTCAAGTTAGCCCGCATCTGGTGCTCCTGGAGAACCTCCAGCACCTTCCTTAAATGCCCCCAATGCTCCTCCTCTGTTCTGCTATACACTAGGATGTCATCAAAGAATACCAAAACAAATCGCCTGAGATACTAGTTGAAGATCTTATTCATGAGTGCCTGGAACGTTGCGGGAGCATTGGTGAGGCCAAAGGGCATCACTAGGAACTCATAGTGGCCCTCATGAGTTCTAAAAGCTGTCTTGGGCACATCTTCTTTCTTCATTCGAATCTGATGATACCCTGATTTCAAGTCGATCTTGCTGAAGGTCACAGTTCCACTCAATTCATCTAATAGCTCGTCAATCACTGATATAGGAAACTTATCAGGTACAATTTCCTTGTTGAGTGCGCGGTAGTCTACACAGAACCGCCAGCTGTCATCTTTTTTTTTCACCAATAGAACAGGACTAGATAACGGGCTGGTACTGGGCCTGATGATCCCTGCTTTCAGCATTTCTCTAATCAACTTTTCTATTTCGTCCTGAAACTGAAGGTAATGGTAAGGTCGCACGCTGACAGGTGACACTCCCTCCTTCAATGTGATGGCATGCTCCTGCTCCCTGGGTGGTGAGAACCCTAGAGGGGGTTGAAAAACCTCATGAAATTCTTGGATCAAAGGCTGCACAGAGAGAGGTATGTCCCCCCCTTCCTCCAAACCCACTCCCTCCAATCTGTGTAATTCCACCAAATAGCCTTCCCCCTCCTTCTGAATTGTCTTTATTAGGGATTTGAGTGAAACCCCCGCCTTGGTCAGCCCCGCATCACCTTGAATCACCCTCTTCCTTCGTCCATTCAACAACTCCATCCTCAGAGTACCCCAATTGATCTTGGTTTCCCCCAAGGTCTGCAACCACTTCATCCCAAGGATGACATCCGTACTCCCCAATTCCAAGGGAAGGAAATCTTCCTTTACATGGATCCCTTGAATCTTCAGTAATACTCCTCGACATACTCCTCGACCCATCTCCACCTTCTCGGTGCCCATTATTACCCCGTAACCTCCGGTATCCACTAGCTCCATCCCCAATACATCCACAATCTGGGTGGAAATGAAATTATGTGTTGCTCCACTGTCTATCAACACCACAACCTCACAATCAGATATCTCTCCTTTCACCTTCATAGTGTGGCTCGAAGTGAGTCCCACTACTGAGTTCAGAGAGACTTCTGCTACGTCCAGATGCAACTTCTCCTCCTCCTCCACCTTGGGGTCATTTCCACCTCCCTCTTCGTCTTCCTCATCTTCACAAACGAGGAGAATCTGAAGAGATCGGTCCTTGCACCTATTCCCCAACATGTACTTCTCATCACACATGAAGCACACCCCTTTTGCCCTTTTTTCCTGCAGCTCCTTCTCAGTTAGATTTTTGAACTGTCCACTGTTACCTCCTCCTCCCATCTTCTCCTTGGGTGCTTCCTTTATGCTCCCGGGGCCTGCCCCTTTTGCTGGTAAGAATGTGGTCGTCGTCCTGTACGACCCCTCCTGAATAGTTTCCCCGAGTCCCTCTTTCAGACTTCTTCTGGTTCTCCACCAACTAGGCCAACTCCATGGCCTTGCCGAGACTCCTTGGCTCCAACACTCTGCTGTTCTTATCACTGGTTTCAGCCCCTTCATGAAATTCCCTTCTAGGGCTGACTCCGAGATATGATCCAGCCTACCAGCCAGATACTCAAACATGTCCCGGTAATCTGCCACCGTGCCTGAAAGAGGGACTCGGGTAAACTATTCTTTAAACTCTCGCCTGTAAGGGCAAAGAATGCTCATAGAAGTCTCCTTCCCCATCGGTTCGGAAACGCTCTAGTAAGCATTCTTTAAACTCTCGCCAGCTCCGGATGGGCTCCCGTCTGTCACGCCATTGATACCAGGCTAAGGCTTTCCCCTCCAAGCACATTCCCGCCGCTGTCAATTTCTCTTCTTCCGCCAACCCATTGACGACAAAATATCGCTCCACCTTGTATATCCATTCATGGCCGTCTTCCCCTCGAAAACGGGCATCTTCAATTTCCTCACCTTGGGATCTCCCCGGTATCCTCCATAGCCTCCCATTTCTCTCAGAGGAGGCGCTCCCCAATTGTCTCGATCGTCCCTCCGACGAATATACTCGAACCCCTCTTCATACTCTCCTCTCCTTCTTTCAACATCATCACCTCGACGCTGAATACCTTCAAATTCAGCACCTCGACGATGACGTTCCTCCCTTCTTCCTTCAAAATCTCCCCCTCGACGCTGAATTCTTTCGAATTCAGCACCTCGGCGATGAGATCCCTCTCTCCTCCCACCAAAATCAGCCCACCTTCTGTCATATCCCATGCTCATCTCTTCCCTCGAAAGAGGCTCTAGAGGAGGCATGTCGTTCTCTTCCTCTAGGATCTCCACCTCTGAATTTCTCCTCCCCCGCAAGGGGTTCGGTTCCTCCCATGCCATGGCCGTCGGTGGTCTATCTTACTTCCGATGTCGCCGGATTGGTTTTCATCTCAAGCAGTTTCTTCATCATTTCCTCCATTGCAGTGTTCCCCTCCAACCTTTCATTGTTGGAGGTGATTTGGTTTTGAAAGTTGAAAAAATTTTCCTCCAAATCGGCTTTCAATTGGCCGACTTCGCCTTCCAAGACGTCAACCTTCTTTCCGGCCATCTTTCTTCCCCAACGGATCTCAAAAATATCACTTCCGGAAGCCAAAAGCTCGCTGAAAAATCAGGATTTCAGCCGCCTAAGGTCCCCAAATCGATGCTCTGATACCAATTTGATAGGAAGTACTTGATTTCAAGTAGTTCCTAGCCAAATCTGAAGTTAAACGAGAAGAAAAACTGCTGTTTTCAGCAGAGGACAGCAGCCAAACACAAGAAAACAGCGAGAATTTGCGAGAAAACTGAGAGAAAACTCAAGAAGAAACTTGGATTCCACTAGATGATAAATAAAATAGCAAGATACAAAAGATCCTCAATTCGAGAGGAGGTTCGTCTCTCCCAAATCTCTAGACACGGTGGTCTAGAGCCCAAGCCTCCAAGAAACCCTAATTTCAATCAATCAAAACATGAAGAATCCCTAATTCCCTCATACATTTTAATACCCAAACCTTCCTAATACAAATTCCCTCCCAAAACCTCTTCTCCCCACTCCGTTTGAATTCCCCCCTCATTCAATTAGTGGGGCCCGCTCCTTTTGAGCGGAAATGCAGAGGAGGCGGAATACTTCCGCCTCCTATAAACCAGCGGCCCAAGGGCCGGTTCTGGACCGGTTCCAAGTGAACCGGCCTAACAATGTGCAATCGTAATCCATGAGCGTCAAAGTTACATAATTTGATAAAGTAAAAGAAAACCATCCTAATTGTTAAAGGTTTTTTGCCAAATCAATGAATTGTTGACCTTTCCCTATTTCTAGTCTTGACTTTCACTTGTAGTATGATTAAAAACCCATCTTTGTATCTCTGACTCATCTCATTGGGAATTTTTTTTTTAAGGAAATGTAGTTTGAAGGTGCTTCCAATAAAAGATAGATTCTATGGGCCCAATGTTACCCACATTATTGCTCAATTTCACACTAGTAGTGGGAAAAAGTGACGGTAAAAATGGCCTTTGTTATTTACACCCTTACCCATTCCACAAAACTACGAGTGGACTTGAGTATGGACTTCATCTTAGAGTGATCACGAACACCACGAAGATTTGACTCTATCCTTGTTGTCGTTACAATTTTTAAGGCATCACATTTCATCTCGTTCTTATAAGACTTCTAATGCGTCTCATATCACTTCAATATTCTTTAGATGGGTTGTTTGTTAGCATGACCCACCCAAAACGATTTTCTTAGAACAAGACTTTAGATTCATGAATTACTTTTTGAAAATTCTATGAAAAACAACCAGCATTGAACTTATATTTTCCATGAGGCCGTTCTTAAATTGTTGCCTAATAAAGGTGGTAAATCAGAGTATTGAAATTTATTTAGATGTCGCTTTCATAGATCATCTGCTTATTGGGACCTATCCCTTCCTACTATTAAGTTCTCTTATACCAACTCTAGTAATGATTTCATAACTTGCATGAGCCCATTTCATGTTGTTACTGTGTATAAGCTGTATAAATTGATAGATTGTTTGTCTCATATAAGGTCAGTGCATTTGCATCTTCATTTGCTCAAAGAATGCATAACCATCACTAATAAATTTAATTTTTAAGGCGGCTTCCTACACTAATGAAAATTCTCATGTAGTTATTTTTGGACCTTAGTTTTATCAAATTACACGACCTAGAAATAGTGAATTGGACGATTCTTTTAAACGGGGATATGGGCATACACTCATGTTATAAATATTGGCTTGAATTTATTTGTTTGTTTAAGGAGCATTGTGCTCCATGCAGAATCTTGTATTTATACCTTTTTTTGTTTGATTTCACTTAATTGATTGCTTTTAAGTTTGAAAATATTAAGTGCATCTCCCCAACCTAACAACAAACCAAATGCGCACACTCATGTCTATCTTACATACTAACCTATCTATTATAAGCAGATCTTTCCTTGCAGACCTTCTCAATTTCTATATGGTGGACGCACACAATCTTTTGCTCTCTGTTCCTTTGCAGAGGCAGCGATTAGAGGTATGAAACATCAAGCAGAAAATGCTGAGCCGGAGCTTTCTCAATCGCCTTCCACTGAGGTACGCAACTTCTATGTTGCAACACGCACCTATGTCATATTTGGTTTTGTTCGTGTTTGAGGTTTGAGTGTTTGACCGAAGAGTGTCTGAATGAAAGATTTGTGCGTTTGAGAAGTGCGCACTTGTTTCAAATATATTGGTGAATTTTATAGAATGTCTTCCGAGGTACAAATATGTACACTACTCTCCCTCATCTCTCACCGCTCTTCCTCATTTTACTCTCCCTTTTTATGCCCCTCTCTCTCTCTCTCTCTCTCTCTTTCTCTCTCTCTCTCTCTCTCTCTCTCTCTCTCTCTCTCTCTCTCTCTCTCTCTCTCTCTCTCTCTCTCCCTCCCTCCCCCCTGCTCATCCCACTGTCTCTCTCTGTTCTACTGTGTTTTCTATTAAACGAACCTGGCCTCATGGTTGGAACCTCTCTCTCTCTCCTTAGAAAGCTGCATTGATTCGAGAATTTTCTGGACTCTCCCTCCACTCCTTCATTCATATTTCTTGAAAATGAAACATTTGAACCAAACATTAAAGTTAACTCCATGTAACACGCTTTCTTTGGCTTTACACTTGAGCAGAGGTTCGAATTTGGTTTGGTGGCTAGAACATGAAACTAAGGCTTCGTTTGGGACGGTTTTCTTACTGCTTCTTAAAACAGCTTCTTACCACTAAAATTAAAATTTTTGTACTCGAAAGCTGCTTTAAGCAACAGTAAAAAAGCCGTCCCAAACGAAGCCTTAACCTCTATGGAAATTCAGATATTTTCATCTAAAAAAAACCTCTTATATGTTGTTTTACGGAGACTTCTTAACAACCCAACAATGTGCACTATCCCATTAAGAGTTCTGTGGCTGACAAATTTCAGTCTGTTTGGAGCTACAATTTCTATTTTGTGATATGGAGGATCATGGTTTATATGCTATAACCCAATTGTTGAAACTTCTAAATGTTTTTGATTGTAAACAAAAACAATGCAGGATAATGTTAAGATAGAGCGTGGAGTCACTAATAAGATTTCTCTTGAAGCTAATGAACTGGAAGCAAAAAGGGTCATTTCCTTCAGTCCTCTGGAAGGAGCTGCCATTGGCAGACGAGCCAGTGCATTGGTCAAGGAAAGCCTGAAAATAAAGAGAAGTGAACTTTCTCAAAGGATCACATTTGCTCTCATACCAGCTTTGCTGTTAATATCAAAGAACAGCTTTACCACATCACTTCTGATATTCTCAGTTTATTGGCAAATCTATGGTTTCTTCAAAGAAATCTTTCTGGATTATGTTCATCACGAGGTAACCCAAAAATGGGTTCTTATTTATTTCCAACTGCTGCTTTTGGTTCTTGCTAAGGACACCATCCTTTATTTCAATTTGGTGTAATATATATCCTGTAAGCTTCCTGTGCTATTGCCTCATAATAAGAAACAATTGAGTGGCTGATCTATGAGGAAGCTATCTTTTATTCTACTTTTTTTTTTTTTTGAACTTCCAGTATTATTGCCCTTTTACTGGTGTAAGGAGGCTGTAGGGAGGCCAGGATTTGCATTGTTGTGTGAGGGGGGATCTGTTGAACACATCGAATGTTGCAGCAAAAATAAATGGATCATGGTGCTTGTTAAGAATATATTTGGAATTTGGGTATGAATATCTTGATCTAGATTTAGATTTTGTTTGAGATGAATTTCTTATTGCTTTTTAATTTTTGTGTTATAATGTTGCTTTAAGAAGCAGTAAGAAATTCATCCCAAACAAAGCCTTAATTAGGTTTAATTTGAAGATGATTGAACCTATTGGCTGCTGATTATTGACTGAGGTTTTATTTGGGATGGCTTTTTTATTACTTTTTAATAAAAAATAAAATAAAATTTTTGTACTAAAAAACTGTTTAAGAAGCAGTAAGAAAGCCGTCCCAAACGAAATCTGAATGCTTGATTGTATGAGAAGCGATTTTGACCTTAAAATACATGAATGAACTGCTATTTGTCTATCATTATTTTTTTCTTTCATATTTATGGATGTAACTATCAATTTCTTATATAAATTAGCATAACGTCTAATTTTGTGTGCATATGTTGTTATATTTTGATGATGCTAATTTCGAGAATAATATCAATTTGTGCGAAGCAAATGCAGCAAAAACAATTGCAATGAACAGTTTGATACAAACCTGAGCATCTCCATGATTTGAAAGCATTGGATAAATTTATATATCACCTTAATTTTTTCCAATGAAGTAAAATTATGTAACATAACAATAATAAAGTATAGATGAATCCCTAGTTTATCAAGAATTTACCTTCACTGATAGGAGATTTTGTCTTAATTTTGATGTGCTAATATTCTCTAGGTCTGATATCACCCTGAATTTTATACAAAGTAATAAAAAAATAATTTTAATTATATTTCGATTATTTGCTAGATGATTATTTATATAAAGTCAACAATTATAATAGATTGTATTATGTTACATGAAATGATATTAACGTTTCATTTGGGACGACTTTTTTATTGCTTATTAAAGTAGTTTTCTAGTATTAGAAAGTTGTTTTAAGAAGCAATTAAAAAGTTGTCCCAAACGAAGCCTAAAATTATGAAGGGACAGCATCCCTCTGCCCTCATATGATTCACTGCCAATCTGTCATAATATTTTTTGGCGGAGAGAGAGAGAGAGACTACATTTAATTACTCATATCCATTGTCACGTCATAGAATGCGTATGTCAGCGTAACTAATCCCTCTGCGAGACTTCCAGCATAAATATCTGGGGGCGATACAATTACATATTTTCTATTCAATATGCAATGAAAAGAAAAAAAAAATCTAATATTTTATTTTTCATTTTCTTATGTTATAGCAAACTTTAATAGTAAAAATAAATCAAACAATTTGACTTTAATAAAATATTGGCGTGTGTTAGATAAGATAATATTTTGATCACACCCAATTTGGATAGGGTCCAATCCAATAATACTTATTTGGATTGAGTGTGCTAGTAACCAAAAACCTGAAGACAATCAAATTACAGCCAAATTTTTCTGCAACAGATTCTAAAACTTTTCGTGCGGTACTCAAATTACTCCAAAAAAGAAAAACTAAAAATTTATCGATAATTATTTATAAATTTAGAAAAACTTTGCTGTCTTTGGTCAAATCCGAGAGAGAATTTTACGAATGCTTCATTGCTCAATATATTTGCTATTTGCGGATTCAACGTTGCATTGGTGCTCTATGCTCCATTTTCGGTCAAATCTCTGAAGCCGCTGCAATGGGTTTGTTTCTCTTCTCACTTTTCACCAATTAGGGTTAGCGTTTAAGGGTCATGGGCTGGATTTTGATTTTAATAATCTGCATCTCTGGTCATCTATCTGTCTAAAGATTAAAGAGTTGTTTCTAGAAATGTTTACATTTTGATGCATCCAACATCATCTGTTCTGTATTTTTCCTCTTCTTATGTTTGTCCTTCTTTTTTTTTGTGCGTGTGCTTATTGTGGATATGTTCTTGTTTACCAGCTCGAGCTATTGTGATAATGGGAGTGAGTGGCTCTGGTAAAACGTAAGTCTCTCACCGCCGATCGGGTGTCTATCAGTAGACTCTACTGCAGTAAACTTGAAATTGTCTTTATATTTTTAGTTGTAAATTTTGATAAATGGTATTTCTGGGTTTGAGCAGTTGCATTGCAAAATTTACTGAAAAAACCTTTTCTTCCATGCTTTACTTTTTGTCTGAAATTATTTTCCTTGTGGCTTGATGATGCGAGTTTGTGCTAAATTGTAGAGCCTAATTGTTACTTACAAGAAAATACCTTTGGTAGGGATGATATGTGGACACTCTACACTCATCTCATACAATATTTTCTTGTTGTCTCATTAATTTGAACATAAGAGTATTTTGAGAATTTGAATATAAGAGAGATTAAAAATATAGAGGTCGTATGGTTGTTGCCTTTTTCTTGTAAAACTTATTCATCATCATAGTGGAAACTATAGCAGCGTAAAGGTTGATGCATTTTAGCTAATTCTTTCATAATTTTACTTTATAGACAGCTGCCACATTTCTATTTGGCTACAACTTTCTTGTTATTTTTTCTAGAATTTTTTTAGTGAGGAGAAAATTAATATAATCATATCCACTAAAATGTGATAGCTGTGACAAAATTACTGCCCAACTTTTTCTAAAAGAACAACATCAACATTAAGCCTTTATCCCACTATGTGGGGTCAATTACATGAATCCTTTTTCTCCATTATGTCCTATTAAGAGTCAAATTCTTATTTAAATCTAATAAAAAAAATGTAATTTCTAATACTTTATAACCAAATCTTTTTAAGTCTACATTACCTTCCTTAGCACAGGCTAGATCTAATATATCTACTCTCCTAATTGGGTCATCGGAAGGCTAACATTTTATGTGGGCAAACCATCTAAGGAGACTCTCTCTAATCTTATTTGCCTCTAGAGCTACTCCAACCTTCTCATGTATATACTCATTTCGCATTCTATCACTAAGAATAAAGCCACTTATCCACCTGAGCATCCTCATCTTTCCAACACTTGACTTAAATTTTATGATTCACTTTTAATGACCAACATTATGCGCCATAAGGCATTGCAGGTCTCACCATCTTATAGAGTTTTTCCATAAAACATTGCATGTCACCATCATCTTATAGAATTTTCCCCTTCCAAAAGTTTAAGGGGAATTTTTCTATCACACAACATGCTGATACATTCCTCCGTTTCAACCATCAACTTGAATCCTACTAATAATATTGATACGCCGCCAAAAATCATCTTGATCCAGCACGAAGCTCGAGGCATATCTTGATTGCAACTTTCAAAATTTAAATTGGAATCATCAAAACACCAATTTCAGTAAACTTGCAGTCAAATTAAATGTCTTGGTAAGATGAATCCAGCAATACCAAAATCGATCCAATCTGAGCCGAAATGGCTCAAATCAAGGGCTTAAAGCATATTTGAAAGCTTCAAACCATTAATTAGATGATCAAATGGCGTCTAAATATAGCATGCTTATAATCGAATCGAGCGGCTCTATAAGATGAATCCAACGAGCTCAAGATAGCTTAATTCAAACATCATTAAGGTACTTAAATACTAAATAAATACTCATTGAGAACAACTTTTATGTCATTGAATTCTTCTAGCTTCAACTACATAATGCACTCTATATGATTTATATTGAGCCAACACCTTCCTCTAAGGAAAGACATCATTTGTAATCAACAACAAACACTAGTGGATTCATTTCAATTGGAAAGACTCCGTAATTTTTCTCCATTTTCAAGGTTTACCACATAAAAAATATGGTATCTCTTATGACTATTGCACCTCTCTCTCTTATATGTCTGTGTGTTGGATCTTAGTACAAAAGCTTGGGCGTTAAACTCTATATCTCTCTATTGCCGCGAATATTCCAGGTCGCAAAAAATATCTTCATCTATTTCACAATCATTTTGAACAATAGACTCGAGATATCTAAAACATATATTCTTTTTAATGACTTGATTGCCGAAGTCATCTGCCCGACTTAATCTACAGAAAAAAAATCATAACATTTGCAATAGTTTACAAAAATTCATTTTTCCTTTAATAGTTCCACAGTTAATTTTATAGATAATTATAATCATGATGGACCTTAATTTCCCTGTGTTTTGAAGTTGTTTATAGTTGAACTTGAATTTAGCTTTGAAAGAGTATTGTCGTTGTACCATACGTAACGCAAGTAATATATGCTCTTCGAGGCTCATATGGTCCCCAAAATGTTTGCACTGTTTTTACCATAAATTTCTAAGTCATAATTCGTTTACAGTACATTAATATGATGAATGATTGAATTAACAGATCAGTTGCTAAGATGCTTTCAGAGTCTTTTCATTGCAGCTTTCTTGAAGCTGATGACTTCCATTCGCATTCAAACAAAGGTACTTCTCAAACTTTCCAAGGAAGAATGTTCTGCATGGGAAATTCTCACATACAGTTTTCTGTACTTACTGTAGTTTATCATGGAACATATTACTTGAAGCATTTCGTTTCATCACATATGAACTTTCTGCGATACTTCTTGTTCAATAAGAAAATCCTCGTGTTAGAAACAATTATGCACATCTAATGTCTAAAGTTGCACTTAGATATTAAAAATAAACCAGAGGTAATGCCAATGGCATGCTTTCCTCCACTTCACAAATGGCTATTCATCCTATGAAACCTGTCTCTGCTGGAACATATCATCAAGTCCTGGTTTTATTTTATACAGAGAAGATGCTCAAAGGAATCCCACTTTGCGACGAAGACCGCTTTCCATGGCTCGAAGCTCTTCGAGACGCCATCAGAAAGAAGTTCATTGACGGCGAGACCGTTGTTCTTGCTTGTTCTGCTCTTCAGAAGAGGTACAGAGATATCATCCGGTCAGCAGATCCAGATTACAAAGCAGGCGAGTATAGTCACTGCAAGATTAAGTTTGTCTGCTTAGTAGCGCCTGTGGCAACAATTGCTGAAAGGATCAACAAAAGATCAGAGGAAGGGAATCATTTCATGCCAGTTTCATTGCTACAATCTCAGATGGATTTGCTTCAGATATTTGACTATGAGGGAATACCTCAAATTGATTCCACCATGAATCTTCAGCTTATTTTGGATCAGATACTAACTTTATTCAAAGATATTTAAATTTCGTTTGGGACGGCTTTCTAACGGCTTTGCAAAGCTGTTTTTTAGTTAAAAGTTCTCTTGAAAATAGGAAAAAAGCAGTGATCTAAAGCTGTCAGACGGATTTCTTATTGCTTCTTAAAGCAACTTTGTAGTACAACAAACAAATTTTATACTAAAAAGCTGCTTTAAGAAGCAATAAGAAAGCCGTCCCAAACGAAACCTTAGTCCTGATAATTGCTATATTCTTATCTGATCCACATGGAGTAGTTTTATTGTTGTGTGTTGGTTGATTTTATCACCATCAAACAAATGCTAAAGTGCAGAAATTCAAGATTTACAAGTTTTACAAGTGAATAAGGGTTCTGTGCAATATTTCTATTTGATCACAACTTGTTTATTATTTTTGAATTTTTTTATTGTGAAGAGTTTTTCATAACAGCTATTAAGAAAAGATAAAAAATTAATTTTGTCGTAGGTGCAACATATGACTAATCAATTAAAATAAATTATTATAGTAAGAAAATGTACTGCGAAGTAAATGTAATATATTCTAAATATTTTGAGATTTATTTTTGTCTGTGAAATTAATGCAAGAGAATTAATTTTGGTGTTTGGTTGGGTGTATGAAAATAAAATAAAACTGAGAAAGTGATTTTAGAAAGAGAGGTGCAGATGCAACCTATGGTGTTTCGCATTGCTGTGGCCTAAGCGGATGTAAGGTGATAATTGCACGCACAAGGAGCGATGAAGGCGGCGTGCAGCAGGCAGAGGGTGGCGGCATGGGGAGCTTGATTAGTTTGCGAAGGGTGGGCGTGCGAGCAGAGGGTGGTGTTGGAAGTTGATGTTCGCCGGAGGTTGGGAGGTCTGCAGGTCATGGGAGAGATCGTGAGAGTGGTTGGAAAAACATCTTTTGAATATGTGTGGACTCCTTAAGTAAGAAGAAGTGGAAGAAGAGAGATTAGAAAAAGCAGAAAGCATAAATCTAATTTCCTCCATTGAATTATAGGATTTGGATTATATATATAGAGGTTTACATGAATGGATTTTGGGTTTAATAGAAGTTCAAACCAACTGGTTTAATGCAAGTAAAATAAAAGAATTAAAAATATATTTGAGACTATTTTAAAGATGAAATAAATTGAAGCACAAGTTGTTGTGGCCGACTGGTTGTTGTAGTGCTCCAAATCTTTGAAAGATTTGCTTCATTTTTCTGTGATAGACTTTAAGTATTTTATTATCTTGGTGTTAATTTTATGAATTATTCAGACTTTGTTGTTGTATTATCATTGAATCCAAAAGAACATATATTGCTTAGCACTCCCATCAACATGAGCAAGTCCTCAAAGTTGAGAGATGAAAAAGAAGCATAAAGAGTATTCTTGCATACTCATTGGTAATAAGTAGCCCCGGGTCCTTCAAGATGAAGCCATTCTAACACGATGATAATCATAAGTGTTGAGGAAATCAAAATATTCTTATGCTTTTAAGGTCCATGTTTCGACTTTGAATCCATTAAAATGAGGAAGTTCAATTTTCATTGATTAAAGAAAAGAAAAACTTGTAGGAGATGATGGCGACTGTGGAGAAGGGTTTCGATAGGAGGAACTAAGGATGCCAGCGGAAAGTATGATCTTGATGGAGTGGAGGAGGTGGGCTATCAATGCACAAGCTATCAAATTTCTTGTCAATAGAATTCAAGAAAGTATGAAATTGTTGAAGTGATGAGTCAATGGAGGAAAATTAAATATTGGCTTGTGTGGGCTTCGAAAATTCACGCTTCAGCCTCTCCGCGACCCCTTTCTTTTTTTCGGGTTGTCCAGGAAAGTTTTAACAAGTATGTTCTGAGGCAAATTTTCAGAAACTAGATTAGGTTTTGAATAATACATTACCCAAATATTAATATTTTGCCTACCTTCAACAATAATTAAGTTTTCAAATTTTGATCAAAGTTTTTTATGTTTTTTCCTTGTCATATTCGGGTAATGACGGATGTTTAAGATTAATGATATATCCTTTATTATTGATAATTTAAATAGATAATATTATTTCTAAATAATGTAATTAAATATATAAACTTTAATTAAAATTGGCTTAATTCACTATATATTATTTAAATACTTTTGTGAACTTAACACTAAATAAGAAAATATATTTTAATATTATATATTTTATACTAAAAATTACCTTTAAGGCTTTAACATGCATTAAGAAAGCTGTCTAAGGCTCTAAGCCAAAGAAATGTTTTTTCTGCTACAGTATGGTTGGGCCTTAATTACTTTCAGCGCCTTTTGTGACAAGAAAGAAAATCATGCAGGGCTCCAGTTGGGTCCAGTTGGCTGGCTTTGAGGAGAAATTATTACGTACATAGTCCGGACGAAAAAATCATCTGAAATCTGTGAGGTTACACAACAAATATACAAGAAAAAAATAAAATTGCAAATTTAATGTAAATCTATTGTCTACCCTCGCAGAATTTGAACAATTTTATCATCTGAACTCCGCACGTAATAATCTCTCTGCTTTTAGAACTCGAAGTGAAAATTCCATTAAAAATATTTTATAAAAAACGACTAAATTAAAATAAAAAATAATGCAAAGAATAGAATCAACTAAAAAAATTAACTCGAAGTCAATTATTTTAGACTCAATTCAGATCCAACTCAAGATGATCCTAAAATCTTTGAATTCAAATTTAAGCAGCCTTACCCGAATTCGCCACCAAATCACTGCATCATAAATGAACAATCAAGTTCATATTCATACCAGATGTAAAAATATCAGAAAAGGTATGTAGCTCACTTGATTTATTAGTTGAGAGCTTTGGCTATCAACCAAGAAGTCTTGCATTAAAAGACTGCGTATCTGATGTGTGTATGAATTTGTCTTAATTGACTCAAAATTTCTAAAATAAAAAGTCAGCATGAATTACTGTTAGAAGTAGAAATAGATAGAACTCAAAAGCCAAGAAATTAAGAAATCTACTGCTCCCATAAATAAGACACAGTACTGCCTATACTACAATTCGAACATCTATTTGCTTTGCTGAATGTTTCTTTTGGACATTTTTTTCGCAGAAGCTTGCAGGTCCTCCTCCAGTCTGCCTGCCTTAAAATTTGCCGTCATGAGATGCTTTGAGCGATATTTCTATCAGAAAGAGTGTAGCTACTGCACATACTTGTTGGTTAATCTCTTCTTTAAAATTTAAGGTTCAGTACAAAAAATGGATTGGAAAAGAACCCATGTAAGGAGAACAGTAAAAACGGAAACATCACCAGAAACTGCAACTTGTTGTTTTACACTTCAGTCATGATCTATGCCAAGTTGCACAAGAGAATTCGGTCCTACTAAAAAAATTCTTTTGGTCGACCTGTATCGGATAACGACAACCCCTTTATATGCTGTTCTTGGTATGCCATCCTGAAATATGTTAAAAAGAACCAAAGTTTAATCTAAGAATTGGATTTCCAACTTCAGTGACAAGAGTTGGCCCCGGGAACATGCATGCAAATCTTTCATTTTGAAGGGATTTCAAATGGAATTTGCATTTTACAGGGTTATACATAACCCACAATAAGAAGATTTTGTCAGGTTATAATATACAAAATCATTTCAAATTTCTTCATAACAGAGAGGCTAAAGTTTCATTTGAGACTGCTTTTTACTGGTTCTTAAAGCAGCTTTCGAGTACAAAATTTTTAACTTTTGTACTAAAAAACTGTTTTAAGAAATAGAAAGAAAACCTTCACAAACGAAGCCTAAGTTTCACATTTTAACATAATACCTGAAGTAATAAAGAGAGAATGCACAGTTATTAGAAATGGTCTAACTTTTTAACTTAATGGAGAACAAATGGAAATGAAATTAGAAATACTAGAGCTTGCCTTCCATTCTTCAAATATTCCAAATTGTCGTGCAATTCTTTCAAAATCTGTCTGATCCTTATAGTGAATCCGCACATCATAGTCTAGTTTTTTTGCCTTCAGAACAACATCAGGTTCAGGGACTGATTGGGCATCCGACACAAGTTTTGCAAAGTGCTTATGATATTCACCCTGACAATGCATATAAGTTATAGAAAATTCATACATCCACCTAAACTAATAACTACAAAGTATTACCTCCATCAGGTAACTCAGATCCACTGATTTCCAGTCAACCTATCATGTTATAAATCATGGATAAAAGATCAGAATAATAATCCTGATTTTAAGGAAATACAACTAGAAGATCAATACCTATGTACTTTTTTCACATACATGAACATCATTTAGTTTAATGGGCTTCAGATATTGCTTAAAGAATTGCCCCATGCTAGAACCCTGAAATGGCACAAATATTATAAAATCAACATAATATATCTCAATAACTTCATCAGAAAAGATCATGTGCAAAAATCAGCAGCATTCAGAAAATTTAATCAAATTTAAAGAACAGCATCATACCATGGTTAGATCGTTGAGATTTAGAATCTTCAAAGGAACCTTAGAGAAATAAGCTAATAAATTATTTAGAAAAAAAAAAAAACTGTTCATCTGTAGCTTTAGCTTCATGTTTGGCTACATTGTGCTGAATCCATCAATATAACTTGAAAGCTTTGCTAGTTTGACCTCGAGTGTTTAGATACATTCAAATATCACATAAATCCTTTGGATTGTCCAATTCCATAATGAAAAAAATGGAAAGAAAAGTTTACAAAGTTAAAGCTTTATGCTTAACCAATATTATTATTTTCAATTAGTTTTAGAAAAGGACTGGTGCAAGGTCGAAACCAACAACTCTGAATTACAGGAAAGAACTTGTTCAGGAAAAAAAAAAATCTGAAACAAATCAAACTGCCTATGGAACGGGACAAAATTAGTGGGTTTGGTGTGAGTCGGACTTGGTTTGTTCCTAAATGTCAAAGTTACGCCATCAGAATTTGTTTAGCAAGCATCTCTTTGACTAGCTTGTTAACTTGGATACTTATGGCTTATTCAGCACGCTAATAGAGAATCATTTTTTTAACAGTTGATTAGACTAAATCACTCTCTCGTTCTTAGTTCAACTGGACAAACCAGAATCTGATCATTCATTTAAGGAATGTTCGGTTTGGTTAAAAATGAATACAAAGTATTTCAAATGCAGGGGATTTCAAACTTTAGGTGTTTGATTTGATAAAAAAGGAATACAGAGCAAAATTTTAGTGAATTACATTTTCACTCTCTAGTTCATTTTTTATGTATTGTAAACTTGCCTAGTTTTTTACAGAATTCATTTTTTCATCGCAAGCTAACAAAGTTGGTTTCACCGCTACCGCCGCCGCTACCGCCGCCGCTACCGACCGCTTGCCATAGCCACGGCCCACCAATGATTGATGTCACAATCTCCGCTATTGGCATCAACCACCGCCAACTACCACCATCATTTGATTTTACCTTGCATTCATTTTACTTCAAGCAAAAAAAAAAATCACCTGCATTACTTTTATGCTCATCCAAACAACTTCAAATACACTAAATTCCCTTTACTTACATTACATTCCATTTACACTACATTCCTTTTTCAGCAAACCAAACATTCCCTTATTGAAAACATTTCTCTCAAGTGTTTGCCAAAATTTTCAAAGAGGAATATATATATATATATAAACCACATCAAGCTTCATGCACGCAACTCCTTAGCACCTCCTGCAAGATGTTCACGTTGCGCACATCCTTGAATCTGCCACAATCTCTTCTCCTTTAAAATCCCTCACTCGCCCTATTTCCCACACTAGTCTCTCTCCCGCGCACATCTCGTACCCACCTTCTCCCGAGCTACCTCACACGAAAGCACCTAAACCTCTTTATGCTCTTGATCCCAGCAATGTTGCATCCTTCTCCTCCAAGCCAAGCCGTTTCCCTCCCCCCTTAGTAGCCCACGCTCTCTGCTCTAGAACGTGTCTGCATCTCCTTGCAGACTTTGTTCCTTCTATCTCTTCTGAATGCTCTTCTATAAATCCAAAATGCACCGCCCACTGCTGATTCCATCTCTCACATCTCGTTGCACATAATAATTCAAACAATCTTATCCTTACCTGCACCTGCTCTCACTTTCTCTCTCAAGCATGTCTTGTCTCTCATCTTCTCGTGCTCTGCACACTTTTATTTCAACCCATAACCTTAGAAAAGTCTTCCGCTTGTGCTCAATACTAATCACTTCTGATGGTCTAAATCATGCCATGTTTCACTATAACATTTGTTGAAGAATGTCACATACCTACTAGAAATGAGAAAATCAGCAAAAGCTATGTAGAGATGATATCCGTTTATTTTTGCATTTCATAATGAACAAGCATAATTCATTAATGTACAAATATTGAATTTCCACAGCATAAATTGTGGGGCGCCCCAAAGGTGCATCATTTAGCTCTTCCTACACTTCTAGTCTAGTCATGCTCCAGAATGGCCTATGTGTATGTGCCCTCACATCCTCCTAACACGATAAAACTTGCTAAAAATATGGGAAAATGCAGTTCATTTAAAATCTCAACTTTTCATATGCCTCTAGCTTTTTATTTTATTTCATAAGGTACTCCATTAAACAAGCAACAACCCTTCATCTATCATTGTTGCTGGTTCCATCAAAATCCACCCATATATGAACAATATATGCCTAGTTCAAAAATAAAGTCTCAAAGCCTCGAGCATGTATACATGAACTTGCGTATACACAGCAGATAGAGCCAATAGGAGTGTAATCATTTCTTTCAAGCATGCATGCACCTACTTATACACATGATAGCTTTTCATATGGTATTGCCCCTTTATTGTAATTTGTCAATCCACCCGATACAATGTTATGGCATACTGACTAGCTAAGCCATTAATCAGAAATACCAAAATGAATTACACTTATAATTTTACAAAAAAGCCTCAAACATAGTTTTAAAAAAATTAGGAATAAAAATTTGCTGAAATTTAAGGAAATTCCCAAAGAAAGGATAAGAAAAAAAGGGAAATTTTGTGAGATTATTTTAGAATATATAGAAAATCATACAAGTGCCTTCAAACCTTTCAAAGGTTTCTTTGAGGGAAATCCCTATTTTCTGACTAAAAAAGTTCACAAAAAAAAAAAAAAAAACTAGAAAACCCCCAAAAATGTGTAAAAATTTGAGAAAGCATGGGAGTGTCAAATTGGATCCCTTACCTCCTAGAAGCAAGGTCAATGTGCTGCGAGATACGCAATCTTCCGCAATTGATATTTTGTCATCTTTCAATCCAATCAAGTCAATCATCCCCCTAAGGGCATGGACTGCTCTAAGCAATCAAATCAAGTAACAATCGAGTCATAGAGTTGGCCAACATGCGTACTCCCAGGCCATCTCCGATTGTTCAACATACTTGGAGACCTACCTACATTAAGAAAAAAATACTAAAAAGAAAAAAAAAATTTGTTGAACCTACGTAGGTGTAGCTACTTTGGTTTGCATGCCACAAAGTAAACTACTTCAAAATTATTAAAAAAAGATGAAATCCTAGACCTTATAACCCAAACCAAGGTAATAAAACCAACTCCATCGATCTAAGAACCTCAAATCGATAGAGTTATATGTTTGACTCCAAATGTTATGATAATCTGCCACATTGTCTCTCATTGCCTCACACAAGAAACCAAATAAAGAACCTCCCATAGAGTTGCCTATAACTTAGGTATCTTATATCACTAAATCACACAAACAACTAAAAACCAATAGAGTTGACTAAATCCCTAGGGTTTACCACCATCCCCTTCCATCTACCCTAAGTAAAAAAAGCAACAATCCAATTCAATATAAAAGAAACAAATCAAGATAATGTAGAAATCTATCGCAAGTAAATTTAATGTAAAGCCTCATAATCATTCTTAATTGAGAATTCTATTATATTATTGGTAGTAGTAATTAATTATGGAGGCTTGCGCCTATGAGAAACATTGAACGAGCACTATGTTGTCTCTAACGAGCATAAAATTGCAAAATATTCCCCAATCCAATGCTTAAATTTACTCTCAAATCACCTCAAGTTCTTGAATTAAGCCGAGTGAGTATTTTCAAAGTTTCTCTCCTTTAGACATGCCTAAGTCACATAAGCTTATATCCAAAAATATTATCTTAAAAAGGTATTACTCCCATCATCACTTGGATATAATTATTTGTCAATCCATCTTTCATAATTTTATGATATATCAATCTTAACATTCCATATATGTTACACTCAATTTGGCTGTCATTGACATATTAATCGCCCAATCACTTAGATCCATATAACATAATTAGTCTAATTATTGTTTAATAAAATTAAACTTTATGATTTCATAATATCATGGATGTCATAGTAAGAACTTCTCTATTTTAAACACCTATATCTTCATTCTTTTGTATGATATACCCAAGATATTCAAACATATCACATATAGGTTTCATTTGATTTTCCAATAAATCCTTTATAATTTCACTAATATTAAAATTGCATTTATTTAAGTTGTTTTCATTCCAGAAATTCTAATCACTTTATTTCAAACTTTCAATCATCACTTATTAAAACAAGAATCTATCAATAACATACAGCAAAGTGCCTCACCTTTAATACCATCATAAGCTTCTTCATAACTAATGCAAAATAAATTATGGGCTTAATCTTGAATCTTGATGTACTCCTATTAGAATTAGGGATTCTTTGATCTCTTCACAGCTACATCTAATGCAAGTTAATTCTCCATAACATATATCTTTTAACATTTTTCAATACCTTTTTCGTAGGCATTTTCTCCCCAAGGCATATCAAATCCATTCTCTTGGCAGTCCATTATATGCTCTCTTTCAATATCAATAAAAATCATATAAAGATTCTTCCTTTGTGTTCAATATTTATCCATTTGTCTTAACACAAAAATCTCTTAAATAGAAATCTTACCCGCATATAATCAAATTTGTTCTCTTATATCAACATAATGTTTCTAAGCCTATATTCGATTATCCTCTCCCATGACAACATTATATGATGCATAACTTTGATTTCCCCATAATTATACAATTGTGAATTATTAACATTTGTTTGCTCTTTAGAATTGCTTCCATAGTTTTAACATTGGCATGATATGACACTACATAACATATATCACGACTAGACATCAAAATGGCAAACAGGCTAAGCATTAGCACGGAGATTGCAAACCTTGATAGAAAGAAATGTATATTCACGATAATTCATGCTTTGAATTTTCCACAACAAGAAAGCAAGGGACTACCGTATTGAACCATATCTGAAAAACTATTGAAGTGCAGTAAGTAGATCGCAACTGATGAAAAATGGGAAATCAACAGGTAAATGACACCAACTTTTTGACAGGACAATGCAAAATTCTACCGCTTTATTTCCTGGTTATTTGGAACTAAAGAACAAATAAGTTTATCACTCATATTGTCAGTCAATACTGACAGTATTTCAAAGGCTATTAAAAGAAAAACCTTTGCACACACCAGTTCATAAGTGTACTTTCCACAATCCAAGTAAATAGAGATTACAGTGAACAGCGTTGAACATCCACAATCAACCAAATTTATAAGGTCAAACAAGAGTTACCCAGGGCAACAGAATGAAAATTTTTATTAGTATTAAGAACAGAATCCAACATCATAATATTAATAGTTTATTACTTCTGCAATATCACAACAGAAGAAGCCTACATACATGCTCCCCAAAATTGTATGTTCTGCAAATTTCAGGACGAACAAATTGACGATCTTTATGTACATCCTTCAACCTCAACCAATCATCCCAATAAGTATGGAATGTCAAGGAAAGTTCTTCATTAAATAGCTCAGAATTAATAGCAACATGTATAATTCAATAAATAAGATACAGTGAAAATAATTATAGGATATGCTTTAGGCCATTTTGGTGTTAGCTCCTCCCATGTGGATTTTGACAACATCCATCCAAGTCCAGGAAAAAAATCTGAACGATAAAGAGTCTCTGCAAAACGGATTAGCAAGCAGCATGAGCAGGATGTCTTATAAAAAGACATGAGAACTATCCCTGGTTTGGAAAAGAAAAAAAATCAAAGATATTTTAAGTCTTACTAGGATCATGCACAAATTGCACTTGACCATTATCATTCCAAGAAGAAACAGCCATGATAGACCTTCCAATGTTAGCAAGTAAAGTTTAGTCAAGTGGCAAAGAAGTTAACAAAATAAGTAATGAGAGATTCCAAATAATAAAAGCATGATAAATGCTGCAACAGATATCGTACTTATCTCTGTCTAATAATGTCGCCGCAGCCTCAAAATAATCAAAAAAATCAGGTGCAATCTCCATGTCATCTGCTTAGGGAAGAGAATATAAAAACTGAGGACATCCAAAGTGAGGGATAACTAAAATTTTCAAAATACAAATATAAAACCAAATCTCCCTAAAAGAGCACCTTCTAAAATGATTACTCGATCAAAATTATGATTCAAAAATAATTCATCCAAGGCCCACTTGTAGTGTCCTGAACAGATAGTACACTTTAGACGAGGATTAAAAAGTAATTAATAGAAAAAGGAAAAGCTATACACACTTGCAATTTTATAGTATGCAATTAACTCTCCAGGTCTCTCGGTATGCACTGGTTCAAAATCCAAATGCTGCAATACCATAGTCAATCATATTAGTCAGCAATATCAGTAGTTCCTAGTTGACTTGGCATGTTTGGCATGACATTGCAGATTCTAACCAAAGTTTAATTTTTACCCTAGATTTTGCTGGAATTGTTCATATCATGCACACTAAAGGATTCCAGATAAAAAGAGAAAATGCAGGTGTTATAGTTTCTCTATAACATTAGCTGTCAGCTCCATAGTTTATACCTAGCTGATCAACAGGAAACAATAGAGTTATTGGTTAAGAATTTCTCTCTTTTTAGGTTATGAAAACTACATAAAAACTAAAAAGTTTTAAGTAGTTTAATTAACTGCGATTATCTCCCTTTCAGAGAATAGCCATGTGCTTCCTAAACGGGATCATCATTTTCATTTACATGTCTGCTGCTTTTCTTGTTAGCCAACAAAACACAATGCATGAACAAGCAAAAGTCAGCTGTAATGCATTCCCTGAATTGGTATGCAGAATACATGGTTAAATCAACAAAGGAAAAGAAGAAAATAGACATTTCTACAATAGGTGAATAGTTACTAGGGTTCCTAAACTGTGGAATTAAAAGACTTTTCTGCAGCAAGAAAGACTACGGGTTTAGAACCAATGCACTTAAAAGTTCTCAATAATCATGTTTTTTAAACTCCAAACTTTCTAAAGATAATTTAAAGAACTTAATGTCGGCCACCGCTGCATTCGATTCACCTACACCCACCAGCATAAGCATGATGAGCACTGATCGGTGCCACAAGGCGGGGTGAAGTCCAACTATGTGGAGTGGCTAGCACAGGTCATTTTGAAATGAAAAAAAAGCATGTATGCTAATCATTTAAGGATACTCTTCTATCTATTTAGATATACTAGCCCAATCTAAAAGATCAAGACTACTCTCGCAGGACCTTGTACAAAGCAAAGAATCGTTTCTTCATTGAAACTAAATCTTAGAATTCAGTTCATTTGTGATATTCTCAGTTGTAAAATAATACAAAAGTGGTTGGGTGGTTGTAAATTGGAGATTTGATCTAAATTCCATACTTGCTGAAAGCGAATAGCCCCCTAATGCTGGTAGAAGATTAATTTCAAAGCCGAAAGATTCTAGAAGAGCATGTGATAGTTAAGGAAAATGGATTCTATTGAAGATGAACTATTATAGTAAAAAAAAAGATCTTCACAAAGTGCTTCTCCGTAATACTATTAAAGTAACTAAGAATTTCACCAGGAGAAATCTTATCCATTTTGAAAAAATGAAGTAATTATAAGTCAGAAGAAATCTTAGCCACTACCTTCCACCCACAACTTCAACTCCTAATAACACTATCCCCACACCTCTAGATCAAGAAGAAATTGAACCGTTCCTCACACTAATAGCTCAAAAATCCCAAATCATGACACTCAAAGGTAAAATAGGTGTACTCAAGAATGATTGCTCCAATTCCAAAATCATTGCATTCAGAGTATATTCTCCAAATTCTGAAAAAATGAAGTAATTAACTAATTATAGTTTTTGAGCCTACATTCCAAAAGAAACTGAAAGATGAAAACAATGATATAGACTTACCAATTGGCATTTGGAAAAAGACAAGAGAATGCACCAACACATTATATTGTCCCTCTCACTTTGATTCATTTGACAAGTTTATTGGTGTATATTGATGATATAATTATAACATGAAATGATATGCAAGAGACATGAAACCCTAACTGAGAGTCCACCTACATGAGAAATTTAGATGTATCGCATGTGGGAATGCGCAAGGGAATGTCTTGTCGTCATCATTGCTTCCTCCTGTCATCGTCGTTGCTTCTGATCAAACTAAAAAACAACATTTTCCCTGCCGTCATCATTTTTGCTCCCTCATGTCGTCGTCGTTGCTTCAGTTGTCATCTTCAAAGGAGCCGAAGAATGGCGGGAGAAGAAGAAAAGCAAACACTAGTAATCGGGTTTGTGCGGGACTGCAGGGAAATCATCGTCTTTGCTTCCGATCCAAGTGCAAATGAATCATCAGAGGCTTCAATCTTAGCTTGATCAGTGGTCATCCCTTCTTGGGATACCACGTGCCCCAAATACTCCACACTAGCCTGTGCAAACAACACTTCTTCATATTGGCTCTCAACCGATGCTCCTATAACACCTCTAAGACCGCCCTTAGATGCTCTAGATGCTCCTCCCTGGACTTGTTGTACACCAGGATGTCATCAAAGAAAACCATAATAGACTTCTTGAGGTAAGGTCAGAACACCTTGTTCAAGAGGGATTGGAAGGTAGTATGAGCATTGGTGAGACCAAACAGGATCGCTAAGAACTTATAGTGTCCCTCGTTTATTTTGAAAGTTGTCTTTGAAACATCCTCATCTCTCATCCGGATTTGATGGTACCTGAACTTCAGGTCCACCTTCATGAATACCGCCACTCCACAAAGCTCATCTAGCAACACATCTATCATTGGAATATGAAACTTGTCTAGCACATACACCTTATTCAAGGCCCAATAGTCCACACAAAATCTCCATCTTTCATTCTTCTTCTTGACCAATAGAACTATTGATGGGGACATCAGATCATGGAAGGTTTATCAGAGACGTGGCCACCGATCTACGGCCACGATTGAGTCATTGTATTTTCTTATTTATGATGTCGTATTGTATTTGCTTTATTTAGTTTCCCGTTGTACCCTTTTAGTAAGGGATGTCGTATGTAAGCCCTAGGGGCATTGTCGTCCTTTATGTTTGAGTCATTGTAAGAGGCTATTTATAGCCCCCTTGTTCTTCTTTGCAAGTTAATGAATAATTGATTAACAATATTTCTTCCACTTGCATGAGTCTTGTGAGAGCTTGAGAAATCGGAGAGAGATCCCTAGGAGAGAGAAGATTGTGCATCACCCACCAACCTAGACGAGTTGGGTTCAAGGTTCTATTACGTATCTCTTCCTTTCCCCTTCCACCACCACCAGCCAACATCATCCCCACTGTTTTTCCCTTCCCCAAACCCTTCCCCTTCTCTCCACCAAGCTCCACATAATCCCCCACCTAGCCGCCGGCCCCATGCCCGAAACCCCTCAACCCATCGGCCCTAGATCCCCTCCCCCATTGCTTTCCCTTGCTTAATTTGGGTTGGTATAATTTGAACATATTTTGAAATTCAAATTCAAACAATTAGAAATTTAAAATATTTCCTAAATTACCAAGGTTATTTTAGGAAAGTTCCTAAATTAAATATATTTGAATTTCAAATTCAAATTGGATTTAATTAAATACTTTCCTAATTCTCAAACCTAAATTAAACAAGCATTAAACACTTGATTAAAACCCTCCTCCCCCATTAATGCCGCCGGCCCCCCTTTTTGGATTGGGATAGGAAATATTTCCTAAAACCAATTTCTTACTTTGGGAAATAATTTCAAATCCCCCTATTCCCTCCTTGGTTGAAATCTTCATGCTCCCATTGATTTAATTTCTTTCTAAAAGGGAGTATCTCCTTATGGAATTAAATCAAGCCTCCCCCACTCCTCTTGCCGCTGCCCCCCCCCCCCCCCCCCCTCCTCTTGCATTTTCTCTCTTCCTTAATTATTCTCAATTAAGAGAATATTTAGGAATTATTGAATTAAATTTCCCTCCATCTATTTGCCCAAAATCTGAACTAAAAGCCTTAACCTTGCTCTCCTCACTTGGCCGGCCACTTTTTCTTCATCCCCACTTCAAGTTGAAGAGAAACTTCTTTCTCTTCAACGGTGCTCAAGATTACTAGCAATCTTTGGGAAGAAATCGTCATCTAGCATTCATGAATGGCCGATCCCGACACTGACTACGAACTTGCCTACGACGAACAAGGCTTCGTGCACATTCTCCATTCATCCTTCTTCCACGTCAACCCGAGGATCGATCACATGGTTAAGGACTACATATAACACATCTTGGACACTTTGGTTGAAGCTATTGAAGAGCAACTAGAGGTCGTCGAGTGGAGGATTGCAACCGATCCTTGACGAAGGTTTTCTAATTTTCCTTGTCTTGTATTTCTTAAGTCTAATCCTTTCTTGTGATTTGATTGTGGTCATGAAGGTCGCGTTTGCCCGATTCTGCTAAGCTTAGTAAACGTAGGGTTTGAGTGCATTCACTTGCTTCTAATCTTATTGTTATACTAGTGATTTTTGTTGAAAGCTACTACTTTGCATGATATTATTTTTTCTATGATATTTTGTTGATTCAAATCTTTACATGTAACTTAGCCTAAACGAAAGTGACCGCTCTTATGTTTTGATTCATCGTTTTATTTGCTAATAGTTCTAGTTGTTATCTCTAGTCAATAAGTTGTGCAAGCTCTTAATAAAACTATTGCAAGCATTGTAGTCCTACATCAACTATGCTAAAAAAAGGGTTCACGCTCGTCCTGATGATTCATGCCTCCAATATCTCCCGAATTAGATTCTCAATCTCATTCTTCTGAATTTGGGGTAGCGGTAAGGTCTGACACTAATCAGTGATACCCCATCCCTCAACATGATGGCATGTTCATGTCCCCCCTGTGATGGCAACCCCTGAGGTGGCTAAAAAATCTCACTGAACTGTTGTATAACCGACCGTACTGAAAGAGAGATGCCCCCCCTTCCTCCCGATGAGAACCTAAAGAGTTCGGTCCTTACAACAATACATGTTGCCCGTTTATCCTGCACCTCTGCTTCTGTGAGTCGCTTGAAGTTGCCCCTCGGGCAAACTCCATTGCTCTTCTCCATAAGAGCTTCTCTCTAAAAAGATATTGTCTGGGTTTTGGATGCTAGAGTTGTAGAGGTACTCCTGTAGGCCCCTCCCATGATTTTGTTTCTACTGGCCTTCTCCTTTCTATATTTTTCCTCCACCCTCTGAGCAAGCTGCTGTGGGCTCCGAAAATTCGGCCTCGGCCTCCGCCCGCTTTTCTTATTCGGCGAGGGAGTTTTAACGAACTAAGTTCCGAGGTAAATTTTGGAAGGCAGATGGGTTTGTAGATAAGACACTACCCAGAGATTTCGCCCTCATTTTGCGAGGACTTTATAATCTGAGTTCTGGTTTCATATAGGCGCAAGCCCCTATAGTTAATTACCCCTCCCGATCATGAGAGAGAACTTTCGATTAAGGCTAGTCGTCAATCAGATACGTATAGAAATACGTACATCTGGCATATAGTAGCAGCATGGATGTGGAAATTGTATTTTGAGTCTATATTTGGGTATTTGGAAAGGTTTGGAAAGTTTGGAAATAATTGGGAATTTGGAGATTTTGGAAGATTTGATATTTAAAATAGAAATTTTACCATCTTGCACTTAAAGCGGATGGTGGGAGAATGGATGATGGACCCGATCAAGATCCCATGGTTCCGTCGTCCCGGGCCATCATGGTCCCTGGTCTACTTAGTCAGAGGAGGTAGTCGACCCAACCTGACAGAAGGATCCTTGTCGGCAGCCATGGGTTGCTTCGTCCAAGGGGACCTTGTAGACCGGGGTTGAATGTTTGTCTAAGGGGACAAATTTGAATCCACCTTAGCTAACAGAGGGCTTTGTGCCCTATCGATCATATCCTATTGATTCATATCTCAAGGATTTAACGCCATTAAGGAGCGTATTGGCTCTGGCCATAACCGCTATCTGTGGTGCCATTTGGCGGCAAAACCACTCGGTTCAGAGGGCCCCGGGTCATAACCGTTTACCTGCAGTGCCATTTGGCGGCGAAACTGCTGGTTAGAGGACACGTACCACGCCCTTACTGGCAAGAGATTGTTTGAGAATGGATCCAAGTGATATTTTTGACTAGGCATTTCGCTCTTTGTGAGCTGAAGTTGATTTTAATTTATCCACCTCGACAAACTGTTGCGGAGGGTGGATGGAATTTGCTTTAAGTATGGATAGTTGGATTTCATATTTTAAATATTTTTGGGATTTTGGAATTTTATGAAATTTTAGGATTTTTGGGTTTTTGGATGGAGCTTGGAAGACATTTGGATATTTGGGAATCATTTGAAATGTTTGTGAACCCCTCCGGTTGAAATAAACATTCAACACGACCATCATCGGGGTGTTCGGGGGTCATTTCTTTTTATAGATTGAACCTTGTCAACTCTATTGGGCTGTCGATAGAGGATCGGGTTTCGTAGGCTTTATGCTCTTTAATAGTGAATTCTCATTGTTGTAGGCCTTGATGGCCTAATATGAATATTTTAAAGATAATATATCGGTCGCCACAACTTTATATTTGCTTAATGGTTCGAACCCTGTCGACTTCTATTGACCCGTATAGAAGGATCGGTTTCGAACCTGAATTCACTTGTCAACCCGCGCAGCATCCCTAGACGTCACGTGTGTACCAATAACACACTCGCCGGGGCCCATGCGGGTTTTATAATTGTTTTTACCCCTTTTAGTGTACATATGTGTATACAATTTATAGTGCACGTGCAGGGGTACTCTGGGAATAGACGCCTTCTGTCTGCTTGTACGAATGTTGCAGATCCGGTGACGTAGCAGCTTTTGAATAGAGTTGTTCGCTGCCTTGTACAGGTAGACTGTCGTGCACTACTTGTTGATTTTCATAGGCGGGTCATAGTGCACTAACTAGCCTCATGCCTTGGATCCGTAGGTGTTTGCATTTATTGTAACTCTTTGGCACTTTGCTTGTGAACATTATACTAGGTGTATTATGAGTCTTCCACAGTGGCCCATGGATACTCACACTTGTTGTAGTCATCTTGCATGTTACTTGTAGATGATATGTGATATTCATAGCAGGGCTCCAACAGAAGCTCGTGGCAGCTTGTATTTGTCGTACTCTTTATGAACTTTGTTGTGGTATTGGTGGACTATTTTCCTTGCGATCTCTCCACTTTGCTCGTGGATGTGTTTCATTCATTGTGTATTTGTTTGACATCTTGTTTGTAGGCAAAAGAAGGCTGTTATGTGCCCACTTGCAGTCATATTGCTCATGTAATTGCATGTTGATCTAGACTACATTGAGTTGTAACTATCACCATCTTCCGTATTCGTCAAATCTCACAACATATTGCTTGTTATATGCATGATGATTCTCTCATCTTTTGAAGTGACTTCAGAATGCTTTCAACAATCATCGTCCCTTTTGATATCTACAATCCCTTTGGTATGAAAATTTTTCTTTAAATATCTGTATGAAGCTTCACTTTGTTGTCATAGGCATGTTATCATACTCTCCATTTGATCATTGCATGCATACTAATTTAATTCAAGAGTTTGAGTCACTTTGATTTATTATTCTTTGCTTGCAATCAACACCTCCGCCACTAGTTTTGATTGAAGAACTATTGCAATATCTCGTACATCATTCTTATTTGTTTGTAATTGATGGTTAATGAGGTGTAGGATTTTCCCTAATCTCACCAAGAATTTGTATGTGTGAGATCTGGAATGGTTCATACTTCTTAACTAGTACTTGTATTTTGATTGGAGGGATAGTTCCAATGACATTTTGATTGTTCTTCAGGAAGTGAAATCCTTAATCATTATCCGTGGCTTGTATCATAAAGAATGATTTTTTCGGAAGTGTCATATTTGCTCATGAGCAAATCATATTAATTTGAGGTCTTGGCATAAGTTTCATATTAACCAAGATTTAGCACTTATGAATGTGTTCATTTGTTGTGCATTCAAGTTCCAGGCCCATATGACTCATATCAAGTTCTTTGCATGATCAAGATATTTAATTGCTATAGAGATTAATTCTCTCAAGATTATGAGCTTTGGCTTTTAATGAATTCTTCCATTCTAACCCAACCTCACAAACTCCTTCAGGCTGGATCAGAGTTCTTCACATTCATATTAGCTATTTAAGTCCACTTGGCCTTGTTCAAATTCTTTAGAGCTCATGCTCATTTAAGTTTGAGCTTAATGCTTGCAGATTCAATGTCATATGAGTCCAAGATCAGACTCAAATCCGATATGGGTTCAAGCTCATGTAATATTCAAATCAAGTCCATATGATTCAATATTTTGTAATTGTTCAAGTAAAAACTTGAATTTGCAAGTCATTGTCATCTAGGTTGTTTGAATTTTGCTTAAGCCATTTGCTTATTCAACTTTGAATTTAGTTCAATTGATGTCCAAATGAGATTCAAGTTCTAGTTCTTTGTTCAACTCATGTGAGTTCAAATTCTATGAAAGCTCAAATCAAGTCTGAGTGTGGTCCTTGTTGTCCTTGTAGAGTTCAAGCCCGAGTTCAAATCGGGTTCACTTAAATGTTCAAATTGTATGAGTCATGCTCAAGCTTAATGTCCACAAGTTTGAGTTCAATGTCCAAAATTCACCTTGCTCATTTCAATTTTATTTATTCAAGTTTATTTTGTTCAAATAAGTCCATGTGTCCAAGCTCATTTTTTTGTTTAAATAATTCCAAAGTCCAAGCTCTTTTTTTGTTCAAGTCCTTGGATTTTCAATCCAAATTTCGGCAGCCTCCCGGCGTCTCCCCCGTTTAGGGGAAAAACCAAGAGGCAACCATTCCCATCGACGCTACGTGAGCGCTTCAGGTAGGTGTCAAAAATGACACCGCGATCGCGAATGAAATTTTTTTATCCCCGCCTGCTACGTGAGCATTTAAGGGTTTTTTGGGTTTGTTTATTATAAGAAGAAAATATGTTAGAAATAAGCAGGATTTCCCCCCTCTGCACCACGTGGGCGTTCGGGGGTACTTATATAAAAAATAAAAAAACACATATATTTTTTTTATCCCCTTCGCCGCAAGCGCCGCACCGGTTTCCCGCCCTAAACGCTACTTGAGCGCCTCGGGGGTTTGCCGGCTCGTTGCAAGCTTTGAAGAGGGATCCTTAAATCGTCGCGAGCATCGTACCGGTTTTCCACCCTAAACGCTACGTGAGCGCCTCGGGGGTTTGCCGGCCCGTTGCAAGCATCGATAAAAGAACCATTTTCATTTTTATTATAGATTAATTATAATTAAAATAATTAATTATTATTAATGATAATTAATTATCATTAATAATAATTAATGAAGATTAATTATAACTAACAACAAATATATTACAATTAATTATAATTATCTTACAATAAATAATTATAATTAAAATTAATTAATTATAATTAGAATAATTAGTTATAATTAACGATAATTAATTATAGTTAATTAATAAAAATAATTAACTATGATTAACTATAATTAATATAAACTAATTATAAAAATCATAATTAATTTCTAATTAATTATAATTGTTTTATAAGTTAATTATAATTAAAAATAATTAATAATAATAATATCATAATAATAAAAGGAAATAAAATAATATATATATATATAAATCAAATATTCCTATACCTAAAGGGGGTCGGGTAGAGGAGAGTGAGCTGAGTTGAGTTGAGTGGCTGAGTTGGAGTGGGTAGGATTTTAGTGGGCTAAGTGGAGTGAGTTGAGTGAGTCGGGACTGAGTCAGGCTGAGTCAGGGTGAGTTGAGTGAGTCGGCTGAGTGGCTTAGTTGCTGAGTTGGTTAGGTTTTAAGTGAGGGGGCACGGTTATGAGAGGGGATCGGGCATATGAGGAGATGGATCGGGGACAAACGGGAGGAGGCCGGGTATGTAGATCTCTCTCTCTCTCTCTCTCTCTCTCTCTCTCTCTCTCTCTCTCTCTCTCTCTCTCTCTCTCTCTCTCTCTCTCTCTCTCTGGATCGGCACGAGCAGGGCTCGGTACGGAGGGAGAAGGATCGGGTGGAGAACAAGAGGTCGGGCAATGATCCCGATCGGCTAGCTTCAGCAGGATGGGGTCGGAGGTTGAGGCTGTGGGACGAGCGGCTTGGAGTTGGGAGGAGATCGATCGGGAGGAAGGGCGACGGGGTTCGGTCGAGTGGAAGCAGAGGGTGTCGTGTAGAGTTGGAGAGCCGAGAGCAGCGAACGAGTGTGGGATCTCGGCTTCTATTTAACGACGCAAATGATGTAGCGATCGAGGAGCTGTCGCAGGAAATCTGGGAAGAGACGCGAGTCCAGCGGCTCCAGCAGGATTTTGGGCGAGATTTCGGGGATTTGGACGGCTTCTCGACGGATACGAGGATTCTAACCGGGATTTCAGCAGAAATTCTGGATCCGACAGTTAAGGTATGATTTCATTTTCGTTTCTTTTGGGCATTGTACAGAGGTCAACAGCTGCATCATCTATCTTAACCCCCTAGACCTCAGCACCCTGAGCTCTGCCCATTTATCCTCCCTAAGCCCCATTTATGAAATTCCCCTCCAATCCTTCCTCAAAGATTCCCCTCAATCTCCCCGATAGTAGCTCAAACTACTCACGGCACTCCATAAATGTACCCTTCTGAGTTGGAGCATAGAATTGCTCGTGGAGATCTCCTTCCTGAATGGCTCAAAAATATTCCAACAAGCGCTCCTTAAATTCTCCCCATGAGTAGATCGAATACCTAGCCTTCCACCATTGGAACAAGGCTAGGGCTTTCCCTTCCAAACATAGAACCGCCGCCATGAGTTTTTCCATTTCCGTTAGCCCTTTGATAGCAAAGTAACGTTCCACCTGGTACACCCAACCCTGAGCATCCTTCCCTTCAAAGACTGGTATCTTTGGCTTCCCTGATCTCGCATCCATACCCCAATTGTTTCTTCCTCGGTTGGTTCCTCCTGTGTAGTAGTTGTGTGATTCACTTCCTTCCTCCCTTGGTTGAGTTGGACCCCATGGTTCCCCCCAACATTGCCCTTCTCCATTCTATCTCTCCCCATGGCCCAGGTAGTCTCCCAAAGGGTTCGGCCTTCCTCCTCCTTGTTGTACTCTCTTTGGAATACCCCGATCCGCCCACCAACGGAGGATGGAAAACACTATATGATTCATCACCATCCTCCTAAATCTCCTTTCCTCTTGGTTCCATCCTAGGAATCGTCAGTGATGTTTTCGACGGCAACTCAAGAATCTTTTTCATCATATCCTCAAAGTTTCCAAAACAGTTCTCAATGGTAAGTCTTCCCTCCAACCCAGAATATTTTTCCACTTCTCAGGCCTTGAGTTATTCCATCTCATCTTCTAACGCATCCATCTTCTTTATAGTCATTAATTGGATGTAGGCTCCAATAGCAAAAACAATGAAGACAACAAAGCGCTCTGATGCCAATTTGTTAGGAAACAAGTGCATAAATCAAAGAGAGCTTGGCTGAAATTTAGAATTTTAGCAAAGTTCAAACAGAGTCTGAGATCAATCCCGTGGAAAAACACTAGGGAAATATGATAATTGATGAAAAGTGGAAGGAAAAAAAAAAGGATACAATGGATCATCAATTCAAGAGGAAGATCCAGCTCTCCCAATCTCTAACCGGTGGCTAGAGCCCAAGCAAACCTAAAATAATACCAAATTCAGCAAAAACAAAGATAACCCTAACCCTAAACCTTCCCATCTATTTAAAGAATACAAATATAATTATAATTACTAAACAGTCCCTCCCAAATTTAATTTCCTACTAAACCGCCCCCTCATCTTTTATTTTGTATTCAAATAATGGGCCCTACAAGAGGGGCTGGCTGTTGTTTGGTCCGCCTGGAGTAAACCAGGGGCCGGCCCTAGTACCGGTCTACCATAATGAACACGACTTTGTCTAGACAACAAGGTCAAAATGCAAAGGATGATATTTTTTCAAAAACAAGCAACTATACTAAACAGAAGAACAAATTAGATTTGAGGTGTGATAATAGTTTCAAAACCTGCATGTATGTTATCTGATTATAACTTAAAGCTGCCTTTTTAACATCTGGGCTCGTTCCATCCTGCAAATCAGTAGGCATAATATTAATTTTGAACCTCACAACTATCAAGTAAATGCAAAACCAAAGAATTAAATACCAAAAAGCAGGCATGCTACCTGAGAAACAAAAAGGGGAAATTTTGATGCAACTGTACTCTGATACCTGAAATATTTTAATAAGAGAGAAAGCCATAATTCATAGGAAATATGGCATTCTTGTGTAAGGATATAGAAAACAAAACCTACACAATATTTTAAAAAAAGACAGTAAACTAATGAATAAAGAATCTAACATACTTCAGCACAGATAAAATCGTCCTCTTCAGATAATCTGGTCGATTGCAAGCCATTATCACAACAGCAGCCACAGGCGCCTGAAAAGGAAGATGGACATCATGAAGCAAATGTTGCATGCCACACATACAATAAAACGTACTGTATAATCAAAAAGACCAACAGGCATACAAAATTGGTCAAACCATGGTAATCATGTAAAATAATAAATAATCTGATTAAATACAGTCCCAGTTAACTCTGGAAATAAAATTACCTCAGCTTTTTCGAAGATTGTTTGAAGGCTCTTTTCTGCAGCAATATTGTATTACATTAATTGAGAAACTGCATGTTAAACTTATTAAAAAAAATGCATCTATTTTAACAAGAAAAAGCAATCCACGAATTGTCTTCAATTGCTTCCAAAAACAAGGATGCTCGTTTTACACTGAATATCCACTTTGACTTTATGGTATGGTTTTGCAATTATGAAGAATGATAAATCCTACAACACCCACTATTAGTATTATTATTATTATATTAAGTTTTTATATCATCATAATGAGCACAGTAAAATATAAAAGGCCTTGTGAAAATAGAGGAGAAACCCTCAGTTGCAAGTATTTAAAAACTTATAATCAAGATTTGCCAATTCCCTAAAGAAAATATAAGTCAAAAGTGAACTTTATGAAGTAAAAGAGAAGGAGGTTACTCTGAATTCTTTAATAATCAATGCAGCATTAAAACAAGTGACAAAATGAAATGAAAACCATACTTTCAAGATCTCGGACAAGAGTCTTCAGTTGGGCAGACTCCTCTTCATAACGTCTATTCAAATCTGAAATTGAACGAGACAATTACAGCCTCAAAACTGCAGCAAAATGATAGATGCTTTTCACATATAAGTAGTCCAACATCATAAGCAAGATCAATAAAAGATACCACGATACAGAATCAACATTTGTGTACTATACGGAGATAGTCACTCTAATTGACAACGAATGTTCTTATGTCCAAGAAGCTTCCATGCACGCCGCAACTGAATTTTAAGAGCCTATGCTATTTGTTCTTACCAAAGTCTTAAGGCGTTGATTGATTAGATGCATTTAAAATACACGTGTTTTAGAAATACAAATTAAAAGTAATGAAATCTAATTTGATTTTCAGAAATTGTTAGATTGGATAAAACTTAAATACAATAAAAATATTTTCTGTTAGTTAGGATGCATTTTAAATACAAAGCTAAGCATTTTAAAATGCAAAGTTCTCGTCAGCTTTATTAATACACATGTCAACACTTGCCACCTTCTTACCGCATCAACTTCACCACCTCCTCTAAACTGTCTCTACCTCATCATTCCCTTCCCTTTCCACCACCGCCACTTCCCTTGTTCCACCGTCGGCTTCCCTTCCAACCACAAAAACTCGGAGCAAAACAAAAAGCACAAATAAATCACAAGCAACCACCATCCCAAAACCTTCTCTAAACTCATCCCACTCCTCAAAAAAACCACTGAAGTTCGCATCACCCATCCAACCAAAAATCCTAACATCTCAAATCCACCTCAACCACAATCAACACTGACCACATCACATATGCCAACATCCTATCAAAACCCCTAGCCCAACCAACACATCAAACAAGGGCTTTGCATAAAATCTCGACACCACCACCTTCATCATCTTCCATCATCCCACTACAACATTAGATCACCCAAAGAATTCTCAAATTCTCAAACGCCAAAACGGTTAGCCTAAGCAACCTCATGCCAATCCCAAGCAAGCATAGTCCCAAGGGACACAAAGTGAGGAGCTACTTTGTCATGAGGTAAGTTCACATCATGCTTATTAGGAAGCCACTAGCTAGCAATGAACAACATTTTGTCAACGTCCCAAGCAAACGAGTCAATGTAGAAATGCATTTGAAATTCACCTAATTTGAGAGAATGCAAAATTCACAAAAAAATAAGGCATAATGGTAGTTAAAATTCTCTACAAAAATTACTTTGCATCTACTTCATAACAAACAACTGAAAAATTAAAAGCCTATATGTTACTTTTTACTTCACACCGCAAATACTCGCAACCAAATAATCCCTCAGACAAAAAAATCGACACATCTTTATAATCACATCTGAAATTCCTATGAGTTATCATGCTTATTTTTTAGGAGAATTATGAGAAGTAATAACAAGTAAAAAAAAAAATCAATCAACTATGATTAAAGCATGCATCACAAAAGAGAAGCTTTGAAAGGATAAAAAATATGAGGAACATAAAATAGCTAATAAGAACAAGGGCGTAAGTTTCAGGTTTCTCCTGCTTGTCAAATGAATACTTGGTTCCACAT
The DNA here is from genome assembly GCA_016618105.1 of Dendrobium huoshanense. Lineage (NCBI taxonomy): Eukaryota > Viridiplantae > Streptophyta > Magnoliopsida > Asparagales > Orchidaceae > Dendrobium > Dendrobium huoshanense. The sequence goes on along the minus strand of CM028350.1, from coordinate 45,161,875 downwards.
TACAAAATCACACAAGTAACTTTCTTTCAAAAGCATTTGCCATGCTAGATAATGAAACAAATTTAACGCTCAAATAATAAAATCCTTTCCATGCCAAATAGTTGTTTTTAACTCTCCTCTCAATCCATCATCTGTCAGGTTGTTTCTAAGCAGTGCTATTACATAGCAGTTTCATTGGTAGTTATGGGATGGCTTCTAACATGATGCCCATCTTCCCTGATCTGAGAGCTTACTATATCCAAATTATTTTTCAATGTTCACAGATATTATTTCACTTATTGGGTCACCTTTTATCCAGTTCTTTACGAATTACATTCTTAATTGCCTACTTTACCGTAATTCCCTGAACAATCTTATCTCTTCCAAGTTGGGTAGTATACCCTCTATCTCTCTCATTGGTGATTTTCTTGAAGGACAGATACACATAACTAGTAAAATCTCTCAGTTCATTCCATGTTCTACATCTGAAACTTATAATCATGAGCGAACACGACATTCCATTCCACTTTTGTCAATGTCTCAAAAACTAGTTTTCAGCATTAACATTTTTTTTTTCTTTTCAGGGAAAAAGTAGCTCATTTGAGAAGATAGAACGCTTATACCCATATCTAACAACCACTGGGCCCAACATTATAAAACCCTCATGAAACATATACACCCTTTCGCAATAACCCAATAAAATACAATAGCCTGAATAAGCACTTTCCTTATCACTTTCATGTTAAATTGAGAAACCATAAGTTCTATAATTAGTATGTTAAACTTGGAAATTTGACTGCAGAACAGAAAAATCTACTATTAATAGATTCAAACAACTATTTATATGACTGAAAAAAAAGGTCTGGTAATGGTAAAATTTTACAATTAAATGTTCAACAGGAAATAAAGGTACAAAATATTTTACCTCCCTCCAAGTTCCAACACACACCCACATCCATACAAATAAAAAAGAAACTAAAAAATCCCAAAATAATTCTTAGACTATTCTTGTATGGCCAATTCAATCTCAGAGTATCAATTTGTCTCAATTTAATCTCTCGACTATACATAACTGATCCAAAACAGTACCTCATACTATAATTGTAATATAAATTGATTTTAATTTAATCCCTTGACTTTATAAAATTGATCTCAATTTAGTCTCAAATAGATCATTTTGAATCAATGTTGTATAGTCGAGGGACTAAATTAGAGTAATGTTATACTTTGAGATTAAAATGACCATATATGAATAGTCTTGAGACTATTTTGAAATTTAAGACAAAAAAAAAAAAAACAGCAATACTCTTTTTGTAGCTTATGATAAAACATTTTCAAGTATAAGTGTAAAAAAGGATTTGCACCTTCTAATTTAACAATTTTCTCTTGTTGCATGCTTATCTGGTCAATCAGCAACCGGGTATGGCTTGAACACTGGTTTTCTGCTCCAATCTGTTTGCATGCAAGATTAATCAAGATAGTTAATGAAAGAGCATGTATTGTTATTATACAAACCAAATATTCAATTTTTTAAAATATTACTAATACTAATATCAATAATAATATAATATTAAAAATATTGTAAAGTATTTTGATTGTGCTTGAGAAAGCTAGTGTTATAAGGGAAAAAAATAGCTGGTGATATTACGAATGTTGCAAAGTATGTGCTTAGAATATAAAAAAGAAAAGCCCCAATGGTAAAAATAATTTGTAATAGAATCAAAATGTGCAAAAATAAATAAAAAATAAAATTTTTGTTATAAAAATTAGTTTATATATAAAATCTCAGAAAATTGAAAAAGATATAGAGAGACATGTAAAAAATCTAAAAAAGTAATATGCGATGCAAAAAATATAGCCTTTAATGATTTATATAATAGATTGGACATTAAGGAGGATGAAAGAAGTATGTATAAGTTAGCCAAGCTAAGAGATAGGAGAAGGATTTAATTCAAGAGAAGTGCATTAAGAATAAAGATTGAAAAATGCTTTTATTAGAAGAGGATATTCAACGTAGGCGGATGAAATATTTTGATAAGCTTTTCAATGAAATTTGTAAGAATACGATTGATTTTAGTGATTTTAGCACACTAAATGAATAAAGATATTTTTTTATCATCGTATTAGTAAAACTGAAGTTCGAGGGGCTTTAAAGAAAATGAAGTGTGGAAAATCTGTTGAACCTGATGATATTCCAATAGAAGTGTGGAAGTACTTAAGAGATGAAGGAATTTTTTGGCTCGCTAAATTTTTTAATATTATTTTAAAGATTAAAATGAAGGAGTATGTTGGTTCTTACTTTTAAGAATAAAAGTGATGAACAAGAGTGTGTGAATTATAAAGAAATCAAGTTAATGTGTCATATATTAAAACTATGGGAGAGAATTATTGAACATAGGTTATGACGTGATACTAATATTTCTCAAAATCAATTTTGATTCATGCCAGGTAGGTCTACCATGGAAGCTATATATTTGAGAGGTTTGATAGAGAAGTATAGAGAGAATAAGAAAGATCTACATATGATATTTATTGATTTAGAGAAAGCATATAATAAAGTTCCAAGAGAAATGGTCTAGAGAGTTCTAAAAAAGAAAGAAGTAAATAATGCTCATATTCAAGTCTTTAAGGATATGTATGCACTAGCTGTTACTTCTGTTCAAACACAAGGTGATTTGAGCAAGTATTTTCCTATTTCAATTGGATTATACCAAGGATCAGCTTTAAGCAAATATTATTTTGTTTTAACCATGTATGTTCTTATTAGACATTTGTAAGAGGATTTACCCTGGTTTAAGAGAATGTATGTTCTTATTAGACCTTTAGTCATGTTTTAGTCATGTATGTTCTTATTTCTAGTTTTCACCAAGCTTGTAGAGAAAGAATTTCTTAATTCAAAAGAACGAGAATTCAGTTATAATATATAATACAAATTTCCATCCACTTAAACGGAGGTTGCAGTTTATATATAAATTAGGTAAAATGATAGCCAGAGTCAGCAACTTACAGCAGTTGCCAGGCGCTCTGCGTACTCTGTTTGGGTTGTGAAAAGGTGCACCTGGAGATTATTGCCGTACAAGAAATATTAACTTTGTTTACTGGAGATTGGTCAGAGAAAGGTAAGATTGATATTTTCTACCGATGTAAAACTATGACTCGCAACCGCTAAATATTTTGCAAAACAAAGAGACTTGCTTCCTGGAGATTCAGAACGGTGCCCACAGCGAACTGCGGCTCGATCTCGACACCGGAGTAAACAGTCAAAACCAGAGCACGGGATCAGTACCTGGAGAAGAATGAAGGCCAAGGCAGCGGCAACAAGAATGAATCGCACGTCGCAAATATTCCACGCCATCATCAATCGCTTCAGTAGAGCAGAGAGTGATCGGAGCAAGACCTTCCGGAGGCTGGTGGCTCCACTGCCGGGGTCTTTCTCCACTTCCTGGGTCTTCCTCGGCTTCTCACCACCGAGAAAGTGGCAATCACTTGTAAATAAAACTAGAAGTAATATTTTAATAAAATAATATTATAGAAGCCATTAAAACTTTATTTGGTTCGCAAATATATGAATATTTTTCATTTTTAATAAATAATGAAATAATTCTGTTGTAAAATTAAATATTATACTTTAATATAAAAAATATAAGTCTATAATCTTAAATATAAATATAGAAACTTTATAACATGATATTAATACTAAGTTTTTAATACACAAATGAAATAATAATTGAAAATGTAATAAATAGTAATAATTTAATTTTCAATTTCACTTAATTAAAAATGATTGGTTTTATATTATTCATAATATATGTAAAGTGAATAATATATTGACAATTAATAGTTAATGTTGTTACATTGTGTGTGTGAAGGAGAATATGAGCTCCTCGCTCGGAGGAGCTCGTTGAGAGAAAACATTAATGGTCTTTCAGCACGTGCATGATGTAAATTTCACAATGGAATACGTTGAGAAATGCATTAATGGAACTAATTATGTGTGAGGATTTTGTGATAGAGCTCATTAGAGAAGTCATTGATGAGACCAACAATATGAAGGAGAACAACTATTTGTGATGGAAATCCTTGGAGAAAGTATTGACAGGTTGACGACATGTGACGAAGAATATTAGCTTGTGAAGGGAACTCGTTGAGGCAGCTTTGACAAGACAGTCTCAGCCTCCTATGATAAAAATGATGAAAATTTATTTGAATGATTATTTGATCACTAATTTGAATCAATCCAAATTTAAAGTTACAATTTGAACTAATTTTGAAAGACTTATGAGTCCAACGAGTAGTCATTAAATATAATATGTTATCTCTTATTTGAATAGTTTTTTTCTAAAATAATTTTTTTGACATATTTCATCATATGAAAACATAAGCATAATTTTTCCCAGTATATATATAATCGTAGTCTGGACACGACTGGTAGGTGGCTGGGTGGAAATCAGACAATATTAATTTACGGCTAGGCGTAAGTCTAATGATATTTGGTGGTCAAACGAAAGTTTGACAAAAGATAGCGACGTTCAATGGCCTGCGCGGTGGTCAAGGAGGAGCTTGGTGACAAGAGAGATCTCATATTTCTCTTTCTTCTCTTCCCTTTCTCTCATTGTTTCCCTCTCACTCAATGAAGAATGAGGGACATATTTATTAATTTTTTTGGAGTGTCATGACCAATAAATAAGGAGAAGATCAATGGCATGTTGGGAGTTTTGAATGGACATCTGATATCAACTCTCTTGATCGGTAATTGTTTATCGAGTATTTGAATGTCTTAATGATATAAGAATTTGGTGATCTTAGGCTTGTTAGATTCATCTTATCGAGTCTCTCGATTCAACTCCAAGCATGACACATTTGAAAATCATTGGTCATCCAATTTATGGTTTGAATCTTCCAAATGAGCTTCGAGTCCTTGATTTGGACTCATTGGGCTTGAATTGGGTCAAATTAGGTGTCATTGAGTCTGTATTTTCGAGATGTTCAGTTCGACTATAAGCTTGCTGAAATCAGAACTCGTTTGGTCCCATATTCAATCTTGGAATTTTGCCACTAAAATTTTCTCGAGATTCATGCACGATCAAGATTATTTTTTTATGATATATCAAGTCTAATGATGATATTATTTTAATTGATATTTAAATAGTTAAAATCAAAATTATGGTTTAATATAATTTATAAATATTTTGATATTTCATAACTAAGTAATGGATCATATTAATCATTTTCTTTACAAGAATATGATTACCAATTAATAATTTAAGCTAATTCACTATTTTTTTTTTCCCCTCTCGCAAATGAGATTAAAAAAAAAATTAAAAAAAAAAATAAAAAAGTTAAAGGTCGCATGAACAACGTACGAATAGTGGTAAAGCTCCCGGCGAGGATCGAACTCGCGACCTTTCGCTTACGAAGCGAACGCACTACCACTATGCTACGGAAGCAAATTGTGTATACCAAAAATTTTAATTAAATATTATATGATAAAAAATGTATTTAACGGACAAAGAATTGATTTACCAGATTTGATTTACTTTAACGTTTAAGTAAACTTGTGAGATGAAAGAAGTTTTGGTTTAGCTGGGGATAGCTTTTTAATTATTTGGCTTTTAAAGATTTTTTTAGGACCCTTTTTTATCAATTCTTTAAATATTTTTTTGTACAAATATTTATTGAACTAAAAATTTTGGTACTAAAAAGCAAGGCTTTTAAAACCGGACCGGTCAATGAACCGGAAGAAGAAGGGGTTAGAGGTTTGATGGTTCGACCGGGGTCGAATCGGATGACGTAATAAATATTTAAATATTATAATAATGACACAATTATTTATAAATATATATCAAAAATTGAAGATAATTTGAATATAAATGCATAAAACAAAAAAAAAGTAAATATTATATAAAGTAAAAAAGAAAAACATAACAATATTTTTCACTTAAAGACAACAAACCATAGAAAGATGCAAAATTACTTTATCCCAACTGATAACAAAATAGAAAACATATTCATAATTTAAATCAAAGTTTCACTGTCTCAGTTCAATAGTTTCAAAGATCTTCTAAATTAGCATCATCAAATCTATCTATATAAGTTGAGTCTCTAGGTCTCGCTTCACCAAAATGTTCAAACTCAAATGCATCTGATTGATCAAACCCTAATGTTCGGTCATTTTCACTTCGTGAATGAGATGGCCTGCAGGAAAATATTTTTGCTTTCTTTCTTCACGAACGAGATGGCAATCTCATGCAGGAAATGCCTGTGGCTTCGACGCTTCGTTGCTTCGGAGCTTCGCACGCGGTCGGGGAAGGAGAAGGAGACGAGCGAACGACGGAACGAGGGTTTTTTTTTATTTTTTCCCTCTGAAGTCGCGTATAAGCTTCTGCCTCTTTAATCCTGGACGTTGGATTTTACTAAGCCGCATCTTAGCCAACCGGCAACCGGCCGGTTATCAAAAACCGGTGCCTGTTCAGCGGTTTCGCGGTCGAACCGCCGGTTCGGGCGGTTCATTCACGGTTTGGTGCGGGACCGATTTTTATTTGAACCGTAACCAGCCGGCCGGCCGGTTCGCGGTTGAACCGGCCGGTCCGGTCCGGTTTTCAAAGCATTGCTAAAAAGGTACTTCTGAAAACAGTAAAAAAGCTATCTCAAACGAATCCTAAATCGTAATCATAATTTTTATTTGATCATAGCTTTTTCACCATTTTTAATAAATTTTTGTGTTATGAAGATACTTTCTATAACAAAATTTAAAAGATTTATGTTCTCCACAACAGCTTCTTTACAATCACCTTTACAAAAAATCACGGTTGTCCCAAACGAACTCTTTACTTGATGGGTTGAATTTAAACATTAATGTTTTATTAAATATCTCCTTTGGTTAGGTATAATTAGCAGTATTATTTATTTTAAAATTTCAGATATTATGATTTTATTACTTAGACTCATTTTAAATTTAAAAAATCTGATTTTTAAAGCTATATTCTATTTATAAGCAACAAAAATATACAAAAAGGAAATCAATATCTATCCAAGTCCTTCTCTAGACCCTTCAAAAAAAAAAACTTTATTTCTTTGGTGAATTTAAACCTACATCCTCTCCCCTAAATGTAAGCTTATTCTGAGCAGATCATTTAAATCTAAACATTTTTTATGATGATGATCTTTTTTTGTTATTATATGAGTTCATCATGTTTGCTCACAGTGATAATTCAACATAAAAAGTACAATTTTTTCTCAGTAAATGATATCAAAGCTTAATTTCAAATACAATGATCATTAATTGTATGGCAAAGAACTTTTATAGCTCGAAGAGTTTAGATTTCGTTTGGCACAACTTTTTTATTGTTTTCTAAAATAATTTTATAGATAAAAATTTGTAATTAAAAAAAATATATATATATACTAAAAAACTTCTTTAGAAAGCAGCAAGAAAGTTGTTCCAAACGACATCATAGACTTTGAAAAATAAAGATGTTGCTTATTTGAATATAGTAGACACTTCTAAAGATAATCATATTACATTCAAATATAATTGCTACTTATCGAAATACCCGAGAACTTGATTGAAATATTGGAGAAAAATATGAGATAGCTATTAAGAAATCTCTACATTTCATATTATATCAAAAATATACAATAATTAGCTCTAACTTACAAATGTATCACTGAGGTCTTTCTTTAGTCCAAATGAGAGCATTTTAAGCCCACTTCATCTCAAGAACATTAGAGTCCAACTAAATGGTTTTGGCTAGAATTAGCATTTATATGACAAAGAAAAAATTATTTGTTATCACAACAATTAATGCGCCATTAAATGCCAAAATTCTCTTAAATTATGTCTATTGCCCATTTGACATTAGACCAATCAACCCAACCTCAAAGGAGAGTCCAATAAGTCACACGTTGGCTAACCAAGACTTGACTTTGGAACCCAATAAACAGACCTTACATAGTAGGAGTTGAGGAGCATTTTTGAATCTAGTTTAATATGTGAATTTAATTACCTTGGACTTATGATGATTCAATTATATTTTTTTTTTCTAATGTATTTTATTGTTGGCTCAATGAGTGATCATATGATGCATTTTGAGTATTCATGTTATTAAGTTATTTCTTGGTTACATTTTGCTAGCCTTGCTTATAACATTATGTCATGTGATGTTTTTAGGGATATTAAAAATTAACTATGCTAACCATTTTATCAATTAGTCATTCACAAATTAGTCTATTTTGACGATTTGCTAACCTCTCATTGACCATTATTATTAAATTTGACACCCATATTAACATTTTAGGTTATATGTAACTTGTCATATCATTGTATGCATCATCATGATCTCTCTCTCTCTCTCTCTCTCTCTCTCTCTCTCTGAGCTTAGCTTGCATTAAAAATAACACAATTAACAAACCTTTTAAATTCTTCAAAATAATAATATTTTGCATTGGAATCACAATGAAGTAAAAAACCCACTTATAATCTATAAAATCACCTCACGATTACTTCACTTCTTCTTCCTCTTCTCAATGCATGAAAGTCCAACAAAAGTGTTGGCAGACACGTTGAATACAAATTTATCTGTGGGATACTAGAATCTTACTATCAATAATGGATATAAAAGCAAATAGAAAATATAATAGAAAAGAGTACTAGGAGGGATAAGCTATGAGATTTCACAAGATTATCATTAAGTGCAGAATTTATATAATTAAATTAATGTATTCGACACATCTTTAAGAATCTATTTATAAGCATAGGTTGAGATATTCTCTTAGGGAGATACATAGGTTGAGATATTCTCTTATGAGATAAACTGTATTTAAATAATACATGTAAAATTAAATTTTAAGGCTTAACAATTGCTTTCTATAATGTAAAAAAAAAAGATAGCATGTAGCTTTCATATTAAACAGACAACAGATAATGATCCTAAAGAGTCTTGGGGTGGATGGAGGAAGTTCAGTTCTAGTGTTAAATGCGCATTATGGTACCTACAGACATGTTCTTGTGCCTTTTGGTAGAAGTGTCAAAATAGGTTTTGGTGCTTGGTTCGGGTCCGACCCTTAGTTAATCCAACCAAAACCCAACATGACTATATAAACGGATTCAAAATTAAAACCCAAAATCGACCAGCCCTAAACTCAGGCCAACCCAACCCTAAACACTAACCTAATTTAGTGAGGCAAGCTCTACTTCATGTACACGTACGCCAGGCGGTTTGCGAGCGTGAGGCATGTGGGCGAGGCAAAGAGAGGTCGTGCGAGTATGAGTGGAAAATAAAAGGGAAAGGTGAGCTGCGAGAGTTTAGGATATGACCATGCAAAGGTGCGAACGCGAGTGAGCGGGTGCGTCCTTGCGAGCACTTTTGAGCAGTGAGCATAAGCGCAATGGGGGAGGGGGCAATTATGGTGGTGAGCACGTCCTCATGTGAATGCACGATGGTGGTGAGTGCAATGGAGTGGGCAATAAGACTCAGCGCGGATCGATCAGGATCTGGGTCAATTTTAAATTTATTTTAGGTTTTATGGTTGACCCAAACCAGATTCAAAATTGGAAACATGCTAGACTTCAAAACTTGAACTCAGCCCATTTCCCAAATGTGTTGACCCATACCAGAAAGTTTTGGGTTAGGTTTGAGTTGGGTTTTCAAATCGTTTCAAGTATCGACACCCTTACCTACGGGTATGTTCTGGTGCTATCACATTATGTTATTAGAATTATCTGAATTCTTTCTATTGGTAGTTATAAGAGTCATAATTCTAAAAATTCCGTCTGTTTGGGCGAGAAATTATTTATTTTATTTTTCCATTGCTGTTATTTTAATTTTAGGTAATTGTAATTACTATTTTGCTCAACACACTGATTTATTATATTACTTTTAGCACTTAATTAAATACTTTTTTTTTTTTTTGAAGAAATGCAAAAGTTGCATTAAAATGAAAGAAAAAACAACCTAATACAAACTAGAAAGTATAAACTAATAGATACTTGATCAAGAGAAAAATGATCTTTATTGAAAGCATATTTGTTTAAATTAAACTTATTATATTTGAAATGAAACCCACTGTTTCCTATTTTGAAACCGTTGAGATGCAGGGGATACCAAAGTTTTAAACAACCCAAAGGTTGGTTAGTATTCCAGAGTTCCCATCCAGTTAAAAAATAGGATCTAGTATTGATCCCATAAACAAATATAATAAGTTTAAAAAACAAATAAAAAGCCAAAAGAAAAAGAAAGCTACAAAAGATAATCAAAAGGAAATTACAAATAATCCAGGACAACCGTAAAACACCTAAGAATAACATCAATAGGTATTCATATGTCTTTTCCAACTTCCAATGATGTAGTCCAAAGCATGAGATTTGGTAAACTCTTTGATCAGATGCTCCAACCTCGGGTATCTTTCCACTTTGATGATTGCAATGAGAATATCGACTAGCATATTACTGGGATGATTGGGAAGAACCTCTCAAATAGTTCTTCATTATGAGATCAGTAATCCTCCTTATAGTTTGATCTTTCACCAGTCCTTGAGCTTGTAGTTCCTTGAACAATTTGTGTTTAGAACTGGAAGAATCAAGCTCCTTAGTAGAACCCTTTTTATTCTTCAATAAGACAGTTTTTTTAAATTTTAAACTGATTGTTGAAGTAGGAGAAATGGTTTCATGATAACCATCTCTATTTCCATCATTATTAACATCTATTTCAAAAGTCCTTGCTGTCTTTGTTGGAGTCAAGACCGAGATCTGCTCCTCATAAAATTCTGACTCAATCACTCCATCTTTTGAATTCACGCCAATTACTGAGTTAGGTTCAGCAAGTCGTTCAGATAACAACTTAGTTTCATAAATATTAACTTCCTTATCTGCCTCCAGATTTTGTGGGAATTCAAATTTTGAATTTTGAATTTCCAAAATTTCAGCATTTTTTTGTTGATCCGTGGACATAGCTGCATTATCTACTAGAACATTCACCAAAACAGATTCTGTAATATCAGCTTTAATTTCAGCAATCAACGCTTGTGATTGATTGAATTCAAAATTTGAATTATGAGCTACAACCGGCTCAACAACCAAATTTGAATTATGGCTAACAGCAATTTCATCTCTTTCCTTGATTTCAGCATCTTCTACAATTTGACAATTAATTTCTACATGTTTCAATGGATCGGCCACCAAATCTTTGACATTAGAATTTTGATCTGCCAAGTGATCAACATTTTCTGCATCTTTCACAGGATCGGACACCAACTCTTGAACATTAGCATTCTGATCTGCCAAAGATTCAACTATAACTTTTGATTCAGAAATAACAACTTCTTCACTTCCTTCCACAAATTCTGCATTTTTGAAATTATGGCAACCTTAACTGATTTTTCCTTGGCTGAAAAAAACCTTAGAATTAAGTCGCTTTTTCACAGAATTTTTCCTTTTGAATTTTACATGCATCCAAGGTCCATAAGGATTATCAATATAGATTGAGCTGGAAGGGACATCTTTAATATTAGGACAAACGGAATCAATATGTCATATTCTCCCACATTTGAAACAAATTGAAGATAGATTTCATATTCAAACTTTTGAAAAAATCTACCATGCAAACCTTCAACCCAAATACCAGAAGGGAGTTTAGAATTCAAATTAACCCGAATGCAGGCTCTAACAAATTCTCTTCTCCTCCATCTAAACATATTATCATCCAACAATAGAGGAGTCCCAATTCTAGAAACAATTCTTGTGATATTGGATTCATCCCAACAATGAAGAGGTAAGTGAGGAAGACGAACCCAGATCGAAGAAAAAACTCCATCTAAGAAATTGGGAGAGAAGTTAGGAGACCACTTGTCTAACCCTACAACGAAGCCTCCTATAAACCAAGGACCTCTATTAAGAACTTCTTCCATTGCTTCATGAGTTTGAAAGGAACATAGTAGCCAATATAGACCAAGCAAGGTTATGTGAAACTCTCCATATTTCAAACATTGCTTCCTTAATTCCATAGCACATTTTGAACAAGATAGGACAAAGCTGTTAGTAATAATACCAATTGAACACTTTAAGATGTTCCCAAGAATTTTCACTACCAACGATTTACTCAAAACTTGAATATTGGATTTTTCCTTCTCTATATCAAGCTTAACAACATTTGCATCTTCAATCTCATCATGAATTTTACTCAAATTAATTTTAATGTGTGTTTTTTTTATCCACACATTAGAATTATCCAATCTTGATGAAATATTTAGATTTTTAATATTGACATTACCATTGTCAATACCCTTTTCCTTCTTCAATATATCAATAAAACTGCTCCTTGAAGAAGAAGCCTCCTTGTCATTTTTTCTATAGATAATCATCGATAAAGGTGATTTTGGTATCTTGCCCAAAATCGAAATTACCTATTTTCCTTTACCTGAATTCGGCAAAGGCTTATGCTTAGCAATCAAACCTCCCTCTTTGTAATAAGAGGAGATTCCAAAACCCAAAGATTATGACGAGAGATGTGTTTGAAGGAGTATCTACCTTTTGAATCCAACATAATTGAACTCGCGGTAGATAAAAAAGATTTGGTGTTCCGGTCATCCATGAATGACCAGCCACCTTCTTCCATCTCCAACTTTGGCACCCGAAATCTTCAAATTCTTCTTCAAAATCCTCCTAATTTTGTGGAGCTTCTCTCTCTTCACTTTTCTATTATGTACTTAATTAAATACTTAATGATTGATTCATTTAAAGATTTAGATCAATAAATATGTCATACGGAGTTGTGTTAGCTCACAATTATTTTGCATTCTATTTTTAGTGTTTGAGAGGGGGGAAATGGCTAGTTGAACATGTAAAAATAGTAGTGTAGTATAATAAAAGTATTAAAATATCATTTTATACAATTTTAGTATTTTGATAATTTTTTGAAAATATACATTTTTTGTCTAATAAGATTTTTATTGCCTACCGTTATGATATTTTGACATCTTCTTAATTAAGCTTAATTATACATTATTTATTGCAATGTATTGAAAATGAATATGCATATGTGTTTGAGTAATAACTGGTCGTTATTACTGTTATAATTTTGCGATAATAATATGTGTGTAAAACAAACAAGTAAAGACTGGTTGACACTTTGGTTGAAGACTGATTGACATGTACAAGATGGTGGGCCGACAGACTTTCCTTTAAATATTGTAGTTTGGTGTTATCCTCAACTAATTCACATGATACAATATTGATTGAGAGTTATAAGAAGATCATTAATGTGACAATGGGCAAAGAGCGACGACTCTATTTATTGAGCCAACGATTTACTAACGCTGAAAAACACGTGATAGACATGACTTTTTACTTGTTTAATGTGACTACTTAAATGTATGGTCTTGAGGCATTATTTTTATTCTTGTATAAATTTATTATTATTTTACAAATTTACTATTATTGCATTATTCTACTACTCATAACACTGAATTGTTATTATTTTATATATATATACCAATACTATTTTATACTATTGATTCATTGTATAATAAGTAAGTGACATATTGAACATGTAAAATACTAATTTGATACTGATATAGAATAATTGGATAACATGTGTATATTCCTATGTAATTTTACTATATTGATTTGATTTTAATAGATTCTACTACTGTTGTATTTGAGATTTATTATTTATGCACTGATTCAATGATCATATAAATATAATTATTATGATTTGACTGTTGACAAGCATATTGCTCCTTTATCATGCTTTGAATTTAGTTATAGGCTTTAGTGTCCTACTGGACTTTTTAAGCTCATAATCTGTGATTAAACGATTTTAGATCAGGGCAGGGGAGCAAGAGTGTGAGGTTGGTAAGGATTCTTCAGGTTTTATTTCTTTTTGTTATAGTCATCAGTTGTGTATATGATTTTTGGGAATAAATATATATGTGTACATTGATGTTTTGAATTAAGAATCTATTTTGTTGTTTAATACTGATAGATTCTATTCGATAGCTCTGGTGTTATTTATTAAAAGATAAATAAATAATTCTTTAAATTTAGATTATGGGGCATCACATGATAGACTACCCACATAAGGAATATGAAGAGATCTGGATCTAGAACAAATTAATCTAAACAGGAATATGGGTAGAGACCTGTAGGACCTATAATGTTTAGTCAAGGTTTAGTGAGCAAGACTGATGTTAGGAATATGAATCTGAGTGAAAGTAAATGGAAGCTCACACAATCAGTGATGACAACACCCGTATAATTAAGGGTAGATAGCTTGAATCGACCGAAAGTAAGAGAAGCTCCATAGATGCCCATTCATATATTTCTTTATTTTGAATACTATTATTTTTCATTCAAATGCACTGAAATTAGTTAATTGACATGCATATTGATTACACATGCATCCACGTGTAAATAAATAAATATGTGATTTGATTGATGATTGCGGTGACAAGTGATTAGTAATTTTATTATGTTTGTTAGAATTTGTAGTGAACTTGTGAGGATAACATTTTTTAAGGTAGGTAGATTGTAATAACTTAAATTCTTATATTTAAAGTTTTCTATATGAGCGTTACAGTGCTTGGGTTGGCGGTGCTTAGGCGTTGATCCCTCGAGTTTTTTGTATAAAAAATGAATTTTAAGTGAGCATTATGGGGGCATTGGTAAAGCGAACATTTTGATGTTAGGTTAAAATATTGATTTTAAAAATAATAAAATGTTTAAATCCATTTCTTTAAAACCCTCACCTAACCATCTCTCTTTCATTATTGCCTTAGCTAAGAAAGAAAGAGGAGAGAAAGGGGGATAGAGGAGGAGAGAGAGAGATAACCTACTTCTGAGTCATTTTCGTCTGTCACTTCAGTTGCAAAAAGTGTTTTGATCATGGTAGGTAATCCAAATTTTGTTGCTATTTTTAGTTATTTTGATTTTTTGGATTTTATCTCTCTTAAAATTGATAAAATAAAATATAACTTGTTTTAATGATTTTCTATCATGCAACTTTTGATAAATGATAGATTTTGTCATTCTAAGCATTTTGACTGGTTAATATAAAAATTTTATCGTGTTTTTGCTTGTATGCAATTTTTAACAGAAATGTGTAGTATTCTATTAATTATAAAATGATCATGAGTTGATGTACTACATTTAGATATGACAAACATGACACATATATGTTTACTGATCATTTGGTACATTATGCATTTTTAGTATATTATAAGGCATACTGATGAGTATACTGATAATTACATTGTGTACATATGATATTTTTATTATGCTTATATGATATGAAATGAGTATAAAAGTAAGAAATGTTGGTTGGAAATGATTGACTAATTTAGGTTGCTTAGAGGAGACATCATATCCTATACAGGATGGTGGGCCGATGAGATTTCTTTTAAATAAAATTTGAGGTGTAATACTAATTCATATGTGTCAAGTCCTAAGACCTAAATTAGATGAATTTTATTTTTTTTTTATATTCTAATTAATTTAATAGATCCTTTAATTTTATTTTATATCAATAAAAAAGCAAAATCATTTATTGATTTTTTGCACATCTTATTTATTTAGTATAACTAAAAGAAGGGGGATTTACATATATGCCATAAAAAATTTAATATGATTTGAAAAATTAAATGATATATTAATTAAAGAGGAAGATTTGGAAGTTAATATGCAAAAAAAAAAAAAAAAAAGGGTACCTATGTAAACCCCCTTAAAAAAGTTGTTGGCGTTTGAAGAGTTATTGCACGGGTTTTTGCAGATTCCTGCGCCGGCGCCGGCGCCGGGGCTCCGTTGCTACGTCACCGGCGGCTTTCTTCTCAACGGACAATTTTATTGGCACTATATAAAGCTTTTTCCTCAGCTAAAAAGATCGGCCAGTTCTGCCCGCTATTCTGCACTCGATGACTGCGGAGATGGACGAAACCCTTGGCGAGGTTCGCCGCCCCCTCTCCCCTTTCACCGTTTTACTCATTGTCGTTGCTCTCCAATTCCTTGACGTGCTGCTCGAGAAGCTTAAAAAGGTAATCCATTACCTTCTAGATCTCATCCACCGCAAACCTTTGATTATTTTTTCAAATTTCTTTAGTTGCGTTAGATTGATTTCTTGGCTCTGCAACGCGAATTTGTTTTTCTCTCATTGGAAAGCTTTTATCTCATGAAGATTTTGGGGCGCATTTTTAATTTATTGCATCCCTCGCAGAGGAATTAGGATGAGCTATTGTTGACACTTTATTACCTTTTTGCTTAAACAACCCAACTAATTTCTTTTTTGTTTGTTTGTTTTGCAAGCTGTTGGAATGAACCGAGTGATTTGTTAGGCTAAACTTTCGTGTAAACTGTTGAAATTTATGCTCTATGATGATTGTGATTGGTGGTTCCGTGGTTTAAAGCCTTTGTTGCATATAACATGTTAGATTTAGTATTATGTTTTTTTTTTTAAGTAAAAACTGATTTTTATTCCTTTCTTGAATTCTATAGTTATGTACTTGCATATCAGCAAGCCGTATGGTGGTGTGAATTTTTTTTCAGCATGCACATTTTTTTAATTGATTTATGCTTTGTCAAACACAGTTTTTATTAAAACAAAAAGGAAAATTTTAAGCCACTTTTTGTAATAAGGGGTTTCATTTCCAGGAAATCATAAAGCAAAGTACATCATTTATAATTGATGAGTGGATAATCCTTTGTAAAAGCAATTGTTAAGCTGCCTAGTTATATGAGGAATTTGAAGAGCTTTTGGAAAAGTTGGCCAGAGCCTTGGAGGTCCGACACAAAATTCCCCTACTTTAGGGGTGTGTATCATCGAGGGGATAACTTCTACTGTAAAACCCTTTGGGACTTATTATGGATATGGTGTGCTTTTCTGTTTACTTTAATATCTTCAGGATCCCATGAAATTCATTCATGCTCAAATAAACTTTTAAGGATAGGAGTATGATAGTTTTAATGCTTATGTAGAATGGTAGCTAACTGAAACATGTGATGCTTCTATGGGACCTCCATGCTTGCCAATCATGTTAAGTGTCACATCCTGGGTCCAAAAGGTGGTACACCCTTGCAACATGAGATGTGATAAAGGGACATAAAAAACCTGTTTTGTACTCATGAGAAGAAAAATACATGTATACATAATATAACTAGAATAAATCATAATAAACAACAATAAAGAAATTGAACTTACATTTTATCATCATAAATTTAAATAATTGTTCATCATTATAATAGAACTACTTCAAGCAAAAGAAATATGAGATAAAGCAAAAAAAAAAAAAAAATCACCCAACTCTCAAAAGGAATATATGAATGACTACAAAACATAAAAATACTAAATATATTATTTGGGTGCTATATATGCTCTCGTGGTGATGGTGCACCTAACACTCTGAGAAAGTCTGTTGTGAACAAAAATAATGATGAGTGAGTTTGATAAATCAAGTTTCGCGAGTAACTTTTATCCATTAAAATATAAACGATAAAAGAATTGGTGCATGCCGCGTGACCTATCTATTAATGTATCAATGTAATAGTGCTACATGTCATGGTTCCTACGATGAGTTCTAATATGCTGATGTTATAAATGTATATGTGAAATTGTTACAAATGCAATGTTATTCCAATATTTACACGTACAATCACGCTTGATATCGTCGTAACTCAATATGACTTATCAATCATCATCATTTTCAGCTCATTCTATTTACGCACACACATATATACGTCAGAAATTGGATGCAAATGAAGAAGGAATAGAAGTGGACGTGGGACAATATCAAAGATTTGTTGAAAAATTAATTTTTTTATCTTACACTTGTACTTACGCCACATATGTAGTAAGTCTTATCAATCAATTTCTGCACAAGCCCAAAAAGTCTCACCTTCAAGTTGCTTATTGAGTTTTCATGTACCTTAAATCAATAACTTGAAAAAGGGATTCTCACTAAAAAATATGATTCTCTATAGATTGAAGATGAGTATGTTGTGCATGTCTTTGCCCGAGCTTTCACTATGCAACCTTGTTAATTGGATAAAGTAAGCTCTGAAAAATAGTTTTGATACTACTGAGTATAAACAAATAAATCTTTTATTTGTCTAAAAACATTCCTTTAAAGGGATTCATTTTTATATGTACATGATCAAATTACTCAAGTATATTTTTCACCATATTCAATTTCCTCTAATATAATCATTTGTCATTCTATCCTTTCTAATTTTGGCCACATATATCACTCAGTTTGACAATTATTTCTTTCCTTAGTACCCCCATCACTAAAATCCATTGAACATAATCAGATTAATAGAAGTTTAAAAAATGTACCTATATATATATATATATATATATATATATATATATATATATATATATATATATATATATATATATATATATATATATATATATATAGGTACATTTTTTATTTACATATGCATATGTACATTTTTTATTTACCTTAGATATTTTCTATTTACATATGCATATGCAAATTTTCTATTTATATGAAAATAAATTATTTTGAGTCAACTCAAAACTAAATGCCATGTCAAAATCTAATTAGAGCTGAACTAGCTCTAAATTGAGTTGGTACAGCCGCATGTTGAGGTCAAATCCATCTTAAGCTTAGGCATCTCGTTGCAATTGTTGTCCATACATTAAAAATGTCAGGTTAGTCTATAATTTATGTATTGGATGAATACTTCAGTATTTTCTCAAGTTTTCAAGACTCGTTTTCCTAGCGAGCTACTATAACTCATTGGATATTAATAGCAACATAATCAGTGTGGTGAATGCTATCAAGTCATCATGATATATTTTTATTATTTTGATAAGGACCTGATTGGTTTTTGTTTTCCAATTGCATATCATTATAAACCATGCACAATTTTAAAATCAACGTTTCATTAGAATACCTTACATCAAATTGGATCTCATTAAGCTCCTTGTGGCGCTTGACTTTCCAGAGAGGATCTACAAGCAGTGAAGAAACCAAATTGCGGCAAGAGATAAACCAACTTCTTCAAGAAGCTAACTCTTTATCAACGTAAGTGATTGCCGTTGTGATTTTCTTAAACATATGGCAATATTCTTGGTTGTGCTATTCTCCAAATGTTAGCACAATCAGCATGTTTCCTCTATCTCAATTATTTTCTTGGATTTTATGGTGTATTCGTATGATTGCTCAAACTTGCATCCATAAAAATAAGAACACGGGTTTACAAGTGCTTTTGCATTGCAGACCTTCCACTTTTGCTCAGGCTGCAAAACTTAGACGCTCGGCTGTTGCAAAGGAGAAAGAACTTAAAAAAAGTATGTAAGTATTTTAATATCTCTATACTATTGTTTTCGGCTCATCAATTTGTATTTTGTAGCATTAACTGTTCAATTAATTCTGAAGTAGTTATTTTTGGGCATCTCAACAACATACTGCGTGCTATGTTCAATTGTTATATTTTCAACATGCCAAAACGAGGTTCATCTCTGCATGTTCAGGAGATGCTAACTCCTGCCGTAGGAGTGGATTGAAGGTGTTGACAGTTTGTGCATGTTCATCTCAAGATTATTTCTATGTGCTTGCAGTAACTTGTGTTAAACACATACTTGTCGGAACTTGGATGTATTAAAAATACGACAAGTGTTCATTGACATTTTATTTAGTATTGTTTTGATTGCTGTTTAAGTAGCAATTTTTTTTTCTGATTCTAATGTAAATTGAGATTTCATGGTTTTTGAGAGTTCGGTTTTCACAGCAAAGAAGCGAAGTTTTTGTTGTGTACTGTCGTGAATAGATCATCTATAAAACTGCTTGTGAAATTTAGTCGAATTTATGATTGTTTCTAAAGAACTACTCTGATAACCCCATCTTTTCTGCAAAAGAACTGTTTTTAATCGCTTCATAGCCTTCTCCATCTAACTTTTTGTTTGTAATTAATGTTGGTAAACTTAACTCACATATATTGAATTTGCAGAACAGGAGGAGAAAAATAATGATAAGAAGTGGTCTTTGTATGAAAATGTTCTGCTTGCTTCGAAGGTTTCTATTGATGAATTTAGATATTTTCCAGTGGTTTCAGCTACTGAGATTTTGACTAAATTTTGGCTGATTAAATTTGGCAGGCATTATTATATACTGGGATTTGCTGGCAATTTTGGAGCACACCTGTTGCTGCAGTTCCTCCACATCTTTTGCAGCCCTTTGGTAATATGTTCATATGATACTTTTTCATTAATTTAAAACTTTTGGCTTTAGAGGAATTATATCTTCCATGCACTGGGAATCTTTCATGTTCTTTTATTTAGGTTGCAACGTCAACCATTTTGTGTCAAATACTCGCCCAACTTATTTGATTGAGTTTTACACTTTTTATTGTCTAGTTTTAATAATTAAAAATACTATTCCCATAGTCCAGCCAGTTAATTATTATTGCGAACTGCCCTTCCTTTTGTAATGACCATTATCGTGTTCTTAACCAAAATAAGTGGCCTTTTAAGACTTCTTAAAATTAGACCTTAAGCAAGTTTGATGCAGTAATCAACTATCGTTGAATAGAAGTGGGCGTTTCAGAGTACATGAGAACCATTTTTGGTTCTGAATCTGCGAGTCATCTTCGAAGTTAGGTCATAAAAGGAAAAGATCGCAGATGTTGTAAGCTCTTGAGTGCTTCTGTTTCATGGATTTATTGATGTCGCTTTGTTCAAATTGTGATTGATCCTTTTTTGCACTTCTTGAAATATGCTCATAATTGACTTTAGAGATTTTTTTTATAAAAACTTAGGCTTCGTTTGGGACGACTTTGTTGGTGCTTTATATAAAAGCTTTCCAGTAAAAAAATTTTGAGTTCAAAAATTTGTTGTATTAAAAAGCTGCTTTAGAAAGCACTAAAAAATTATCTCAAAAAAAATCTCAATGTACAGGTATCATATTGTTTAGTCTTGGCATTAAATAGAAAGCAATATCATAATAGAAAAAAATAAATTGTACCAGAATATTCTGATTCGAATATTATGGTGCGCTTGAAAATTATTAGATTTATGTGGGTCTCCGAAAGGTTTCCGCTCGTGTGGTTCGAATGCAAAGAGTACGATCACACTATCCCGTAGGACAAAATGGTCGTAGGCCTTTACACTTGGCACAAGCAGGCCGATGGAAGAGCAGATGGAGTTATAAATACGATTAGCCATGGAGGATAGCGGCTTTCACCTACCAACCTCGATGGATAATAATATCTATAACTCAAAAGTTCACGAGATTTCCCCTATTCGATACATCAGCACCGAATAGGGTTTATTTGATTGTGGGGATCGATTTCCTACGGGCGCAAGCCCCCGTAGTTAATTACATCTTAGACCTTGATCTAAGAAAACTCTCGATTAGGGATGTTAGATTATCTTCTCGAATGGGTTTAGTGCGAAGGGTTTCCTAAGTTTTCCTAATCAAAAAGACAGTGTCCCAAATTGGCTCAATCAATCACACGGGGTTCAGTCAATCATTCGGTAGATTCGAAGAAGTGGAAACTGAAGAAGAAGGAAGAGATCACGCATCTCAAGCAAACATGAAAGAAAGAGGGAGGTGGCGTCATCTATGTGACGCGGATGGGTAGGATTTATAGCCTCCGAAAGAATGGAGAACTCACCTACCATTAAGGTGTATAGAAGTACACTCGTACCCCTCACCTTTAGACCCTAAATCTATAGAAGATGTAACATCGTACATACGATATTAACACCTACGACCTAGCTAATGCAATCTGGACTTATTCCTTGCCTGAAAAAGGAAGCCAGCTAAAATCCTAAGCACAACCAACCGTCCTATATGTATGCAAGATGGGAAGGGTCTATCTTAAGGAATCAAGGATTAATAGTTTAAAAGACTTAAATCAACGACTCTATAATATGCAAACGAATAGACCTATCGTTGTATGATGCATGAAAAGATGCATAAATAAGAAATATCCTTAGATCCACTAATGCAAGGCATGTATGTATGTAAAGTGCATTGTGGAGAAAAGTGTGTAAGAACGTATGCATGACATTCAAAGTATAGAAAAAGTAAATAAACACACCCTAAGGGTATCCTTCAGGCAAGATACCCGCACAGAAAATCATCAGAGTCATGCCCACTTCGTGTGGGAAAACAACGGTGCCCAATGGCACGAGTAGGTGGCCTACTCTACAGGCCTAAATGACCCTAATGGTCTCTAAGGCTCACAGAAAGAAAGAAAAAAAAAAAAAGGGGGGGAGGGGTATCGTACCCAAAACCGGAAAAGGCCAAAGTCCTAGCAGAAAAACAACGATGCCCACTTCGTGTGGGAAAACAACGATGCCAACCGGCATAATAGGTGGCCTACTCTACAGGCCTAAATGACCCTAATGGTCTCTAGGGTTCACAGAAGGGGGCAAGCTTTGACCTATAGGGCCAAAGCTTCGTTAGTGAACTACCCTAAGGCCAGCTACCTACACATGCTAGAATACCTATTAACAATTTGTGTGTGGAGTGTAACAGTTCCGATGTATAATTACAAGAAATTTGCTTTACAAGTTGCAGAGATCATACCTGATTGTGGCGCTGCCACTTAAAAGCTTATAAGCAAACGGCCTCATTTAGTTCCCGATCATTAAGCTCCAGTGTACCTCGCAAGAAAAGATAACAGAGAAACACATATATGAGCGTAAATGCCGTTCAGAAAAGAAATGCATGTAAATAAAATAATATAACTGACATGAAATTTAAGAATTACATTTATAGAACATAAGCATGTAGTAAATACTGAACAACAAAAGAAAATATTAGCCTAACCTAGGGTTAAAGGTCGTGTCCTAACCAAACAAGTCTAGGTGTGTGCAGGCTGTGTAGTTTAGGATAGATCCTATGTAGGATGATTTAGTTAGAATTGTTTGTATTTTGATTTGTTAAAAGGCCAAAAGAGAAATTTTAATTTAAGTTGAAATATTAGTAGTTTAGGATTAATTTTAGAGATTTTGTTTTAGGATTTGATTGATTATCACCTTTGTTTCACACCGAGGCCGTGAGGTTTATTTCACCCTCCTTGGGGCTAACTTAATAGCCTCGTAGGCCTGGGTTACCCAGTGGTAATCAACTTTGTTCAATTATTAGTTGGTTATAAATTAGAAAAGGAATGTAGATTAGGCGATTTATTATCAATTAAGGTTTGACTTAAATCAATTAAGAAATTAATTTTTAAGTTTTAACACCCCATTAGATCCATTCGTGGCGTTGTGCCACCAGGCTCGAGGAACCAGGCCTCCTTAGGACACTTAGCCCCGCAGCCCGGAGTAGTCCATTCAATAAACTTCACTTCTGGAGTGGTTGTTATGTATTAAGGGGTTTGTTTATTGATTTTAAAAGATTACTCTAAGTTTAATCTTTAAGAGTATTTTAATCCTAATGAATTTCAGTTTCATATTTAATCTCCTAATTTTTGTCTACAGCTTTTAAACTTTGGATTGGTTAGGAATTTATTATTAGATTAGTTAGATTTGATTTAGATTTATATCTTAGACTTGAAGTTTAATAATTATAAATGTTAATAATAACTTGATTAAGAATTAAGAATTTTTAATACATTTTAAGGGTTAGGTTATAAATTGTTGGTTGATTATTAATGAATTAAAGAAAGAAAAGGCTAAACCTAGGAAGACATGTCACTAAGTTTAGTTTTGATGTCTCTACCCTATAGGGAGCATGCCTCCTAAGTCTATGTTTTCTAAGACTCAATCCTTAATTTTTGTCCTTAGGTGTCACTAAGGTTGTAGGATTAAAAGGAGGTTTTGTTTTCTAACTCTTAGAATTTTCGTACATGTGTCACTAGATTTAGGAATTTATAGCAAAGCAGTAAAAAGAAAAGAATGAAAAATTACAAATAAAAGGGATGTAGGCATTGTTGTTATTGGATACACTTCGTAGAAGTCAAGTGCATCCTATTATATCAACAATGCCCTTTACTGTTCCCACTCCAAATGAGGCACTTGATACGATTAAGACATCCATCTATAACACTCTAAATCAAACCCTACAATGACTAAGGGGGGAAAAGACCTCTAAAAAAAAAACTAGACTTACAACTAAATTCACCTTGCTTTGAACTCATCCAATACTCTCTTTATCCTTATAAGCTAACATAAAGGGGAGGTAATCCTATCTTGCTTCCAAAAAGACACTAAGCACCTACAAACATAAAGCTCCCTCAAAGCTTCAACTCTCCCAAACTCGCTCTTTTAGAAATAATCACTAAGAGAACTCAATTCAAATAGGAAAACACTAATCACCCCTAAATGACCTTATAGGGATTCTCTACACAGGCCCAACCATAACCTTATAAGTTCAAAATGACTTACAAAAGTTTCTAAATGAGCAACTACACAAAACTCCCCAAAAAGCCATCTACCCAAAAATAAATTTTTCTTTTCGTTTTATTTTGACACAAAAATTCTACCCGACAACCCATAATCAAGCACCTCCTTTCATTTGGAGTGGGGTAGAAAACCATAAAGCTTTTCAACGAGAAGGTTTTATAAGAACCACTCATTGTAAAGCACTCGTAAAATTCGTCGCATAAAACTCTTTAAAGCAAATCGATCTAAAGCCAATATTAATCCATCTTAACATAAGTAAAACAAAATCTTTTTTTTTTTATTTTACAAAAATCAAGTTCACAAAACTTTTCAATATGAAAATAACTTACAAAAACCTCTTAAAGACCTCCGACCATAGAATGATTCACAAAACTCATGATAAAACCTCTCGATACAAATCAACTTACAAAACCTTCATAAAGCTTTTTCAACCATAAAATCATCCATAAAATCTTTCAATACGAAACATTTTTTTTAACTTTCCAAATCATCTTCATTCTCCCGACAAAGAATCACAAACAAAGAGGAAGAAGAGACTACTCAATATCTCCAACACAAATTCAATAAAAACATTGAAATCCATAAATGTATGTTACTTTAAATGCTAACGGAAGGAAATCCATTTATAGTGAAATAAACTAGTCTCTCATAAGTATAAAAACCATCATTGCCAATCATACATGTAATATTGAGAAATACTCAAAAGTTCAAACTTCTCTAAACATGTTAATAAATAAACACCCACATAGCATTGCAAAGGATAAGTGTAATTGCAAGTAAAAGATTTCTGCCTTCATGGAAGACATTAGAGAAACTATTTATGTAACCCTTCAACCTTTCTTTCTCTTCTTTTTTTTTTGTTTGTTTATTCTCATTTGCAAGTCTCTAGATAGCATATTCAAAACGTTTGAAACAAAGGATACTACCATACTAAGCTTCAATGCAAATCGAACACTTATAATTTCTTTCCAACGGCATGCCACCAAACACTTGGTATGCAACACTTGAAAGCTTATACAAAAGGAAGTAACCACAAAAAGCATGATATACACACTTATTCAATCAAAACTACCCAAATGCCTCACCAAAAAAAAAGAACATTTTTCGTGATCCATATAATGATTATCCCATCAAAAAGACATATGCATAAGAATAAAATACCAAACAAAAGAAGCTTCTTTCTCAGATTTTCATGAATAAGAAGTGAAGGAAAAGAGTACACTTTAACTATTCTATGCAATGTTGAATCAATTACATGCCAAATTCATTCTTGAAACAAATGACATACGAGAACCTTTCAATACAATTGCTAGTATCACTTTCCATATAAGACTCAATCAAGTATAGGAGAGCATATAAATATTTCGTCATCCATGAACTTCTATAGCCAAACATGCTAGCATGAGTTTGCTCTAAATCTATAAGACACATATTCACTTTTCAAAGAATTTCCAATACATACACCTCTCTTTTATTCCAACATTCACAAAATATTCCAAATTATTAGTTCCTTCAGATAGATGCAAATGAACCCTTTGATATCTTCCTTATTTACAAAATAGAAAAGAAACCCAATGCTCATGTTAGCTGTTACCGACAATGCAAATGAGCGCAAGTATATATTTTTTAACATAATTATAGTTCATAAAATCTCTTTAAATCATTGAAACGAGATGCAAATTTTAACATGATTTGGTCTTAATATGATACCCATGTGAAAACTAGAGATTAAATTTACTTTGAATGAGAATAGCTTAGAATCTTGTTAAGTCGTTCCCAAAATTTATTGAAGAAAACTCATTATCTAAACTTCCCAAGCATGTATAAAAAGATCGGCATCCACATGGGTGTTTCAATATAAATAGCTCTATTATATCATACCTCTTCTCTTTCAAGAGCACTTCATCCAACAACTAGAATGTAGAGACTATGAAATTATAGGGAATAAGCCCATAAAAATAGCATGCTGATAAACAACATCACGATATATATGCAAGTAAACCAAAGGTCCTGAACGATCATATTCTTTCACAAAGAAATTGCCCACATTTATCATATATCTCTACAAATACCAACCATAATCGACTTGTTTAAATTTGCAAACCATCTGAGAATCATACAAATATAAGTCATAACATCTCTCAACTCCAAGGATAAATAGAGTTATTACTCTAGCCAACCACAATTTTTATTCCTCAAAAATGTAAAAGAAGAGGGAAATAGATCTGATCATTCTTTTCAAAGGCCAAGAATAAAATGAGAATGATCACCACTTCAAGTGATGATGAAAAGAATAAACTAAAAGAGCTTCAGCAATACAGAATATGTGCATACAACATTTCCACCTTTAAAGGAAGTGAATGGAACCTTCGTACTTGGAATGCAAGAGAAATAAGCATATCCAGTATCAATGCTCCAATCAACCAACATACGCATTTAACAAATGGAACAACACGTGCAAACATAATGGGATAAAAGGAATATCAGATATCTCTCCATCGAAACCTTAAGCTATTTGATGCCTCCATTTTACTCTAACATCCAAATAACTTCATCTTGCAAGAGAAGGAAGGGAGGGAAAAGGGGAAATAAAGAAACAGAAAAGGGATCTAAAGAAAGAAGAAATAGCAATGGGAGGAGAAGGAAGAGGACCTCACCTTGCAAGGAGGAGTTCGGGTAGATTTAGGCGTAGGGATCGGTCCCGAGAGAGAGATCAAGGTCAGTCCAAACAGCGTCGGCTTCGGTCCTAAAGGTCGGACGGACCTTGGGCTCGGCTTCGAACGAGAGTGAGGCGTCGGGTGTCTCACGAACAGAGAGGAGACAGGAGGAGTTTCGCCTGGGTCTACGAATGCCGGAGACAGAAGGGCTACGCCTAGGTCGTCAGGTCCAGACCAGCAAATGGGGAAGGCTCCGGGTTTGACTGCCGTCCGCACAAGCAGGGAAGGTCCGGGCGACTGGGTCGGAGAAGGAGAACGGAGGGGCTGCCGTCGGGTTCGACCCTGGCTGGGTTGGACGACAGTAAGGCTTCGGCCTCGGCTAGGGGAGGTCGGCTTCGGAGAGGGACGGGAGTGAGAGAGTCTCGGCTTGTGCTGGACCGAGGGGGAGCAGGGTCGATCCGGAGCAGAGGAAGAAGGGGGCGACTGGAGGCTTCTGCCTGTTCCTGGGCTTGTGCGAAAACAAGAGGGAGGAGGCTCGGTAGACCGTCGCACGAGAGAGAGGGAGCCCGTCTCCTCTAGGGCTCACGAACCAGAAGCCAAAGGGGGAGAGGGCCGGGCTGTGTGAAAATCCCGAGAGAGAGAGGGAGCCCAATACCAAAAGGAAGATGAGAGGTCCTTCTCGGGAGAGAGAGCCACTGCGTGAATCAGGTCTCACACGCGACTCAAAACTGCGGCAACGGTCGACTCGGATTTTGAGGAAATCGGAGCCGTCGATGCGATTATCAGATTTAGAAAAATAAATTCAAATTGAGCCAAAAGTATATTGGAGTTTATTTGAATTAAATTGAGTTGATTTGAATTAAATTTGGGCTCAAACCAGGCTCAATCCTAGGCCAAAATGGGATCAGTTTGGGCTCGAGGCGGTTCGACTTAATCATGTCGATGAAATTACACCCAAATCGATATTAATTTAAATCAAATTGAGCTCGACGCAATTAATCGACTAATTGAACGCAGTCGAGACTAATTGAAATCAATTCGAATAGATTCGAGTTCGAATTGAGCTCGACGAGGTCTAATTAAGCCGATCGAAGGTGCTCGAGAGTGCTTGAGCGAAAATCGAGGTCAACAATTTACATTGAAAGTTATCAGATTTACATTGAAATTAATGTTTGTATTGTATTAATATCCAGGCAAATCCCATAATTTTTCAACTCATCGTGATATAATTTTTACTGGGATATTCTCACAAATTTTTTCACTTCCATATTATTTAGCAGTTTTCATCATGATCTTTGTTTTTATTTGTATGAGATATTAGTTTCTATTATTTATCTTCATCAGCTTAGAGATGTTGCGAAGGGTTAAAATGCTCATTTGTAAATTTAAAGCTTCTAGTGAGGCGAATGCGTAATACAATTGCCGATTCTTGGGAAGCAGGACAACCTTGAAAGAACCTAAGAAGATGAAAGAGATAGAAATTAATGATGCAAGTTTAAGAAAAAAGAAATTGAACCGTATAAGCAAGGCTCGCTCAAACAAAAATCAGTTCATCCTGGAAGATTTCAAGTCTCGTGCTTGGTCGATGCTTTACAATTCTAAGACGAAGAGTCTTGACATTCCAAAAATAAAAAATAAAAAATAAAAATTCCATGCCCTGTCTTAACTTGGATATGATTTTCGGATTTTTAGGCTCAAGAAATAATAAACTGCGGACAACTTTACTAAGTCTAAGATTGCCCTGCATTCCATCTATCATTAACCTATCTCGTTATTTTAATATGGTAAACCTTTTCCTTAATTACAAGGAACATCAAGTATGATTATAAGGAACTTGTATTGATTAAGGTTTTGTTTGAATGTTTTGTTTTTTTTTTTTTTGTTTCTTTTGATAAAGAAAAAACATGTTTGGCTGTTATGGTACCAGCTTGGATTGAGCAACAAGATTTAGGTTTCGTTTGTGACGTCTTTCTTACTGCTTATTAAAGCAACTATTTAGTGCAAAAAATAAAATTTTTGTACTAGAAAATAGCTTTAAAAAACAATAAGAAAGCTGTCCCAAACGAAGCCTTGGTTTGCGGTGGGAGAAGAAGAAACGTGGTGATGGCCTTGTGTTTGATGTTGTCAACCATGTGCTTTCCTTTTAGAAGCAAGAAAACTATTTGTTCATTTGTAGCTTTGTTTCAAATCTTTAAATAAGACTTTAGGGCTATTGTATTGTATGCATGAGAATAACAGAGAGAGTTGGGAGCTTTTTGTAATCCATATTTTCTCTAATATAGTGAAATCATCATCCCCTTTCCGTTGACGTAGGCATATTCGCCGAATCATATAAATCGTCATGTTTATGTGTTGTTGGTTGTGTGATTTGTGTTGTTTCCACTGTGTATTGCACAGCACTTGCAAGATTAACTGAACTTGTAACTCTAAAGCACGACCAGTCATCTGTTCAGGTCTGCTCAATGCATTAAGCTCTCCAATATCTAATTTGAGGAGAGTCTTATCCTTTTAGCACAGAGTTGTTTCTATAACTTTCAGCTTATGATCATCAGGTCTTAATGTAGGTGGCATAACCGTTGTTCCAAGTAGTCTTAAATCATGATCTTTTTGTCTATATATTTTATTGGATATTGGAAATTTTGCGAACACAGTGTGAAAGAAAATGAAAATAGAAAAGAAAATCGACGCACAAAAACACAATTTATACCGAATCGCTCAATTGATGGCTTGTTTGTGCCACTGAACATTTTAGTTTGGTTTGTTTATGAAGAACCACAACTCCAATCACTTTGATTTAACATAAAGATGGACACTACCTATTTATAAAAGACAAGTTAAGAGCATCTCCAACCGAAAATCCCATTTTTCACTTAAAAATGCAGTGAAACTCAAAAATGCCGTTATTCATCTCCAATCAAACTCCATTTTGCACGCTTCTGCGATTGTAACAGTCTTTCTCCTCTTTCGCGTGTTTCTTCGGCAAATCAGGTTGAGACAAAAAAAATCGCATAGGTGAACAGTGCGACGTCAATGGTCGACATGAATAATCCTGCAAAGTGCATTTTTTAATAGGCAAAAATTAACATTAGAAACTGTAGTACACACATAAATCTTACATGTTCTTTACAGGACGGTTTCTGTCTTGGAGAGGCGCTGATGCTACCAATGGTAATTACATGGTACGTATGCTCCTAACTCCTAAGTGTGAGATTGTTCTGTTTGAACTGCTCCAACTTTATTTTGTGATTCAATTTACAGGTAGGAATAATACCCTGGCTGGTGCTTACTTCTCGGGTCAGCAAATTCTTGTTGCAAAGGTTTTCCAAGTTTATTCCGTTTTAGCATTTTCAAGCCTCTCTTTTCTTGTAGAATAGTAATCTTATAATGAACCAAAACTCCTCAAATTTTCCCATTATATTTCTGTATTTTCCTTTTGTGATTGTTAGAAGAGAATAGCAGCCTGAAGGTGCTTTATTAGAAATCTGTGACAAGAGTTTTAGGCTTCATTTGAGACGGCTTTTTTTCTGCTTTTTAAAACAGTTTTTAGTATAAAATTTTTAATTTTTGTATTAGAAAACTGTTTTATGAAACAGTAAGAAAATCGTCTCAAACGAAACCTTAGTTGAATATTATGTTGTTACGAAAAAAATTTCCTTTTCGAAAGGTTTATGGTCTGAATTCGAACTGTGTTGTTCTTTTACTATGGCATGATTGGGTCTGCATGGGTCAGCTTTTTGGTTGCTCATAGAATAATCATAATTTTGTTTGATTATTATTTTTTATTATATTTAAAAAAAATTGATGAAAAGTTACTATTTATAATCATAATAATGAAGTTATTTTTTTCATCATAATTTTGCAACCAGCTTTTTAAAATTTTGTAGTACCCATCATTGTTTGGCTTGATTGGTGGGCAAGTACGGTTGGGAACCCTTTAAGCCGTGCACAATTTCTCTCGAGTAACAACGTCTCTTAAGTGAGGTCCAATCAAGTGTGGGCCAGAAGATTTATGGGTGGATGCCTCTTTTAGGTCAGTCAATGATTAGTCACGCTATCAACCACCATTTTGGGGGTGGGGTGACAGCGGAGGAAACCTTTCAAAAATTAAAAAATCTGCAGTCATTTCAAATAGATCGCCATATCATCTATTATATAGACTTTTCATCTTTAAATAAGCAAATATAATGGAGATCATAAATTTTTCCCCCAAAAAAAAATCATTAAAAATTAAAAATTAAAAATTGCCACTTAAACTAATCACCCATTCATTAGAGTTAGCACATACTACAAGGTTGTAAAATAGAAATCCTTAAAAGAATAATTTCATACATTAAAGAGCAAATAAATACGTTACAGTGCAGCATCAATTTACTCATAACTTCAAAAGATTGGATTTTAATGAATTCAGTCTTCTCTGTGACAATCACAGCTCTCAATATGGTCAAATTATTGCGTCCAGTGTCCGGATTCGTTCGGACACCAATAAGGTGTTACCATGTCACCAAAATATACCGGGACCCAGTGTATTTGGATGACGTGGCATCACCGGATTGGATGTCCCGACATCCGGTGACCATAGGCAATAATTCGCCCTCAATATGACCTTGAATTGAGATTTAGGTTTTGTTTAATACGGCTTTCTTATTATTTTTTAAAATATTTTTATATATATAATTTTTTAGTTGAAATTATCATTCTAAAAATTTATTTTTAAAAATAATAAGAAAATCGTTACAAACAAAATCTTATAATCAAATATGAAGTTATCCAAGAATAAAAACAATTTTTTTTTTCAAAAATAAAAACAAATTCTCCAAAAAAAAAAAAAAAAACAATACGATCTCACAAAAAACCCCCTGATTAACCTAACAATTATTAAAAAAAAAAAACAAAAACACTTTTTCTCGAGGTATAAATAAAGATCTATTTTATGCCTCATATAAGTACTTTGTAGTCTTCACAAGCAAACCTATTTCACAAATGAATGGGATGTTTATGGAATCCACAGTGTAATCACACAATCTCATTATCTATAATAGCTTTAGGAGTATAGAAGTATTTGTCATAGGATTGAATGCAGATTCATGATGAGAAGTTAGTAGAAGAGAAGAATTCAAATATGGAACAACATATTAATGAAATGATGAAAAATTAAACATGACTGATATATACACTAAAAATTGATATGATCAATATGAATCTCGAGATAAAATCTGAATTTGGAGTAGCTGGAATTAAATTCAAAGCCATATAAACTCCAATTAAAGCAAATATATAGTTGATATGAATGTCTCAATAAGGCGAACTCAACGATACAAACAATGGTCTAATTTGAGTCTAAAGGAACCCAAATTAAGCACTTGAAATATAATTGAAGACTTCAAATATTAATTGGATGACAAAATGAACTCTAAATTAGATATGCTTATAGTCAAATCAAGCGGTTTGACGAGACAAATCCAATGAGACTAAAATTACTTAATTCTGATATCATTAAGACACTTAAATGCTGAATAAATAGTTCATGATCAAGGGAATCAATATGGGTTGTACAATGGAGCTTTTAGATTATGGTATGGGTGGATCCGAGTCAAGCTGCCTCAAGAGTCGGCTCAGACTCGACTCGTTAACGAGCTCGCTAGCCAGTTTGTCGAGCTCGCGAGCCGAACAAAATTTTTAGCTCTTTAGGCTTATCAAGCTCGAGTTCGAACATTCGTCAGCTTGACTCGATTACTCGTCAAGAAGCTTGCGAATAGGCAATGGCAAGGGGTGGAAAGCTGAATGTCGAGGGAGAATAAGAGCTCGTGCCATGTGCTAACAACGATGAGGGGGGGGGGGGGGGGGGGGGGGGGGGGGGGGGGGTGCAAATAAGAGCTCCTGCGCATGCGAACTGTGTTTGCAAGGGAAGAGGCGGAATGACAGGGGCAAATTTAAAGTTGGTGGGTGCGAACCGCGTTTGCGAATTGTTATGGAAGTGACAGATGCATGCAAACTGCGTTCATGGATGAAGAGATCTGCTCGACGAGCCGAATTTCTATGGCGAGTCCAGCTCGAGCTCATTTTTTTTAGCTTGACTAGAGTTCGAGCTCGAGATTCTTCTCATGAGTCGAACTCGAGTTAGGTCAAACTAGAGCTAGACTCGACTCGTTTGCCCCCCAAGATTCTTGACAAAATAATCAAAATGTTCATTAAAAAAAACTATAAATGGATACACATTCTTCATACGAGAGAGAATTGAGAGAATTAGAGAGAGCCCTCTTATATTTTTCAAATATCATCGCTGACTGCCACTACCAACTATTGTCGCTAACAATCACCATCACCATCAACGATTAACATAAAAAATCGTCACCATCTTCATAATAATGAGAAGATTTAACCCTACTATTGGGTATAATTGTCTGTTTGTGGACACCTACTTTCAATACTCTTTATTAGAAAAATCAATCATAACTCTAAACCCCACATTCGGAAACTCAAATCATGGGACCACAATTTTGGCCTAGTGACTCTAGCCTTAGGATTGCCCTAGACCTTGTACCTTTAAATATCATCCCTTATCATATTAGGTTAGTAGGTGGACTTGACTACTTTAATGAATTAGGAGAATGTTCTCAAACTCGTACCTAAAGCTAAATCCTAGAATAGTCAACCCAAATCTCATTTTTCATATTTTTTAGTTGATTCCAAAACCTGTCTTAAACCTTTCATTAGACTTCTCGACTCTTATTAAGACTGTAAGGACCTTAGTGGACCCACTTTTCATAAGTCTCTCTTAAATAGACTAACATCGCCTCTTCTCCCAACCTCTTTCATTTTGTCTTATTGGTCATTTGGCTACTTATCCTAAGAATTCTCTTATTCCTAAACTCTTCTAACTGGCCATTGGTCAACATCCCTCTTTCCAAGAAATTTATCATTTTCATAGACCATATTTTGGTCAACCCTTGATTTATGCTCCTCTTTTGTAAGTAATCACTCCTCTCAATTATTTGTTAGAATTAAATAGGTCATCCTTTACCCATTAAGATGAGCCTATAATCAAATTGAGGAGTGAGGCTAAGCAATGGAGAAATTGTCCTGTGCAGATGTTGAACATCGTCCAAAGACTAACAAAAATGTGTCACGTCACCTCTTGCTCGGTACCGCGGCTCATTACTACTGATGTGGTGCATTATGGTCGGTCTTTGGATGTTAAACTATGCTCGATGTTAAGCAATGCAACTATTACTTATATAGGGTCTTAACCACTCTTTAACCCTCTAGCATTGGTGCCTTTTACGTATGATAGCTAGCATGAATAATTTGAGGCAGCAATAGAGACATCAAATGAATGCATGGAAGATTAATTGAATTTATTATGCTTTTACGGTACAAACAAGATCCTAAGACATCACTCAAATGCAATGAGTAAAAGAACCACTAATGATAATACCATCAACCACAGTAATGCAATTCCTCATCATTTGGCCTATCATCTCATCTTAGTGATAGGGATGTTCACGTCGCTTTCCTTCAAAATCAGATGAGTAAGATGATAAGAAAAATAATGAGGGTGATAGCATATATGTCTACCCTCATCATGATAACTATAACGGTCGTTGCCTGATTAGTTAATAACAAGAATATCTGTCACAATTTCCTGCTCCCTAGACAATTACTTTTAATTGTAATTATTCATATAAATTTTAAAAAAATATTATTTTTTATATTTAGTGATTTACTATTTATATATATGATATTTGACCTATATCTTATATTATTGAGATAAAAGATAAATATAATATTTTAAATAAATTTTAATATAAGTAATTACGAAAAATACATTGAGTATTTCCATTGTAAATATCAGCTTCAGTACCGATTGGCCCGCAATAAGTAGTGAATCTTAAACAAAAGGACAACCATATGATCCACCTAAAAAAATTCAACGAAATTAGATTACAATAATGTAATTTACGTACGAAGACACAGAGCCGTTCATCTCATTAACCTATCAGGGCCGTCTATATATTTCCGCTAACATCCACCGTTCACTCATGGTCCCCATCTCTTCGCGGAAACGAACGGACCAGATCTGCAGATTACGTTAATCATTCCAACATCCGCGGCTCATTTCACTGCAACCCGCCTTCAAGTACCCAAGTTACCCCGATGGTTTTTCCGTAAATAACCTCAAGGTCGGGTGCTAAGAAAAACAATTCATTACACACGTGGCGACTATCCACCGTAAAGAGATGCTCATCGCCACGTAGCGCCGCGTCTGCCCTTCATCTGCTTAAATACTAACGAGCGTTAGGAAGCACACCATGATATTGACCAATAGAAATCGAGCACACGGATTGATGACGTAGTACGGAGCTTTCAAATCCCGCCCAAATTTCTATCGACCCCTTCTTGGCCCCTCGACGCTTGCATCTAATTCTCTCACTAGCCCTCTCCTTCTTATTGCTCTTCGATCTCACAGTGCCAGCCGACCTTGCTAGCTCGCCGTGGAGAGAAACCCTAACCCTAGGTTCGCTTTTGTACCCCGGCCGACGTGTGTGTAGTACTAGCAGCTTCCGTTATCTGATCGGTTTTTTGGGCGATTGCGCAGTTACCACGATGAAAGGAGGGAAATCGAAGGCCAACACCTCGAAGAAGTCGGATGCCAAGTAAGTTTTTCTTCTTTATTTTTGATATTTCTTGGGAGTTGTTGAATTTTCTTGGGTTTGATCGGGGTTCTGATGATGATTTGTGAAGGCTGGCTGTGAAAAAAAGCGTGGAAAAGAAGCCTAAGGGAGGGGCAAAGGGAAAGGGCGGCAAGGATCCCAACAGACCTAAGCGTCCGCCGAGCGCCTTCTTTGTCTTCATGTTAGATTTTATTGATCGCTTTGAATTTAGGCTCTTTTATCGATTTTTGGTTTATCAATTCTTTGTGTTGGTTTGGGTGAAATAGGGAGCAGTTCAGGAAGGAGTTTAAGGAGAAGAACCCTAATAACAAGCAGGTGTCAGTGGTAGGTTATCTCTTCCAACCATTCATCTTTGTCCTGTTCTTATTTAAAGAATTTATGATCTATAATCTTCAGGATTTGGTTGTTTTCTGATTTGTAATAGGTTGGAAAAGCTGGAGGTGATAAGTGGAAATCATTGTCTCAATCTGTAAGTGATTTTCTATTTTGTACAAAGTGGATCTGAAACGATTTACAATAAATGAGAATATGCTTTTTGACTATTAAAATTACAGGAGAAAGCTCCCTTTGTTGCAAAGGCTGATAAACTGAAAGCTGAGTATCAGAAGAAGCTGAAAGCTTATGATGCTGAAGAGGTATATTAAAAAAAAAAAGAAGAGGAAAACACTTTATTTTCATAAGTTTGGGGAGAAACAAAATCTTAGTTGTGTATCATGTCTTCATTGGTATCCTCAGGATACGAAGAAGGAGGTGGCATATGAGGAGTCTTCTGACAAGTCGAAGTCTGAGGTTAGCGACGAAGATGAAGGAAGTGAGGAGGATGATGATGAAGAGGATGATGACTGAAGAAAAAAGGGTATAATTAATAACTTAAAATTGATGGTGATGATTATGATCTTTGCCCCTTGGTAATCTTTTGGTACTTTCTGTGGCTGCTCAATGTGTTCGAGTAGAGTTCACAAGAACACATGTTGTTGTTTCTTGTTTGTGTTCTTTTCCTTATATGATTCACTGTTGATGTTCGGGAGCACTTCTTGATCTCCTTGTATCTACCTTTTAACTCCTTTTTTTGTTGTTAGTAGAAGTTTTAATATATTTTTGGTTTCTCCAGCTAAATATCTATGGCGTGTGGTTGTATTTTCAGATTTGATAGATGTTGATGTTGGTGGTTTGAATTGATTGATAGTTTTATTGAAAAATTCTCCACTATCATAAACGTTAAAAGTCAGTTTTCCAGAACATCTTGTGTAGATTGCCATTTTTAGATTCAGTTTTTCGAAATTCCTGAATGCATCTTGAACAACCTTTATAGCATTTAAGGTTTGCCTTTTTTTATGGAGAATTCTTCTTTTAAATGGATTCTGCATCTTTTGTTTTCTTGTTTGAACATGGTAGGCTGATAAAATAAAAGCGTGAGCTTGGACTGGGTATTTCTCTGTTTGACTCTGTATATCTATAAACCTATAGGAATGTTATTCGTCTCCATTTGCTTTACTGTGTTTGTATAAATTTGCAATTGTCAAAGTTTATTTTACATTCGACATGACACCTATGTTGGTGGGTCGTTAGATGGCATAATAATGCCAGCAAAAAAAGATTCGACTAGCTCCATCATCTAAGACAATATCCAATTGTTCGGCAAACAATCAAGTGGAGGCCCTCAAACGTTGCAATCGAATGACTTTCTTTTGCTATTTAATTGCGGATGAATAGAGCGACGCCAATATTGTAGTCATGATGTTCATATGTGCAATTTTTTAGTCTCTACCGAACTTGTAGAAGAAAGGCGTGAAAGAAGAGAGCAATGGTTAGGGTACAAAATGATGTTCTATTGGAGATGAATTACGACATTTTTTGGTTTCATTGCATTTGTGAATGAAACATGAGATTTTTGATTGGAGATGCCCTAAGAGCAACGAGTCCATTTTGTCGGTTGGGGATAATAGGAGGGAATTTAGTTGTTGATTTTGATAATATGTTGGTTTAAAACTCAAATTGGATGCAAGATTTAGAGCATTTAATGATTCTGTTTGTATGATGACTATGAGCCTTTGAAGTTGTAATTTGTTTTTTTTCCCTCTTATTTGGTCGAATGTACAATGTTATTTTAATTTTAGTTATTTATCGGCTTGAGATTAATTCGTTAATTTTGACAATATTGACCTTAAAATTCTTATTTAATAACATGTTGATTGTTATAATTTGGCTTGGAGTTATTGTTTCTTAGTTTAGTAAGATGATATTAAGATTGAGTTGATTGTTTTAATCTTTGTATGTGCTTTATTGGTTGTGATCATTGTTGCTCCATTTAGGAAGGAGTATTTCATCAGTTAGTTAATTCATATGATGATGTGTTTTGAGGTGCATTTTGAAGTATGTTATATTTCGTGTGAAGGAAAATAAAGGAATTCAATGTAAGATGATAGAGATTTAAAAAGTTTTTGGAAGGTAAAGATTCAATGGCGGATAAAATATTGCTTAGGAATGGGGAGATTTGAAATTGATTTTGTGGTTGTTGGTTTTGTGAAGTTATTTATGTGAAGAAATGTTTCATTTTTTAGGTGAATTTAATATTTTCTTATTAATTTAATGTATGAGTTTTAAAATGTAATGAGAAGTTTTTTTTTTTTATATCATTGAAATGCATGGTGAGTATAAAAAGAAATTATGTAAATTAAATAAAATAAAAATGGCTGTTTTTTCAAACTAAGTTTAAGATGGTAGTCATCAAATTGTTGGTTGTCTTGATCTTTGAATTTTACACTTTATTTTTCTAATTAAATAAAAAAGGTTATTTGCATTTGCATTATATTTATTTAAAAAACTCCCAAGTGCATCACCATTTTTATTAGCTGTTCATTTTTCTATTTATTGTGTTAAGCTTGCGTTAGTGCAAGGATAAAATTAATCGATTTGCATTTTATTGAAAAAAGGTTGTGATTGACTCGCAAGCATTTAAAATAATTGATTGATACATGAATTGTTTACCAATTTTAGAAATAAAACCCAGTTTGGGTTGAATAAAAAAAGATACTTGTATAATTATTTTTATATGCTTAAGTAATGAAGAAATAATTTAAAAATCTTATGGAATCCAATCTTAACTTTGGATAATTTTTTCTATCATATATCGTAATCAATGATGTTATCTTCAGTTTGAATATCACATGAAACAGGAAATACGGCAATCAGTTGTATATTTAGTTTTTTTTAAGGCTTAATAAATCCAGTAAATGCAGTAATTTGATGAAAAATGTCCACACAATATCTCATTTAAGAGTAGATTTATAGATAATTGAAGGAACAGATTGAAAGCACTGTTCTTAACATACATATCATGACATCACTGAACCCAGTCCAGATGTATACAGATCATCTTAACATGTTTTGATCACCTAATTAATTTCTTCATGTCAACACCACTGTTCCCTTCATATGTTGGGTTTCAGGTTAAGTCGACTTGCAATCTTCTGTCCAAGAGATTTATCACTCTGCATCCATACAACATAACATAATAAATCTCCTTTGATTGCTTTCAACAAAACATAAATACATATATTTAGAAGATCCAGCTTATGTTACGAAAGTTAGAGATAAATCTAAAAATATTGGTTAGCAATTATTTAAAATGGCCGTTTAATAGGGACACAATAGTCTAACCTGAGCCCAATATGAGATCCAGATGCTGCGAATTTCATGGGTGACTCGGGGGTCAGACAGAGCATCAACCCATCTACAGATGAATCTCTCTTGCCTTAAAATAGCAAAGCAAATGAGACTTTATCCTGTAAATTTCATTCTTTGTGTATATTGAAAAGTATATAGGAAGGATGCTACAAACCTGGCAGGGTCAAAGGATCTGTATCTCTCTCCCGGCTGCTTGAAATTGTTCTCTTTGCCAATCACGCACTGCAGCAATCAGTATTACCGTATCAGCTACGAGGCAGGACAATTTTTAGTCCAAACAGATTACTTTTAACCAAAGACAAACCTTCTCACGCCTCCCAGTAAGAATAGGTTGCGGAATGGGGAACTTCTCAGCATGTCCAACAGGATCATACCTTGAAGGGAAGTAGTTGACCTGTACAAAAACAAAAAAAAGCAAAGTGCAGATGAACAAATATGTTCAAAACTAAAACTGTTACAAAAAAATAAAAGTGTACCTCTTCATCTCTGTGCATGAAATTCATGAAACCTTCATGATGATTGTTATGATGAGCAGACTTTGGGGCGTTTGCAGGAAGCATCAAGTAGTTCGGACCAAGACGGTGCCTTTGAGTATCGGCATACGAAAAGATTCTAGTTTGAAGCAGCTTATCATCCGAGTAATGGATTCCGGGAACCACAATCGCCGGGCAGAAGGCAAGCTGCTCATTTTCTGCAAAGAAGTTATCGATGTTCTTGTTCAGGACCAAACGACCTACTGGTTGAAGAGGGATAATGTCCTCTGGCCAGGTCTTTGTGACATCAACTGGATCAAAGTCGAATCTATCTTCATAGTCTGGATCAATAGTCTGGATGAATAGTTTCCACTCAGGATAATTTCCTGCAGCTATGGAATCATAAAGATCCTTGGTGGCATGGCTGTGGTTGCTGCCTCCAACTTTTATAGCTTCCTCTTCTAGTAAATTCTTAACTCCACAAGTAGGTCGCCAATGGAACTTCACATAATGAGCTTTCCCAGATTTGTTGATAAGTGTGTAAGTGTTCACACCAGAACCATCCATGTGCCTGTAATCTGCTGGAACTCCCACATCATCAAAGAGGAAGGTAAACATGTGCAAGCTCTCAGGGTGGTGAGAAAAGAAATCAAGGATCCTCCAGTTTTCCTGGATATGGGACTTGGGATTTGGTTTGAGAGCATGAACCATGTCTGGGAACTTAATTCCATCACGAATAAAGAATACTGGGAAGTTATTGCCAACTAGATCAAAGTTACCCTGGCGCCAAGGATAAATAGTATAGAGAATAAGCTTAATTCAATACTCACAAGTTTATACTAGAATTTTATACTGTACTACAGTTCTCAAATCTACAGATATTACATTTCTCAAATCGACAAATATGAACCATGAAATTAAAGCCTTCTTCATGAGCTAGCAAGTTTGGGATAGTTTCCATGCATATTCTGAAAGAAAGAAGTAATATGAAAAGCTTGGTTGATATGAATGGAAATGATATTGGAATTTGTGTGATGAAGGGTGGGGCTGGAGACACAGCGAAGGTTGTGGATTCTTTATATTTGGATATTTTTAGAAGGGAAGAATCCAGTTTAGAAGAAGAATTATAGTGATATTGACGATAAGGGAAGAGAAAATTAGATAATGAAGGTCTTAGAAAAAGGGAAACATAAGATAGATAGAAAGAAAGCAGAAAAAAGGGTAAAAGATAGAATAAGTCCCCATAGAAAGGCCAAAAAAAAAAAAAAAATCAATATTCAACTTTAATTGAATTATAAGTTAGTCCAGCCAACTCGTGATCCGACTTAAGCTTGGCTCGATAAATGACTCATGAGTTGAGCTCGACAAGCTAACGAGCCAAGCTTGAGCCATCCTTAATACGTTAGCTTGCGAGCTGACTCGTTTAAAAAGTATTAATACAAAATGAGCTTAAAAAATAGTGCAAAATTTGCTTGAAAAATATTAGGATTTATGATTTAAAGTACAAAGTTATTAAAATACTTCAAAATTATATATCACTTTCTAATATCAAGTGATTATTTATTATTTTTATTCTAATTTCTCATTTTTCTTACTATTTTATTAAAAAAATTGCTTGAATCATAATTATTTTCTCTCCTTCATTATAAACGAGTTAGCATGTAAGCCAGCTTGAACTCATAAAATAAGTTCAAGCTCAAGCCAGGGGTGGCTCGAGTTCAGCTCAACTCGTTTACACCCCTAATTGAAAGTCTCAAAAAGTTATAGTGTATGCGATGGAGAAATGAGAAGTAGAGGCTGTGATTTTAAAAAGGGTTGCATGTAAGAAGATACACAACGACTTGCAGTAGCCATAGGTCATGATTGACTGGGGTTGAGGAAAAGCTCATCTTCTTTATCATCCACTTCACTCTAATAATGAACTACTCCAGTGGAGAATCAAATAAAGCATTGAATTTGCTGAGCAAAATAAAGCTGAAGAACAATACATGGAATTGCATAAGAAAAGAGCTTTGAAACTAAATTGATGAAGAGAGAAGAAACAAAAGCAATGAAGATTGTGGATTTTCTTTTTATTTGAATATTTTGAGAACGGGATAATCTAATGTAGAAGGAGACCAAGCTTATAAAGAGAAGAAGAGATGATAAAATGGGATGAATAAACATCTCATAGATGGGGGTTTATGAGATAGAGAGAAGGGGATAAGAAAGTAGCCAAAAAGGGAGAATGAATTTCCAAAGGGAAGACCAAAAGCAAACTTCTTTATTCAAAGACTTTGATCCCTATTGAAAGAAATATAATGCACCGAAATTAACAAAACTACCCTTAAGCAAATCTGAAGTTACTAAATTAGGCCTAAATAACAAAATATATTTAAATATACTAATAATTAACTTAAATTACAAATAAGGTGCTCACAATACTAAAAACACAAACTCGTGACTATAGACTGAGGTAGAGTTATAGTAGATTAATATACTGCAATAAAAAAATCTATAAATCAGAACCATAAACAACATGGATGGAAGCAATTCATTAATGCTAAGAGTTCATACAGATAAAAGATTAAAAAACTTTTAGGAAGCCTGGTAAAAGTGGACGACATGAAAAATAAAGAATTGCATGCAAAATGAATTGAATCACAAATATAATTCATCAGGAAATAGATGAAGACATGGAACTACAAAATTGTTTCATGGGAACATATACTCCTGAAAAGTATAACAGAACTCAATGATGCAAACCTTTCAACGTGGGAAAGTAAAAAAGCCTGTAACATAGTAAATGATATAATAAAAATAGGAGAAGATGAGCAATTTTACCTCCCTTGTGTAGAACTTTACAGCAAAACCTCGTGGGTCTCTCAAGGTCTCAGGACTCCCACGTTCATGGATGACAGTTGAAAAGCGAACAATAACGGGAGTTTGAACTCCTGGAGCACGAACAAAATCAGCACATGTGAGGTTAGAAATATCGTGAGTGACCTCAAAGAAACCCTTGGCACTGGCACCCCTAGCATGAACAACACGCTCAGGAATGCGTTCCCTGTCAAACTGAGCAAGCTTT
The DNA here is from genome assembly GCA_016618105.1 of Dendrobium huoshanense. Classification (NCBI taxonomy): domain Eukaryota; kingdom Viridiplantae; phylum Streptophyta; class Magnoliopsida; order Asparagales; family Orchidaceae; genus Dendrobium; species Dendrobium huoshanense. The sequence continues at coordinate 45,118,972 of CM028350.1, read as the reverse complement.
TCAATCAAATGATAATCCTCAAGAAGAATGGGCCCTGTTAATGAAAAGAATACAAAATTATATAATCTATAATACAAGAATGATAAATGAAGAAAAGTGGCATTAGCTAGCTTAATTGGTGAAAATATTAAAAGTTGTTACCAAGGTCCAAAAATCAAATACCACCTAGCTTAGCACCCATGCCCCTCCCAAAACCAAACACCTTAAAAAGGAGATAAAAAAAGGTCAAAACAGGAAATTATTTTGTGCGATCACCGGATGCCATCCGGAGACGAATCAAGATACGTCATGTCACTTTTTTGCTGTGTACCGGTGCTATGTAACATTGTGTACCGGGTGACGTGGCGCATCCTGATTCGCCTCCAAATGGCGTCCGATGACCGCAGAGAATAATTTCCCCATCAAAATATAGAGAGAAGTACACCAATTTGCAATCATTTGCATTATAGTTTTATATCCTTAGCAGGCAAAGAATGATTTAATAAGTCTCATTTTCAAATAACAAACCCATAAAACTTGCTATGGACTCGTGCATGGATTCAATAAAATGATTTACTTAAAAATTCTAATTTCTAAACAACACTGAATTCATTATCAATCATCAATCAAATAATGCTACCAATTCAATAAGAAGACAGAAGGTACATCACCAAATGGTAACGGGCCTGCTATCAGCTAATTCATGTTTGTATATTATCTAATAAGCTCTAAATGCATTATCAAGCTAGCCCATAAATGATAAGAAGGTTATCTCAAGTGACAGATGCACAATAAAGATGATATTGTCAAATTGATATATTATCATACCAATTGATTTTATCCTGAGTATATTCATTTATTTAAAAAAAAGGTAAATTATGGCCCTATGTTTTTTTAACATGCTTGTACTTTGATCCCTAGGTTTTTTAAGGCAAAAATTATTGACCTTAGAACTTGTCTTCAATAATTCATTCTAATAGTTTCAATCAGCAAAGCCTAATATAGACCATAATTTAACTGTGGGCAAGGGTAGTTGGTCACCGGTTGAGTTTCCTTCAGTAAAGGCTGAATCAATCATTTATGTTCAACTCCGTTTTCCCTATGCAACATAATGTTCCTTCATCTATCATATCTATTTTAAATATATTTTACACTCCAAGAAGTAAGTCAAATAATAAAGACTAATGGTTCATTTGGGCAGTTGCAATTATCTGCAAAAATAGCTATATAGGAAAAATACATTTTTCAAAAGTTGAAGTGGGTATTACAAACTTTTTCTTTTCAAGAAGTTGAATGACAATATTCTTGCAACTCTTGCACCTATCAAACTCTAGTAGATCTGGTTATAAAAAGTTGCTTCTTGTCATAGATATTTCTGAAAAACATCAAGGATGTTATAGCCAAATAATAATGTGATAGCTTTTTATGCAAAAATGCTACACCAAACAAATCCTAAAATTAAAAAGATTCATTATGGACAGCCCATAATAAGGGCATCAAAATTATGAAAAGTGTTGGACCACAAATCTTCAATTATTATCTTAACAACATTAACAAAACATATTGCCTTTTGATATCAACAATATAAAGGATTCATATCCTCTCCAATTAATATGAAAGGCAAAGTTTTTTTTTTTTGGACATTTGAGCAATTAAGGAAGACACACACAGATCACATACGCAAGCTTCAAACTCAAGAACTCTTGGTTAGTAGCTAAAGCCCTCAACCAACAAACCAAGGTTAGAAGATTACAGGCATCCAATCAATTTTGGATGGCCGCATTTGTTTTTTCTTTTCAAAAAGATTGGTTATGAAGAAAGCATCTAGAATCAACTCCAGGCCAAACATAAAAGTGGATTGGATGTCAAAATTTTTAGCTCTACCTCTTCAATTACCATGGCAACTGAAAAGACATAAACCCAATGAATAAAAGCAATTAGGCAAACTTTGAAATGTTGAGATAATTTTTGACAAACCTAAAAGAAACCAAAGAAATTTACCAAAAAGAGATTCGTTTATCTCAAAAATTAAAAAGAGCTCCGCTTTATTAGGAGCAGTAAATTTCCGTTGCAGTAAAAGGGAAACATAGTTTTCAGGTTACTGCTCTTCTCAACATCTAACAATATTTATGATTAAAGTTTCAATTAGTATAGTTGAAGCTTTTCTTATGAACATCAAAAAAAGGACTCTGCGAAACGCATCAAAAGAGGGTAAAACACCCAAACTTAAAAAAAACAAAATTTCAGAGAAACAAACAAGAAGTAGCCCAAACTAAACACAATCATAGGAACCCACTACAGGGCCCAAAAACATATGCATAAAGGCTTCCACAGTGCCTAACTAGCCAATCATTATCATAGCGAGGTTTTAACTTTTAAGCGAGCTTAGCAGAAGAAGTGCAAATTTAACACACAAAAAAACATGTGAGCACAGCTCAACTAAAATTTTCTCAATCACGTCAAGTACATAAATTCAATTAATAATAAAAAAACAAACCCGATTAATCCAACTTGGGTTCTAAGTTCTGAAATTACCTCGAGCACCAACCGTCAATGAAGAATTATTATTCCAAACTGGCGCCCCAGAATTCGTAGTCCAGAAGGGCGAGTTGAACGCGCTCGACGGTCGGAACTGCCATGAATCCACATTCAAGTACTCAATTAGTTAAGCTTCAGCAAAAGCAAAAGAACGAATCAAGACACATAAACCCAGGAAAAGGGACAAAGTAATAATCGATTCAGCTCAATAATCAATTCTCGACCATCAAAAATCCCATCTTTTTCATTCCATCGAAAGGTAACAATAGAAACAGATTACCCTTTGAGGATCCATCGCAGGAAAAATTGATGCTTTACACGAGAGATTTGGTTTAGGGCACGCAACTCAGCTTCGTTGCAATGCCAATGGAGCACGTATTTCAGCACAAATGTGAGAACGATAATAAAAGAGGAAGAAGAGCGGTGCGTTTGGTTTATGGCAAAGGTTGGGTAGGCCCCACTGCGCGTTTAAATCTGAAAATTTGGTGTGATGCTGACCAATATTTATTTATTGAGAAAATATCTGGGAGCTTCTAAATTTATTTTAAAATATATATTAATTAATATTTCAAATTTAACTATTAAAAACTTATATTTGAGAATAATTTTTTAAAGAAAAATAAAAAAAATTATCTTTATATTTCTATACAATGAGAAGGGGTATTCATACGTCTTCATAAAATTATCTTGATTGAGCATGAATCTCGAGGCAAAAATCAAATTGGAAATTTCGAAAATTAATTCTGGGATCATCTGAACTCCGATTTCAGCAAACATACTATCGAACTGATCGTCTCGGAAATACAAATCCAACGATACCAAATTCGACTCAATCCGAGCCCAAATGGGTCCAAATCAAGGACCCAAAGCGTTGTTGGAAGGTTCGAACCACAATTTGAGTTATCAAACGGTTTCCAAACATAACTTGCTTATAGTCTAATCGAGCGGATCGACGAGATGAATCCAACGAGCCCAAGTTCGCCAAATTCTGACATCATTAAGGCCTTCAAATATCTGACGAACGGTCTATGATCAAGGGATTCAATATCGACCGTCCATTCGAACCACTCCCGATTCACCCATGATCTCTCACCTATTTACGGGGCAATGTCACTCCAAAAAATTATAAATAGACCCCTCATTTCTCTTGGAAGGGGGGGGGGGGGGGCAAGCAATAAGAATAAGAAGAAGAAGAAGAAGAGAAGGATAGGAGGGAAGAAACTCCTCGACCACCGCCGCCAGTATTCTGCCCGATGCCAGAATTCTGCCCGACGCCAGAGTTTTGCCTGGCGTTCAAGCAACACCAGAATCTTGCTCGGCGTACAAGGAACACCAGAATTCTGCTCAACATTCAAGTGACACTAGAGTTTCACCTGAACTCCGTGACGCTGGAATTCTGCCCAACTTTCACGGGATGCCAGAATTATGCCTGACCTCCAACTGACGCCGAAATTCTGTTTGACTTCCACGAGACGCCGGAATTCTGCCTGACCTCCAAGTGACGCCGTAGTTTTGTCCGATTTCCAAGTGACTTTGGAGTTTTGCCCGAATACAATCCAACACCGGAATTTTCCCCGGCCTCCAACTTATGTCGGATTTTTACCCGACTCCGGGCCTCCGCTCATCGTCAAATTTTTATCTGACACTGAACTTCCGCCTATTGTCGAACTTTCACGGGACATCTATCTGATGTTAGATTTATGTCCATTACTGGATTTCTACCTGACGCCATCTTTCTGACCTCTGTCGTTAGACAACAGTCCTTCTGACCTCCGTTGCCAGCCGACTACGATCCTCCTAACTTACGTCGCCCACCGACTACAGTTCTTCTGACCTCCGTCGCCAGTCGACTACGATCCTCCTAACTTACGTCGCCCGCCGACTACAGTCCTTCCAACCTCCGTCGCCAGCCGACTATGGTCCTTCTGACTTACGTCGCCCGTTGACTACATTCCTTCCGACCTTCATCCCCCGCCGACTACGGTCCTTCTGATGTACGTCGCCTACTGACTATGGTCCTTCCAACCAAATAAATGTATCAACAGTGATGCTTTATATTTCTACCATGTAATGTACTCTATAAGATGTACACCAAGCTAAGGGAAGGACCTCATTTGTAATCAACTACAATACTAGTGGATTCATTTATACTGGGCTAGACCCCATGGTTTTCCCCCTTTTTTCAGGGGTTTTCCACGTAAAAATCTTGGTGTTTTATAAATGCTACACATTTTGTCTTATCTGATTGCGTGCCAGATTTTCGTACAACGCTAAGGCGTTAAGCTTAATATTTCTCTACTGCCGCGAATACTCCTGGACGCAACATGTATCTACCTGTTGCGATTCCAAAGAGAATATTTGACGACATAACTAATCTCTTGGTGGAACCTAGCGAGGCCACTCATTGGTATTGGGCTCACACTTGCTATGCCTCTTGGAGGAGGCGAGACCGTAGTAGAGGAGATTCAAACTCGGGATGAGGGTTATCAACCGTGCTCACCCACCAACCACTCTAATCCTCAATGAGCTTGTCTTCAAATATAAATATACAAATGATGGTGAAAAGAACAGTCCAACACACTCTCAATTAGTTAAGAAGTTCTTATGAGCATAACACATTAATTTAAAATTAATTCATTCAATTTTATTTGATAAAAAAGTTGAGAAAATAATGGATTTGATGCCCTAATTTTTTTAAAGGACTTAAATAATTTGTTATTCATTCTTTAAATAGGAATTAAATTAATCTTTTTAGAGGCCATTTAGATTTTTATTTAAAGAATTCATAAATTGAAATAAGACTTTTATATAATAAAAAAATGTTTTAATATTCATAAAGTGTGGGGACTAATTTTGATACTTATCTCAATTATTTTAAATATTAAAATATTATTTTTAATTAATCTTTTAATCATGATAAATAAGTTTTTTTATTACATTTATTTTAAAATAAATTTAATAATTTTGCCCTAAATTTTTGTCATGACCCAAAAATTATTTATGAAAGTAATATAGCAACAATATAGTTAAAATAAGGTTATTTTAATAAAATTATCATTTCTTCTTATTTTTCTTGCCTATAAAATATAGAAATGACAGGAGATGATGTGGCGGCAATTGTTACCGAAAAAATTATTACGCGCGGTGTCCGAATGTAATTAGAGACTAATTCGTATGCGTCACGTTATCTAATATATTATATGTTAGATGATGTGACACATTCAAATTAACCCACATCCGAACGAACTTTTATTTGGTCCGGTCCCCTGACGTAGCTCTACGTTAGGACGCCAGTAAAATATTGTCACGTGTTCTCACTATTTATCGCGCGGCTCGACAACCCCGACCCGGAACGAAGACGAGATTGCTATGTTCGCGTGTTGCTAGGTTTGCTCGGTATTGGTCGATTTTGCTCGACAATAACGAGAAATATCATTATGTGAAGACCAATACCAAGCAAGTTATTTCTCGGTATTGCTCGGTATTGATCTTCACAGAGTGATATTTTTTATTATTGCCAAGCAATACCTAGCAATACCGAGCAATACCTAGTAATACCGAGCAATACCGAGCAATACACGAACATAGCAATCCCGGGTCAAGTTGTCGGGCCACGGGGTATTGAGTAAGACCACATGACGATATGTTATTGGCATCCAATTGTAGAGCAACGTCAGGTCACCTGACTTAATAATTGTTCCATCCTAAGTCCTAACACACCACGTAATAATATATCGTTACCGTAAATGTTTAAAACTTAAATTTGGACGGACTCACGTGTTTGTGGTGGGCCCAGTCTTGAGCGAGATGGGCCACAATTAAAGCTACGGTTCTCAATTTATAGCAAGATAATCAACCCAACAAAACTTCAATAGTTGATCAAATCTGCACCGTCCAATGGATTCATCATGTGGACCACGAATTAAGGAGTGTTTACGGATAATATATAAATATTATGTACGTAGGGATTGGAGGAATTCACCGCCACCCAATCTATGTTCATTTTAAGGCCAAGATAGCCAAAAGCTTCAGGACCATATAATTCCTTAAATTATATATATATATATATTGACTTATGAGCTGATGTCAGATTAAAGCAAGTGAAATTAATAAAAAAGAATCAAAATTATTATTATTTTTTAATGACTACATAATATTTTACATCACCCTGCAATAAAGATGTTACAGTGCATAATATTTTTAATAGCACAATATTTATGACACAAATTAGTCACTTATGGACCAAAAGATAATAGAATCTATTCAAATATTTAATAATAAAAATGATAAATGTAATAAATTTGCGATGAAATATACAATCTTCATAAAATTTGGCCAGTTTTTCTCATGAGTTGCAGCAAAGAGTTTGCTTTCCTTTGAGCTCTTTGGGTTCCACTTTCTGCAACTTCACATAGATGTTCATAAACACCAAACTGGAGTGAGACCAACAGAAACGATGGCTTGTGTGTACAGAGCTCAAGAAGAACAGATAAGGCACATTCTTTAGTCTTCGGTGCCCCATCTCTTATATAACCAACAAGTTTTTCAATGAAAGATAGCTCTCCAATCTCAGCACGCCCATCAGAGTGTGTTGAAAGGAGCAAAATTATAGAAAGAGCTTCATCGATCATGGCTAATTGCTTGTCATCAAGTCCTTGAAGCAAAGGTTTCACAATACCAGCCTTTATGGCTCTGGTCTTATTCATGGAGTTTAAACATAAATTGAAGAGAGCAATGGTGGCATCTTTTTTACCTGTGAGAGTTCCATTCTGCAAGAGATCTATTAATGGTGGAATGCCATTCAAATCCCCAATCAAGACCTTGTTCTCATCAAGCATCGATAGGCTGAACAGCGCGGCCGCAGAATTCTCTCGAGCTTCCATGGTGCCACCTTTCAAAACTCCAATGATAGGTGGGATTGCCCCAGCTTTAGTTATAAGCTGTTTGTTTGTTTCATCAATAGATAAGTTCAGTAAAGCAGTCACTGTATTCTCCTGAATCTTTGAATCAGGGTAGGAAAGAAGACTGACAAGTGAAGGGATTCCCCCACATTTGGCAATTAGAATTCTGTTCTCTGGATTCTCCTTTGAAAGCATTCGAATTCTCTTAACAGCTTTTCGCTGTACATCAAGGTGTAAGGAGGATAGATCTTGAACCAGAGTTTCGATTTCTTCCTTGTGGTCCTTAGGCTTTGAATTAACCAACGAGTCCTTCTTCATTAACTCAACTTTGTTCTTCATGCACCATTGAGAAATCACATTGCGAAGGGCGTAGTTAGGGGCAAGAGAAAGGTGAGCCAGAGGCTGTCTGGTTTTGGGACAGTTCCGGTGGCCTGCATCCAACCACTTTTGTATGCTTGATCTCTCGTATGTCTTGTTAAAAGAGAAAGAAAAAAACAAAACAAGAGAACGTATCAACAGGTATTGTAAAGAATGGTAAGATTAGATAAAAATAGCTTCAGGCTTTGTTTGATTCCCCGACATTTTTTTTTCATTCTTAAACGGAGGTATTACAACGGAGGAGAAGATTTTTTTTCTTCTCAGATCGACAAAAATACGGAGGTATAGCAAAAAGTGTTTTGAAAAAGTCGCGTAAAAAATAGCAAAATAGTAACTTTTTCAACGATTGAAATCGGAAATGGAAAACTTATGGACAACCAAATGATGCCTCAGTTTGGAGTGTACCTGCCCGGTAGCAATAATAACAGGATCCGTCATTATCTCTAGAGATATTGGACAAAGGAAGTCATTTGGAATCATCAAGGAAGGGCATTTCTCAAGATATTTGGGCAACATGATTTCATTTAAGCCATCGCAATCTTCAATACCAGCATTTTGTTTGAATTTGCTCAGAAGACTTATGATCTGCTGTGTGGACTCTATATTTTGCCCAGATCTTTCTTTTATAAGCATTTTGATGGCCATTGCTTCAGCTCCCAAGTCTGGGAGTGAATGCAGATCTAACTTTTTAGCAAGGCGTTCTAATATGCAACTGTTTGCATTCCGATCTTCCTCCTTTTGAGATAACAAAACCATCAAATCCATCGCTAGCTCCATGTCTTGAGTATCTGTCCTCCCCTTAGCTCTCTTTAGCTGAGAGCACATTAGCTCAAGCTGAAAAACGCAGAGTAAACTTCTTTTATGATTTGTAGCAGGTTCTATGCACAACGAATTTCAGCGGGGAGCTTGCACAAGTGATATACATGTCAAGCATGATTTTTTGGTAGTAGGGTAAATGGATATGATTTAAGTTCTCTTGCGGTATTACAAGAAATATGTTTAACCCTCTCTCTCTATATATAGGTTTCATCATAAACTAGCAACTTGTTTGTGTATTTGTACAGGATAATTCAAATTAAACATGAAGAAAAAATTGGAGTACAACAAAAGTTACAAACACTTACAATAGAAATAAATGTAGCTAAAAAAAAAAAAATCCTATTATGTTCAAAATTAAAATAGAAAAAAAGAGAAATACTTATTATAAATTATGATGTCCATTGAATAAAGACACAAAAAAAAACAAAGAAAATTCTTAAGGACCTTAGTGCATTTTTTCTCATAATTTTTACCTTCTAAAGCTCTATGAGACAAAATACGTATATAAATGCTATTGCTCTTGTTCAACTAAAGCTTATGATCATTTTATCTTTTTTTTTTTATTTACATTTTTCGGTATCCATTATTACAAAAAAAATTATATATTCATGCTTTTATTGCGATGAATACAGCTATTCACACATTTTTATATTATTTTTCATTCAGATATTATAATCATACTATTTTACAACAACATAGTAAGGATTAAAACATGCACCTTAATATAGAAAAGATCTTCTCGAGGTTACTAACTTACACCAGAATATTTTGTACATATTTTCTGGCCACACAGTCGCCTCTCATGCAGCTATTATTGGTAATTATATGCTAAACTTAAGACTCACTCAATAATTGCTCGAATTTAAGTCAACTTAAAGAAGAAACCGATTTGCTTTGACTTAATAGTAACACACTTGAAATAAATTCCAATGACCTTGAAATTTACTTGATGTGCGAGCACACACATGCAAATACATATAAACTCACCACCATCAACTATATTTATATTGACTGATTTATTTTTTGCTCACAAACAAATTTATTGATGAAAGCGTGATTTGAACCCAAGACTTTGGCAACAATTTCCAAATTTTTTTACCAAATAAAACAACACACCCACAAATCAATTTGTGTGTGAGAGGGAGAGATCGATCATATTTATTTGTAATTAAAAATATTTATTAAATAATGGCTTGAATTGTCTCAAAAGTCAATTCAAAACTGAACATTTTTATTTGACCCAAATTTGACTAATATCACTCCAATCTATGCCTTTTATGGCAAATTTTGAATAGGATATTATATTGTAACAGCAATCATCGGCCCAAGAGTATTTTAATATTTAGATTGTTTTGATTAATTACTAAGAATAATGTATAACGTAGCAACACATCAATTAAGTAGCAATTCCATATCTTAAACGTTGCTAGTAATTATGTAAAAATGTATTCAGGTATATGCTAGGATAAGGATAATCTGGTAGGATTAGTTCATCTTTATATTAGATGTATTCAGGGAAAGTTAGGATAATGATAAATCTATTGGGATTAGCCCAAGTTGGATACCACAAGCAAATCACCTCTAAATTAGGTGCAAGTTTAAATCCTGCGTATGAGTACACACTTAATTAAATATACTCTAAAACAACAAAAGAGTATATAAGATTTCATTCAATTTTACATGTTGAAATAACAACAACAACAACAACATCAACCTATTATCCCACTACATGAATACTTTTTCTCCATTGTGTCCTATTAAGAGTCAAATTCTCATTTAAATCTAATAAAATGGTCATTTCTAATATTTTCTAACCAAGTCTTTTTAGGTCAACCTTCCTCCTTAACATAGGCCAAATCTATTTAACTATTTGAAAGGGAATATATATATATATATATATATATATATATATATATATATATATATATATATATATATATTACAATTACAAGAAAAAACCACCCCATAGGCAGCAACTGTAAAAATTCCACATTGGAAGCTATTTCTGAAATCTCCTCTACTGTGGATGATTTACTCGAAAAGTTCATGAGGTTGGCTATCTTTTCAACAACCTCTCCTTGAATCAATTATAAATTACAATACATAATACATTATACAAGTATCATATTCAGATAATGTTGGCGGGCTTAAACTGTTGCAGACATCATAAAGAAAGGTGTGATGGGAATCCTATTCCTAACAGTAAGTTTTGAGAACTCAATAGCATGACCTTGATGCTGCTATTAAAAACCTTGCCTCTATAGGCCTCACTTATACCAGGTTCAACAAGCGGACTGATAATGCTATTAATGCTAAGCTAGATCATGAGTTCGTAAATGATGCTTGGCTGGAAATGTTTCACACTTCCATCTACAAGGTTGAAAGCCCATGATGCTAGGTCACTATCTGTTGATTAACCACACCAACCAGACTCATATTTATAATAACAAATTCCTTCATAAAAATTAATGGTCTAAATTGTAATATCAAGATCTGCTCCAGGATCGTCCAGGACGATCTGGGATCGTCCTGGGACGATCAGTTGAGAATGTGCTCCAGAATTTGCCCAGATTCGTTCCAGGTGATTTTCTGGAAGCATCGTCCAGGCCGATCGAGACATCGGCCAGGCCGATTAACACTGTAGAAAATATCGGCCGGACAATAGCCCTGGGAGCTGTCCAGGACGATCCTTTTGGTCGGATCGTCCCGGGACGATCTGGCGATCGGCCAGGCCGATCTGAAGACGATTTAAGGGAATTCAGCTCAGTTGAAGAGAGAGAAAATTTTTATAAAATATCTGATTTTTCTGAGGAGAGAGAAAGTCGAAGGAAAATTTGGAAAAGTTGATTTTCGGACGACGCGGAGCCGTTTTCGTTCGAAGTGACTGTTCAGGAAATTGTTGTACGCAAGGTAAGGCACATTCCGCCTTTCTCAAATTTCAGAACCGTCGTGTTTGGCGGTATTATCTGTCCGGAATTGATTTTTGTTCGTGATTTTCGTCCGTATCTTTCGATTGGTTCAGTTTTTACCGCTTAAGTTTCTGTATATTGTTGACGTGCCGAGTGTGCACATTTTGGTTATTTTTCTGAAGATTTTTGTCCGGGTATTTTTGATTCGACTGTGTTTTTAGTCGACTGGATTTTTCTGTGAAATTGGAAATTTTCTGTGCAGTAGAATAAATGTTCTGAAATGTTGATATCTATATTCTGTGCGAATTTGGTGAATTTTGATTTTCAGGAAAATTGTGTAAATTCTGTATACTGCCGTTGTGCTACCCGATTTTTGGGTAATTTCTGATTTGTCCGGAATTCTTCTGATTTGATATGCTATCTGTATATGCTATAAAAAGGGAGTTATAAGGGGCCTGGATCCTATGAGATTCAGTTAGTGTCTGGGAAATCTGAAATGAGCTCAATATGAAATCTGATATATGTTCTGTTCCGGATCCGAGGAAATCTGTTTAGGTGCTATAAGCACTATATATGTATTCTGGTGCTATATGCACATATGTTCTGGTGCCGTGAGCACAAAGGGAGGCATAAGAGGTCTGGATCCTATGAGATTCAGTCAGTGTCAGGGAATTTAGCTATGAATTATATATTTGATATCTGATTTGATACGATTTCTGACAGTTCTAATCTGATTCTGATTATGTTGATGTCTGATCTGTTCTGTTTCTGATTTGATACGACTTCTGTTTCCGTACAATTCTGTTTGATTTGATATATGTCCGATTCCGTTTTAATTTCTGTACGGATTTGTCTGAGGTATTGGTTTTGAGATTCTGAGGATTTTGATTGGAGGTTTGTTGCTTTGCTGAGCTGTTGAGCTCATCCTTGCTTTGTGGTGGTTTTCAGGTTCTGGGAAAGGGAAGGAAGTCCAGGATTAGTTCAGAGTCTGATCAGTATAGGTATTGTTTTGTACCTTTTGATTTTTTGTACAGTCATGGCTTTTCTGTTCTGTCTTTCTTTTTGTCTAAGAGCCATGTACTGTATTTGTAGATGATTGTTTTGAGGAAAAGAAATGATAGATGTTTTGTTCCGCTGCATATCGATATTTTTAGTAGCTCTGTGTTTGTTTGTGTTGTTTGAAATAATTTGGAAGATTCAGTTCCGAACCAAATTCCAAAGCTAGATCCTGGTTAGTTTCTCCGTCGCGGCCCGGTGCGAACGGGATCCGTCTCGTCTCGGGTCGGGTCGTGACATAAATTCTCTCAATTCTGAGAAGCTCTACACTTTGCCTTTTCTAGCAGTCCAAATAGCAACCCAATTACATCTCTACTTAAAATAAAAAAAGCTGAAATATATCATAAAAAACAAAGAGTGGCCCTCTTCCAACCTTATCTACTCTATTACCAGAGACCTGAAAAATTAGCAAGCTCAATGCTTCAATCTTCTTAATGGCAATCCCATGAATCCTACTTTAAATGCTAATGTTAAACTTTTGGGTTATGCTATCTCTACCTCTTATTCAGCTTGGTCCTCCTAGATCATTCAGGAGGGAAAACAATGTGGTTTACCAAAACGGAAGGAGATCTCAATTTCTTCTTGTATAGGAAAACCAAAGGCAAAAAAAAAAAATGCAACTTCATCAGAGAACTCACAACTCTATTAGGCACTTTCTCCAAGCCTCCTAACATTGTTGGGGCTGTAATATCTCATTTCAAGAACCTGTGCAACCAGCCCACCACTTATTTGAATTATACCTCCCTATTGGCTAAATTTCATTAGAAAATTCACAGCTCCATTGGCAATTTCTCCAAGCCTTCTAATATTGTTGGGACTGTAATCTTTCATTTTAAGAACTCGTACAATCAACCCACAACTTGTTTGAATAATACCCCCCTATTGGTTAAACTTCATTAGACAACTCACAACTTCATTGCCCCCTCCCCTTATTGGCTAAACTTCATTAGAGAACTCACAACTCCATTGGGCACCTCCCCTCCCCCCCTAATTGGCTAAACTTCATTAGAGAACTCACAACTCCATTGGGCACCCCGTCCCTGGCATTCCACTTCTTATTGCCTCTATCACTTATGAGGAAATTAAAAGTATGGTATTCTCTGCATCCAAAAACTCTACTCCCTGGCGTAATGGTTTTACTTTTGAGTTATATTTATCTTCTTGGTCGGTTATTGGTGACCAGCTTTGTCAAGTTGTCAAATATTTCTATAAAAGAAGTTACCTCCCATAAAAAGTCAAGGCCACTATTATTGTTCTAATTCCTAAGTCTCATCATGTTGGAAGCATCTCTAATTACAGGCCTATATATTTGTGCAATATCCTTTATAAAATTATCCTTAAAATTCTTGCTTCAAGAATTAAACATATCATGCCTTAATTATTCATCCTAGCCAAATTTACTTCATTAAAAGTAGAAGCTCTACGAATAAAATTACTCTAGCTAAGAAAATTTTATCTAAGTTCCAAGTGGGCAACAGAGATAGCATGTGTTTGTGCCAAAATTGATATTTTTAAAGCATTTGACATGGTTTCAAGATGTTTTCTTTTTTATAGGCTGAAGAAAAAGGGGTTTCCCAAAACTTTCATTGACTTGAACAGAAATTGCATTGAGAATGTCCACTACTTATGCATCAAAATGGCACTCGAAGGTGATGTAGAACAACATGTATGAATCGGAAACTTGCACAAAATATGTTAAGAGCAATTTCAGATTTCGTTATACGTGATTAAAACGATAAAGTAAAACTAACAAATGGTCACTTCCGTTTAGGCAAAACTACACAAGGTGCTAAACGAATTCAAAACACGTAGGAAAATAAAGCATTGTATACAGAGTAGTTTTCAACTTAACCTTTGTTTAACAAGAAGATCCAAAGCTACGAGGTAACAATTCCTACGAATACTAGTGGATGGCGATAAGTCGACACAATCTCTTTGATGTGAAACTACTAGGAGTTACGATCGAAATTAAATAGAGAATTGTTAAAGTTTGCTTTTATAAGTTTATGTGGATCATGCAAGATAGATTTAAGAATTAGAAACGTGAACTTTGCTTAGGCCAAAGAGATGCACTTGAGATTAACCAAAATAGTTCATTCAAAAATCCAAGGGAATTAAATGCGAAGTACAAACAACAAAACCCAACGTTTAACAACGAGAATTTCACCTTGGGGGCGTATCACTCAAGAGGTGGTGGACTTTTGGCGGAGATAGACGATCCAAGAGATGAAAGACGTTACCACTAGGGAGATGGCGCCAAAGAACTTCATCGAAGGAAAAGTTGCCGGTTGGGATGGAAGTCGTAGACGACCGTTGAGGCTCCAAGTGTGCTTCGAAAATCTTCGGTCGTAGATGCTTGCAAGGATTGGCACGACTCTATCCACGTACTCCTCCACGGTAGTTTCGTCTTCAAACCCTACGTCGAAGCAAGGTGACCGTAGGATGTCGACGCTTCCGTCGGCTTGGAAAACTATACCCCACTCAAGCTCTGGATCCGCCATACATGCTTGGCGTGGAGATTTCTTCAAGGAGAGGAGGGGTAGACGGCGGGATCTCCAAGGAAAGGGGAAGTCGCGGCCAAGAGGAGAGAAGGAGGCGGCTAGGGTTAGGAGATTAGGTGATGAGGTGGTATGGGGAAACTTTAATCAAAATCTGAATTTAATTTCAGATTTAATTAAATTTGGAGGGAGATATTTGAAATTATTTTCAAATTTCAAATCTAATTGAGGGGAATTAAAGAGCCATTAAAGGGGATCTTCAATGGGGTGGCCGGCGGCTTCTTAGGGTGAGGAGGTGGATTTGAAATCTTAAAACTGAAATTAATTTCAGTTTTAAGTAATTAGGGAGGGAAAATTTGAAACTCCTCTCAAATTTCAAGAGCAATCAAGGAGGGATTAATGAGCCTTAATGGAGCCCATTAAGAAGGAGTGGCCGGCGGGTCATGTGGAGGGGAGAGGGAGAAAATTAAACAAATAAGCTGATGTGGATTTCAGTTTTGGGAAGGAAATTGGGAGGGAGAAGGATTTGAAATTAGTCTCAAATCAAGGTGTCATTAATGCATTAATGATTGCATTAATGGGGCTCTTCCCATAGTGAGGCCGGCGGTATGCTAAGGAGAGAGGGAGGGAGATCAAGATGAATTAGCTTCCAAATTTAGAGTGATGACGTGGAAATAAAGTTACAACGATTCCGATTTAATTTTAAGTTAAATTGGAATTCGTCATGAAACTTTCCTAAATTGAAAATCCAAATTTGGAAGGTTTTCGAAATTCAAAATCCTGAATTTCGAAATTAGCCGTCGTAGAGATTGAGGGGAAAGAGGTCGGGAAGGGGGAAGTCTCGCCGGCGGCAAGAGGGGGGGTGGTGGCCGACGGGTGGGATGGCTTTGGGCCGGCGGGTTTTGGGGGAAGATGAGGAAGAGCGGAATACCGGGATAAACCACGAGTCACGGACTCTTCCAATGACTGGTGGGTGTTGCTTTTCGCCCTCACCTTGGGCTCTCGATCTCCTCTCTAACTTCAAGCTATCATGCAAGACGACAAGAAGAAGAAGCAAAGAGACAAACAATAGAAATTCATTCAAATATTCATTAAAAATTAAAATGATACAATAGACCACTATATATAGGTCTTGACTCATGAAAAGTGAAAAGACTAAGTTGCCCTCTGGGCTACAAAGAAGCATAACTCCCCACAGGGGTAAAATGGGAAAACAGTAAATCAAACGATACAATAAAAATCATGTCATCAAAAGTAGAGACGCTGAATCGTGGCCGTCGATCTGCGGTTTCGCCGGCGATAAACATGTCGGTAGCGTCTGTCGATGTCCTCATCACTCTCCCCAGGTGGGAGAAAACTCGACCCCGTCGAGTGAGTGTCTCTAGAGCTCTCGTACCACTCTAGAAGGTCTGGGTCTAGGCTCTGCAGCTCCTCTCGGTCAACCCACGTATCCTCCGTCGCCGGGGTCCCTTTCCAGTGGACTAGGTACCTTCGACGTCCACCTTCTTTCGTAGTAATGATCTCATCATCTAATATGGATTCAACTATCTCCGCATTGGGTAAGGGGGGTAATTTTGGGAGTGGAGGAGGGTTGGGGATCTCACCAGGTATGGTCACACAAGGCTCATTTGAAAGTGGATTGCATGGGTTAAATTCTGGTCCCTCGAAGGCTACTAAATCTTCTATGTTAAATGTGGGGTTAATGTTGAAACCTTCGGGAAGGTTTAGTACGTAAGCATTGTCATTCACCTTTGAAATTATCTTGAACGGTCCGGCGCTTCTCGCATGCAGCTTCTTTGCGGATCCAGGAGGAAAACGCTCCGGACGGATCCGAACCATCACAAAGTCTCCAATTTCAAATACCTTAGTTCTTCTTTTATGATCAGCCATAAATTTATAAGTTGCATTACTTTGTTCAATTTTCTTTTTAATTTCTTTGTGTAACTCCTGTAGATGCGATGCATATGATGATGCAGACTCAGATGTTCTAACTCTAGTGCTCATGGGAATCAGGTCAATGGGTTGGTTGGGGAGGTAACCGTACACTATTTCAGCAGGGCTAAGACCCGTAGTTCGATTCACAGAGTTATTGTAGGCAAATTCAGCTATAGGCAACTTAGAGTCCCAGTCCTTAATGTTTTCTCCAACTAAGGTCCTTAACAGATTTCCTAGACTCCTATTCACTACTTCCGTTTGACCGTCTGTTTGGGGGTGAAAGGCGGTAGAGAATTGCAGTTTGGTCCCCATCTTATGCCATAAAGTCTTCCAAAAATAACTAGTAAATTTCACATCTCGGTCCGAGACTATGGTTTTAGGCAGCCCGTGAAGTCTTACAATTTCGTCAAAGTACAGTTTGGCTACTCTAGAGGCGTCGAAAGTCTTGGAGCAAGGAAGAAAATGGGCCATCTTAGAAAACCTATCGACAACTACACAGACTGAGTCATGTTTCCTAACGGTCTTGGGTAGCCCTAAAACAAAGTCCATGCTGACGTCCTGCCAAGGTTGGTTAGGTACGGGGAGGGGTGTGTAAAGGCCGGTGTTTTGTTTCCGTTGTTTGGCCAGCTGACAGGTGTGACACCGCCTTACTAATCTGCTAACATCCTTCTTAAGACTTGGCCAGTAAAAACGATTTTCCACAGCTGCAATTGTTTTGGCCTGACCAAAGTGACCCGCTAATCCTCCAGCATGCAATTCCCACACAAGAAATTCTCGCAGTGAAGTTGTGGGAATGCAAAGTTTTTGAGCCCTAAACAAGTACCCATCTTCCAGTAAAAAATCTCCTATGATACGCTCGTCTCCAGTTGTTAGTTTGGCATAGGTTTCTCCAAAATCAGGGCAGTCCAAATAGTTTTCTTTAATCTGCTCAAAACCAATCACTTCAGTCCTCATCTCACGCGTAACCATCATCCTACGACTTAGTGCATCCGCAGCCTTGTTTTCAGAACCAGCTTTGTGCCTAATGGTGTAAGTGTATTCTTGAAGGAATTCAACCCATCTTCCGTGTCGGGCATTCAGTTTCTTCTGGGAATTGATATATCGTAAAGCTTCGTGGTCAGAGAAGATAACGAATTCTTGGGGAAGCAGGTAATGTCTCCAATACCTGAGGGATTGAATTATGGCGTAGAATTCCTTATCGTAGGTGGAGTATCGTTGCCGGATATCATTTAATTTCTCACTGAAGTAGGCAACCGGGTGTCCTTCTTGGGCTAATACTCCTCCTATTCCTATACCAGATGCGTCGCAGGTCACTTCAAAAACTTTCGAAAAGTCGGGTAAACGCATGACTGGTGCTTCAACCATTTTCCTTTTTATTTCCTCAAAAGCCTTGGTGGCAGATGTCGTCCAGACAAAATCTCCTTTCTTTAAACAATCAGTTATGGGACCCACGATGGTGCTAAAGTTTCTGATAAATCTCCTATAAAACGTGGCCAGTCCGTGAAAACTCCTGACATCCCTAATATTCTTTGGTATAGGCCACTCGTTGATTGCTCGCACCTTTTCGGGGTCGGCAGAAATGCCGTGGGAAGAAATTATAAACCCAAGAAAAGTTACTTGATTTGTGAGGAAAGTGCATTTCTTAGGGTTGGCATACATTTGTTCTTTCTTCAAAATCTCGCAGACTTGTTTTAGGTGATTCAAGTGTTGCTCCACCGAACGACTATAGATCAGAATGTCATCAAAGTAAACTACAACAAATTTTCCAAGTAACGGCTTAAGGATTTGAGTCATTACTCTCATGAAAGTGCTGGGCGCGTTACTCAATCCAAAAGGCATTACTGTCCATTCGTACAACCCATCTTTGGTTTTGAAAGCTGTTTTCCACTCATCCCCCGGACGGATCCTAATTTGGTGATAGCCACTCTTAAGATCGATCTTAGAGAAGAGTGTGGCTCCGGTCATCATGTCCAACATGTCATCTAACCGAGGGATTGGGAAACGGTACTTGACGGTAATTTTGTTGATAGCACGGCTATCAACGCACATTCTCCACGTCCCATCCTTCTTAGGGGTAAGAAGGGCAGGCACCGCACACGGACTAAGGCTCTCCTTAATGAACCCTCGCTGTAACAATTCATCCACTTGTCTCTTGAGCTCCTCGTGTTCAGTAGGGTTCATTCGGTAGTGGGGTAGGTTTGGTAGGGACGCTCCGGGTACTAGGTCTATAGCATGTTGAATGTCCCTTAGAGGTGGCAGTTGGTTGGGTAAGTCGTCGGGAAAGACCTCAGAAAAAGTTTCTAACAGGGGTTTAACCTCTTCGGGAATCGGTTCTTCTTGGTCTACACTTATTTCTCGGCCGACTAGCGCGTAAAGAGGGGCTCCCGACTCCAGTTCCACACCTAGGTCCTTAGCAGTTATCAAGTTTACACCCGTGTTGGGTTTCAGGGAGTTGGGCTTAACTTCTTCTTTAGTAGACTTAGGTTGAGTGGGTAACAGTTTAATCTTCTTGCCCTCGTGTTCAAACACACAGGTGTTTGATCGTCCATAAATGTGTACATCGTTGTCGAACAGCCAAGGGCGGCCAAGGATGATTTGACCCACATCCATCGTCAAAACATCACACCAGATTTTCTCCTTGTATCCCACGAACTCAATAGGAACCAAACTCCTATCTTTAACTTCCAAGGTAGTTGAGTTTATCCAAGCAACTTTGTAGGGGTTCGGGTGTGGGGTGGTTCTTAATTGCAGTTTTGAAATCATGGCTGAAGATACAGCGTTAATGCAACTTCCACTGTCTATTATGACCTTGCAGTTTTTGTCTCCAATCTTAGTGAAAGTGTAGAAGATCGAGGTTCTTCGCCAGTCGTCGCTAGGTTTAGGTTGGGAAAAGGCACACCTAACAACCTGAAGGTCTAAGTAGTTCATCTTTTGAAGGCAGTGAACAACTGCAATATCTTCTTCGTCAAAAAACTCCTCATCATCGTCCATATGGTGGACCAAGTCAGTCTCTGGTTCATTCTCTTCCTCTGTCACTTCCTCAATTATTGTGACCTTAAATGGGCTGGAGCACTGAGAAGCAATGTGTCCGTACCCATGGCATCTAAAGCATTTAGTGCCGGCAGTGGTTTTGGGTGTCTCACGTTCTGGTGTTTTCCCTTTATAGTCTGATCGGGGTTGGGCTTGGTTAGGAGCAGGTCGACTACTAGAGGGTCCAGTGGGTTTGTTGTACGGTTGGCTAGAGGAAGGCTTAAAAAGGTTTGGTCTAGAGTCTTGGGTCCTGGAGGTGTGGCTTCTAGATTCTTCCAAGTCTAGTACAAGACTACAGGCAGCTTCGTACGTGGTTATTCCTCGAGCAAAGAGCTCATTCCTAAGGTCTTCTCTCAATCCGGCTCTAAACATGGACAGAAGTTGTGTGGGAGTGGTGGTCTCCTCCCCGTTACAACGGATTAAGAAATCATCGAACGTGGAGATGTATTCCTTAACAGGTTTACTTCCTTGGGTTAGCCTATTCCAACGATCTAGGAGTCTTGGGTAGTACGAAGGAGGAAGGTATTTCCTTTTCAGTTCTTGCTTCATCGCTCCCCAGTCAGCTATGGGGTATTCTCCTCGCGTCTCTCTCATGTGCTCCACGTTAGTCCAGTATTGGTTGGCTCTACCCGTCAATTTCATCTCAGCGAACCTAACTTTCTTTTCTTCCGAAATGTTATACCATTTAAAGTAGCTATCCATCCCTTTAATCCAATCGAGGAAAACCTGTGGTTCTAATGTTCCGTCAAAAG
The DNA here is from genome assembly GCA_016618105.1 of Dendrobium huoshanense. Lineage (NCBI taxonomy): Eukaryota > Viridiplantae > Streptophyta > Magnoliopsida > Asparagales > Orchidaceae > Dendrobium > Dendrobium huoshanense. Next base: position 45,098,177 of record CM028350.1, on the reverse strand, counting down.
TTGGGGCATCTATTTTAATGCTCTTAAGGAGCTGGGTGTCACTGTCTCTCCAAGGCGCGTCACGACCTACCGGTTCTTGATGGGGTCGGTGGTTGGGTCGGTAGTAATCTCTAGGAGGTCCATACTCGGTTCGGGCATCCTCGCCATAAGGTGATTGAGGTCTCGATGGCGTGTAGATAGCCGGGTGTCCGATTCGTTCAATGTTGTCAAGTCTCTCTCCAGTATGACGCTTAAGGTCCGCTACACTCGTTTGGGTGTCTCTAATTTGCTGCGACATTGTGCCCAACTGGCCTACCATCATGTCTAAGGTTGCTTGAATGTGAGTGGGATCCATGGTTGGGTTCTAGGGATCACTAGGAAGGTTTCTAGGTCCAAGGCAGCAGCTAAACTCCCTAAAATGCTTGCTGGAATTGCACTTACAGCAGCTGTAAAGTGCTGGACAGCTAACACAACGGTGGGAGAAGTCACCTAATTGTCTAGGCAATGTTTTCGGGTGAAGGCAGCACCTAAACAGTGAATGTAGGGTCACTAACGGGTGCTTAACCACTGCAGGAAATGGTGGACAGCAACCTAACACAACCTGAAATTCACTCTAAGGGTGAAAACAAGTGCAGAAAAAACAGTGGACAGCAAAGTGTAAGTGGCCTAGACTATTATGAATGTGAATGTAATGATGGCAGCACTTAAACACTTGATTACAAACATGAAATATGAAAATTCTAATGCAGGAATTTCAAGACAGCAAAAGAAAACAGTAAGTTAAACTAGTTTAGATGATGTTATGCATGTGACAATTAATGACAATCTAAAGGATACATCTAGGATGCATCTAGCATGATCAAAGCATGCTAGCCATGCTCTGATACCAAATATGATGTGAAACTACTAGGAGTTACGATCGAAATTAAATAGAGAATTGTTAAAGTTTGCTTTTATAAGTTTATGTGGATCATGCAAGATAGATTTAAGAATTAGAAACGTGAACTTTGCTTAGGCCAAAGAGATGCACTTGAGATTAACCAAAATAGTTCATTCAAAAATCCAAGGGAATTAAATGCGAAGTACAAACAACAAAACCCAACGTTTAACAACGAGAATTTCACCTTGGGGGCGTATCACTCAAGAGGTGGTGGACTTTTGGCGGAGATAGACGATCCAAGAGATGAAAGACGTTACCACTAGGGAGATGGCGCCAAAGAACTTCATCGAAGGAAAAGTTGCCGGTTGGGATGGAAGTCGTAGACGACCGTTGAGGCTCCAAGTGTGCTTCGAAAATCTTCGGTCGTAGATGCTTGCAAGGATTGGCACGACTCTATCCACGTACTCCTCCACGGTAGTTTCGTCTTCAAACCCTACGTCGAAGCAAGGTGACCGTAGGATGTCGACGCTTCCGTCGGCTTGGAAAACTATACCCCACTCAAGCTCTGGATCCGCCATACATGCTTGGCGTGGAGATTTCTTCAAGGAGAGGAGGGGTAGACGGCGGGATCTCCAAGGAAAGGGGAAGTCGCGGCCAAGAGGAGAGAAGGAGGCGGCTAGGGTTAGGAGATTAGGTGATGAGGTGGTATGGGGAAACTTTAATCAAAATCTGAATTTAATTTCAGATTTAATTAAATTTGGAGGGAGATATTTGAAATTATTTTCAAATTTCAAATCTAATTGAGGGGAATTAAAGAGCCATTAAAGGGGATCTTCAATGGGGTGGCCGGCGGCTTCCTTAGGGTGAGGAGGTGGATTTGAAATCTTAAAACTGAAATTAATTTCAGTTTTAAGTAATTAGGGAGGGAAAATTTGAAACTCCTCTCAAATTTCAAGAGCAATCAAGGAGGGATTAATGAGCCTTAATGGAGCCCATTAAGAAGGAGTGGCCGGCGGGTCATGTGGAGGGGAGAGGGAGAAAATTAAACAAATAAGCTGATGTGGATTTCAGTTTTGGGAAGGAAATTGGGAGGGAGAAGGATTTGAAATTAGTCTCAAATCAAGGTGTCATTAATGCATTAATGATTGCATTAATGGGGCTCTTCCCATAGTGAGGCCGGCGGTATGCTAAGGAGAGAGGGAGGGAGATCAAGATGAATTAGCTTCCAAATTTAGAGTGATGACGTGGAAATAAAGTTACAACGATTCCGATTTAATTTTAAGTTAAATTGGAATTCGTCATGAAACTTTCCTAAATTGAAAATCCAAATTTGGAAGGTTTTCGAAATTCAAAATCCTGAATTTCGAAATTAGCCGTCGTAGAGATTGAGGGGAAAGAGGTCGGGAAGGGGGAAGTCTCGCCGGCGGCAAGAGGGGGGGTGGTGGCCGACGGGTGGGATGGCTTTGGGCCGGCGGGTTTTGGGGGAAGATGAGGAAGAGCGGAATACCGGGATAAACCACGAGTCACGGACTCTTCCAATGACTGGTGGGTGTTGCTTTTCGCCCTCACCTTGGGCTCTCGATCTCCTCTCTAACTTCAAGCTATCATGCAAGACGACAAGAAGAAGAAGCAAAGAGACAAACAATAGAAATTCATTCAAATATTCATTAAAAATTAAAATGATACAATAGACCACTATATATAGGTCTTGACTCATGAAAAGTGAAAAGACTAAGTTGCCCTCTGGGCTACAAAGAAGCATAACTCCCCACAGGGGTAAAATGGGAAAACAGTAAATCAAACGATACAATAAAAATCATGTCATCAAAAGTAGAGACGCTGAATCGTGGCCGTCGATCTGCGGTTTCGCCGGCGATAAACATGTCGGTAGCGTCTGTCGATGTCCTCATCACTCTTGCTTATACAATTTCTCATGATGAAAGTAGAGTTTGAGAGTAATGATTCAGTGAAGAGGATCACCTTCTCGGAGAAACGACGTCTTTTCGTTATTTCTTCTTCCCTTGCCTTGATCACAATGAGTAGCAAATGGTAGATGGCCTTCTCTTTGATTCCAACAATGTTGAAAATATAATCTCCTTGGTATCGTCCCAAATGATGGAAAAAATGGAGAAGTTTTCTCTAGCAAGGAAATAGGAGAGAAGCTTCAAGCCACTTCCCAATAACCTGAAAATTATTTCAGGTTTTCCTTCTAAAAAACCTGAGAAGGAAGTCTCAGGTTCATGTAATAGGAATTGAGAATTGGAGCCAAGGGTTACAGTAGCAAATACACGTGCATAGGAGGGATGGAGAAACGGTGGAGGAGATATGTGAAAGAAAGGGAATCGGGTATGGAGAAGTTGGGCCGACAATGTAGAGGAGCTAGGGAAATTCTCTCCAAAAAGAGGTTCCTGGGTGTTTGAAATTCGGCAAAGAGGGAGTAAAGAGGTTTTATTTTATTTCCAAAGGAGGCAGTTGGCTTTTGGAAAGAATTCCAACGGAAGCCTTGATGGAGCCGGCGGCATGCATGGCAGAGGAAGATTTTTGGTGCATGTAATTAAGGTGTCTTAATTAGGATTTGATTTAAGAAAGGCTCATTTGGAATCCACTTGTATTTGAATTTCAAATTAAGCCCAAAAAAAATACTTACCTAAAATAGATGAATTATTTTAGGAAAGATTTTGAATTCAATTTCAAAAGGAATTTGAAATTCAAAATTATCCAAAAATAATTTTCAGTCAATTAATAAACTCAAGGGGAGAAAAGGCAGTGGGGGCCGGAGATGGGCGGGGCCGGTCGGCGGCTAGGAATTGGTGCCGGCGGCCTAGGGGCTCGGATAAGGGGTTGGCCGTGGGTATTGTGTGGGGATGAAATGGCTCGGGTGGGTGGAGAAACCGGCGGCATGGCGAAGTGGGGTGAAGGGGGTTTCAGCAAAACAAAAGGGAAGAAGAGAAGACAAAAATAAACCACGAACCCGGCCGTCTCCAAGGTTGGTGGGTGATGCGCCAATCCTCTTCCTCTCCCATGGAAGCTCTCTCCACTAGAACTCACAAGTTCTCACAATGCTCCAAGCAAGAAAACAAAATTCTCCAATAATCCTTCATTGCCTTGAAAATAAAACAAAGGGGCTTTAAATAGCCTCATACAAAAGACTCTAACTGACATGACACAAATGCCCTTAGGCTTACACATGACCACTCCCATACAAAAGGGTACAAAGGAAAAATAAATAAACACACATAAGCAAATAATAAAATGCATGAAAATAAAATACATCGACTCAAAAATATAACGAATCGATCGTGGCCGTAGATCGGCGGCCACGTCGCTGGTAAACTTTCCATGATGATCTGATGTCCCCATCAGAAGGGTTTTTCAACTCTTATTTTGGTTTGAGACAAAGGTGTCATCTTTCACCTTATATTTTTTGCATTGTTATGGATACTTTATCAAATCTTTTTGAACACTCAACTCTCATAAATCCCCATGAAGGCATTAATATGGGAAGAGATCACATCTCTCATCTGTTCATCTGTTGTATGCTTATGATCTATCAGTTTTTGCAAAGATAAATTTACAATATTCGCAATCACTTAACAGAATTCTTAACCATTACAAAGATCTTGATGGTTCGAGCATTAACTCCACCAAAATCACCACCATTTTCCCAAAATAAACTACCAACTAAGATGATTTGAGTGAGGTCCTGAACATGTCTAGAAGAAATTGCTTATCTACTTATTTGGGCATCCCTACAACTTCTAGAAGGCTACTTGTAACTGATTTCCAACTTTTAATGAGAAATGCTTCTCTTCTTCTTGAAGGTTGGAAAGCTAGGTCGTTATTTCTGGCGGGCAGGTTGCAATTTCTCACATTCACCATTTGAAACACTATTACATATTGAGTTATGGAGCAATATTACCAAAATATTGTTACAAAATTTTAAACAATTTCTGTGCCAGATTCTTATTCCATGGTAATATTCATGTAAGAAAGCTTCATCTCATCTCCTAGGCAAACACTTGCAAACCATGGCAATTTGGAGGGTTGGGCATCCTTGCTCTTTTTACTCTTACTTATGCCAATAATTGCTCTTTGATTTAGCGTATTTTAACCCATGATAGTCTGTTGGCTAAGTGGTGAAAGCACAAACACAACTCCCTTTGAAAATTGAGCTCAAATCAAAACTCGAAATGCTAGAAAAGTTTAAAACTCATAGCTGAAAATTTCAAAAGGATCATTGCATTTACAGTCACTGACGCGGCAACTTCACTCTTTATTGGTATCCTTGGTATAATGGAAAATCTTTTGCAGATTCCTTCAACATATCCTCTATTAGTTATATGATGCCTATACACGCATAGCTACTTGATATTATAAACAATGGAAGTTGAAACTTTCTTTCCTATTTTTTTAGTGTTTTATGTGATATTATTATTGCTACTCATATTTTGGCTATTGAAAGTGATCAAATTTCTTCACTTAATGGGGGCATTCCGAACTTCAATAAATTTTCTTTATCCTTCTATGATAACTGGGCTCATGTTACTTGGAGTAAACACATTTGGCATAAAAATCACTCTTTGCAATTTTTGGTTTATGCCTGGTTATTATTGGTTGGAGGGCTTAAAAGTTAAAACTACTGATATTCTTATTTTTAGGAGTATTCTTACTTAACCAATCAATAATCTTTGTTTTATTGGTCCTGAAAGCTTCTTTGAATGTGACTATTTCTACAGCACCCTCTGCAGCATTCTTCCCTCTCCTCCTCATTTCTGCTAAGGCTAAATATTCACCAATTGCTTGATTTCATTTTTGATATGAACTCTGTCTTGCAGGTGGTTTAAAATATTTACTTCTTATCAGTTAACTGCTTGATTCATTATCTTTGGAAAATAGAAATAGCAGGAAATTTGAATATCTTATTCAGAGCAAGTCGATGCTTTATTATCACATCACTAAGAAGGCAAGTACTCTTACAATATTGAGTTGATTCAAATACAATGACATTAAAAGTTTATTTGAATAATTTTGGGCTTTCTCAAGCGGCTGCTGGATAATGATGAAAAGCTTTTTTTCTCCTCATGCTACTAAATCTCTCTTTCACCCCCCTGGATGGCCTTAGGCATCTGCCCGGCAATCAGGGGTGATTTTTGGCTTGATATATTATCCTCTTTTGATGATGGATATATTTTGGTGCTTTCTAACTCCTCTCTCATGCTTTGATTTGTACTCTCTGCTTTAGTTCAATGTATTTTTATGATATCTTCTGAGCTTTGTTATTTTTAATACAAGTCGTGTAATTCCTTCTGATCCTTAGAATTGTAATTGGGCTATTTCCATTTGTATTTTTTTTTTTATGTAATGAAATGGGCATTGTCCCTCAATTAACACCCCCCCCCCCCCCCCCCCCCCCCCCCCCAAAAAAAAAAAAAAAAAAGTATCATGTTCAAATGCAAAGATATTTAATATGAACTGGCTCGAAAATTTGAGTAATGCTACATTGAACCATAAATACAGACAGAACATAGAATCAAATGCAATAAATAATGGAAAAAAGTAAATGAAGGCCGAGAAAAAACATAATAATACCTGTTCCTTAGCCTCATCAGAAATACAAAGGCCATCATAAGGCATGCCATCCACCGCCTGGGTCAATTTCTCATTAACAAAGTGAAATCTATTCATCACTGCCTCGCTCTCCAAAGCCTAATCGAGGGAAATCGTCCAAACTCCAAACAATAAGCTTTTAGCCAATCAACTCAAAACAGTGATTTTTTTTCCTACAAAAAAATCTTATAAACATAAAAACTTACCAAATAGATCTTGCTTCCGTCATGACAGCATCTGAGAAGCTTCTTGGCAGCGGTGAAAGCCGTCCGGAGCCTGTAGAGCCTGGCGCAGACATCGTCGGGCACAGGGATCTCCAAATCGCGGATCTCCTCGAGCAATGGCACTGCGAGCTTCATCCGGCGAATGAGGTTATGGCACTCTTTCCTCTGCGTGCGGCGGTAATCGGAAAAAGACTGCACGGTTTCAACAGTCTCGAGGAGCTCAAGGACGAGGTCATCAACGTCCATCTCACTCTCTTTATCTCCTCCTCCTCCGCCGCCATCAGCAGCAGTGGCGGCCTCCCTAGACAGGTCGGCGTCGGAAACCTTCTCCATTCGAAAGGTTAGGGTTTGGAAGATCGTTCGCTTTCAAGATAGGGTTGAGAGGAGCAGGAAACGGATAGCCGAGCCTACGTATGGCCATTAACGAATTCGGATTTGCTGTAATTGGCCGAGAGGTGAAGAGGCGGTGTGGCGTCATCGGTTTCTGTTGTCGAATCTGGGGATCTGAGGGAGTTTCGGAGCGAGGACGCTCTGCGCGGTTTCTTCGGCTTCCGGAATGAGGAGAGGGCCAGCGGCCGTCAACTTCGAAACTCCCGCCACTTTATTTCCGGTGGTTTTTTTTTTTTTTTTTTTTTTTTTTTTTTTTTTTTTTTTTTGAAAATTTTGGGGCATCACCCGTATATTAAATCAAAAGGATTACAAGTAAAAATTCAGCTCAACAAATTCAGAAATACAGTTAGTCAAGAGCTGAAATCAAAAAAGCAGAGATACAAAATATGTCTCAAACAGGACTCAGAAATCAAAACTGGTACAAAAATACGAAAATCAACTGAATCCATAATTCAGTGCCATCACCAACAAAAAAATTTCTTTGTTGCCATACATAAATACCACACGGAGGAACCAACGGGTGCAAAATGTCAGGCCAGAAGCTGGAAGAAACACCGGTGGCAAGACGAGACCATCCAGGGAAATGGTACCATGTCATCAATGCCCTGAGACATCAAAAATCTCCGTTTGGTGGTAGGAATGCCAGGAGAAGCAGTTAGGGAAGGAAGCCTTTATGTTATCAAAATGTTTCCAATGAGAGACTTTGGCATAAATGGCCTTTGAGATATTATGGCATAGAGTAAGGAAGGAGCATTGTTTACCACCAAATTTCATGTCATTTCTCTCCCTCCATAAAAAATAAACCAAGCAACAAGTTACAAAATAGCAAAAGTTCCTATCAGCAGCCATATAACTCTGACATTCCCCAAAAAATTCAAATAATTGCATAATATTAGGCCTCAATAAGAAGACCTGCACATATGGGAGAAGTTGTTGTAGAATACGGAACGTGAACTGGCATTGAAAGAACAGATGGGAAGTAGTTTCTTCCTCACTCTCACAGAGAGAGAAAATAGGATTAATAAGAATCCTTCTAGCCGCTAAATTATTAGTAGTTTTGAGCCCATTATTAACAGCTAACCAAGTAAAAGAAGTGTACCGAAGGGCAAAATGTTTATGCCAGATGTATTTATACCAAGGGACTTTAAAAGTATCAGCAAAATATACTATTTTGAAGTTATTATAGATAGGAGCATCGTAACCAGCCCAAGAAAAAACATTGTTACAGTCCAGAATTGGGGTATAAATCACTAATTGGTGGAGAGGGAAAGGAATAACATTGTTCAAAACCCAGGTACCATTAAAAATAAATTCCTTAACAGCCATACTCCTCGGTATAGAATTTTGGTTCAGGTTATCCAGGGATAAGCCATTCACCCAAGGGTCCCAAAACATGGAAATGTTGCAATCAGTTTGGGAAACATGAAATCTCAGTAAATGCTTAACATTAGAAGCAGTGGTGGAAATAAGTTTACAGAAATGAGAAGATATAGAATCGAGAGGTTTAAAAGGAGATTCAAATTTGGTTATGAACCAAGTATTAAGGGGGGATTCAAATGAATAGAATCTCCAAAGGAAAGAGCAGGCATAACCAAAATACATAGAGTTAATGTCAAGAATACCGAGCCCACCAAAACAGTAAGGCAGGCTAGTATTTCTCCAAGCAATAAGATGTAATTTCCTTTCAGTAGTAGAGCCATGGAAAGGGAATATCGCACAAATTCTATCAAGCAGCTTACAACAGGCTTTGGGTATAATCGCACCACGGATCCAATACGCAATAGTATTAGCAATTGTGAATTTCAAGTATTGAATCCTACCTGCAAAAGACAAAAACTTAACTTTCAAACCAGCAAGTAGAGTAGTAATAATATTACTCAGAAGTGGTTGGAAGTGAGAAATAGAAAGTCTTTTCAGGGATATAGGGTAGCCCGAGGTATTTAAGAGAGTGTTCAGCTTGAGAGAACTCAAGCAAGTTTAAAATATCATTAGCAACTTGGGTGTTCCGAAAGAATATCATAGTGCATTTGTCTCTGTTAACATGAAGTCTAGTGGCTTTCCCAAAATCAGATAAAGTGAGATTAAGAGCTTGAGCAATCTGAACAGTGTCCGGACCAAAAACCAAAACATCATCAGCATAGAGTAAGTGGCTGTATAAGGAATTCCCACAGGGAAATCCACTGAATATACTACCATCAAGGAAACATGAAAGGCATCCATAACAATCGCAAAGAGTAAAGGCGAAAGGGGGCATCCCTGCCTTAATCCAAAAGAAGATTTGAAGTAACCTTGTAGAACCCCATTAATACATATAGAAAAAGGCACGTCATAGATACAACCTTTAATCCAAGTAATAAATTTCTGAGGGAAACCCTTCTCATACAATATAGATATAAGAAAATTCTAAGAAATAGAATCGAAAGCTTTTTTTATGTCCAATTAGCACAAAAAATTTCTTTGCTAGAGATCACCTTGAATTCCCTTCGAATTTTCATAGCAAGAATGATGTTATCAGCAGATAGCCTTTTTTGAATGAACACAGCTTGACTATTATGGATGATAAGGGGCATAATGTTCTTCATCTGATTAGCAAGGATTTTTGCAATAATTTTATAGAAAGTATTGCAAAGAGAGATGGGTCTGAAGTTGGTGATATCAGAAGCATGGGGAAGTTTGGGTATTAAGACAATGACAGTGGATTTAACAAAGTTAGGGAGAGAGCCAGTATCAAAAAATTTTTTAACAGCTTGGCAGACATAGTACCCGATAATCTCCCAAGAGGTTTTGTAAAACTCAAACGTATACCCATCCGGCCCTGGGGTGGTAGAAGAAGAGACAACAAACACCACATATTTAATTTCCTGATCAGTGACCGGGGCAGTAAGGGAAGCAATATGTTCAGGTATAATATTAGAGCCACAAGGAAAAGAGATTTCCTCAAGATGATTGGGTGGGGAGCATTAAAAAGGTTTTGAAAGTATGCTACAGTGGCTTGAGCAATATAAGTGGGTGTGGTAAACAAACCCTCAGAGGTTGAAATCACTTTAATCCTATTAGAATTTGTAACGCCCCAAGATCTAACTTGGAAAGAATTTCGAGCAATCCATCAACAATTTACCAGAGCTATCTATAACTTCAATCAAACAGTCTAGCAAAAATCTATAACATTTAAAACATCAATGTACAAGTCGATTCATATTTCAAAGATCATATACAATACTCAGGAACTACACTATGACCACAAGAACTGAAATCTATCCTGTCATGAGTACAAAAGAATCGCTATAACCAAAAGAATAAAAACTTGAAGATTTCTGATCAACCTGAATCTCCTGCTCCATTGCCCTGACCTGAAAATATTAACCACATATAATGAGCTTCAAAAAGCCCAGCAGGTCACCTAATACCTATAACTGAAATCAAAGCACGATACTAGAAACAATATGCATGTCAGTCAATCAAATCCATAACAGTTTATTTCACATGATCAATGAATCTATGCAAATACGGAAATCAAATTAGTAGTCAATGCAGCGGTAGAAGAATCAATAAACAGTAGAAAGAACTCCATCAAGCTCACTCAATACACATTCAAATCTCAGAAGAATCCGTAAACAGTAGAAAATCAGTCGATCAGTCAAATCAATCGTATCAAATCGAATCAATCAAAACATTACTATCTGGTCAATTAAATCGATCGGTATGAAATCATAAAATCAATACAATAAAGCCCAATCTATACTAGCAATGAATCAAATGCAGCAGTTCAATACAGTGTAAAAGCAATAGTATCAATGAATCAAGAGGTGAATCCATAGTATCCATAACCATAACATTAATGAATCAATTACAATATCCATATCCATACAGTATCTATAACAGTAGCAATGCGCAGTGATAGAATATAAATATAAATGAAATCGTGCAATAACAGTAAGTCCGTCAATAAATCCAAATCAATAAAGCAATAAATCCATCACGAGTCAATGTCGTACACATGCATTTCAATACAATAGTCTTACTGAACAAGTACAATCACTGACTATTCGATAATCCATAGTGCTGTTGTAGAAATCCATAGTACTGTTGTAGATATCCATCCGTTGGTTCCATAAGAGTCGTCACTCTGTGCCCGTCGGCTGCCCGTCGGCATATTAAACTTCTTATGACTCCCAATCGTTATATCAATGATCAATAGTTTAAAGGAAAGTCCGTAGGCCCACCATCATGTACAAGTCAAATCAATCTCCAACCAACAGTTCATTGCTTTCCTTCTCCTTCTCCTTCTCTCTCCTCAGATATTTTGTTTTAAAAATGATTTTTCTCTCTCATCAAATCGAGCTGATTTCCTTATAACACAGACCAGATCAGCCCGGCGGATCGCCACATCGTCCAGGACGATCTGAACAAAATCCAATCGTCCAGGACGATAATTAATTTTCTCAGAGATTGTAATAGCAGCTTTGCTCATATCAGTCGATCAGTCAAATCAATCGTATCAAATCGAATCAATCAAAACATTACTATATGGTCAATTAAATTGATCGGTATGAAATCATAAAATCAATACAATAAAGCCCAATCTATACTAGCAATGAATCAAATGCAGCAGTTCAATATAGTGTAGAAGTAATAGTATCAATGAATCAAGAGATGAATCCATAGTATCCATAACCATAGCATCAATGAATCAATTACAGTATACATATCCATACAGTATCTATAACAGTAGTAATGCGCAGTGACAGAATATAAATATCAATGAAATCGTGCAATAACAGTAAGTCCGTAAATCCGTCAGTAAATCCAAATCAATAAAGCAATAAATCCATCACGAGTCAATGCCGTACACATGCATTTCAATACAATAGTCTTACTGAACAAGTACAATCAATGGCTATTCGATAATCCATAATGCTGTTGTAGAAATCCATAGTACTGTTGTAGATATCCATCTGTTGGTTCCATAAGAGTTGTCACTCTGTGCCCGTCGGCTGCCCGTCGGCATATTAAACTTTTTATGACTCCCAATCGTTATATCAATGATTAATAGTTTAAAGGAAAGCACGTCGGCCCACCATCCTGTACAGGTCAAATCAATCTCCAACCAACAGCTCAACCAGTCTTCACTTGTCTTTCAGTAACAATAATCATATATTCACATTCGTATGCATATCAATTCAAATAATCAATTTCAAAAAATCGGAAATCGTATGAAAATCCAGCGGCATAACGACAGTATACTGAATTTACACAAAAATCACAGAATTCACAAATTACCAAATTAATACAGAACGTACACGACAATATTATAAGACTTCTATTCTACTGAAGCAACATCAATCAACAACATGATATTTATCTATTCGATCAAAATCGCACAGAACCCAAAATAACCGGTAGAATCATTACAGAAAATACTCAAAACGTGTAGAAAAATCATATCAATAACATATCAAAAGTTGTGCGGTGAAAGTTTCATCAATACAAAATGCGGCGTGTTTATCGTTAACGAAAACATAATTCTGTGCACAAAACAACCAAAACTCAACATCTTCGAAAACAGAAATAGGATTCAGAGTCCTTACCGCGAGATAAACAATCCTTCCAACAACGGCGACGGACAAAAAGCGCTCCGCGGCCTCCGAAATCCAGCTTTTCCTTTGCTTTCCTTCTCCTTCTCTCTCCTCAGATATTTTATTTTAAAAAATGATTTTTCTCTCTCATCAAATCGAGCTGATTTCCTTATAACACAGACCAGATCGGCCCGGCCGATCGCCACATCGTCCAGGACGATCTGAACAAAATTCAATCGTCCAGGACGATATCTCATGATGATAATTAATTTTCTCAGACGATAAAAACCCTTGCTCACTGACTTTTGCCATGCACTGATCGTCCCAGGATGATCCAAAATCGGCTCGGACGATCCTGGGAGGAAAATCAGATATTGGAAGGCAAATTAAAGGAACGAGCTCTCACAAAATTACCCCTAGCTTTAATCCTTGCATATAAAAAGCCCAAATCATCTTCCCCATGCGAAAGCTATTTAGCTTTACCCCTTTGCACAATTCAATTAGATCAAGCCTTGTGAAAAAAGGCTAGAGAGGTATTGATATCTTTGAGAGTAGCATTTGGTTTAGAGTTTAAAGGATCCCTCTGGATATACTCCAAACAGCATTTCTGTTTTTTTTCCAGTAAATCAATTCTCTCTTTCAAGAGATGAGAGTTAGACCAATTCCTCTGCTTCAAGAATTTCTTAAGGCAATTGAGTTTTAAGTAAAGATTAGCAATCGAGCTGGCATTAGAATGAGCAGAAAAAGTAGCAATAACACCATTCCAATACCCCTCCATAGAGATCCAATAATTTTTGAATAGAAATCTGCCACAAACGGAGGGGAGCAAGGAACCCGAACAAAGGAGCAAAGGGGAATGGTCTGAACATCCATGAGGTTCAACGTTATAGTATGAAGTGGGGAATTTCTCAAGCCAAGCATAATTAACTAACATCCTATCCAACTTAATATGGATAGGACCATCCACTCTTTGGTTAAACCAGATAAATTTCAAACCAGTAAAAGCAAGCTCAAAGGTGTCAGAGTTAAACAACCAGGAGTTTAATTCATTCAGTTGATTGTGCTGAGGGGAAGCACCACCATATTTCTAATTAGCATCTTTAAAACAGTTAAAATCACCCATAATAATCCAGGGGTAATTAATACCCTTAGCCAAGGAAGCCAACTGCTCCCAAAGAGCCACCCTATCAGCCAAAGTGTTGGCAGCATAGACCGCAGATAAAGCAAAAGAGCAAGAGGGGGAGGTAGAGATAATACCATGAATAAGCTGAGGAGAGGAGTGCAACATTTGGAAATTAATAGAGTCAGAATTCCATTTCAGCCAAATTCTCCCAAGATTGGAAGAATCGAAGTTATTGCATCTACATTCTTTGAAAAATACGATGGGAATTACAAAACCAGTCATCAGAGAGGAGGAGAGGCTGAATTTTGGCTTCAAGAATACAAAGGAAATCTAGGTGGTGAGAAGTAATCAAATTTTTACAGGCATTCACTTTGTCTGGGCTGTTAAACCCACAGATGTTACAACACGCAATTGATGGAAGGTTCATTTGGACTTGGAGCTTTTTTGCGCTTTCTTAGCGCTTTTGGGTTTGGGAGGATTATTTTGTTGGGCTTTATTTCTCATCCTCAAGTCCGGGGATCTTCTGATAGACGGTGGAAGTTGCTTGAAGATTGCTCGGATTCTTCTCTTGAGTCTGCAGGTTCATCTAGGAGGAGAAGGTCAAATTTGTTTGGGGAAGTAGAGAGGTTCCCATAAGGTTTTATCCAAGGCTTAGGAGAAGTTTTTCGAATGTTAGAGGGGGATTTAGTGTCAATTTCAGGGTCATTCCCAGAAGAATCTATGAGGTCATCTGTGAGAGGGGTCTCTTTAAGATGTGTGGATGAAGAAACTTCCACGTGTGAAGGAAGATTTAAATTAGGAATAGGATCTGGTGGGGGAGGGGCACTGTTGCTGATATTAGGCAGGGGATCTGAAGGTAAATTGTGCAATGGTGGTAAGAGGGGTAGGATTTGGGTGGCTGAGAAGAGTAGCAGGAGAAGTAGTAGGAGGCAAAGGGGGCCTAAACCTAGGTTTACTATTACTTATGCCACGATTTTGAGCCGGAACAATGGCTTTCGGTTGAGGATTTTTGGAACATAAATTAGGAGGGTGGACAAGCGACCCGCAGCTGGAGCAAGGGGTCGGTTTCCAATCGTATATGACTTTGAGGTTAACATCATCACCATCTAAAGAAACAGGGATTTCATCCTGGAAAGAAGATTTGCTAGTTACCAGGACGTAGACCCTAGCGAAAGTGAGACGGCTTTTTCTAGCAGTGAGAGCGTCAACCACTAAAGGGTCTCCAACAAAACTCGCTATTTTGGAAATGCCTAGAGGGTTCCAAATAGCCAACGACAGGTCAATAATCTTTATCCAGATCGGAATGGAAGATAGATCATCACGTTTAGGGATAAACTTAGGGTTCCATTTTTTGCAGAATAAAAGGTCTCCCAAAGAAGAACCAAGATCCACCAGACCAAGCAGAATCCAAATCCTCAACAGCAGAAAATTTGAAAAGAAAAAAAAAAACACCATTTAACGAGAGCAAATCAACCGCATCATTGGGGTTCCAAGCTTTTTTTTATAACATTCTGTAAACTGAGATAAGTAGGTCTTAAACCTACTGAGTAACCGACTAAGGAGAGGCTCCAATCCGGAGTACCAAGTTGTAACTCTTTCGCAGAGAAAGGAATTTTAGCGGACGGCGGGACGAAAGAAAGAGAGAACTCACACGCAATAGGGTCTTTGTTTGTAAGGCTAGAGAGGAAGTTTAGACCGGGCGGAGCAGCAAAAACCTTCCCCTGGCACTAGGTAGCGAAGGGAAATCAATGCTGTAAGAGGTGGAAGCCATAGCGAGAGAGAAGGGGACAGAGAAGCCCCTCCCCAGAAGGGCGGCACAGAGAACGCAGGAAGGAGGCACCAAAATAAAAAACCCTAGCAGAGCTCACAAAACTCTTTCTGGTGTTATTCATTTTTTGAAATGTTAGGAATGCATCTTAAAAATAATTCTGGTAAAAGAAATACATCATAAAAAGAATATTTTAAAATTTTTTGAATGAGCATAAAATAAATTATGGTGAATAAATTATTTATATTTATTTTTAAAATAAAATGAAAACTATATAAAGTTTAAAGATAGAGAGTGATGGTGACGGTGGTCTATAGATGTTGCGGTGGTTGCCGGAGGGTGGCAGGGGGTGGTGATTGGCGTCAGGTGGAAGTAGGCTGCAACTGGTGGCAGTTGTGGCCAGCGGTGTTGGTGTCCAGCGGCCAGCGATGATGATTGAAGGCGAGTGGAGGTGGTTGACAGTTGTAGGTGGCGGTCAAGCGAACTTTCTTGCGGTATAAGTCGTTCTTGTTCAAAATTGGATGAGTTTGGCTTATCTTAAAAATGAGCTATAAAAGTTTTAAACTAAATTTATTTTGCATTTATTTTCATCCAGCCAAATATCAAAATTTTCAAAATCCCTACATTTGAAATACATTATACATTTATGTAATCCAAGCAAACACCCCCTAAAATAAATTGAGAAGTGATATATCATCAAAAAATTATCTTGATCGGGCACGAATCTCAAGGCAAAATTGAGTTGAAAGCTTTCGAATTTAAATATGAGGCCATCCAAACTTTAATTTCAATAAACTTATAGTCGAATTGAACGTCTCGTAAAGACAAACCCAATGACACAAAAATCTGTGAAATCTAAGCCCAATCAATTGTCCAAAGAATATTTGGAGGGTTTAAAGCATAATTAGAATTACAAAAAAAATTACAAACATAACATGCTTATAGTCAAATCGAGCAGCTCGACGAGGCAAATCCAACAAGTCTAAAAAAGGTGGTAACAATCTAAAGATAGGCCTTTTTTGCATTTGATTTGGGATACACACGACATTTGTCCCACCCCAGTCAAGGCATAATCAATCACAGGGGAATTTAATTCGACATCTTCCACACATGTTAACATTATCGAGCAATACTCTGACAAATAACCTATGATAGGTTATTCATCTTTGGTGGATTTTCTCGACCACTTCCACATTGGTTAATGTCATCGAGGAATGTTCTGACAAATAATTTCAGATAGTTCATATATCATTGGTAGATTCTCTTGACCTCTTCAACATAGGTTAACGTCATTGAGCAATACTATGAAAAACAAACTTGGATAGGTCATACATCATTGGTGGATTCTTTCGACCTCTTTTATATAGGTTAACGTCATCGAGCAACGCTCTGACAAATAACCTTAGATATGTCATTCATTATTGGTGAATTCCCTCAACCTCTTCCACATAATTTAACGTCATCGAGCAACGCTATGACAAATAACCTCGAGTAGGTCATTCATCCTTGTTGAATTTCATCAACCTCCTTCACACAAGTTAACATCATCTAGCAACGCTCTGACAAATAACCTTGGATAGATCAGACACTCTCGAATAAACATCATTGGCAGATCCCATCGATCTCTTCCACATATCATTTTGAAGCATCTTTCTCAGCTCCTTCAGAGAAGGATTGGAGACTATTAAACCTCCACTCCGTTGACATCATTAAAGTGTCACTAGACAGCTAAGATCAATATAATGTTTGACCCCCTTCATCAAACTGTCTTATATGTCCTTATCGGTATGCATATCTTCTATCTTCAACAAAATTCAGCTCAATCATTATCATCAATTCACCAGCAGATCACCAACATCAGAATATCACCTAACAACTTAAAATATGCTATCATCAACATATTGTCAAACACAATGCATCAACTTATGATCGTTGGATCTCTTCCCTATCGATCATTAACCATTGTTAGACTTTCACCAATTTTTTGAATGTTGTCAGATCTCTTCATGACTACCCATCATCATCAAACCTCTGTTCGGCTGTCTACACCAGTGTTCTTCAAGCTACCAATCCAAGGGAAAGCTTGGACTGGCACAAGAAAATCATACTTTGTTCGTCACCAACGTCCACCAATATACTCATATGGTACTAAAGGATCAAATTTTTATTGGTAAATGACAGTCTTGTGACTCCTTCAGGATAGTCTTCAAATGGAGATTGGAGCCACATCGGAGGATCGGGCTTTACCAAATATTGACGATCTTACGACTCCTTCAGGACAGTCAGCTCTTTGATGAAGCTATAATGCAAAGTTAAATAGAAAAGTATAATTTTTTTTTTAATTATTGTTAGAACACATGTTTTAATCATATCATAATCTTATTGAAACCATAAATAGCATGGTTGAAACAGGAGTTTGAAACTTATTCAAACTATGTTTTATCATGATTTGATTGAAGATCGAATGCATGTCCTAATAGTAGTGAAGTTATATGATGACCAATTAATTTCTAAAGAAGAATCAAGTATCAATGTTATTTTATTGTATGAAGGAGAATGAAAAAAAAAAGAGCAACCAAACTAGTTAGACATTTAGTAAGAAATAGAGCAAAGCATTGTTGATAGAAAGAAGTATTCATTGAAGATCTTATACATTTTACATACAAAATGATTGATATTGGTAAGAATTCATTTAGTTTTAAGTTAGAGGTGATGCAACATTGAGGTAGATTATAGTCCATGCTTTCAACTTTTCAAATATATAATGATCTTACCTTTTTTTTTCTTTAATGAGATATTTGTATCAATCCAATAATGATATCTCATATATGTGTCTATTGCTTCTAAAAAGATTTTTAACTATAAGTTTTATGTGAATGTGGATGGTGTTGCAACTCGGGCTTCCGAGTTTATGATTTTGATGATAACAAATAATATTGATTAATTTTTCATTTCTCTTAATGTTTGTAGTGCATATTTATTTGTGTGTTAACTAATATTTCATTTACACCATGCACCATTCTTTGAAGATTCATCAAGACTCAAAATTATGCATAATAGGTTATGTTAAATGAGTATGTAATTTTTATATCTTGGGTTAAGTCCTATAATAATATATGTTAGCTTGGTGACCATACACACAGGGGGAGCAAAAATGATTTTAAATATTTTAATTTTAATATACATCGTACTGTATGATATGGATCATACTGTATGATCTGGTGTTACAGAAATTAATTAAAATATTTTATTTTCCTGAAAAAAAATATTTTTGAAATATAATTAATCGTACAATATGAACACCATATCGTATTGAATGATTTGTTATAATTAGAAAGCTCCTCGTCCATTAAATTAGACAAAAAATTGAATTTAAAAAGTTGTTCTAATCATACTGTACAAACCTGATCATAATGTACGATGTTTGAAATATTGCATAATTTAATCATGTGATTAGTCAATCAAAACAGCTTAATTTTGATATTTTGATCATATTGTACGAACTGGATCGTACTGTATAGTCAATATATATATATATATATATATATATATATATATATATATATATATATATATATATATATATATATATATATATATATATATATATATATATATATATATATATATATATATATATATATATATATATATATATATTTGGTCGTCCCATGTTTCATCCTGGATAATTGCATTTTTATTGAACTATTTGTATAGTACTAGCTGGACATCGTATAGTACGAATATGTAAATTGAACTGTTCGTACAATACTAACTGGTGATCATACAATACTAACATGTTAAATTATGCACATTATACTGGACGATCATGAGATCGTACTGTACGATCTTTAATGGCTGAACTGATTTTTTAAGGTTTTTTGAAGCCCTCTATTTAAGATTTCTCATAAGACTTTGTAAGAGTCTTTGACAGTCATTGTGTCTTTATTCTTTTGGAGAAAATTTAAAGAGAGAACTTGAAAGGGTGAGAGGAAAGGGTGGAGTTTGAGAGAGAGAAGATCCTTTGAGGGCTTTCAAGGGATTGTGGAGGGGGTTTCACATGGTTACTTTGACAAGCTTACACCTCAGTACCATCAGATTCAAGGTTCATCTTGAGGGAAGTTTTGGGAAAAAGAAGATCTCTTTGGTGTGCTCCTCCGCCGCATTGGGGAAGGTGGAAGTGATTTTGTAAGGGCTTCTTCGCCTACTGTGGGGGCTAAATTAGAGTCACTAAAGATTTAGTGAAATACTTGGAGTGTGCCTCCAGGGAGTGGACGTAGGTCAAGGTTTGATCGAACCACTATGAATCTGGTGTGTTCTTTTCTTTATTATTTTTATATTCATTTTTATTGTGATTAACTACGTGGGTGAAATTGATAATTTATCTTTTACTGTAAATGTAATTTGCTTCCGCATCAAGTTATAAACAAGATTTTTCGTTTCATTAAATAATATTTTAAATATCCAATTCACCTCCTTCTTGGCACATCTCGCACTTTCTAGTAGTATCTCGTACTTTCAGATGGCACAATATCAATCAGTTTATCATCTTATGCTTTTGTAGTTGATGAGATGTAGATATAGTATATATATATATAGAAGGTGGTGATGTTATGAATATAAAGATATAGATGATGATGATGGTTATATGAATGCTTTAATATTAAAGCATCCATTGGAGATTATGACCTCAATTTGTGATCTACTTGAAACTAGTAAATGAGTGAGAACTTTGTTTATCCATGTACCTTGGGGCTAAAAGTAATATTTTAAGTATAGAGAACGCATAGATAACTCATATCCTATAAATATGAGTGCTTGAAATTACCTCTAATTCAATTGATACTAATATAATGGCATGATGCCCACTTTTGTCCTCAAATCATTTGGAAGTTCGACAACTTTTATAGAGCAAGAAAAAGCTAAAGAGAAGGTTGTATCTATTACAATCCAACCCAATAAGACTCACGAATTGTATGAGTCTTATCGTGCTGATTTACAACAGGCAAATCCCAAGATCTAAGTTTTGAAAATTATTATGAATTTTCTTCCAATTAAACTCTAAAACAAACAATAAAACACACAGCTACTAACATTATCTAGTGTAGTGAGAATAAACTCATCCATAAAATATATTTTCATCTCATAATCAAAATGTATATACAATAATTATATATATATATATATATATATATATATATATATATATATATATATATATATATATATATATATATATTATTACAATACCCTACCGAGAAAGATAGACACCAATCCTAAGAAAATCCATTGATTTCTAATAGAGTTGTCACTATGTGGACAAGTTAGTCCAGCTAGCTAATATGCAATAGGGTTAAATATTGACATTGCATGCATCATACATACAAGCATATCTAATATGCATATCATATTACATTTATAACTTTTTGATAAAGTTTATAACATAATTAAGCTCAGTTATATATATTACATAATTCATGATTTGTATAGACAATAATCATTCTTAACAATCAAAAGAAAGAAAGCTAAACTTCTAAGAATTTATGCAACAAAATAATATGAAGCTAACCATCAAAATCATGTCAAGATGAACACTTGGGGTTAATGTGAATAAAACAATTAAAGCATACCAATGAGTATCAAGGAGTACACCCTTAATAAGGAGGTGTATGTTTACCTTTTACTTAGTAAAGAGTCACTTGCCAATCATAGAACACAAGTAGCCCTGTGTTTTTATCATGCATTGATCTTCTCACTCCAACCTTCCTGCCAGGGTGAAAATGGATTTCAGGCCCTCCCGTAACCTCAACAGCAACAATATCGACCAATTAGTAAAAAAAAATTAGCATAGAAAAGAATGGGGAACTACTCAATCCACTCCAACAACATACTCACAATATCAAGCTCGTTGTCGTGTCCATGACTTAACTCCTCCTTGTGCCTCATCATTCCAAATGGACCACCAGTTTATATCGCCAAATTATAAATCCTAGCTGAATGCCACACCAAACAAAGTTTGATCGTGTAACATCCCAAGATTAAATTTTGAGAGAATTACTTATTTTAATCGCTAAATTAATAAACTAGAGATTTTATGAATTCATCAATATAAATCAAAACAGTAGAAGAAATTAAAAATTAAATACATCCACATATATATATATATATATATATATATATATATATATATATATATATATATATATATATATATATATATATATATATATATATATATATTCATCCCTCAAAATTCATGTATAATATATATTACATAATTCATGATTTGTATAGACAATAATCATTCTTAACAATCAAAAGAAAGAAAGCTAAACTTCTAAGAATTTATGCAACAAATAATATGAAGCTAACCATCAAAATCATGTCAAGATGAACACTTGGGGTTAATGTGAATAAAACAATTAAAGCATACCAATGAGTATCAAGGAGTACACCCTTAATAAGGAGGTGTATGTTTACCTTTTACTTAGTAAAGAGTCACTTGCCAATCATAGAACACAAGTAGCCCTGTGTTTTTATCATGCATTGATCTTCTCACTCCAACCTTCCTGCCAGGGTGAAAATAGATTTCAGGCCCTCCCGTAACCTCAACAGCAACAATATCGACCAATTAGTAAAAAAAATTAGCATAGAAAAGAATGGGGAACTACTCAATCCACTCCAACAACATACTCACAATATCAAGCTCGTTGTCGTGTCCATGACTTAACTCCTCCTTGTGCCTCATCATTCCAAATGGACCACCAATTTATATCGCCAAATTATAAATTCTAGCTGAATGCCACACCAAACAAAGTTTGATCGTGTAACATCCCAAGATTAAATTTTGAGAGAATTACTTATTTTAATTGCTAAATTAATAAACTAGAGATTTTATGAATTCATCAATATAAATCAAAACAGTAGAAGAAATTAAAAATTAAATACATCCACACACACACACATATATATATATATATATATATATATATATATATATATATATATATATATATATATATATATATATATTCATCCCTCAAAATTCATGTATAATAGCCAAGATTTCAATCCAGATATACATTTATTAGTCTATCTTTTAGCTTTTGACTACACAATAGTAAAACTAAAGAAAATATATAAATAAAATAAAAATAGGAATCCCAGATCTGCCCTCACTCCACTAGATCCCAACCCCTTCCTAAAAATATATAAAACTTCAAAGTGAGCTAATAACTCAGTAGAATACATGAACATACAACTGAAATCAATGTAAGGTACTAAAAATAATATGCATATAATCATTCAATTAATATAAGTATGAACATATAATTATAAAAGCATGTAATAATTAATAAAACATTAACTAATCATATGATCAGTAAACATCAGTACAACTATATATCTTAAGAGTAGAGATTAATAATTGATAACCATACACAAGGGGTCAGTAAACTTTATCATTTTTATACCCATTAGTTATAAAATAATTTTTCTTTATCTTAGTTTAGAAAATCTATATACCTATCATATTCATAAACATATCATATAGTGTCGATGCTATGCATGTATATCATATAAATCATATGATTCATATATATCAAATGCCTTTGTATTAATTTTATCAGTCTTATTAGATACTTGTATCAATCATGACCTATATCGTATGCAATATAAGGCATCTAGGTATTTGTGGAGTCTTTTAGGCTCTACATAAATTAATCTCAATCATATCATTCTTGTTTTCAGGAATCAATTATATCAAATGTCATTTTACATCAGGTGGATTTTATATCAAAAGTTGTCACTTCTTACTCGTATGCGTATCATATCACATAAATATATCTTCTTATGCCTTCCTTTTTATTTTATTTAGAATTACATCACAAATCTTAAAAGGAAAGTCCGTCAACCCAGCTAGGGCTGTCAAAATTGGGTCACGGGTTTGGTTCGGGTCCAACCCGAAATTGACCCGACACTGTTCAACCCGACCCGAACCCGACCCGTTTTTGCAAACGGGTCGGTTTCCCAAACCCGACCCACTTCGGGTCCGGGTCAACCCAAACCCGACCCAATTCGGGTATATTTTATTAAATTTTTTTATTTAATTCAATTTATTTAAATCTAAATATAATTAAGGTAAGATTTACTTCAATTAATTTAAAATAAATCAAGATTAATTTAATTTGGGCAATAATGTTTATAATTTTTTGAAATATCATTTACTTATTTCATAAAAATCCATTAAAATCCTTCTAAATTAATTAAAAACGGGTCAAACCGGGTTGATTTCGGATTTTCGGGTCAACCCGACCCGGTTTTACAAACGGGTCGAAATCCCTAACCCGAACCCAAAATTTTCAGGTCGGGTTCGGGTCGGGTCAAATATTGACAGGTCTAAACCCAGCCCACCCTCATATATGGGCTATTACTCACGCACGCACTCACACATGCACGCGCGCACACCCGCACACACACTCGCGTGCCTGCACGCACGCACGCGCTCACGCACTAGCAATTAACCCTCCGTTATATATATAGTGTTATTTTTATTAGAATTACTCCCTAGTTATACAAAAATCTATGTTTATTTAAAACCAGTGACTAGCTATAAATTATAACTAGCAATTAACTCAAGATTGTCTGATAATTTCATCTAATTGCCAATTCATAATTTATAAAACAGGAAAAATATAATTCCCTTTGTTTTTTTAGAATCTCTATTAATGTCATGATGTAGCCATTTAAAAAATAATAAAGCTATTTCTGTAAAGCACCCAACATCCCCAAGAATGAAGGCTTTCATTACTCCCTCCCAAATTCAATATTTTTTGCATTTCAAAATAGGATGATCATAAATTTCAAGATAACCAAAAGCTTTGATGGGGTGCTATTTGCAGTATATAATCATCATATTTAGGAAAGGACCATCTCCTTGCTCACTGAAAATTTAAACTAATTTTTTCTTGGCAGAGCCCCAAATTCGAAGCCCGTTGAAAAATTTGAAACCACGTGACTAGCCGTTAGGATCGTCTGAATCACGCCCCCTCCTCTTTCTATCTGTTCCCTAAGCCAACGGTAACAAATTCGTGACCGTTGGATTTAAAAAATAAAACATCAGCCCTCCACGACGACATGAACACGTTTTAAAATGAGGACCCCTCTTGCCATTCGATCGAGATCGGAGAAAGGGTACAGAAAAACAGAAGAAGCGATTTCAAAGGGGAGGTGTTAGGGAGAGGGAGAGAGCTTCGCATCATGGTCTTCTTGCTTTAGCTCTCTCCGTCACGTGTTGGATCTTGAGCTAACTGCTTCTCAGGTGCATATCGCAATCTGGGCTTCAAGATCTTGCTGGGTACAAGTTTCTTCTTAACGCAGGGTTAAGGGATGGATATGGGCGGTGAGAAGCAGCATGATGTGATGAAATCGGAGAACTCCCAAGGTTCTTAAAAGAAATTTTCTTTCTTTGAGTTTTTGCTCGGTGAATCAGTTCAGAAAGTCGTGGATCCATCTTATTTCTTTGATTGATACCTAAGTTTGATTTCTTTAAAAGGTTTTCGAATGGTGGGAGCGAAGTATGGCAGAGAGATGGGGAGCAGCGACAACAGAAGAGCACTGAGGGACATCAATAATCTCGTGGGCAGCAACGTTCCTTACCCCCCTAAGATCATCAAGAAAGTTATGACAGAGTAATGCTCCAGCTCTTTTCTTCAGGACCGCTATACTTCAGAATCTAACCCCAAATTTCTTAATTCTTTCTTATTTGTTATTATTTGATAAAGTTCTTATGTGGATTTCAGGGATGAGAAGAACAAACAGAGTTTCGTAGGCCGAAGACCGATTACAAGGTCAGAAGCAACTTTTCTATTCCGGTATTCCCCACTTTTTTTCATCAGTTTACTCGTTTAAGCTAAAATATGCCAATGATGCTTTAGGAGGTTTGCTGCTTCCCTAGCTCAAAATTCCCAAGACTGCCTTCAGGTTGTAAAGAAAAGTGAACTTAACTCGCAACAACATTTTTCTTTCTTAGATCTCACACTGTCTTTCAAACTCTTTAATTCCTACACAGAATGTCAGCACTAGAGCCAAACCTATTGGCTGCCTAGTTCAAGCGAGAAACCAACTACTCCAAGATACAAGTTTTGCATGTACTGGTGATGCCATATATGAGGAAGAGCATGTTGCATTTCCTATTGATGAACCTTTGCCAATGGTGGAGGATACTGAAGAGATGGTATGAGCTCTTTCATTCTGGATTTTTTTTTTTTTTGCATTAAAATTGGTGATTTATGTTAAAATTAGCAGCCTATATGTAATAATATAACAATGTTTATATATGAAAATATTGTTAATTTCTTTCAAGATTGATTGTGGGATGAAGGAAGTTGAAATGGAGGATGTAGAAGCAAAATTGCTTGAAGAGATTGACATATGTGATTCTGACAACACTCTTGCTGTTGTCAAGTATGTGAATGATATATACTCTTTCTATAGAGAAACAGAGGTAGACTTTTTGCAATACAAATATATCATTATTGATATCACACAATGTTTGGCAGAAGCTTAATTTAAATAATAATAAAAAAACTAACAAAATGCATCAAAATTTTCAGGAACTTGGCTGTGTCCCGCCTAATTACATGTCAAACCAGTTTGACATTAATGAGAGGATGCGAGCTATATTGATTGATTGGTTGATTGAGGTATAAATAAATTTTCTTCTGATCTCATTTGATTTAAATAATCTGAAACACGGGAAATAATTAACAATTTATGGTATAGGTGCACTACAAATTTGAATTAGTGGAAGAGACACTGTTTTTAACAGTGAACCTAATAGATAGGTTCTTGGCTCGCCAAAGTGTGCCAAGAAAGAAGCTTCAACTGGTAGGGGTGACAGCCATGCTACTTGCATGCAAGTATGAGGAAGTTATGGTTCCTGTCGTGGAAGATCTTATCGTCATCTCAGACCGAGCCTACACTAGAGATGAAGTCCTTCAGATGGTATTCATACTTAGTGAAGGATCAAATTGTCAAATTTGAATTATTTATGCAATCATATTATGTATTTTATGTGTTTTTTATGCCACTTATTGCAAGCAGGAAAGTTCGATTGTAAACACCTTACAGTTCAACATGTCAGTGCCAACACCTCATATGTTCATGAGGAGATTTCTCAAAGCTGCTCAGTCTGATAGACAGGTAGAAGCTCCCTTTGAGGAAATAATAATTAATGTTTTTCCTAATTTGTCATGAAAATATTCTAACATAAAGTTCTTGAATTTGAGCTAGATTGAGCTTCTTTCGTCTTACATAATAGAGCTGTGCCTTGTTGAGTATGAAATGCTCAAATTTCGCCCTTCAATGCTTGCTGCTGCTGCAGTCTATACCGCTCAGTGTAGTTTAAAAGGATTCAAGCACTGGACTAGGACCAGTGAGCTGTGCACTAAATACTCAGAAGTCCAGCTTCTGTAAGTTTAGCGTCTGTTTCATTCCATTATTTCTATTAAAGCATATCAGCTTAGCTATATTTCTTTAAATTTTTATTGCAGAGACTGTTCTAGGATGATGGTGGACTTCCATCAGAAGTCAGGAAAAGGAAAGCTTACTGGAGTCCATAAAAAATACAGCACATTCAAGTTTGGATGTGCAGCAAAATCTGAACCTGCTCTATTCTTGTTAGATATGAGGAACTAACTGAAAGTATCCCCGACTTACATAACAATGCTAATCTTTTTCTTAGAACTAGAAAGGTTGGAGAGTTTGACTGCTTTTTGCAACTGAAGTTGCTAGTTTGCATGCAATGTAAGTTGCAGTCGTTGAACTGTATGCAATTAGTGTTCTAATAGTTTAGTTTGATCGGATTTTTAATAATTGTCTCAGAATCTATGCTGAGAAGTCTGTATTTTAAGATCAAATAGTTATTTGTCAAATTTGTCAACAATCTCAAACAATGAATAACAGATATCACTTGACAATCATAGTTCTCTGTTTGATACTTGTTTCTCGTGATGTGCTCTACCTGAGTACATAATCAATCTTCTGTGCAAAACAGGCTCACTTTTGTTTTCTTTTTTATCACTTACAAACATTGTAAAATATGCCATCAGTGTTCTAATAGTTTCGTTTGATCGGATTTTTAATAATTGCCTAAGAATCCATGCTGAATATCTCTTGACAATCATAGCGCTCTATTAGTTTTAATTGATCAAATTTTAATATTTGTTTCTACAACCATTTTCACTTACAAACAGTAGTGCTTCCTTACTCTGCGGGTTTATTCATAAGCATGTTATCTGAATTGAAGAAAAGTTTTAGTTTGTAGTTAGAATAGGAAAGCTAGAAGAAGATACTAACTGTTTTTTAAATGAAAGAAGAAGCCTTTGATGTGTGATGAAGTTTATGATTCTCTGGTTAAGTTCTAACTTCTATCCTTCCAAAGTTTTTTGATTAGTCCATTTGGAAATGGGTGGCTATATTAGTTGAGGTCAACATATTTGGTCAATGCATAACTAAGAGGAAAAGTCCGTAGATTAAATATTTACACAGTTTCATATAAATTATGTGTAAACCTAATGAAACATTTTGATGAATTAAATATACTATTTAGAAATTGATGATAAAATATCTTAGTGAAACTGGTATAAGGGATGTATATTTTTGTATTTACATGTTCAAAAAGTTGTTTCACATATATCTAGCAAAATAACTTGGCCATAGAAATCAAAGACACGCACTAGCAGAGAGTGTAAGACCGAGGAGCCATCCCAGACATGAACGCCAGAAACTCACAAAAATTCGTCCAAGCCCCTTGGAATCACTTATCTCATTATATGTTAATCTCAAGGTTTGTGCTTATGATCCTCTAAACTCAGTCAAAGCTTAGCTTGCACTCACCCTTTGTGCAGAGAGGTCCATCCATACACTTTCTATGGGGTGACCAACATCACCGTCACTGTCAGAGGACTCGCCCACATAAACTTGTTATGTATATATCTCGAGAACTTACTCACCCATAAAAAATAACACGGAAACTCACCCTGGAATAAAAGTTCATATCAAATGTAGAGAATAATTTGGATTCATATCAGCATAGCCACATTACAATACAATTTGTAATGGGTCATAATAAATATTATACTTTTTTTGTAGTTTTTTCTTGTAGCCCTCTATAAACAAAGGATGAATAGATACATTTTGAAACTTTTTTGATATTTTTCAATATGTTGGCATGCTTTGGGCTTTCATCTCCCAATTTCTCCATACTCACCCAATCCTTTCTCAATTTTCTAGTTCTTACCTAGAAGGTTGCTTGCTAGTAAAGTTAATTATGATCCAACATTCTATAATGACAATGAACTTGGACTGATGCTACTTACAAGAAGACAAGCACATCTTAAAAAGTATAATATCTTAAGAAGTATTGTACTTCTTTTGTAGAATCCTCTAGAACACTTACCCTATAAAAATAAAGAATGAATAAGCATGTACATTTTGAATATATTTTTTGATATTTTTCAATTTGTTGGCAAACTTTGAGCTTTTGTCTCTATCACTCTCCATACTCACCCAACCATTCTCAGTTTTCTAGTTCTTACCTAGGAGGTTGTTTGATAGTAAAGTTGGGTATCGTTTATGAACAAATTATGATCCATCATTCTGAAATGCATACCCTGGTAGAGTGAGATTGACCAAGAGTTGGTGGGCTAGGTGTTTCTATATGTTTTAGATGAGTTCTTTTTTGATCATCTATTATATGTATTGAATGATAATTGGAATAATCGTTATTATTATATATAATTGTTTTGGGATGAATAGAACTGGGATGATGTACATGTTTATATTTTAAATGATATCTCTATTTTATTTCTTGTATATGGATGTTTTAATGGCTCTGTGTTAAAAAAAATTTCTTTTCAAATAGTTCTAAAATAGGTAGGTATCTCGCACTCAACCTAGTATAACATGTTTGAAAAATTGGTTATATTGAGTTGGATCATGACACCTACAACCTGGATTTTAACTTTATATGCTCTTCTCTATTCAGTACGAGTCTCACCCTTCCTTTAAATGAGATCTAAACCATGTAAGATGAGAAAACACTTGCTTAGTAGGCTAAACAAACTTACCAAGGAATTTAATATTCAATAATTAAAGTAAAATGCATGAGTTAAATTTTTATATAAACAAGATGCATTACAATTTTAGTTAAAGCAACATAGAGTATGTGTAAGGCATCATGACTAACATGATTTCAACGGTACGTTAGTGTTAACATTAATTATGGTCAATGGTATAACCATATCAAAGGCAATAACATAAATTTTTTTTAAAACTTTTAAGTGGTAATAACGTGAATATCTATTGAACATGAACATAATATTATAATAGAATACATGAAACATAACATGCAACATACAAATCATAATATGATTCACATTCACATTGCACATTTCCTGAAGTCTCTTTATACCTTACTTTCATTTGTACCTCCACTTAATCATAATAGATTGATTTTTCTTATAACTCTACTTTCACTTATAGTCCTTATTCTCACATCTTTTTCATGATAATTGAGGAATTATATGCCACTTGCATTAAATAGAACATGAAACAACCGCCACAAACATTTCTTCATTCTTCTCCAACACATGAACATGCATCAACATTAGTTGAAATGTATGAGCAACATTTAGCATGATAAAAAAAATACATGAAATAAGACATTTTTAATTGTGCATGGGTTAAAATTTGTATACATATTCAACAGTAAATTGATTGTGAGCTATTGATTGAAAAATTTTATAGGTTTTAATTAAATATTTAATAATATTTAAAATAAATGTTATATTATTAATATTAAATTATTACATTTAATTAAAACTTATATTATTTCATATTTTTAATTTAAACTATTAAATATATATTTTTAATAATAAATATACACAAAATTTGCTTGAATAAAAAAATATAATTTAATAATAAATATTAAAAATCATACTTTTGAAATTATACAAATAATAAATATTTAATTTTTTTTGCTTTATCTTTAATAAACCTGTCCCACACAAAGTTTAATAATTTAAAAAGTTTGCATAATTTAAAATATAATTTTAAATATTTATTATTAAATCAAAATTGTTTTCATAATTTAAAATTTTAAATTACTAATTTGTTTCTATATTTAAGAAATCTTATTACATATTTTTTTATTAAAAGCATATATTTAGTAATTTATATTAAATATTTTTAATTTTTAATTTTTATTAAAAGCATATATTATTTAATTTATATTTATATAAAGTATAAAAATGTTATATTATTAAATTAGCGATTATTATATATAATTTTAAAATTTGCATTTTGTGTGTGGTGAGTTTTGAACCTGGGTTCTCACCACATGGCTTCAAATAAAAATATGATTTTACTTTAATAAGCTATTTATTTATTAAATATTTTAATAATTTTTTTAGAAAATTGCTAATCTAATTGCCGTTTTCTTAGAGAATGCTAATTAGAATAATATTTTTGCTCATATTTAAAACTGCTTCATTTGCTTAATTATATTTTAAGTTGAAATTCTAATGAGTTCTTGACGGTGGAACTTTTATTCTATCCAGTGAACGTACGCAGAGGAAGGTTCGGTTTTAGGCAAAAAAATGTCTGTACCGAGTTTTTCGCGCATGTACCAATTTTTTTCGAGTTTTTTCAAAAAACTCGGTACAGGTGATTTTTTGTCTAAAATCGAACATTCCTCTGCGTACGTTCACTGGATAGAATAAAAGTTCCTGACGGTGAGGCCATTAGAAGAGATGATATAAAGTTAATACAGTGTCATACATGATCTAAATAATAAAATTTAGATATTAAAATATATGCTTTTAAATTTTAAGTGCTATGCTTGTATTTTTTTTTTTTAAATAAAGGAGTTAGTTATGAGGCTTCCTTTGAGACAACTTTTTTATTATTTTTTAAAATAATTTTTAAGTAAAAAAATTTAATTTCTTAATTAAAAAGGTGGTTTAAGAATTAGCAATAAAGTCGTCTCAAATGGGAATATGGGACAATAAATTTTTTTAATATTTTTTAATATAAAATTTTTATATTAGAAAATTATTTTAAAAATAAGTAAGAAAACTATCGACCGTATAAATGCATCTTACGGTGTATTTGTTTGACGGAGTAGATTTAAGTACATGTTCCTGTCTGAAAGAAAAATCTGGGAGCGAGGGCCATCATGGCGGGTCCGGAAACCTAGTGAGAGAGATTGAAAGAGAGAACACGAGTGAGATAAAAAATATGGCAGCTAGTGAAGAGGATTTTATACCGCGAATACCTAGCGAGAGCAAGAGTGGTGAGAGTAAGAGGAGAACGGGCGAGAATGTCAAGCATTAGCTATCATTTGTTTCTCCATCCAGCTTCTTCGCGATCCAGTAGAAACTACACGAAGGCAATTCTCTTCACTTTCTCTTTTTGTGAAGAGTTTGATGTTTGATTTCATCTGTAGATTTTTATCAATTTCGGATTCCGCATTACCATTTTATGAAGTATTATTATTATTTTTCTGTTGTTTTAGTTATTTTGGTTTTGAAATGCTCATTTACTCATTCGGGTTTCATCTTTGTCATTTTTTAATCCCCTTCTCTTTTTTAGTATGAATTTGCGGTAATTTGGACAATTTTTTTTTCTGCTTCTAATTTTTCCTTTGTGTCGCCACTCTTTCCAGCTGGGCTTAGATTTCCTGATCCTTTGCTGTTTATCTACGCTAGTCTTATTTGGATTGAGAATAGCTGGTCAAGTGTTCACTGGTCTTTCTTGCTTGAGATATTCTACGCTTGTTTCGCATATTTACATGCTTTTCTGCATCTTAACTACTTGATCACACTCGAAAATGCCTTTCCTATGACTGTTTCGGGATCAGAGTTAGAATTGTAAAGCATTGTTTGCGAGTATTTAAGGAGGTGGGAAAACAGAAAATATCGATAAAGTTCTTTCAGATCAAAGAATGTTCGACATTTGAGACTTTTATAAGATTAACGATTTATAACTAAGTGTCTGGGTATTTGCTGGGGTGGTGGTGGTTTGGGGCCTCCCTAACCTGTTAAATGGAAGCTCGCAACTTTATCCTTTGATATTTGTTAAATGGTATTAATTCAGCACTGCCTAACAATTCGCAAAATTGGTGAAAGTTCTTCGTGAGGAACATAAAAGTTTATAGAAAAAGAGGATGACTGGGAAGATTGATCTTTATTTATTCAGCAGCCTCCCGACGTCTCCCCTGTTTAGGAAAATTTATGGGAGCCTAGGCCTGCCTGCTACGTCAAGAAAGACGTGCATGGTCGGTGTCAAGTGACACCGTGTTTGTGTTCTTCTACCCCACCATGCCAAGAAAGGTGTGCATTGGCTTGGGAGGTTACCTGCACGAAAGACTTGCAATTTTTTCCCGTAGGCATAGAAGCACATACACGAATATTTAAATCTTATCCCGCCACATTAAGAAAAACGTGTATACTGCTCACCTGTCTCTCTGCAAGCATTGCATCGGACTCCCTCTCACCATACTAAGAATAGCGTGCATAGGTGGCTCGCCCGTTGCGTCACAAGTGACAAAAACATGATTTTGGAAATTTTAAGTTTAGAAATCATTATACCTTGGTGAGCAAGGACGAAGACGACGGAAGTATAGAAATTCTCTTTTTATTTCTCGCCACTTATCTTTTTTTTTTTTAATTCTTTCCCCTTTTGTGTGTGTGTGTGTGAGTGTTTTGGAGTCGCAAGTTTATGTGGATTGTTTGCATTTCTAATTAGTTGTTGTAGTGTGAGAGGTAGTGAGTGAGGGGCTGTAGCCTTTCTAAATGTAGTTTGGTTAGTTTACTGAAAAAAGTGGCTACTGAAGTTGAACATAAGAGGAAAAGGAATGGGCTGCTTCACTAAGAGGTAGAAGAGTGTGATCGATTTGGGGCAATTGAAGCCTTGAAGGGTGTGAACGGGATTGGGAGAGGTGAGTCGGCTTGCGTTTGCGCAGTTTCGTGTGGTTTGGCAACGAATGGGTTGAATGGGTCAGATTTGTGTGTTGATCCAACAGAGCAAATGATTAGAAAGAGTTCGTGAGGTGCGATTCTAGAATAGGGAGTTGCAGGTTTTGTTAGGGGTGGACGAACCTAGGTGCAAGTCGGAGAGGGGAAGGTTTGATTTGAGGTAGAGCTTGGCTGTGTGAGCTGGATCGGGTGAAGGATCAGCAAGGTGGAAGCGAGCGGGGTGAAGTCGATTTGCGGCAGGTTGAGGAGGTAGGATTAGAATTGATCGGGGCTTGTTATGGAGATTCAGTCATGAGTTGACAGAGTCGGTCAGGTGGATCAACTGTAGGTGAAAGCGGGCGAGCTACGAGATCGGCAGTGGATCAACGGGGCTTGGGCGTCCGAGTGAATGCAACAAAGAGGTGTCAGGTTGGACCTTGTGGTAATTGGATGAATAAAGAGGATTCGAGTGGAGGATTAGAGAGGAGTTCGACCGGAAGCTTGCGGTCCTTCTTGTCAAAGAAAAATGAAGAACTTAATTTCATCTTCGTTTTATTAGTGAGGGTGGGAGTGCGTTCGAGACGAGCGAATTGCGGAATGGCGTTGTTGTCGACGTTGAACAAGTACTATTGTTCTCTTTTTTTTTTTAATTTCAATTTTGTTAAAATAATAATAATAATAATAATAATAATAATAATAATAATAATAATAATAATAATAATAATAATAATAATAATGATAATGACAATAACAACAATAATAATAATAATAATAATAATAATAATAATAATAAAATGAGACAATTTCGCACGTCATGAAATTCATCGTTGTTGCCTTGGGATCCACATTGATTTTTTCCCCAGGAGGTTAATGAGGCAAATTTACACTCATTTTCAGGTGATTCGGGCATTTTGAACGCAACGATGAACTTTGTTTTGTTATCGGGCATCGTTTGGACAGTGTCACACAATATTTTAATGTGTTGATAGTCGATTTCGATCATTTTTGTCTAATTTGTCTGCAAGCGTCATGCAGTCAAAACTTGCTATTTTATATTTTCTTTATTTTCCACTTGTGTTTCTAGCTTTCTTTCTCCATTGGATATTTGTTTGCTGCTATTAGCCCCTTGGTTTCCTGTTGGCCCTTTGGTTTTCCTTGCTGGTTCACTATTTTTCCTGTTGGACTTCAGTTTGCTTCCCTACTGCTCTTGGTTTCCCTGCTGACTTTTGGTTTCTCTGTTTTTGGCTGTTCAGTTCCCCTCCTTGTTGATTCCTATGCTAAGTGTTTTAATTTCTCATTAAGTGGGCTATCTTGAATAACTTATATTGGCTTTTTTAGTGGCACATTTAATTGTGCAATTTATTGCCATTTTTCCTTTCTTCTCTTATGTAATGTGGTTGATTTCCTTTGTGAAAGAGAGAAATATTTGATGAATTTTTCGAATGTGAAACCTGAGGGTTTTTCTTAGCTTGTGAGCTATCTTTTTCCTTATCTTCTAATACTTCGTCTCGGACTTCTTTCTACTTCTTCTCTCCATGGTTTCCATTCCATATGTATCTTTCTTCTCTAAACTATTATGAGAACCTGAGGGTAAGCTTGCGAGCTGTCTTCTATCTTCCCTCTACTACTTCGTTTCCGTCTTCTATCTACTTCTTCTCTCAATGGTTTCCCTTCCACTCGTATATTTCTTCTTTAAATATTATGAGTTGTAAGGTGTGTTATGCCTTGTTCTATTAGTATATGTCGGAGGTGCATTAGCATGTGCTGAATCATAATTCCTGTGGTTGATCTCTTGTTTGTCCTTTCCTTTGAGTACCTTTTTCGATTTTGTAATTTGTATGTGAGGTGACAATACATGGTTATTCTGAGGGTATTTTAATTTAGTTGTTTGGTTTCTTATGTCTTCCTAACTATTTTCTTAGCTTTGTTTCCTACTTAGTTTCCATCATTTGTGTTTGTTTATGTGATATTGAAAGGAAGTGTTATCATTTGCATTCCTAGTGTTATCCTACTTGGCATAAGAACTTATGGTTGCATCAATTTAGTATCAGAGTCTTAGGTCACATTAATTTGGTACCAGAGCCTTTGGTTTCATTAGAGGGGCTCATTCCTAGGTAAATTCGACACTCCAATCGCAACGGCGCAGTCCGTTTGGCGATCGGAGGTTGTTTTACCACTTTAGTGACGCATCGTGCCTGCCGACCATCGCTTAAGTCGCCAATTTCATATCTTTTTGTGTGTTTATTAGTATATGGGTTAACAAATAGCCTGCCATTTTGGTCTATATTTTTGGCTACATAACTTGCCAAGAAATCCAAGTTGCTCTTAATTTATTCTACCTTCCTAGATTCTTCTTCATCTTCCTAGGTTAAACGTTTTATGCCTTGGTGCTGAACCATAAACATTTATTTGGAACCTCTTTAATCTGTTAGGCATATCTTTATTGATAATTATCGACTACTTGGATTTATTTTGACTGACTTCTACTTTATTCCACTTGTCTTTTTTCCTTTTTTTCTCACCTGCAGGCTTCAAGATGCCCCGGCATTTCTCAGCTCCAGTCAACTTCATTACAAAATGCATCTAACAAGTTGTCTTTCCACTACTCCTTTTGTTATCCCCATAAAGTTCACAGAAATACTCAGGTAACTAATAATAATTAGATTTAGAAACTATATTTGATGATTTTGCATTTTCTTTCTGATACTGATCTGTCGTTCTTGTAGGCAGTTGAGCCTACTTTTGCAATTTCAACCATGTTGAAAGATACAACAGTTGAAAATGCTGAAAACATTGGAGTTCTCAGTGTAGACCCGTCTTTAGAACCATACAAGGACCATTTTATTTATAGATCAAAAAGATATTTTGAGCAGAAAGCGCTAATTGAAAAATATGAAGGGAGTCTCGAAGAATTTGCTCAAGGTTAAGATTGTCATTTTTCTTGAAAAGCAAGTTTTGAGTGATGTTTCTTTGACCAAAGTTTAAATACAACTTAGTTATATGATCCCTGCCATTCTTGTAGGTTATCTGAAGTTTGGGTTTAACAAAGAAAAAGATGGAATTGTATATCGGGAATGGGCCCCTGCTGCTCAGTGAGTCTTCACGTCGCCCATAATATGTACTTGTTGTTTATTACTTTGGTGATTTTGGGCAAGTTGCATTCAATTGTTCTTGCAACAAACTTTAACAATTGACATTGGAATTTTTTGCTGCACCATTTCAATCAACTTATTTTCAGACCATTAATTCCTTAACTACATGGTGTATTAGTTTAACTCTTCATTGATGCAAGAGAGATGTAATTTTGTATTTTTCGTTTGTTTGTTCATTTAGGGAAGCTCAACTGATAGGAGACTTCAATGGCTGGAATGGATCCAACCACAAGATGGAAAAAAATGAATTTGGTGTTTGGATGTTAAAAATTCCGGACAATGGGGGCAAACCATCAATTCCTCATAATTCAAGGGTAAAATTTCGTTTCAAGCAAAGCAATGGGACATGGGTTGATAGAATTCCAGCCTGGATCCGATATGCGACAGTTGATCCTAATCAATTTGGAGCTGCATATGATGGAGTTTACTGGGATCCACCCCCCTCAGAAAGGTAACAACTTATGCTCATGCTAATTTCTTATATTTTATTTCTTTTTGGGTGATGAGATGCTATTACAAATGATATGAATTCTGATACTCTTCAGGATATGAATTCTGATACAATTTGTCCTGTTAATTACCCTTTTTAATTCGCACAGATATGAATTTAAGCACCCGCGCCCTCCAAAGCCTATAAGTCCACGTATATACGAGGCTCATGTTGGTATGAGTTGTCCTGAACCACGCATAAGTACATACAGAGAATTTGCTGATGATGTTCTGCCTCGTATTCGAGCAAATAATTATAACACAGTTCAATTAATGGCTATCATGGAGCATTCCTATTATGCATCTTTTGGGTATCATGTCACAAATTTCTTTGCTGTTAGTGGCAGATCTGGAACACCTGAGGATCTCAAGTATCTAATAGACAAAGCACATAGTTTTGGTCTGCTTGTTCTTATGGATGTTGTCCACAGCCATGCGAGTAACAATGTATCTGATGGCCTTAGCGGCTTTGATGTTGGACAGAGAACGCAGGACTCTTATTTCCATACTGGGGAGAGGGGTTACCATAAATTGTGGGATAGCCGATTATTCAACTATGCTAACTGGGAAGTTTTGCGGTTTCTTCTCTCAAATCTAAGATGGTGGTTAGGTGAATTTCAGTTTGATGGATTTCGATTTGATGGAGTGACTTCAATGTTGTATCATCATCATGGTATCAACATCGCATTCACTGGAAATTACAGTGAGTACTTCGGCTTTGCAACAGATATAGATGCTGTTGTCTACTTAATGCTGGCAAATTATTTGGTTCATCGCCTTTTACCGGATGCGATTACCATTGCGGAAGATGTTTCTGGAATGCCAGCTCTCTGTCGCCCTCTCTCTGAATGTGGAATTGGTTTTAGTTATCGTTTGGCAATGGCAATTCCTGACAAATGGATCGATTACTTGAAGAACAAAGAGGATTTAGACTGGTCGATGCAGGAAATTGTCCATACTTTAACTAACAGAAGATCCACTGAAAAATGCATTGCATATGCTGAAAGCCACGATCAGGTAGATCATTAAATCTTCAAATGGATGACTTGTATTGATCAATTGTCATGCAATCATGGTGGGTGAGACAAATGTATTTATGTACATGCACTAGCAACTAGCAACTCTTTTCACTAAATTATGTAGATAACTAATAAATGACAATGTGAAGTAGTTTTATATGGACTGATATTTGAGAGAGGATGCTTATTTTGTTTTACAGTCTATTGTAGGTGACAAGACCATTGCCTTTACTCTGATGGATAATGAAATGTACACTGGCATGTCTGATTTACAACCTGCTTCTCCTGTCATTGATCGGGGGATTGCACTTCATAAGGTTCGCTTCTTAGGAACAGTGTTTTTTTGTTGTCAACAATAATGTTAATAATTATTTGAAGATCCTCATTTCAGCCAGCTTGCTAATTAGATCTAGATTATACTGTGTTATTTTGATTTTGGTGTTGCTATTATAAATTTTCAGATAATTCACTTCTTAACCATGGCTCTTGGAGGTGAAGGTTACCTGAATTTCATGGGAAATGAGGTATATAGGTTAATACTTTTTTAATTTTGTTAAGGCAACATGTGTTTTTGTGATGCTTGTACATAATATACAAGAGTAAATATTAGTTACGGTAAATCTATCTATTGTGTGTGTGTATATATATATATATATATATATATATATATATATATATATATATATATATATATATATATATATATTCCTGATAAGGAAGGGAATAATTTCCTTATTAATCTATTTGAGATTGGTAAATAAATGGGAAAGGAGTAGCTCGATCTCAGAAAATATGGAAATTAGAGTAAAAAAAAATGCTGGAAAAATCACAATAAACTAGAAAACAAATGTATTAATGAATCCTTGTAAAAAGAAAACCCCCATCCTCCACCCCGACCCTTAAGATGGACTATGCATGTTGAGAAGTCCCTATTTGGTACTCAGATCGTCAAAGTTGTTCCTTGGAAGAACTATAGGAATATTTGTATTTAGAGGTACGTTGGGTCTCCATTGAGGAATGAATTTTTAACATCTAGTTAGAGAAGAGGCAAATCATTCCTAATAAGTCAATGAATGAGTCTGGCCAATGAAGCAAAGATCTCTTGATACTGGAATCCATAGAAATGAGCGAACCGTTTAATGACAAGTTTTAATTTGAATTTGCCTTCACTTTTATCTTCCTACTGCTTGATGGTGAAGATCGACTTATATCCTACTTCATTCTATCTACTTGGCAGTTATGAGATTTTCGGGTTCCATTTTTTTTTAGAGCATGAATTTCTTCTAACATGGCAGCTTTCCATTTTTGCTCTTTTAATACCTCTTGTACTGTATTGGACTGTGTTTCTCATCTAGTTTGGTAGTGAATGTCTGAAAGCTTGGTTATAAACCTTACTAGGAAATAAAGTTATAGATTCAGTGACTAGTAAGCGATCTCACACTCCTCCTAAAGATTATAACTCTATCGAGATTAAAGATAGGGATACCAGTATTAGGAGGTTCGACACCATTACAACTAGGTGAAGTTTAAGGTTTTCTCAAGTTTAGATCATTTTCTTGGATTTGTTATTCAAGTTTAGTTTACTTTGATCCCACTTGACCCTTCTTGCTCCTTTTGTAAACATGTAACTAGTCTTAGATTGTATATGATTTTGTTGTTGAGTTATAAGAAGCATGATTAGGATTTTAAGAAAGAACAAGGGGACTTAGAAATTGAAATTGAGGCTTGAAACAATTTCTAGCTGCGGAATATGATTGGAAATATGCTTGGCTTGGTAATTTTCTGGACAATTTGAAAGAGTAGGAAGATATGACTTTGTAGCGTTCTCACCATTCCAAAATTGGTATTTATGTGCATAAATTTTCCCTTGAACATCATATTTGGGCAGTATGGTTGTTGTTCGAAGAAGCTAATATGCATGGAATTATAAGTATTTTACATAATAAAAGAATAAAACTTATAATGCTTTGATGTGGAGAATGTTTCAAGAATATGGATTTAATGGCCTTGGGATCAAGCTTGCTGCATTTTTGTTAGTGCACAAGAATAAAGATTGAACTTCCAAAAACTCTCATGCTCTCATAGGAATGGTGGAGATAAGATTAGTCTTAGATATGATTGATGAAAACTTGGTATGCAATTTTATATTTTAATATTTGAGAGGTTATTCTATTTATGAGATGTTGTTGTGAGGACAACTTTAGCCCAAATTATTTTGCGGAACGTTTTTTTGGAAAACATAATAGATCTAGCAACAACTCTGAAGGCTTAACCGTTGTTATCTCTCTCAGCCCTATGCTGGTGAACTAACCAATCTTTTACAATTTCAATTTGGCTGTCGAAGCTTTGCAAGCTTCAAAATACTTCTTCATGGCCTTTGAAGTTGGTTAGAGAGTTTGATCCTCTTAAGCTTCACATTTTGGGCATTTGAGAATCACATGTATGTTGACCTTTTGATTATATTCTTCTAATTACCTTGCCCGTCATTGGGGACTTAAGTGTCTTCAGCTTATTACTTGATTTGTAATGGAGGGAGCTTCAATGATTTTAGGAACTCCTCTAATTGTGATTTATTCTAACAGAACCAATCATAGGGATCAGAGACCTGCATAGACTTTGACATTACTTGTTGATATTTGAACTGACAAACGAGTAAAATTTAATTTGTGTATGGTTGATCTAGAAAATATTCCTCCGAGGCCTAGACTTGATTGCCTCGGTTTGATCTTGACAGCTAAGCATGTTGGCACACAAATTGAGATGATGAAAACTATTTGCTGATGATGCAAATCAATACTTCCCATGATTCCTCTTGAGATCACATGCTTTATTGTTTCTCCAACAACTCTAAAGCTTGTTTGATCACAGTAGTCCCCTCCTAATGTTTGAACTTGTCATCGGATTTTTTGGCGCTCTCTGATCTTTTTGCCAAGATTGTCAAAAACAATTGACAGCTTAATACCCTATGCATTGCAATTAATCTTCCCTTTGACTTCATTCGATCAGATTTTTTGTCAGGAAACTTATAATAAGCTCCAGCATCAAATATATTTTTTAGGAATTTCTTCATATCATTACCAACTTCAAAGTTTGATCTCTTTATGCTTGTCGAGCTTACGTCCCTTTTTTAAAGGTGAACTATAAATAGGAAAGCCTGTGGCTCAAATCTGTGATTTGGATAAATAATCTTCTCCAATTATAGATCTGTTGGCCAAATAAGAGTAGCAGACTCAGTTTGTTCTGAAGTCCAAATCCTTCGCTTAAGTTTTTCCTTCAGCAGGCATCACAAAAGGTAGCCTAGTGTATAATTCAAAATTTTGGTTTGTTCCTTTATTTGAGGTTGAATGCACCGTTAAAACAAAGTGAAGTAAAAATTCTTATCAAAAGAGTTCTCATAAAATGGCTGTGAATTTCATGCCTTTATCAGATGGGTATAATACTTGGGACGCAATGCAGTAGGGATATGGTTTCATTTGCTACTGTTGTGTTGTTATGTTGTCCTGTGTAATACAATTTCTGTGACCATTATTGCCACATAGATGGATGAGATGCTCCATATGTGTGTAGCCTAGGATCAGGAAACCATGAAAGAGGTCCACAGGTAGGACTTGAG
This sequence comes from Dendrobium huoshanense, assembly GCA_016618105.1. Taxonomy (NCBI): domain Eukaryota; kingdom Viridiplantae; phylum Streptophyta; class Magnoliopsida; order Asparagales; family Orchidaceae; genus Dendrobium; species Dendrobium huoshanense. Next base: position 45,056,340 of record CM028350.1, on the reverse strand, counting down.
TTTGAATTGTGCATTTCCCACACAAATGAAAATTTTGATACACTAGGTTTTTTAAAGTTAAAGAAAAAGCATTACTAAATGAAAGCCTAGAATCTGACTGCCTCAATTGATGATGAATGCTTAAGGGTCTATGTTTTCTGATGCAATTAGGATGATATAGTGAATGTAGATCGTGTAAAAATGTATATTTCATGGATCGAAGGTTCCTGGTTACATAAATTTTTGCTTTCTTTGGGGTGTAAAGTGTAAACTCAAAATATGTGAAAGTTGGAGCCAAACAATAATGCTGTGATTGATTAATCTGAAGAAATTTATGAGAAATTCAAACAAAAAAAAGCATGTAATTGTAAATTACATTGCTATTAAAATCATGGTTATAGCAGATTTGACCAAAATAAGGACTCTTGCAACACAAATAACAAAATGTTTAAGAAAAAAGATCCTGTTATGAAATCACCAAAATGAAGGTAATTCAACTTGAACTGAAGTTGTTTATAGCACTCGCATCACACTGGAAGACTCCCACTTCAAATAGGTGCACACAAGATTGAAAATAGAAATATGAAATTTTATTGAAACAAAAGATTTTTACATTCTTTTAATACTGGTATTTATAATCCCCTAATATTTCAAAGTTGGCTTCCTCTCGTAGTGGATAGGTTCAACATCTACTGCAATGTACATATGGACGTGGATAGGAATAAGCGGCTGCAAGTGCAGTTACAGATTTTGGCAAAGACCATCCTATCCAAAAAAATGTATGAAGGTTGAAGTAGAAGAGAGTGTGCACCATTTTAGGAAATATGGTGTGAACCTTCTACAGGAACCATAGAATTGAACCCGCCTCCTTTAGAAAACCAGCAATTGTTAGATATTTATCATTATCTACTATAGGAAAGCTATGCTTAAGTGCAACATAAACCCCCCAAAAAAGTGCACAATTGGGTTGCTGAGAGATACAACAAATGAGTCATAATTTGAATCCCTTCAACAACACATACTGATTTTGAATTGCACTTATCTGAAGGAAAACTCTTAGCAAAAAAGTCAATAAAATTGAATTGAAATTGAACCACACAAGAAGTGATGCCCAGATTAGGAACAATCATAAAGAATGATGATACATCCGTTCTCATAGGAATTCATCATAGATGTTTCAAAATAATTGAAATTTAAAATTACCAAAAAAAAATCCACTAAAACTAATTTACTTGGGCTATTTAGTCGCTCAATATTTATGTCAAGTGTAGGCTTGTATATTTTTGCTCATATTAAAGGTTATTTCCTTGCCAGTTTATAACACTAGAAGCTATTCATAATTTCATATTCATTTTGTTATAGCTTTGTTTGACTTTGTGTTGAAATGTTTAGATGCTTTAAAGCCATGGTACCACATTGAAATCTGTTGGTCCAGGATTCTATTTTTTTCTATTAATTTTAAACGTGTTTTTACTTTATCAAATTAGGATTCTCGTAAGTATTTTTTCTTAACCTATACAGTTTGGGCACCCGGAATGGATTGATTTTCCAAGAGAAGGCAACAGTTGGAGTTATGACAAGTGCCGACGGCAATGGAGTCTTGTTGATAAAGATCATCTGCGTTATAAGGTTTGTACTTGCATTTCTTTCCTCTAAAATCAAGTTCATGTTTGTCTCAGGATACAAACGCACCATTTAACTAATTTGCACATGGTGCATTCCATACCAGCAGCAGACTTGCTGTCACATTTGATGAGTTATTTAACAACCGCACAGTTGTGGAAATAATATTTATTTATTTTTCTTGTTGCTATATAATTATGATAATTTGATTGAGTTTCAAGTTCCTTGCAAATCGTGCAAACATCTAAGGTGGGTTTAGAGGCTAACTCTCCGGCACTCATTAAGTATACACTAGATTCTTGTTAAAGTGTGGCATGTTCTTTTCGTGGCTCTGCATTGAAATTTGGTTATGTTCTTAGTTTGCTACTAGCACTTCTGGCATCCTCCTATTTGTCATCATATCTATCATTATCTTAATATTATCCCAACTATTTGATTTGAACTTTGAAAAATATTATATCATCCGTTCCTGTTGAGAACAGCTTAATTTCTAATTCACCCACTGAATATGATCCTCCTGCACATGAAGCGCATCACAATAAAATATATTATACTTTTTAGTATATTCAAATTTCTATCTCAAGCAGGTCCTATTTTTGTTTATATTTAGCACATGCTCTTCACTTGTATTATTTGACTTGTTTATAATAAATGCAGTATATGAATGAGTTCAACAGAGCTATGAATTTGCTAGATGACAGATTTTCCTTCCTTGCATCGGCAAAGCAAATTGTGAGCAGTGCAAGTGACCTGGACAAGGTATACCTTTGGAACAATATCTGAATTGCCACTATTCCTTGGGAAATATTATGCATGTCTCCTTTTGTTTTTGTACATGAGATATCTCACGTGTCATTTCCTCCAAAAAGCCAAGGACATTGTTTTGAAATGCTTGCTTTCTGATTCCCTATGGTGGCATGCAGAACTTCCTAATATCTAACTAGTCTGAAGCAAACTATCTTTTTAGACATCTATAACGTGGAAACTTGATACTGAGTATTGAGATAATTGCAGTTTTTCTACTTGTACGTACAAAACTTCGTTTGGCACTAGGTGTGAATTGTCCTTTGAGAAAAGTTGTATTGTTATGTTTGATTTACCAAACAAACTCATCCATTTATCTCACTGATATTGCACCATCTACTTGCTAGTCTAACTGATATAGCTGTCTTGAGGTTTAAGGTTGTTAATACTTAGGATGGGATGCACAATAAAAATAGAAAGAAGCAACAATCAACAGGTTATCAACTCCTGAACATCAACAAAAGCCATTCACCTTTAATTGAAAAATAGAAAATGTATTTTTATTTCCTAATAACAATGTAATAATTGTCAAAATTTGAAATCTCACTAGAAAAATTGAAAGCATATATATATATAATTTAAGCAACGATCAAGCTTCACATTAAAAAAATTATCAGACATGGATCGCACTTGGCACAACTTCAATCATGCACAAATTAGTCACTATGATCATCGTTGTGTACATTTAACTATTTAAGGCAACCTCCACGTGCTCTTTGGAGTGCCTCTCTCTCTCTCTCTCTCTCCCTCTCCCTCTCTATCTCTATCTCTCTCCACCCCTCTAGTTATGTAATTCTACATCTGTAGTATTCCATAGATGCCCTCTTAACTCCTGGCACACAGCTCCGAATACTAGGACTAGATATATGATTAAAATCAATTATAATCCTTCTTTTTGCCATAAATTAAGAGAAAAATTAAGGTTCAGATCAATAATTCAAAGGTTTTAATTTCAATGGATTAATCTGAAACTACAAAAAGTTCTTTATATGGTTATTTATTTTCTTGATTTATATTCATTTGTAATCTTGTCAATCTTATATCGTTTCAGGTGATTGTATTTGAACGTGGAGATTTAGTCTTTGTGTTCAATTTCCATCCAGAGAAAACCTACCATGGGTAATTTATCTATGACTATACTCGGTTATTGTAAGCTTGAGCTCAATTTCTGACACCTATTCAAAAAATTCAGGTACAAAGTTGGTTGTGACTTGCCTGGAAAGTACAGAGTCGCCTTGGATAGTGATGCTTTTGAATTTGGAGGACATGGTAGAGTAAGATATCGGTTAACTCTGCAACTACGTTTCTTTTATACTGGATTTGGACAATAAATAGTTTTTTCATGACGATCTTAAGTAGCTGCATAAGTAAATCATATGAACTGTTTATGACCCTACTGAACAATGTAGTATATCCGCATATGAAGTTGACCATTGATATCAATTCAGATGTAGGAGAACAATATGAACTGATAGAATTAAAATGATGGCTTGCTGTAGAAAATAAATAGAAAGATGACTAAATAAGAATGTGATGCGGACATCGGCACGAAAATCTGGCGCATCTATCACAGGAGGCGTCGTAAATCGACGGCTCTGATTTAAGTTGTCATTTATGAATTATTTTCTGCATTTTAGTTTCTATTTTATGTTATTTCCTGTTTTACCCCTAGGTTAATTTATTTGAGTGTTGTAGACCGAGGGGCAATTTTGTAAATTTTTTTTAATTTTCTCATGTTGTGGCCTATATATATGGCCTTTAGCTATTGTAATAGAATGATTGATTAATATGAAAAATTATTTCCCACACTTGTGTTCTTCTTGTGAGAGAGCGTTAGTGGGTTCCTATGAGAGGAATCGAAGTTGTCACCAGCCGCAGGATGAGTCCGGGCTCGTGATTTGAAGTCCCTTGGAGAAGGGCAAAGCATCACCCGTCAGTCTTCGGAAGAGTCCGAGGCTCGCGGTTCTTGTCTTCTACCTTTCGTTTTATCTTTGTTTTTTCTTTTGTTCCTTCTTGTTGCGTCATCCTCTACCTCCGTCCAAAATCGTCGTCTCCATTTCCACCATAAGCCGCCGGCCACCTCACCCGAATGACCACCACAAAACCGCCGGCCATGGCCCCCTAGCCGCCGGCCTCATCTTTGCCCCTCTCTCTTTGGATTTCCTAATTAGGAGTGCATGATATTAGGAATTAATTTGAAATTCAAATTGTTCAAAATTTGAAATTCAAATTTCTTTCCTAATTTAGCTCACCTATTTTTGGAAAGTGCTCAATTGAAATCATAAACCCATGACGAATTTTGGATTTCAAATTTGAAATTTGAAATTTTTCTTAATTGGGTTTGATCCACATTTGGAAGGTTTTAACTCTCCAATTTAAAATTCAAATTTGAATTAGGAGTTAAATGCCCCCTCAATTTCCTCCATTTAATTCCCCAATTAAAGCATTAATGGCCTCTTAATTTGAAATCAATTTTCAAATTAATTTCCCCCCATTTTCATTCAAATCCTGAAATTAATTTCAGGATTTGAATTAATCTCTCTCCCCTCTCTCCCATGAGATTTTAATTTGAATTAATTCCCAAATCTTCCATCAAAGCTTTAGGAAATAATTCAAAATCCTAATCTCCTCAAATTCTACTTCAGCCGAAATTTGTCTCTCCCGTAATTCCTTCAATCAATTTACTTAATCTCCTCCTGTGGAATAAATTCAGAATTCCTACCTCATAGTAGCTAAAAATCGTCAAGCCCAAGTCTCCAATTAATTTCCAAAATCTGAGCTCAGGGATTAGGAAATAATTCCCTAATTTCCTCCTAGCTTACCGCCACCTTTTATTGGGTTTTTCCACAATTCTGCCCATGGGACAGTGCTCCTCTTTGGGAAAAATTGGAGAGCCAACCTGCTGTTGGCCGAACCTTCAAGGGCCCATCTTGGGTTGCTTCTCTACCCAGCGTCCCTCTTCACCATCAACTCCTCACTTAAGTTCTAAAACTCACCTCTTCTTTCTCAAGCCCGATTCTTTCAAGAGTGAAACCTGAAATCTCTCTCAGGTTTTGGGGAGCAAAAAATCTGACATTGTTCTCAGATTTCAGAGCTATAAATTTTGGAGATTCACCTCAGATCTTTGTAAGAAATGTGAAACGGTTTTCATATTTTAGAGCAGGAGGCTTGGAGCTTGTTTCCCTTCCCCTCTCAAGCAAAAATCTGAGATCCTTCTCAGGTTTTGGGCAAAGAAATCAATATTTGCTTCAGATTTTGGAGAGGAGTTTCCTCTCCCTAGCAAAGTTGCCTTCGTTCTACATCAGTTTGGTATCAGAGCATGGATTCGGATCCACTTGGAAGGACTCTAGACTTGGTGGCAAGTCAACTGGGCGCCATTAGTCAACATCTCAAGGAGACTCAAGCAGACTTAGCCGACTACCACCGTCTGACAATCAAACGATTCGATGACCTAGAGCGAGGTAGGATGGACCCACCGTTCTATGCAAAAAACCCTTCATCAAAAGAGAGAAAGAAGGCATTAAGAGACAAAGAGAGAGTAGAGAGAGTGGACAAATGGATGGAGACCAATGAAGCCTTCCATTTCCCACTCACTGTGCAAATCAAAGAGAAACCTAAGGTGATCAAGGAAGAACATGAAGAAGAAGATGAATTGGTTGACAAGGAGGAATGCGTGACTGCAAATAATAAAGAGAGAGATTTGGTCGATTCAATTGCAACTCCTACAGAAGCAAAGGTTTCTCCTGACCCAGTTAAAACTCCTATAACGGAGACTGTGGATGAAGATCTGAAAGGGACATCCATAGAATTCAAAATTGCTCATATTGCTAGAGAAACCATCTATGAGAGTGAACAAGTTCCTGCAAGCGAGCTAAAGTGCATCAATCAAGTTGACCTTGTGGGCAATCGGTGTTGTTTAAAATTCTTTGCAAATAATAGTCCAGAGTTGTACGGGAGCAATTGTGATGCTAACTCGACGGAGTCGAGTATTCTCCCACCTGGGGAGAATGATGCGGACATCGGCACGAAAATCTGGCGCATCTATGACAGGAGGCGTCGTAAATCGACGGCTCTGATTTAAGTTGTCATTTATGAATTATTTTCTGCATTTTAGTTTCTATTTTATGTTATTTCCTGTTTTACCCCTAGGTTAATTTATTTGAGTGTTGTAGACCGAGGAGCAATTTTGTAATTTTTTTTAATTTTCTCATGTTGTGGCCTATATATATGGCCTTTAGCTATTGTAATAGAATGGTTGATTAATATGAAAAATTGTTTCCCACACTTGTGTTCTTTTTGTGAGAGAGCGTTAGTGGGTTCCTATGAGAGGAATCGAAGTTGTCACCAGCCGCAGGATGGGTCCGGGCTCGTGATTTGAAGTCCCTTGGAGAAGGGCAAACAATCACCCGTCAGTCTTCGGAAGAGTCCGAGGCTCGCGGTTCTTGTCTTCTACCTTTCGTTTTATCTTTGTTTTTTCTTTTGTTCCTTCTTGTTGCGTCATCCTCTACCTTCGTCCAAAATCGTCGTCTCCATTTCCACCATAAGCCGCCGGCCACCTCACCCGAATGACCACCACAAAACCGCCGGCCATGGCCCCCTAGCCATCGGCCTCATCTTTGCCCATCTCTCTTTGGATTTCCTAATTAGGAGTGCATGATATTAGGAATTAATTTGAAATTCAAATTGTTCAAAATTTGAAATTCAAATTTCTTTCCTAATTTAGCTCACCTATTTTTGGAAAGTGCTCAATTGAAATCATAAACCCATGACGAATTTTGGATTTCAAATTTGAAATTTGAAATTTTTCTTAATTGGGTTTGATCCACATTTGGAAGGTTTTAACTCTCCAATTCAAAATTCAAATTTGAATTAGGAGTTAAATGCCCCCTCAATTTCCTCCATTTAATTCCCCAATTAAAGCATTAATGGCCTCTTAATTTGAAATCAATTTTCAAATTAATTTCCCCCCATTTTCATTCAAATCCTGAAATTAATTTCAGGATTTGAATTAATCTCTCTCCCATCTCTCCCATGAGATTTTAATTTGAATTAATTCCCAAATCTTCCATCAAAGCTTTAGGAAATAATTCAAAATCCTAATCTCCTCAAATTCTACTTCAGCCGAAATTTGTCTCTCCCGTAATTCTTTCAATCAATTTACTTAATCTCCTCCTGTGGAATAAATTCAGAATTCCTACCTCATAGTAGCTAAAAACCGTCAAGCCCAAGTCTCCAATTAATTTCCAAAATCTGAGCTCAGGGATTAGGAAATAATTCCCTAATTTCTTCCTAGCTTACCGCCACCTTTTATTGGGTTTTTCCACAATTCTGCCCACGGGACAGTGCTCCTCTTTGGGAAAAATTGGAGAGCCAACCTGCTGTTGGCCGAACCTTCAAGGGCCCATCTTGGGTTGCTTCTCTACCCAGCGTCCCTCTTCACCATCAACTCCTCACTTAAGTTCTAAAACTCACCTCTTCTTTCTCAAGCCCGATTCTTTCAAGAGTGAAACCTGAAATCGATCTCTCTCAGGTTTTGGGGAGCAAAAAATCTAACATTGTTCTCAGATTTCGGAGCTATAAATTTTGGAGATTCACCTCAGATCTTTGTAAGAAATGTGAAACGGTTTTCATATTTTAGAGCAAGAGGCTTGGAGCTTGTTTCCCTTCCCCTCTCAAGCAAAATCTGAGATCCTTCTCAGGTTTTGGGCAAAGAAATCAATATTTGCTTCAGATTTTGGAGAGGAGTTTCCTCTCCCTAGCAAAGTTGCCTTCGTTCTACATCAAAATGTAAATGATCAGAGGTGAGAAAATGATAAAGCGAATAGAAAATAGAAAAGATTGTATTGGCAAGTCTGGAATGATTTTGTAACACCCCACTATATCACTTATAAGTATTGTAGAGTGACACAAAAATAAACATAACATTTTCAGTTTTAACATATGATATTTTTCATCATCTGAATACTTGTATAAAACATACACTAACATTTATATTTACTACAGAAATAGAAGTATACTATTGAACCGTCTGCATACCTTAGCTGTAGACTCACAAACGAAGCTAAATAATAGAATATAAAATGAAATAACTTGAACATATTCTTCTTTGACATTTTCCTTTTCTTTTTTTGTAACAACAACAATATGAAAAAAATGGTGAGTCATGAGGCTCAATAAGTTATGCAATTTATGTAAAAATTAAATGTCAGATTATAAAGAATAAAATAATTGAAGTAACTTAAAAATATTTGCAAAATGACATAAATCATCTTCTAAGAATCATCCTTTCATTCATTTGAAGTCATATAGAATATCAATATTAGTCTTTAAAGAGTTAGCTAAAATTTCATAAAAATATTCAATAGAGCTCTGGTAAACCTAATATTATTTTCATTGAACTACATAGATGTCAATTTTGCCTCTTTACGGATCCCTTTTGCCCCACTTGCTATACACGTATCATATCTGGGGTCTCTTTTACCCCACTTACAATTACTTGTATTATATCTGGGAACTCTTTTGCCCTACTATACACTGAAGAAGTGATTGACTGCAAGAGAGAAATTGTAGCAAGGAGAAAATTTGGGAGAACTGTAGACTTTCATGATTCAATAAATATGTTGAGGGTATAAATGTAATTATATTAATTGTTTAGTTTTTAGCTTAAAATTTTTATAAATCTTTTTATATCTTTAAATCTTGGAATTCAAAAATTATACAAAAAAACATCCATAAAATCGCCCAGCATGTTTCAGAAGGCTCTACTGAAATTGATTTGCAAAACGGATATTTTACGGACCTAAAAAATCTACTTGTACCAACATGTGTTAATTTCATACAGAATTGTAATTAAATAAGAAGCTTCTTGTTTTCATATCTACACTGTCCATAAAATTAAAGATTTTTTTTAAATTAAAGCATATCAATATTTATGATATGTCAAAGATGGTTTACAAATTAAATTTATAATGACTCCTGAAATATTATTTGACTGTTGTAGGTCAAAATATTCTTATAGAAATTTAATAAGAGTACACATTTTAGATATCTTGGGTTTATTGTTCAAAGTGAGGTGAAATAGATGGAGATATTATTAGCAGAATTCAAGTTGGATGGTTGATGTGAAGGAATGCATCGGGCTTGTTGTGTGATAGAAAAATCCCTCTCAAACTTAAAGGAAAATTTTATAAGATGGTGGCGAGACCTGCAATGCTTTATGGTGCATAATGTTGGCCATTAAAAGAGAAGCATAATATTAAGTTAAATGTTGGCCATTAAAAGAGATGAGGGTGCTTGAGTGGATGAGTGGCTTTACCTTAAATACAGGATACGAAATGAGCATATATATGAAAAGGTTGGAGTGGCTCCAGTAGAAGATCAGATTAGAGATAGTCATCTTAGATGGTTTAGTTACATAAAATGGCGGTCTTCATGTGGGCTCCGAAAATTCAGCCATGGCCTCCGCCCGCTGATGCTTTTCTTCGGCGAGGGAGTTTTAACGGAATAAGTTCCGGGGTAAATTTTAGAAGGCAGATGGGTTTGTAGATAAAACACTACCCAGAGATTTCGCCCTCATTTTGCGAGGGCTTTATGATTTGAGTTCTGGTTTCCTATAGGCGCAAGCCCTTATAGTTAATTAGCCCTCCCGATCATGAGAGAGAACTTTCGATTAAGGATAGTCATCAATTAGATACATAGTGATACATAGTATATGACATATAGTAGCAGCATAAGTTTGAATTTGGGAATTGGGTTTGGATTTGAAAATTTAGAAGGTTTGATATTTAAAATAGAAATTGCACCATATTTCACTTAAAGCAGATGGTGGGGGAATGAATGATAGACCCGATCAAGATCTCATAGTTCCGTCGTCCCGGTCCATCGTGATCCCTGATCTACTTAGTCAGAGGAGGTAGTCGACCCAACCTGACAGAAGGATCCTTGTCAGCAGCCATGAGTTGATTTGTCCAAGGGGACCTTGTAGACCTGGGGTGAGTGTTTGTCTAAGGGGACAAATTTGAATCAACCTTAGCTAACAGAGGACTTTATACCCTATCAATTATATCCTATTGATTCATATCTCAAGGATTTGATGTCAATAAGGAACATATTGGCTCTGGCCATAACCCGTATTTCGTGGTGCCATTTGGCGGCAAAACCACTCGGTTCAGAGGGCCCCGGGTCATAATCATTTATCCTGCGGTGCCATTTGACAGCAAAACTGCCGGTTAGAGGACACGTACAACGTCCTTATTGGCAGGAGATTGTTTGAGAATGGATCATAGTGATATTTCCGACCAGGCATTTAGCTCTGTGTGAGCTGAATTTATATTCGATTTTGTTCACTTCAGCAAACTATTGCGGATGATGGATGGATTTTGCTTTGAGTGATTGATGATTTGATTTTAATTTTAAATATTCTGGGTCTGGATGATTTTTTGGGACATTTGGATTTTGGATTTTTCGATTTTATGTGGAGTTTTAGGCATTTGGGATGAAATTTTTGAATTATTTAGAATAGATCCCTCCGGTTGAGATTTTATGTTCAACGCGACCATCATCGGGGTGAAGGGGGTCATTTATTGTTTTGTATTAAACCTTGTCGACCCTATCAACTTATTGATAGGGGATCTGGTTTCATAGGCTTTGTGCCTTTATTAGTGAATTCATATTGTTTATAAGTCTTGAAGGCCTAATATGAATGTATAAAACAAATATTTCGGTCACCACAACCGTGTATTTATTTGATGGTTCGAACCATGTCTACTCCTATTTACCTGCTTAGGAGGATCAGGTTTCGTAGGCTTTATGCATTTATTAGTGAATTATCTTGATTATAGGCCTTGAATGCCTAATATGAATGTATTAAAACAAATATATTGTTCACCACAACCGTATATTTGTTTGATGATTCGAACCCCGTAGACTCCTATTGATCTGCATAGAAGGGTCGGGTTCGAACTCGAATTCACATATTTACCTGCGCAGCATCCCTAGACTTCACGTGTGTACCAATAACACGCTCGTTGGGGCCCATGCGGGTTTTATAATTATACTTACCCATTGTGTACCTATGTGTACACAAACTACGGTGCACGTGCAGGGATTTATTTTGAAATATTTATAAATCCCTTATGTCCGTTTGCATGAATGTTGCGAATCCGGTGGCATGTTGTAGTAGCTTATGGATTGAGTTTGTTACATTGTATAGGTAGACTGTCGTGCACTATTTGTATGATTTATGCAGGTAGATTGTAGTGCACTAACGAATCTCCTGCTTTACATTTGTAAATGCTTGTAGATAATATGTGGTATATAGTGGGTCTTCTACTGCATCTTGTAAGAGCTCGGATCTGCTATAGTTCCCTTCTGTATTTACCCTGCAGATGACACATCGGGTGGATGACAGCTCTTCTATAACGACTTGTAGATATTTTGCACTTGTCGTATCTCATTTGCTTCTGTTGCAAATAGCATGTGGTATGTATAACGAGTACTCTACAACCCTTCAGATATTTGTACTTCATTATGTATAATCTATCCTTGTTTATAGAGGGCTAGTGCATTTGACTAATGTTGGACAATTATCGACCATGGAGATGTTATAGTGTCTTTGCCACAACAATTGGTAGGTACCTTGAATGTGCTACGGAAATGATGTCTCTTTCATCATTCTTCATGTACTTGATTGTAAACATGCCTTCTATACTCATTCTTGGACAAGTTGTATTGTCTTATACTATTTATATCTCTTCTTTAGTGTCACTAGGTGGACGTAGAAAAGATTACTACAATCTTCTTATATGCCCTTATCAATTTCATTGCTTGCAAGCTTGGGTACATTTGATTGCATGAGTCTTCATCATCATTTGTGAGTAAATGATATTTGTAGATTTTATAGTCATTGCAAGTCTTCCTTTTCACCACAAATTCCATATGTATTCCTTTGTATTTAGTTTGGATCTTTGTTGACATGATAGCATATTGATGTTGATTGAAGACTTTGCCATGTTGATTGTGAGCATTCCATATTGAAAATCCTTTGTCATTCAATACAAATTCTATGTTTATTTACTTGTGCTCAATTATGAGCTCATCACTTGTATGTTACCCATGAGCATGCATATCTTTATACCTATTGCAACTATCCAATTCTTTCCATTAGCATGAATATTGTGAGTGTTGCATACTAGTTACAACCTTTTATGGATGACTTGCAATGTTCATTGAAGATTTTATGTATTTGCTTGCTTATAATTGATCAACATTATCAATTTTATTTTAGTACTTTCATTTTGATCTTATATTTGTCGATTCTAAAGTTCAATTCCATGTGGTCCTGAAAGTTAGTCTTGTTGTCTAAGGGTGTGTTTGGGACGGCAGCACTGCTGCTTTACTTTATGAAAAGTTTTCAAATGGTTGTTTGGGGCATTGCGGCAGAACCGCGGCAGAAAAATTCCGCGGCATGTAGTTGCTTCCCGCAACCTTTCAATATCTCCTACGGTCCGGTGCGTTCGGCAGAAAAATTACGTAACCCGCAACCTTTCAATGGCCTCACGTCGGATCCTCTCTTCCTTACTCCGCACTTCCTCTCGCTGTTTCTCATCTCACAAATCCTCCTCCCCAAATCCCAGACCTCTCATTCCTTCCCCGATCTCTCGCCCTTAACCCACTAGTTTCCTCCTCTCATGCACAGTCGAGTATACTACCGCCACCGCTGTGCTTGCACCTTCCCCACCATCACACGCAAAAGCTTCGAGTGGTCCCAGTGCCAAGGTCACAGACGAGTTCATAGACGCTGGCGTTGTCGGCCATGTATGCCAAGTGATCGGAGCCGTCGTCGATGTGCGGTTTGATGAGGGACAACCACCGATCCTGGCTGCTCTCGAGGTGCTGGACAACCCAATCCGCCTTGTGTTGGAGGTGGCATAGCACTTGGGTGAGAACATGGTGAGGACGATCGCTATGGGCAAAACAGAGGGACCCGTGCTCCATTGATATCTCCTTGCCAGCCGAGAGAGGAGATTCTGAGATTGCAGCCATAGATGTCGCGATGAGCTGCTTCCAAGCCGATCTGGTCATGGAATCGTTTCTGAGCTTGTATGGTTTCAATGATGGGTTTATTATGTGATATGGGTTCGGTGAGGCCTGAGAAGGTACGAAAACGACCAATGAGGTTGAGGTTGTGAGTCTGTGGGGATGGAAGAAGAATGACGATGAGCCTCCTCATATTGATCATGACTAATTCCATTAAGATTATCACAGTGGATAAAAAATATTATATTATGGTATTTAATAGTTATAAAATATTTCATAAAAATTGATAAATTTTTTATTTAGAATTGTTATTTTTAGCGTATTATTTTTTTAAAAAAATTGACATTTACATCATTTTTTTTCATCTCAATATGTAAGGGTATAAAAGTAATTTATTCTCATACAGCTGCAGCACAACAACTTAACAGTTATACTTCCCAAACAAAATATACTGCTTTATGTACAACAATTTCTGAAAGTAACTTTATGTACAATAACTTTGCAACCTACTTTACCGACAGTTGCAGCCATCCCAAACGCATCCTAAATTAAGTTCTTGCTTGAGTTCAAGTAGCAAGCTTAAGTTTTATGTCCCCTGTTGTCTAAATGTTGTTCAAATTCTATTCAAATTTGAGTCCGAGTTCAAATTCAAGTTTTTTGTAGCCCAACTCAAGTATTTGCTTGAGTTCAAATTGTTAGAATTCATAGAATTTGAGAAGGGTAAAAATACTTTCTGATTATTATACAAAATTATACCTATTTATAGATCTATACAAGATGTCTTAATAAAGAAATAAATAACTTCTAATTGATACATAATTGCCTCAATATAATCCTTCCTAATTCAGCTATCTAAATATAGAAGGATATTGGTGTGATCCAGATGAGCCTCCCACGGATTCTCATCCTGACCGTGGGATCAAATACTAAGGGATGACTGAGATTTTGACACTCCCCCTCAAGCTGGAGACCAGCTTGCAATTACTCGCTAATAGATAGAGCTGCATTGATTATGGATAGGATATCAACCACCAGAGAAAGCCGGCAATGAAGGCCGATGATGGAAAACTATCCTCAAAATTCCGACAATTAAGGCCGGTTGTGGGAACTTGTATTCCTCATAATTCCAGCAATGAAGGCCAATAGTGAGAACTTGTATTTCTCATAGTTTCAGCAATGAAGGCAGGTAGTGGGAACCCTTATTTCTCATAATTCCAGCAATGAAGGCCGGTAGTGGGAACTTTATATTCCTTTGAAATTCAGCAATGAAGGCTTATTGGAGAAAATTTCCCTTGTCGACAATAAAGGTCGATGATAAAGATTTTCTCTCCTTTTTTTTCACTATATATATATATATATATATATATGTCCAACAATTAAGGTCGGTTTTTTTTTTCGGTTTAATTAACCGGGCTAAGCCAAGTTTTATAAGACTCGGACCGGATGGCTAGGGCTCAAAGAAAGGCACGATTTTCCCTCTCAAGCCGCAAGTCGAGTCTTCGTCCCGACTTCCTTCTTGCGGTCAGCAGGAGGAGTTCCATTGGCGTGGCCTCTACCAAAGCCCCGTCTCCACTGGATGGATCGACAGCACTTGATCTTCAACGGCAATGAAGGCCGTTTCTTGCTCCGTCCATGCCCATGGCTTTGGTCGCACGTCTTCGCTTCTTCCGTCGTTGGCTTCGACTGGCCTTCTTCGACGGACTTGCTCCTCCTGTTAAAACGGAAGTTTTGAAGACTCGTTCATGGCTATTCGACTATCCTCCTTGGACGAATTGCTTTCCGTCAAGGCAAGGCTTCATCTGCGGCTTGCAACTTCCGTCTAGGCCTCCATCCGTCGTCTGTTCGCCAAGCTTCATCCGCAAGGGCTTTGTCCTGGTCGTCCGCAGAGCTCGGTTCTTGCGGTCAATTCTTCCATACATGATCAATTCGTCTTGCGATTCTCTCGGGCGACTTCGTCTCCTGGCTGTTCGACTATCCTCCTTCGACGACTTGTCCTTCCTATCGGATTGGAAGTTTGGATCGGGACTTCCTCTCCATCTTGGCTTCCAGCTTCTGCATGTAGGGTCGGCAGCGATGCTCCGATTTTTTTTTTTCTTCTTCTTCCGATGATCTAAGATCATTCTCCAACGACAATTAAGGCCGTTGGCTCTGATACCATGTTAGAATTCATAGAATTTGAGAAGGGTAAAAATGCCTTCTAATTATTATACAAAATTATCCTTATTTATAGATCTATACAAGATGTCTTAATAAAGAAATAAATAACTTCTAATTGATACATAATTGCCTTAATATAATCCTTCCTAATTCAGCTATCCAAATATAGAAGGATATTGGTGTGATTCAGATGAGCCTCCCACGGATTCTCATCCTGACCGTGGGATCAAATACCAAGGGATGACTGAAATTTTGACACAAATATTCAATTCATGTCCTTGTTCATTTTGCAAGTTCAAGTCATGCTAGAGTTCATATTTTTTTTTTTAAGTCATTGTCTTATTTCAGATGAAATTTCAGCAGCTTCCCGGCGTCTCTCCCATTTAGGGGAAAAACCAAGAGGCAGCCTATCTGCCACGTTAAGAAAGACGTGCACGGTTGGTGTTTGTGACACACCATGACCGTATATATATATATTTTATCCACCATGCTAAGAAAGGCGTACATGGGTTATTAAAAGCAGATATTTAAAAAGAAAAGCAGTTCTTTTCCCGCGTACGGGTACTTATATATTTTTTTTGCTCTGCTGTGCTAAAAAAAGCACACACAGGGATTGCCGCTTCGTTGTAAGCGCCGCACCAAGTTTCCTCCCACCACGCTAAGAAAAGCGTGCATGGGTGGTCCCTTGGCGCACCACTAACACCGAAGGACTTTAGGGGGATTACTCGCCTCACCACAAGCACCAGAGCGAACTTCCTCCCACCGTATTAAGAAAATCGCGCATGAGTGGTTATTCGCCCTGTTGCAAGTGTCGAGGGCGAATTCTCCCAAGTTTAGAAGGTTATACCTTGGCCGTGGGATGTCGGCGGAGTTAGCACACATATCGAGGGAAGGAGAGAGAGACATTACCCTTCTCTTTTAAAATTAATTATAATTGATATTAAGTAATTATAATTAATTAACTAATCATAATTATTTTTAATTAATAATTATAATTAATTAAAAATAATTAATTATAGCTTATTAAAATTAATTAAATTAATTAGTTATAATTATCTTTAACTATAACTAATAAACATTAATTAATCTTAATAAATTATGATTATTAAATTATAATTAATAATAATTAATTATTATAAATTATAAATAATTAAAATCTATTCTAATTAAAAATAATTATAATTAATAGAGTTAATTATAATTAATTTAATTAAAATTAATTGTAATTAATCATAATAAATTAATTTTAATTAAAAAATTATAATTATATAATAATCTCTCTCCCTCACCCTCTCGATTTGGCCATTTTAGGGGATTTGGCCGAAGAAGCGAGCTGAAGGGAGAAAGTTACCTTCAAAACGAGGGCAAATTATTGGGTCAGGTGACCGAAGCCATCTCTCCGTTCGGTCGCCAATAGAAATGCGCCATCTGTTAGGCGTTTTTTTAATTTAATATTAACGCTTTATGTCTTGTCAGAGTTAGCGACCCGACCCGATAACGCTATTCATTTGAATTCCGGAAAAGAAAGAATGGAAACGCCGCATATTTTATTTTCAAGCGACATTTTCACTGTTACTCCAGCTCTGGTAAGCGCTCTCGGATTCCTCCATTACCTTCGGTTCTTCATTAGCTTATTCCTGCCGGAGGTAGACGACGAGACTGTAGAAGATCATCAATCAGGAAGAGGTATGGTTGCGCCTAACTTGCGCTTTACTTGCGCATTCGTTGCGTTTAAGTTATATGTTAAATTTTAGGGTTTGGTTTAGTTATAATTTTACCAATGTTTGTTTAATGTAATGTACTGTTCAAATGTTTATTTTCTGATTTTTCACGCTTCTTCTCTTCGTAAATGGATGAAGCAAATGATACGAAAGGTTTACGCTATCTTCTAAATTTTAGGGTTTAGTAATAGTTGTATAACTAGCATATATGTTCAATGTGGTTTTCAATTTTTTGGTTTTTTTTTTAATTTTAAACTTCTTTTAAGCTAAATAATTATGAAATGTAAGGTTGCGCTAAGGTTGCGCTAATGTTTCGCTATGGTTGCACTATGGTTGCGCTATGGTTGCGCTATTGTTGCGCTATAGTTGCGCTATTGTATGGTTGCGATATAGTTCTGATTTTTCTTTTTGTTATAGATGAGGACGCCGTATCAAAGGCCAGTAACATCTAGATGTTATGTTACTTCTTTCCGGAAATATTGTGATGCTTTTGCCGAGATCATTGATGATGAAGTGGAGCAAACATTAAAGAATCTGAACATTCATCAATTTTTTAGGTTCCTCGCATTCCAGCAGTGTATACCACTTCTTTTTGAGGTTCTCAAATTCTGGAGTCCTGCTGATGAAGGCTTCATCGTCCTTGGTCATGTTCTGAAATTCACTTCTGACGAGGTTGCTTTGTTGACGGGTAATATTTTGAATATGAAATTTTTTATAGCTATATGTTTTTTGAACTTTAACAACTGAAATTTTCTAACAGGTATGCCAAACAGAGGCATTGATATCAAATGGAGGATTGATCCTCTAAATGGACCTCTGTCAACTGAAATTAAAACAGAAATGTCAAACTTAGACAGATTATCTGATAATGCAATAAAAATAAAGACCTTTATTATGTTTTTGTTATCTAACATTTTCTTTCCACTAAATAGTCATAAAACCCCTAGAAAGCTCACATCTGTTGCAAATAATTTAAGTGAGTTTAGTTCCATTAATTGGGCTTCATGCTTAAGGAACTTCATAGTTGGGGAGTTCAACACAATTTTTGAGAAGTTTCAACTCCAAAGACCATTGGGTTATATACATAATAAATTTTTATAATGTTTTATTCGTACAGATAAAGTATTTGCACGAGGACACCATAGGATGCTTTTCAAGCGATATTACGAAATGGAATGTCCAGGCGGTTCGTGGAATTCCAACACAAACAAACAGCTACGATTATGGAATGTTCGTTTGTAAATATATGGAAAAGGCTGTGCAACGAAAAAAAAAACAAACTGGAATGCTCTTAAAGATTGGCAAAAGCATATGCCAAAATTTAGGGCAGAGTTAGCATATTTTCTTTTTCTACAAACAAAGAAGTAAACAATCTGTAACTTATTGTAAATATTGTCCATGATTTATAAATGTACATTTTATTATATTTTTATATACTTTTTGATGTGCATTTTATTATGTTTTTATATAGTTTTTGATTGTTGTATAAAATGTGCATATTCTGTCATATTCTGTAAAGCGCATTCTCTAACTTCTATAACTTCTAAAATGTGCATATTCTGTAAAGCGCAATCATAGCGCAACCATAGCGCAACCATAGCGCAATCATAGCGTAACCTTACATTTGTAACAAATTATTAATTCATTACACCAAAATTATTAATTCATACAGAAATCATGATTCATATAAAAAATTTTATTACAACCAATAAATTAAATCAATAAGTCCAAATAAATATTATTACATTGCAAATTCATTAAATTTCAACTCCGAAGAAAGAAAATCCATCATCAACTTGGTGTATTCAGCTCCTGGTTGGCATGATGGTATGCCGGTTATATATTCCTCACTGAAACATTTAGGCATGCTTGAAAAGTTCATCTGTGTTGAAGAAGGTTGTGTTGAAGAAGGTTTCTCCATTGGATTATCCCCCACCAAAGGTTTCTTATCTGTAAGAAACAAGAGTTTTAGTATTAGGATTAGGAATTAAATAATTAACAAGTTATTAAAAACTTACTTTTAGGCCGTTTCTTCTTCTCCCAATGGCTTTTCAGTCTTGCATTTGATATGCCTTTAGGTCTACGCTTTAGAGGATCTTTCAAATTAGCAGTTCCACCTTAGGAACTAGCAACATCCTTCTGATTTCTTTTCTTGCCACCAAGAATTAAGTATAATTTTTTATACATGTCTTGCAATGAGGAAAGAATAAACTCCTCTGCCTCCTCATTCCCTTGAGCTTCCGTGCTCATTTGATATGCAAACCTGCTCACCTGATTTCTGAATATGAATCCCCTACCACTTTGGAAATTATTACTTCTTTGAGAATTAAGCAACTAACCTGAATAAAAAACTTGTCGAGCCCTTGCTGACCAACGAAGTAATAAGTACTTCTCAAGGAATTTAGCCATATCCAACTGTTTAAAAACCCTCAAACAATGGGAACACAGCAATCCCATGGTTTCATACTTCTTACAGCTGCATTGAATGTTACCTTCTGTTGCATCAAAGTGAACAACCCAAGGATGGTTTTGATTCTTTTTCTCTATGTAGTTGACTATAAACTTTGAAGAATCAGTCGAGACAAAATCTATACTCATTTCTCCCACAGCCTTTATAAATTCTCCTCAAAAATTGAATATATTCTTCTTGAGTAATATCTAGCAGCTTCTTTTAATATTGAGCTGTTCTTTATCACGGGAACAATTTCAGATTGACTGCATTTGTAATCCTCATCTTGCTCATTTCGCCGCCAATTCATCAGTACCTTTTCCAAGCCAAGAAAACAATCAGTTAATGAACTTGTTGGCTTTGAAATGCCATGACACACATTATTAGTACACTCACTACGCTGCGTTGATAAAATGCCCATGCGAAAGGAATCCTTGTTGAAAGCAGTTGACCACTTTCTCCTTATCTTATAAAGATCCTGCAACCATTCATGGTTATGAAGATTCCCTTCCTTGATCATTTCATCCCACGCTTCCTCAGACACTTCCTCAGAATCACACCACCTCATACTCTTATGGAAGAGTCCTCTAACTTTATTATTGCTATTGTAGATGGAAACTTTTGATGGAACCTTTTTAAGTATGTGCCATTGGCATAATCTATGACGAGTGTGAGGTAATGCAACTTCTATGGCCCTGGCCATAGCTTGGTCATGATCAGTGAATATTGTTGTTGGATATTTATTACCCATTATTCGTACAAATACTTTAAACAATCATGTAAAACTTTCAATTGTTTCTTCTGACAAAAAAGCAAGCCCAAATAAAATATTATGCCAATGATTGTTAACACCAACAAATGGCGCACAAACAAAATTATACTTGTTCAGCCTGTAACTAGTATCAAAAATCAACACATCTCCAAAACATTCATAATATATCCTGCTTCTGTCATCAACCCAGAAAAAATTTAACAATCTATCCTGATCATCATATTGAACATCCCATGCGAACATGTGATCCTCAACTTGTCGATCTTTAAATAATTGAATCAAAGAATTAGTGTCACCAATTTCAATCCTTGCTCTTTTCTCCTTCTGAATCAAATTGTAGGCATCCCTCTTAGAGAATCCGACATTCTCACATCCACCAACTTCCTCTGCAAGGTAGGCATATGCATCAACGGTTCTAATCCCTGCATTTGTCATCGATTTTAGGACGGAAGCTTTTTCCTCAATAACATTCCTACATGATCTTAAAAGGTGACGGTCGGCTGGGCTAGCTAATTCATGGTTGTGGGATTCAATAAATCTTTTGACATGCCAGTAATCATCTTCATCAGTGACAAACCTCACCATGGCTGGACAACCAGTTCTGACAACTGGTCTAGTGAATCTCTTTCTCTTTCCTGAATTATGATCATCACTTTTCTTGAAACCAGCTTTTGAACAAACAAAGTCCTTCGATTTTATCTTTCTAGAATTTGGCCAAAAACTGTGATGATCCTTTCAGACACTAAAGCCATTATCGTGAGCATAAGTGCAAAAACATTCATATGCTTCTGTCTCATCTTTGTAAACAGCCTGAAAGCGCAAGTAAAGGGCAAGTAAAGCGCAACTAAAGCGCAACTATAGCGCAAGTATAGCGCAACTATAGTGCAAGTATAGTGCAACTATAGCGCAACTATAGCGCAACTAGATATTAAACAAGTTCAGTTTTTCTATTTATCATCTTCATCCTAAAAATCAATAATGAAAGCTAAGCAACAACAACATTAGATTTTTTTTTTACTTTTTCGACAAAAAAAATTTATTCTGCTTAAAAATCGCAAAATCAAAAATCCTAAGACTAATGAGCTGAAACCTACGTCTTCTTTCTGCGGCGATGATATTAAAACTGTCTGTTTACAACTTTCTAACTCGTTTTTCCAAGAAACTTACCGATATGTTGAAACCAGAGGAATTTTCGGCTAAGTTAGGTTCCGATTCCGATTCATGCAACAGCCCTTCCGATTCATGCACTCCCTCTTCCACCTCCCTCTTCGCTGAGCAGTCCATTTCTTCTCTGCAATTTTCTGGCTCATTTTTTCTTCTACAGCAGTAGATATTTATGTTTTTCGCGGGTATCAAAATGAAAAAATAGGGCGGCAAATGCTTAAAAGTTCAAATGAATAGCGTTATCGGGTCGGGTCGCTAACTCTGACAAGACATAAAGCGTTAATATTAAATTAAAAAAACGCCTAACAGATGACGCATTTCTATTGGCGACCGAACGGAGAGATGGCTTCGGTCACCTGACCCAATAATTTGCCCAAAACGAGTGAGCTCTCGTTCTTGTGTCCCGATCAAAATGTCGTGACTCTTGATCGGGAAGGAGACGTCTTCGGGGGAGGCGAAGTCGGCAAGAGGAGGTAGGCCGGCAATCCCTCCCCCCTCTCTCTCTCTCTCTCTCTCTCTCTCTCTCTCTCTCTCTCTGCGGCTCCCTCCCCTCCCCTCTCTCTCTCTCTCTCTCTCTCTGCGGCTCCCTCCCTCTCTCTCTCTCTCTCTCTCTCTCTCTCTCTCTCTCTCTCTCTCTCTCTCTCTCTCTCTCTCTCTCTCTCTCTCTCTCTGCGGCTCAAAGAGATCGGGATCGGGAGGTGCAGTCGGGCCTGGGGTCGGAGTGAGGCTTGGCTTCACCGTGGGAGGAGAAGATGTAAAGTGGAGTGGAGGTTTCGGCTGGCTTTGGCCTTGGCTTCGTCGGTCGGAGGCGTCAGCTAGAGCAACAAGAGGTGAGGTCGGCAAGATCTAGAGGCTCGGACTAGAGTTTCTGCGGCTTTGACAGGATCAGAAGGAGGAAAGGCAGGCTAGGGCTGGATTGAGGAGTTCGGGAGAGGAGGTTGTGGGATTTCCGAACGGGAAGAAGCAGTCGGAGCTCTCCTCTTCGGCTCCCTTTTATTAACGTAAGAAGGCGATGATCGAGGAAG
This sequence comes from Dendrobium huoshanense, assembly GCA_016618105.1. Taxonomy (NCBI): domain Eukaryota; kingdom Viridiplantae; phylum Streptophyta; class Magnoliopsida; order Asparagales; family Orchidaceae; genus Dendrobium; species Dendrobium huoshanense. The sequence goes on along the minus strand of CM028350.1, from coordinate 45,033,609 downwards.
ATCGCAGGATTCGTGGGAGGCGACGTGAGCGGCGCCGACGGGATTTACGGGATCATATACGAGGTAAGCTGCTTTTTTTTGTTCTTTACCTAGAGGTTAACACTTCCGATGATCTAGGTAGGAAAATTTGATTTTGCTTATGTTAAGAAAAGTAGAGGTAGACCTAAAAAAACTTGGTTAGAAAGTATTAGAAATGACATTTCTTTATTACATTTAAATGAGAATTTGACTCTTAACATATAACATGATGGAGAAAAAAAAGATTCATGTAGCCAACCCATGTACTGGGATAAAGGTTTGACGTTGTTGTTTCTGTACAGGAAGAACCAAAAATAGCGTTGTACTATTCAAAGAACTTAGTCTAAGCTATGTAAACATGGATTCTCAACATACCATAAGCCCATAAATAGATTTAGCCTGACATGGAAATTAAAATAAACAGAGCAACCTTCATTACAAATAAAAACACAAATAGAAGTTAAGAGTTTGAAGGCATGATAGAATTAGATTTGTCTTGCAATAGTAATATGGACTCCTTGCCCACTGATCTTCTTCGCTTTGCTTACACACACTCTTCTTACTACTGAACCCTACTTAGGACTGAGTACAAGTGATAAATTGGCTATCCCCCTCAAATAATTCGGCTATTCTTTTTATATAAAAAAACTCATAACTCGCTATGGCGCCATGATGCTGATAGTGGTAGCCTTGTGGAGTTCCTAAAATAAACTAAAGTTGTGGCGTTCATGAAGTTCTTTGTTGCTGCACTCTGACTGAATCAACGCACCGTTACCTAAAAGTACATGAATTAATTGCACCTTCGTGGGGCTTTGGTAATTTGGTGTTGTGGCCTTGTCAGCTTTGTGGCATCGTGGCGAACTGGCGTTGTAGTGCTGGTGAATTGCACGTTGTTGCACCCTGCTCTCAATCTTCAGTCGCATTTTGACCTTGAATGTTGCGATGCTCCAAAGTCTGGCACCGCGACATTGAGGATTTTTTCATTTTTCATGTTTTTTATATGAATTTTCTTGCACAAAATCAAGTGAGGCAACTTTAAAGCAAAAAAATAATAATTTAATTTATAATAAATTTTACACTAACAATGGTGAGAAAAACAAAGAATATGCGTCTATCACAAGCCACAAAGAAAACGTTCAAGAGAAAAGGTATATAAAAAGAATTTATTTTTAAATTTTATTTAATTTGGAGTATTACTCATTTTTATGTTGATGACAAATGTTTAAGGAAGATAAATATGACTAAAATAAATAAGATGAAGTAGATTGAGAGACATTAGACTCTATGAGTGAGACTGGAAAGACAACAATTCGTTGCGATGATGACTCAAATGAAGACCCCTTAGTGATGACAACATAGTTGTCTTTTAAGTTGTGATACTATTACTGTGTTCTTTAGTAATTAAGTGTGGATGAGTAGGGAATTAGGAAAGAAGAAACTTGGAATTGAACTTAATGTCATATGTTACTTTTACACAATCCTGTACTTTATGTTCTTTTGTTGTTGTGATGTTTGCATTTTAATTTTATTTCACATAATTTACCAATTGCCACTTTATGTCTTGTGCAATTTTTCGTTTCATATGTATGTCAATTTTTTACTTTATAGTTTAATAAAATTTTAATATATCTTATTTTAATATATTATTTAGTTATTATATTAAAAAAAATTCTCATTCATTTTCACTTATGTAATTTTTTGATATTGAAGCTTCCACTTCAAAACACCTTGAGGCTTATGCCTCATCTCCTAGACGAAAAGCGCGTCAATAATCACACAATTTTAAACCTTGGATTTGTCTAAAATTTTGGATCAAAATGCCCATCAGGATTTTCTCTAAGAACATTTTTAATTAGAGTGGTTTTAAAATTATTTAGAATCGTACTTGAAATGACTCTTAACATCCCATACCTCATGATTTTTAATTTATTTGGTGACGAGGAACCGTCCGCTGCCACGCCCGGCTTCGTCGAATGCGCTTGGCGGTCCGTAAACCCCTCATGATTTAATATTGAATATGGACATGAAGAAATGATATAAGTTCAAAGATTCTACTATTACTTACAACCTTTATTTAACGATAGAAACTCACATTAACAGGTGGCGTGAAAGTTATATCGATGGCTTCATTGATCTCTTTTTCAAAGTTTCTATTATCACTCTTCATTGACGCTTTATGTCAATACTTTCGGTTAATGCTCCGTTGATATCTCCATCGCTGCTCTTTTTCAATATTCTCCATCAGCATTGATGATCTTCGTCAGCACTTCCCAATCATAAATCCATTTAATGATCCGTTTTTGCCTTTTTCTTAGAAGGATCTCATTGCCGACTTTGCATTCTATTCACTCTCTCACAGATTGGTCACGCTCCTATAACACTCAAGCTTCGTTTGGAATGACTTTCTTGATGTTTTTTAAAGCAGCTTTTTCACAAAATTAAAAATTTGTATTAAAAAGCTGTTTTAAGAAACAGTAAACCTCAGTCTTTCGGAAACAAATCTTTTATTTTTTTAGATATGAGTTGATGTTTTTCTGCCATTTTAGTTTTGCCAAAAATATAATCATATCTAAAATATAATTTATTTATTTATTTTCACTTGGCAGGTTGGCCATAACGTGGATCATTTTACAAGCCCAGAAGGCATACCAGGTGTACCAGAAACAAATTTTAACGACCGACCAAACTCATTCAGAGTCCTAGCTCCAGCTCGCACCAGTGTGGTATCTTATAAAGTTCATGTGTTTTTTTATTTAAAATCCCTATGAATCCTGATATCTGTGAGACAATTATGTTATTTATTGCAGGTATACTACAAGGTTGATGAGAACGCCGAGAGAGAGTCTGAGGAGAAGGCTGCAGCAGAAGATGCAACAATATTAGCAGGAGACAGCAACACTGAAGTTTAAGTTGTTGTGGTGAAGACAGCTTCAGATGAGTAAAGGGAGAGTTATCGATGGATTGCATGTTAAGATAAATAAGGTTGGTCTTCTCAACTATACTGAAAACTGTGACAAGGTTAGTATAAGCTATAAGATAATAGTAATGCTGGAACATAACGATGTTGTAAAGGTAAATAAAGATATGTAAATAAATAAGAATGTAGTAGTTTTTAAGTAAATCCTCCTTTAATAGTTCATCTTGTGCTTCGTTTGAGATGACTTTCTTACTGTTTTTAAAACAATTTGTGTAAAACTTAAAATTTTTGTACTCGAAAGCTGCATTAAGTAGCAGTAAAAAAGTTGTCTGAAACGAAGCTTGCTTCAAAGTTTTAAAGTAGCTATTAAGCTTTTTGGAGGCAGAGAGTATTTGATGCCCTCATTGTATTATTTATTCTTACTTCAATAGCTCCTGCCATGTAGCCTCTCACCTAATTAGTCGGCTTTGAAGGAGTAGCTTTCTTTCTCAATCTCTTCTCAAAGGGCAAACTCCTCTTGAAGAATAGCCTTTACCTTCCTGCTGTTGTCTCGTAGGTTGGTGAGTTGCATAATAGACACTTCTATTCTAAGATTTTAAATTATTATGTATGTTAGGATCTTGGAGGAGATCTTGAGAGATCTTCTTGCAAGAGATAGAGAGGGAGAGGGAGGGAGAGAGAGAGAGACAACAATTGAGGAAAATATCTAAAGCTTCATTAATTTTCCCCAACCAATACATCATACAAGGCTTCTATTTATAGAGGTTAACATGGGTGTGGTAGCATGCATGAACAAAATAACCTAAAACTAAATCAATACATAACAATCTCCACCTTGATTTAGTTTTACAAAAAACAAAGAACCACTAGTCACAAGAATCCGAACTTGTTGCAATTCAACCGATCGCCCTGGACACACGTGCGCGCTCCTACCCACGACTTCGCACAATCCACCCGTCCAAATCCCAAGTTTGCGACCATCTTGCCTCCATGAGGATTCTTGATGTTTAAACATGCTCCTATAATTCTCCAACTCGACCGAAACTCCACCTGAATATGAATATCTATCTTCTCCCTCATCTGAGCTTGACTAGCCTGATTGAATAAGCCCACGCCTCCTTCCTAACCACATCAAGAACCGAATCAAGAAGCTCGGCTCCCTCAGTGTAACGTTGCTTGGCGTGACTCCAATGATCGGCTCCACTTGCTAAGAATGTTCTCTGTTCCTCAGTATATAGAAACCCACTACAACACCTTGTGGAATTTCCTGCTGGCGCAGCTTTTCCCTCAACCGAAGCTGCCTCTTCCACCTGCTTGCCTCCGCCCAATGACCAGCACGCGCGATCTCCCTTGCCAAATTGCGGCACCAGGCCACTGCGCCTTTCCTGCATGAGTCCGCCTGAGTCTGCTTCCGCTTGGTCCGACGCTCACCTCCTTCTCCCTTCGCCGAATAGCCTGCCATGCTGATCGCGGAACCTCCGCGTCCGTCAGATTTTGTGCGTTGCCGGCAACTTGAACGCCTCAAGAACACCTTCCTCCTTCGAGATTGCCACCAGGGCTCTGATACCATTTGTTAGGATCTTGGAGGAGATCTTGAGAGATCTTCTTGCAAGAGATAGAGAGGGAGAGGGAGGAGAGAGAGAGAGACAATAATTGGGGAGGAAAATACCTAAAGCTTCATTAATTTTTCCCAACCAATATATCATACAAGACTTCTATTTATAGAGGTTAACAAGGGTGTGATAGCATGCATGAACAAAATAACCTAAAACTAAATCAATACATAACAATATATTAAGCGCTAGTAAAGTATATCCACATGATTTTATCACCTTATGTGAGCTATTAACTCATGAATACAAGAAAGCTAAGTAAACAACATAATAGAAATATCTAAAGTGATGTGGAACTAAACAGTTAGTTGATTTTTTTATAATGTGTGCATGATTGATTGCTTTCATGAGTATTTCTTGGAAAAAAAATTTATGCAGGATATTCAGATAAAAAATGATTATAATAATTTATAAATTTTTTAAATTTATAATTATTTATGTATCATAATTATATTAAAATAAATTCAAAAATTTAAAATCTAGGTTTAGTATAATTTTAATTATAATATGTTAATAAGCTTTTTTACCTAATTTTTTTATGGGTATGAAATTAAGTGATAATAAGAAAAATATAAAATCTAAAATAAATAATGTAATATGATTTTATAAATATAAATTTATAATGTGAATTATATATATAATGTATAGGTGTAAATTATAATTAAATATATAGTAAAATAACAATGATTTATATTAAATTTTTATATTTATATATAAATTAAATTTTTATTAAATATGAATTAAAATTAAAGATTTGAGATATTTGTATTTAAATTTAAAGTTAGTAATTATTTATTTTTAAATATATAATATAAAGTAATAATTATTTATATTTAATTTTAAAATTATGGAATAAATTATTTATGTATAAATTTTATTTATTTATTAATCCTAAAATTATATTATTTCATAATTATTATAAAGTTATATTATTATTTAAATATTTTTAATATTTATTATATCATCCTGCTTGACCATCATTGAACCTTAAATCTCTATCTTTTTCGGATCTATCTCTAATTTGGTTTTTAAATCTTGATATTATTCATATGATATGTCTAAATGCTTAAGAGTTTAATATTATTTTCTTAAAAAATTTTGCAAATTAAGTCTTGGCTGTCCAAAATGAATCGAATGCTTATAAAGTAGTTAGTATTATTATTTTTATTTATTTATTTATATGTTTTTCTTACAATTTGTATATGAGGGCAAATTATTAGGTTCAGTCACCGAACTTATTTGACTGCATTTTGACTGTGTTTACTTATGCTTTTTGACGCGTTTCACTTAAAATTTCGCGGACACATGTACATTCCACATGTCAATATTTTATTGATGTTCGGACCTATTTCTACATCCGGTGATCGGACCTAATAATTTGACATATCTAAGACCCTTTTCTATAAATTGTTTGTCATAGTTATCTTCCCCAATAAACAATAAGTCCATTGATTATGCTAACTTAGAGGAACAGAAATAGATGCTAGAGAGAGAGAGAGAGAGAGAGAGAGAGAGAGAGAGAGAAAGAGATTAATTTGATGTTCTTGATGTTATGAGTAGGCTAAGAGCATCTCCAATGACTGTTTGTCGTTCTTCTGTCGCTCCAATCGAGCAGCAATTTTTACGTCATTTCATCGCGGATGAACAGTGCGACGTCAATATATGCATTGTACTGTTCATCTTCGCCAATTTTTTGGTCTCTACTAAAATTGTCGAAGAAACGCGCAAAGCAAAAGAAGAGAACGACTGTTACGAGGCAAAATGTAGTTCAATTGAAGATGAATCACGATAATTTTTAGTTTCAAGACATTTTGGAGTGAAAAATCGAGATTTTCGATCGGAGATGCTCTATTCATATAAATTTCTTTTCTTATTACCATCAATGGTGTCAATGATAGCCTCATAATTCTCCATCTTCATTTAGAACTGGAAATCATTTTCCAATTAGTTGAGAAACAAATAATAATTTATATTTATTAATTATAATGCATACGTACTCCCACTTCTTGGCTTTAATGAATTAATTAACTCACATCTAATGCTTACCTGTACGTCGTCGAAGTCCTGCTCAAATCCGCGGATCCTGCGTGGAACCCTTCTCAAATCTCCGGATTTTGCTCAAGAATCTCGCTGAAATCCTACGGAGCTGAACACGCCGTCACTTCGCACGAAATCGGCTTCTCGATCGCAACTCGCCTCCATCCAATGAACCGTCGTCGTTAAAACGAAAGCAAGTGAGAACTTCGTTCGTTTCCCATTCACGCGAGTCTACGAAATCTCTGCTTCGACGTCTCTCCCTCACGTAGGAAAGCTTCCCGCATCCATCTCCCGCTAATAGCTCTTCTTCTAAACCCTAAACTCCAGCAGCCATTCGAATCCTCCACATAGCCGGTCCTCTCGTCGCCCTTCAGCCATCAATCCATCATTTGCAGTGTGCCGACCTGCTTCTAATCCCACTGCCTCCGACCTCCATGCTCTATTCGAAATCCACGATCTAGCCGCCCCTCTTCATCAGAACCGCACAGATCCAACAAGGCCGACCCCGTCGAGTCCTCTTCCACTGCTCGTGAACCCTTCCTTGCCGCAAACAGCACTACTCCGACCTCCGGACCTCTCCGTCCAGCCTCACAACCGCATGAAATCCTCTCTACCGCAAGATGTCCGTCTCCTCCCTACCCTCCATGCCCCGTGGTTTGCTAGGACGTATGTGAAATCTCACGTAAAGTAGGGCCCTGCTGAGATCTCATTTTTCATGACCCGCCATTCCTGATTCCTCTATATCAGCATTCCATCTCCGATGTCAGAAACAGATATCGCTTTCCCCTTTGTTTTTGGGAGATTTGAAATTATTTTTACAGGAAAGTGAAGGTAAATGCACAGATGAGAAAGTAGAGCCCAACATACCAAGTTCAGAATTAAAAAAAAAAAAAAAAAAACGTGAAAGCAGAGATGGCACCTTAAATTTTGAGGGAAATTTTGCTAGCTCATTGAGTTCAGAAAATAGCCAAAATGAGATATTTGATTACCAGGGAGAAGTTGAAGGGGAATTATACAGTAAAGAAAATCCGAGCTTAGTCTGGAACGATGGAGCTGGATTAGTGCACCTGGCTCATGTGTTTGATTGTTTGGAGGATGAGAATACCACTACACTGAACCAAACAGAAGAATATGAAGCCCTTCCTGAAGAGAAAGAAGTGGATCCTGTATTTGATGGAACAGAGGGTCTTGAAATGGAAGCAACCAGGTCTTTTAGCCTATCCCCAGATTTGCAGGCATCTGCTGGCCAGAAAAAAAAAGTTTTTTTTTTTTTTTTTTTGAAAAATTATGGGCTTAGCCAGTTTTCATTGACGTAAAAAAATACATGTATGAAAAGAGAGAAAAAACTAACAGAAAAACCACAAAAAAATACAGTTTATGCAAAAGAACAAATAGAAACAGTCGTAAAAAAACAAAAACAGAACAGTGGTGTAAAGGGAAAAATAACACCACCAGAACTGCACAGCTCAAAAAATCTCAAATGAAAGATTGGAGGGAAAGCACCGATAGGCTCAGGAATTGCTATATTCTATCAGCCTGCAGAATACCCAACTCGCCAAAAATACTTCCATCCAAAGGGACAAATTAAGCAATTCAATCATCCTTGCCCTTCCAAAAAGAGTCAAAAACCATAACCGGATGGCATAAACCGACAAAAGCAAATCATCATGCTTGCCCTCCAAACCGAGCCAACCCGGTAGCAACAGGTCAGACAAATTGTCCACACCATGACAATAAAAAGACTACATCATATCCAGAAGAGAATTCTCGTGCTTCCATTTCAGGACTTTGGAGAAAACCTCAGATTTAATTTTATGGCTTAAGATAGTAGAAGAAGAAAAAGAATTGTCAAATTTCCTGTCATTCCTTTCCCTCCAAATATGATAAACAGAGCAGCAAATCAAAAGATAATAAAAGGGCTTCTTCCTAGCAGAGATCTCAGCAATGCATTCAAAAGCTTGCAAAATATTTGGTCTAAGCAAAAGGACCACAAGAGCAGAGATCAGCATAGAGATAAGAGTGAAGAATAATCACACTCAAAAAACAAGTGTGAAACAGTTTCAGCAACCGAATTACAAAGAAGGAAGACCCCTTCCACAATGATACCCTTAGACCAAAGAATATCAGCAGTTTTCATACCACCATTCAAAGCTATCCAACAATAAGAGGAGAATCTTAGTACATAATGCTTTTGCCAAACAAATCGGTTCCAGTTAACCATAGGGAGATCCTTGTAAAAGAAATTAAGATAAGAACTGTGAGAACCACCTTTATCATTACCCCAAACTAAGCAACCTTTAGGATTCAAATTAACAGGAATGGCAATGAGTTTTTGAGAGATAGTATCAGACAAACTCGGTGGCAACACCCAGCCAATATCACTTAAGATGGCAGAAATACTAACATTGTTAGGATACAAACTTAATATGGGCTGCATATCACTTTCCTCATACATACATTTATCATAAAACCAATGATCCCAATAGAGAGCTATAGGAGCATTAAAGGAAGCCTTAAAATGATAGTTCTCTTTAGCTAGTTGGGCAGTCAAACTTGAATTTTTCCAGAAAATAGAAGATTTGGAAACAGGCAGTTTTCAACGAAACACATAGTTATAGAAAAATCAAATGGAGATGAGACTGCTGACATTATATAACCTTTCAATAAGAGAGCAGTTATAACTAAATTGAACATAAAGTAAGGACGGAAGGCCAAGCCCACCAACAGCTTTAGGTTTACACGTGTTTCTCTAGGACATTAAATGCAACTTACTGCCAATTATGTCTCCAAAATATAGAAATTTGGCACAGAGCATATCCATTTGCTTAATAATGATTTTAGGTATAATAGACCCACGAATCCAATAAGCAATCATGTTTCAAATAGTAAACCTTAAGAATTGTAATCTTCCAGCATTGTTGCTTTAAAAAAAATACATATTTTGTATATTTTGGTCGTCGTCAGGGCCATTGTCACATCCCTCATAGCACGGTGGGAGGGAGCTCGGTGCAACATTTACAGTGAGACGGGTAGGCCTTATACACGCTCTTGTAGCATGACAGAGATATTCTTAAGTACATGTACACTCTCTCGTAGCGTGGTGGGGAAACCAATTGTGCGTTTTTATATAGATACCTAGAAGACTCATACACACTCTCGTAGCGCGGTGGGATGACCATAACTTCTGAAATTTCTCCTAAATGGGGGAGACATTGGGAGGTTACCGAAATTCGAACTGACGACTCACATAAAATGAATAAGTACATGAGACTTGAACGAACATAAAAGAATTGATTGGGACGTGAACTAAACTCAAATAATTTGAACAAAACTTGAAAAATTGACAGAAAACTTGATTTGTATCACAGAGAACTTGAACTTGAGCGAAATAACATAGAATTGAACACTTGAATGAGCTACAAGGAACATAACCTAAAGTAATAAATTGGACTTAAACAAACGAATGAAATTGAATCCATAATTTACCAATTGATGAATAATTGAACATAAATAAGCAAATTTGGAATTCGTGCTGGGCAGAGAGAATTCCAAATGTGACTTACTTATGAACCTCAAATGCAAACTCCTTAATGAACAATATAGCTTATTCATGAAAGGTATGTCATTTAAAACGCGAAAGTCAATTAGCAACAAAGAAGATGTTATCACTCGTATCATGAACCAATTAATGATGTGATGAAAGAGTCACATTATGCATAAAAAATTATTTAGAGAGTAAGTGGCATACAATGAATATAATAATTCACCAACAAATTTTGCGCAACGAGTGCAACATCCAGGAAAGCAAAACATGGAGGTTGTGAAGAAGTTAATTCCCTTGCCATCGATGTTAGTTAATTTGTAAACGAATACATTTCAAATTCTTGCAAATGACGATGATCAACACGCAATGAATCCTAAGGACAGATGTTAAATGTGATAACACTTTGCTGCCAATAACGAATTACAAGCAAAAGTACTTGGCTTCGCAAACAATAAAATTGGAAGAAATACTCGCAAATGATAATAGTGGATATGAAATGATTGCAAAGACATTTTCGTGGTCAACATCAATCGAGCATCTAGTAAATGCATATAAATCCCTTCGAGCAACTATAGGTAACTCTTCATTTACACAACAATTCACCTACGAGTGATAGCTAGCAACGTGCAACAGGCACATTAGAATTTATGCGTCAATTAACATCAACAAGCATTTAATATTACAACGCCCTTGAGATTGACAACTACTCAATCGCACAAATACATCGATCCATTGCGAGCGGAGATGAATAATATGCAGCAGAAGCAAGCTCCTACGAGCTATTCATCCAACGTGTTGTTCACAAGCAAAATGCAAGAGAACTATAATGAGTACAATTATCCACACGTCATTGTAGGAGACTGATTAGTACACGACAATCTTTATTTGAAAAGTAGTGGGAAACCATAGTGCGATGCCACACCATCAGATCTGCAACACTTGAACAAGTAGACAGAAGGCAATTATGAGCTTCTACGCTATGCCACCGGATTCACAATACTCGTACAAGCGGACACAAGACATCTACAAACTCCTAAATAGAGCGTCACACACATTCAAATGGAAGTTTTTCACACAACTACTCAACACTAAACATTCTAAAATGCCCCAACATATATACTATAATATGTATACACACAAATACAAAGAAATGCATGTGCAGTCATATATATATTCGTATGGGCCCTAGTGAGCGTGTTATGGGTATATATATGACGTCTAAAGATATTATGCTAGTCAAAGATGAACTTAAGTTCAAGTTAAATCATCCCCCTCAGTAGGACAGGAGTCGATGCGACTTGAACTAATGATCAAATATATGGTCGCGGTATGGACCAAGATATTTGATTTTATATGTTCATATTAGGCCTTCAAGGCCTGTGATCAGGAAAATTCACTTACAAAGGCATAAAACCTACGAAGAACCTGATACTTTGTTAGCAAGTAGACATAGTCGACAAGGTTTAACATATAATTATAAAAATACAGTCTAAATACTCGCATGAGCTCCGACAAGCGTGTTATGAGTACAAATGCGACATCTAGAGATGATGCACTCCTCAAATAATAAATTTAAGTTTGAGCTATATCATTCTATGTGAATATATATGAGTCTACACGGCTCAAACTATCAAATAAATATACAATCATGGCGTTGATAGAGGCATTTATTTTAATTTGTTCATATTATACCTTCAAGGCCTATAAACGATAAAAATTCACTAAATAAAGGCATAAAGCATACAACGAACTCGATCTTGTTTCGACAAATGGACATAGTAGACAAGGTTCGATTAACAAAATGAAATTCTCAAATGCCCCCTAAATACTCACATGGAACCCGACGAGCATGTTATGAGTATACATGTGACGTTTTAGGATACTGCGTGGGTCAAATGATAAATCCAAATTCGAGCCCGATCATTTATATAAGTATATAGAAATCGACATGATTCGAACTATCAAATAAATGTACTGTCACAGTGTAACACTCATATTAGGCATTCAAGGCCTACAACGATTAAAATTCATTAAATAAAGTCATAAAGCCTACAAAGAACCCGATCCTCTGTCGGCAAATAGACAGAGTCGATAAGGTTTAATCAATGAAATACAACTGCTCATGAATACCCCGATGATGGTTGTATTTGATGTTTATCTCAACTTGAGGAATTAATTCCAAATATTCAAATGCCACCCAAATAATCATAAAATACAAAGCTTAAAAAAATTACTAAGATCCAAATATTTAGAACTTAAATAAATCATTAAATTCTTAAAGTAAAACTCATATATCCTCCACAACAGTTTATCGAAGTGAACAAATTTATATATAATTTTAACTCACAAAGAGCTTGTTTTGTAGAGAATACCACTATGATTTATTCTCAAATAGTCTCTTACTAGTAAGAATGCGATACACGCCATCTAATCGGAGGCTTTGCCGCCAACTGGCAGTACATGTAAATGATTATGACTGTGTGGTTCACCACCAAATAGCACCACTAAATTACAGTCATGGTCAGAGCCCATATGCTCTCCAATCACACTAAATCCTTAAGATATGAATTAATATGATATGATCAATAGGAAAGAAAGCCCTATGTTAGAAGGTTGATTCAAATTTATCCCCTTAGACAAATATTTCTCCCAGGTCTACAAGGAACCATTAGACGATGCAACTCATGGCTACCGACAAGAATCCTTCGGTCAGGTTGGGTCAGTTACCTCCTTTGACTAAGTAGACTAGGAACCTCGATGGTCTGGGACGACACAATCATGAGATCTTGATCGAGGTCTATCATCCATTCCCTCACCATCTGTTTTATGTACAAGATGATGAAATTTCTATTTTAAATATCAATTTTTAAATACCAATGCTTCTACTATAAGTAGGATATAATATATTCATAGATACGATGTATTCATTTGACAATTAGCATTAATCAAAAGTTCTCTCTCGTTATCGGGATGGGTAATTAATTATAGGGGCTTACGCCTAAAGGAAATCATAACTCAGATCATAAAATCCTCGCAAAATGAGGGAGAAATCTTTATGTAATGTCTTATTTCAAACCTAATCTTCCATATGAAAATTTATCTCGGAATCTAATTCGTTAAAACTCTCCCAAAAGCATAAGAGAGGCCGAGACGCGAATTTTCAGAGCCCACATACATTAGATACATGACATGAGATACACGCATAACCTAAATACTACACGATATGCATATGAACATGATAGATATACATATTGCACCTCACTATAAGAAAAAATCGTATTTTCAGGTGCCTAAATCCGCCATAAAAATACGATCAATGTCCAGCATTGACCAATTATTCATCAACATCTTCTGTTCATTTTTCTGGCTGTCCCCTTCCAACAGACATTCCTCATTAACACACTAAATTCATCTTCACTATTTATCATCCTCTCAATGTATTGTCATCCTCCATACAACTAAAAAACTTACTATACATATACAGTTCTTACACATCGTAGTTGTCTCTTCTATTTTGAACAAGTGGAATTGAATTCTCACTAATTTGTCAAAGTCCCCCTAATTTTAATGAATTTGTTAACCACCCAAACTGCCTAATGAACAGCGCATGAACCTATATATATATATTTGTAAGGAGTTGGTTTTGGAGCTTTAGCAGATCCTAATTTCCTGTACATATAAAGAGCGTGGCGCCATAGTAATTTTTCCTCAAAAAAATGGAGGAAAAGAAGGTCTGCATTGTAGGCGCCGGCGTCAGCGGCCTTGCCGCCTGCAAATACGTGGCCCAAAAAGGCTTCCATCCAGTTCTCTTCGAGTCGGACCGGGTGGTCGGAGGCGTGTGGGCCCGAACTCTTCCGTCGACTCGTCTCCAGTCTTCCCCACTCGACTATCAGTATTCCGACTTTCCGTGGCCGGAGAATTTGACCAAAATCTTCCCTGACCACAAGCAGGTGGTGGAGTACCTCGAGTCTTATGCTCGCCGGTTTGATCTGCTGAAGTATGCGAGGTTTGGGGAAAAGGTGGTGTCTTTGGATTACGTCGGCGCCGGTGAGGACGAGATGGAGGCTTGGGATATGTGGGCCGGCAACGGAGAGGCTTTCGGCGGCAGCCGGCGGGGAACTTGGCATGTCACCGTTAGGAAGGAGGAGGATGGGAGTTGTCAGGTCAGGAGTAACTATATATTCTCACACTCAATTTTAAATAAAGTTGTAATCTTGGGCTATAAGAGGAGTTGGTTTGAATTTGAATTTGAATTGATTTAATGAAATTTTTTTTTTTTGATATATCTTATTTGAGCAACTCATAGATATCATTTACTTAATAGAAAAAAAAATTATCTTTGGTAATATATATGATGATTGTATACCGGGAAGTTCTAGCTTCTTCTTTTAAGATGAGCATAATACATAACTCTCATTGGCCTATTGGTTGAGAGCTTAGGCTTCCAACTAAGAGGTCCAAGGTTCGAGTCCATGTGTATGCGTTGTGTGTGTGAGTTTGCCTTAAATGGCCTAAATGTCCCAAAAAAAAAAAAGATGCGCATAATTTTAATTAATTAGACAAACAAAAACAATAATGATAAAAATAAAATAAAATAAATATAATAATAATAATAATAACATAAAATAGTAATAATAATAAAATAATTTAAAAAAAAAATTAACCAACATAATGATATAAAATTTATATAAAAAAAAAAATCATCATTTAACTTCCAATTTAATATTAATTTTAGCAATAATATAAGCTGAAGTATAATCATATATGTTATGCTTATATTACAAACAAAAACATTCACTAAATAGTATTTCAAGAAATAATACAAATATATATATATATATATATATATATATATATATATATATATATATATATATATATATATATATATATATATATATATAATGTAAAATATGATTGGATAAGTTTAGTACAAACAAAAACATTCATTAAATTGTATTTCAAGAAATTCAAAAAAAAAATATAGTGTACATATCAAAGCAAATTAATTTAATGAATAAAACTAATTCACAATCTATTTTACAGGTCCATATAATGGATTTTGTTATACTATGCGTAGGAAGATACAGTGGACTTCTTAATATCCCAAGTTTTCCAGCAAATAAGGGACCTGAGGCCTTCAATGGTGAGGTTATTCACGTCATGGATTATTGCAAAATGGGCAGCTCAGCTGCAGATCATTTCTTGAAAGGAAAGCGTGTAACAGTCGTTGGATTTCGAAAATTTGCACTCGACGTTGCTGCAGAATGCGCTAATGTTAATGGTAAGCAACAAAGTAAATAGCACTCGAACAACATAATATTGCTTGAGGTTTTGTTTGGAACAACTTTCTTATTGTTTCTTAAAACAACTTTTGAGTACAAAAATTTGCTAAAAAGTTACTTTAAAAAGCATTAAAAAAACCTTCTCAAATGAAGTCTAAGGTTTCGTTTGGAATAATTTTCGATCATTGTTTTTTTCCTGCTTTTCAGAAATTTTGTACTAATGAGCAGCTTTACCAAGCAGGAAGAAAGTCATCCCAAACCAAGCCTAAGGTTTCGTTTGGGACGGCTTTCTTGCTACTTCTTAAAATAACTTTCTAGTACAACAAATATAATTTTTATGCTAAAAAGCAGCTTTAAGAAGCAGTAAAAAAGTCATGCATACCAAACGAAACCTAAATCATCATTAATGAAGTAGAAAGTTTAATAATGTACAAATTCTTCTTCATCAAATTTTTATGTGTGTATGCATATAATTACATCTCAATTTATTTTGATGATTGAATAGGGGCTGAGTATCCATGCACAATGATTATTCGAGGCAAGCATTGGAATATACCAAAGTTTGTGGCGTGGGGCATCCCACTTCATTATTTTTGTCTTAATCGTTTTTCTGAGTTGTTCTTTGATAGGCCTGGTGGAGGGCTCCTATTGAGCATTTTGGCCACCTTGCTCTCGCCTTTGGTATGTTAGCGAGTTTCTTTCAAAGGCTATCAAATTGTCTCAATTAATCATTGTCAGTAGTTAGTATTTCATTAGAAAATCAATTTGTGTTTAGATCATTTACTTAACTAATCGAGTTTGGGTAAAGGTCTACTCTGGCTTTGTTTGGGACAGCTTTCTTACTACTTTTTAATGTAAAATTTTTTAGTACAAAATTTTTTAGAAAGCAACAAAAAAATTGCACCAAACAAAACCTTAATAATTTTTTTCAAATAATAGCCTGATTGTATATGTTATATATACATAAGCATCCACAAAATGCATGGGGGGATTGAGATCGTATATATTATTTCCTCTATGTGAGACTCAATCAAGTATGGGTGTAATTAAAAATGGTCAACGTATCAGATTTGGGTCCAACCTGAGTTGATCCGGGTCCAAACAAGTCGACCCTAACATGATACGGTTTTGCATGTTATGATTGTTAACCCGGACCCGACTCGTGTAGGTTATCGGGATGACCCGGCCCTACCCGACCCGCACGGGTTAGGGATCACACTCATTCACGCACCTAATAAGAACAGGCGAAGTGGCAAGGCTCTAAAGCGGCGAAGTCAGCTGTGGCACAGCGGTAAGCTAGCGCGGACGAGACGGTGGCAGTGGTAGGCCAGCGTCGTTTCCATCTTTTCAATTCGGTATTTTCGGACTCCACTAAACGTCAGACACGGTCACACAATGATGCCGACAAGATGAGGTCACGTGTGATGTTCCTGGGTCAACCCAGATTGGTTTTGGGTTTCTAGGTCAATCCGAAACTGATCCGTTTCTCAAACGGGTTGTCCCTAACTCGAAATTTTTAGGTCAGTTTTCGGGTCGGGTCAAATATTGACACCCTTACAATCAAGCTTTATATTTGTGAGCAATATATTTCATATGATAAGCAAATAAGAGCTGAAGTTTGAGTTAAGCTCTACAAGAAGATGATGAATTGAAGAAAAAAAAAACTATATTTTTATACATATAACGTAGAAAACAAAATATTTTGTACTTGAGAAGATTAAGGAGCATTTTTCTTCCCATATATAAATTTACCAGCTCCTTTAAACTTTTGTTGCTTTATGATATTTTGGCTTTAGGTATGGCTATTCACCAAGTTTACTGAGAGCTACTTCAAGAAAATACTCCCCATTAAAAAGTATGGAATGGTTCCTGAACACAGCTTTTTCCAAGCAATGTTTTCTTGCTTAGTCTGCGTTTTGCCAGAGAACTTCTACAAGAAGGTAGAAGAAGGGAGTATTGTGCTCAAGCATTCAAAGAGCTTCGAGTTCTGCAAGAATGGAATCATAGTTGAAGGAGATACTTCCCCAATAAATACAGATTTGATGATATTTGCAACTGGATTCAAAAGTGATCAGAAGATCAAAGACTTGTTCGTTTCACCTCATTTTCAAAAGATTGTTATCGGATCATTAGATTTTACTATTCCCCTCTACAGGTACTTATTTTTATCAATTATATGGCAATAAATACTAAGGTTTCATTTTGGGCGACTTTCTTATTACTTCTTAAAGCAGCGTATTAGATCAAAAAATAAAAATTTTGAACTAGAAAGCTGCTTTAAGAATCAATAAGAAAGCTGTCCCAAATGAGCTAAGGCTACGTTTGGGACAGCTTTCTTAAACTTTCTAAAGCAGCTAGTTTTTAAGTATAAAATTTTTTTAAACTACAAATTTTGTAGTATAGAGACCAACAAGAAAGCTGTCCCAAACAAAGCTGTAATTGATGATGTATGCATATAAAGAAACTAAAATGTAATTTAATCTGATGTAGGGAATGCATACATCCACGTATTCCGCAAATGGCGATCATTGGATACTCTGAGCACGCATCAAATATCTATCTTTCAGAAATGAGAGCGAGGTGGTTGGCGCATTTTATCGACAGTGGATTCTTGCTTCCGAGCATAAATGATATGGAGAAGAGTGTGAAGGAATGGGACAAATACATGAAGAGATATTTGGGAAAGTTTTTTCGAAGATCATGCATTACTTCTCTTCATCTTTGGTATAATGATCAGTTGTGTAAAGATATGGGTTGCAATCCCAAAAGGAAGAAGGGTTTTCTTGCTGAATGGTTCACCTCTTATAAGCCAACTGATTATGCCAACTTAGAGGAGGAACAAAAATCGATGCTTTAAAAATTTTATATATATATATTCAAATTTCTTCTCATGTTGTGAAGGATTGTTGCGTCAAATATGCAATAATGATGCAATGATTCAATAACTAAATTACAAATTATTACTGTTTTTTTGTATGAAGCTTGTAACGATGAGGATCTTGAGGCTATTGAAAATTATTACTCAAAGAGTAAAAATTTTGGTTGGTTAACTTCCATTTCAGTTTAATGTTATTATGTCTCTTACTCTTAGTTTTGTGTAGATTAATTTTGCATGTTTTATGCCAATTGTCTTTCTAATTTATCAGATGTTCATATAAAACATTTTTTTTTTAATTTCTTACAAATTTAAGATTTAAGACATATATATATATATATATATATAATTTGCAAATATGACTAAAATTTATGATTAAAGATGGCTTCAGGGCTAAATTTTTAAAAGGAACGTGTTAATTATCATAATTAGCAAAAACAGCATATTTATTTAAAAATTTAAAAAGAAGCTAATTCGCTGATTACATGAGCGCATTTAGAATGCGCTAAAACAATTAGCTAATTCATAATACGTCAAGCATCTTGGCGTATTCATAAAAGTGACAGAAATTTCATAAATAAATGAAGAAAAAGGTAGAGAGAGAACGGTAGAAAAGAGAGAAAATGATATATAAGGTGGGCTGCTTCTCTCCCCAATATATATTTTATATATTATTTTTAATTCATAAATTATGATTTATATGTTTAATACATTTGGTTAAAATTTTTTATGAAAATATTAATCATATAAAATTTTTAAAATATTATATTTAAATATTATTTTAACTATTATTTTAAATATAAAAGTATCATTTTTCATATTATATTAAAATAATATATATTAAACAATAAAATTCATATTATTTTTAAAAATTAGTTAAATATTTTTTTGAATGTCAAAAAATTATTTTAAATATTAATTTTAAAATTAATTTAAAAAATTTAAATACTCATGACACTTAAAAATTTTATTTTTAATATTAGTAATTTAATAAAAAATTTTCAATGTATTTTTATAAAAAATTTATTTATAACAAAAACTTTTAAATTTTCATTCTAATAAAATTTTGATAAAAATAATATTTAACTAATATTAAAAATAAAATTTTTAAGTGTGA
This sequence comes from Dendrobium huoshanense, assembly GCA_016618105.1. NCBI lineage: Eukaryota > Viridiplantae > Streptophyta > Magnoliopsida > Asparagales > Orchidaceae > Dendrobium > Dendrobium huoshanense. The sequence continues at coordinate 45,014,203 of CM028350.1, read as the reverse complement.
TGAGTGTTTAAATTTTAAAAATAAATTTTAAAATTAATATTTAAAATAAATTTTTGACATTCAAAATAATATTAAACTAATATTTAAAAATAATATAAATTTTATTGTTTAATATATATTATTTTAATATAATATGAAAAATGATACTTTTCTATTTAAAATAATAGTTAAAATAATATTTAAATATAATATTTTAAAAATTTATATGATTAATATTCTCATGAAAAATTTTAACCAAAAATATTAAACATATAAACCATAATTTATGAATTAAAAAAATATATAAAATATATATTGGGGAGAGAAGCAGCCCACGTTATATAGCATTTTCTCTTTTCTCCCGTTCTCTCTCTACCCTTTTCTCCATTTATTTCTAAAATTTCTTTAACTTTTCCGGTTTTCCCCCATTATTCTCTCTCTACATCTTTTCTTATGAATACGCCAAGATGCTTGACGTGAATGAGCTAATTGTTTTAGCGCATTCTGAATGCTCTAATGTAATTAGCGAATTAGCTCTTTTTTAAATTTTTAAATAAATACGCCGTTTTTGCTAATTATGATAATTAACACGTTCCTTTTAAAAATTTAGCCTTTATAAAGTTGGTTGTAAAGTTGTGGAGAAAGAACTTATCTATCTTGGTTGCAAAAAATAACTAGCTTTCCATCACAATTTTTTAAAAACTAGTGTGAAAATAGTAGCAAAATGAAATTTTAGTTACTGTCTAAATATAAATTAGTGACAAGGCTCTTCCAAACAGACCCTAAGTGAGACTTAGGCCTTATTTGGGACGGTTTTTTTACTGCTTCTTAAATCAGCTTTCTAGTTTAAAAAAAGTAATTTTTGTACTATAAAGTTGCTTTAAGAAACAGTAAAAAAGTTGTCCCAAACGAAATCTTAGCCTTCGTTTGGAATGACTTTTTTATTACTTTAAAAAGCAATTTTGTAGTTAAAAAACTTCTTGAACTAGAAATATTTATACTAGAAAGATGCTTTAAAAAACATTAAAACAAACCGTTCCAAACAAAACATTTTAGTTGTTAACCAAATTATTACCCACAGTATGGACGGGACTATAAGTACTCCGACTTTCCGTGGCCGGAGACGGTGGCTGAAATCTGTCGGGACCACCGGAAGGGTCGTGTAGTATCTCGAGTACTCATATGCTCGCCGGATTAATCGGATGTGTGGTATGTAAGGTTTGTGAAAAAGGTGGCGGCTTTGGAGTACGTCGGCGTTGGCAAGATTAAGATATATAGGCTTAGGTTATATGGGCCGGCAACCAAGATTCTTTTGGCGGCTTCCGACGGGGAATCTGGCATGTCACGCCACACCACTATAGGAGGCAAATTATTAGGTCTGGTCATCAAAACTAAATTTATGTCCGGATTAATACTCTTTTAATGTATTTTTGCAAAAAAACATCTAATACATAATTTTAATTACATATTAGTTATTTTTTTAATAAGTATTAGCAAAAATAAAATAAAAGTACAACAAATATCTTACTCATTAAATATTTGTTGTTATTTTACTGCACTTTTATTGCTCTTTTCAAATACTCAACAAAATGGCATCTAAAATCATGTATTAGCTGCCTTTTTTGCAATAATACATCAAAAATATAATAAAAGCACATTAAAAATGCACATAATTCAGATGCAAATTTAGGTCCCATGACCGGACCTAATAATTTGCCCAGTTTCCGATGGGAGTGAAGAGGTACTCATGGGTAATGTTGAATGTGCTACATATTATTTCCGAAATGAATTTTGTTTTTTTTTTCAGTTTAAAATATATATATATTAAAGTTTATTTTATATGAAAATAAAATTTGAATGAATTTTGAACCATTTTAATTATTTAATCTGAACATTATTATATTGAGTTCGAAGATACTATATGATTATAAAATTAAAATAAAATAAAATCAATTTTCCTTCTTGAAAAAATTTTCGTAATCCTATTGGTTCATTTTTAATATATTTCATTTTTGCAGTATGTGAACATTTATTATTATCCAAGCAAATGTAAGATTAAGATGTCAACAAATTTCGCCAAAATATTCATGCAAATAATTTACATCTTGCCATTGATATAATCCATATCATTTGATGTTTTCCATCAAGCTCACATACCAACTAAGCTTAACACATTACAAGCAATGATTTGATAATAGTATTAAGATTTTGTTGGGACTATTTCTTTATAAACAATCTGATACAAAAATTTCTCGTTTTAAAAAAATTAAAATAATAATTATGATCAGCCCATTTATTTCATCAATCAAATATTCTGATATCTAAATTTGAAAGATTTGATCGACATCCAAACATCAACGCAGCACATTTGATCTACTATTTATTGCAAGCTTTGACTATCAATCAACAGGTCTTGAAAGCTTGCATATGTGATACGTCTAAAGTTTAACTTAATTGACTCAAAAGTTCCACAAAAAAAAAAAATCCAAACATGATCAAAATAAAACATAAATATAAATTATTGTTTAATGAAACAAGCATCCAACATCTGCTAATAACACATGAATTATTAATTATTTATATGAAATGTCAATAAACTAAATAACCTTTTAGCAAATATTCAACATAATCCTAAGCGAGAGAAGCAAAATTCTTATAAACCAATTTCTATCACACTCATTGAAATGAAAGCTTGACAATATAAATGCCGGAAACCAATAGGGTTACATCACCAGAGTTCAATGGCCAATTGGAAGGATATGAACTTTCACTTCTTCTCGAGGTATGGCTTTACTGATTCCACAACCACCTGTTATAACACATAAGAAGAAACAGTGCTATATTGTAAAAGCAATCGCCAAGATAAAAATTAATTCAGATAGAAAACTAAAGATTTATTCAGATCAGTGCACCAAATGAATATGAAAAGTTTAATAAATTTTTCATTTGAAGACCTGTATCAAACTTATGAGAGCATTCTATATGGAGTGGATAGATGAAGGAACATAGATAGCAATATGGCTTAGCAGATATCTGTGTATTGTATGACATATATATGATAATGATGGGAGCATATATATAATAAGATGTTATATAAATTATTTTGTAACTACTGAGTATGGGATTGACAGAACTTGTTGATTATTATTCACTTGGTTACTGATTACTAATTATGACTTGTGTTGCTTACACTGATTTTATTGCTTGTATGATATAAAGTTCAGTGGAGTGAAAATAGATTAAGGATTCAAGTTTTATTTTATTTTTGTATTTTTTTTTAATTCTTGAAAAGAAAGGAGTTAATAATGCTTATATTCAAATCATTAAAGATATGTATGCATGAGCTATTACTTGTGTTCAAACACAAGGTGGTTTGACCAATTATTTTTCTATTTCAGTTGGATTACATTAAGGATCAACCTTAAGTCCATAGTTTTTGCTTTAGTCATGGATGTTCTCACTAGACATTTGCAAGAGGATGTACCTTGGTGTATGCTTTTTGCTGATGATATTCTTCTTGTTGATAAGGCTAGAGAGGGAGTTGAAGGTATACTTGAATTATGGAAGTCAACTTTAGATTCTAAAGGTTTTCACTTGAGTAGATCTAAAACTAAATATATGGAATGTAATTTTAGTAGCAATAGACCTAGTGAGGGGATTGTGACTTTGGGCGATCAAGTCATTAATAAGAGTACACATTTTAGATATCTTGGATCTATTGTTCAGAGTGATGATGAAATTGATGGGGATATTATCAACAGAATTCAAGTTGGATATATTGTGCGATAGAAAAGCCCCTCAAACTTAAGGAAAAATTCTATAAGATGGTGGTGAGACCTGCAATGCTTTATGGTGTTGAATGTTGGCCATTAAAAGAGAAGCATAATACTAAATTAAGCGTTGCAGAGATGAGGATGCTTAGGTGGATCAGTGGCTTAACCCTTAGAGATAGAATACAGTGGGCTCCGAAAATTCGGCCTCGGCCTCCCCGCCGCGCGTTTCTTTTTATTCGGCGAGGGAGTTTTAACGGAATAAGTTCCGGGGTAAATTTTGGAAGGCAGATGGATTTGTAGATAAGACACTACCTAGAGATTTCGCCCTCATTTTGTGAGGACTTTATGATCTGAGTTCTGGTTTCCTATAGGCGCAAGCCCCTATAGTTAATTACCCCCCCCCCCCCCCCCCCCGCGATCACGAGAGAGAACTTTCGATTAAGGCTAGTCATCGATCAGATACGTATAGAATACGCGTTATCTGTCATATAGTAGCAGCATTGGGTATGGATTTGAAAATATTTAGAAGTTTGGATATTTGGATGGAATTGATTTGGCGGCAGACCGCCGGTTAGAGGACATGTACCACGTCTTTACTGGCAGGAGATTATTAGAGAATGGATCCTAGTGATATTTTTGACTAGGCATTTAGCTCTTTTGTAAGCTGAAGTAGATTTTGATTTGTCCACCCAGGCAAACTAATGCGGATGGCGGATGAATTTTGCTTTAAGTGGGTTGATGGATTTATTTCATTTTAAATATTTTTGGATTTTGTTGATTTTGAGATTTTTTGAATTTTCTGGGATTTTGGGTGGAGCTTGAAAGTGTTTGGAATGGACCCCTCCGATTGAGATCTTCAATCAACGCAGCCATCATCGGGGTGTTTGGGGTCATTTCTATTTTTGGATTGAACCTTGTCGACTCGGCTGAGCTTTTGATCGAGGATCGGGCTTCTCGTAGGTTTTGTGCCTTAGTTTGTGAATTTTCTTTATTGAAGGCCTGATATAAATGTATAAGATAAATATTCTGGTTAACTTCGTGAGCACATATTTATCTGATGGTTTGAACCTTGTCTACTCCTATTTACTTGCTTAGGAGGATCGGATTTTGTAGGCCTTGTGCCTTTTGTTTAGTGAATTCTTTTGATTGTAGGCCTTGAAGGTCTAATATGAATATATTGAAACAAATACATCGGTCCCCACAACCATGTATTTGTTTGATAGTTCGAACCCTGTCGACTCCGATTAATCCGTATAGAAGGATCGGGTTCGAACAAGAATTCACTTATTGACCTATGCAGCATCCCTAAACGTCACTGTGTACCAATAACACGCTCGCCGGGGCCCATGCGGGTATTGATTGTATTTACCCCTTTAGTGTACCTATGTGTACAGAATTTATGGTGCACGTGCAGGGGTTCCTTGAAAGTATTTGTAGACGTCTTATGTCCGCTTGCATAGAAGTTGCGGAACCAGTGGCGATGCGTTGTAGATTGTAGACGCCTTATGTCTGCTTGCATAGATGCTGCAGATCCGGTGGCATTGCGTTGTAGATTGTAGACGCCTTCTGTCTGCTTGCATAGATATTGCAGATCCGGTGGCGTGGGATTGTAAATTGTGAATGCCTTCTGTCTGCTTGCATGAGTGTTGCAGATCCGGTGGCGTGGGATTGTGGACGCCTTCTGTCTGCTTGCATGAGTGTTGCAGATCCGGTGGCGTGGGATTGTAGATTGTGGATGCCTTCTGTCTGCTTGCATGAGTGTTGCAGATCCGGTGGCGTTGCATCTTGGTGTTGACTCCTTCTTTCTCATTCACCGGGGAGAGGTCTTCTAATTTTTGAAGTTTGTTGCTTTGTAGATTGTCCTGAGACATTTCATCGCCTTGATGTTAGCTCCCCCTTTTTCTCATTCACTGGGAAAGAGCTCTTCTGGACTTTGAAGTCCGCTGCTTTGCCTTGAAAAGATTTCTTTTCAAGATCTTTAATGTAGTAGACTTGTTGTATATGTTATTTGTATATGCGAATATTGTTTTCTTCCTGAGTATATGATCAAGAAGGAATTTTGAAATAGATCATCACTGTCGTAGATGATATCCATACTTGTGTCCACAGTGGTTCATTATACTTACAATACACCTATTGTTGTTATCCACAAGTAGCTCGTGCTCATTTGTAAGGACCCGTTGCATCCACTACGACCTCTTGAAAATATCCGTAGGAGTATCGTCATCTCAATCAACATGCATTGTATGGATTGTTGTAGGAATTCGTACATCTTTCATGTGCATCGGAACTTCATCTCCCATTTGTAGCTTGTTGTTAACTTAGAGAACTGTGCATTTAAACTCTGATTTGTTCATTCATCCTAAGCCCTGGTCCTATGTATTTCATCAAACTCGAGTTCAAGGTCAAGCTCATACTTGAGTCTTGTGTGTCGTTATGGGTTCAACTCTTGGCATCCCATTCAAACTCAAGTCCCTATTTCGGATCAAGCTTGAGTTCAGTTTGAGTTTCTTGCTCTCCACATCTCATTCCAGTTTTGAGTTCAGAGTACAAGTTCATTTTCATATTGATTTGAATTTAAGTTTTGGCTTGATTTTATTTCATTTGATTTAGGCCTTTATTAATCATTTGAGTTTTGGTTCTGAATCAGGTTCACAAGTCCACAGTTCATGTTCATTTGAGTGCAGTTTCTTGTTCTTTTTGAGTTCAAACAGGTCCGGGTCCGAGTTCAAGTTCAGCTTGTTCAAATTCTGCCCAAGTCTCCTGTTTCAATGAAAATTTCGACAGCCTCCCGACGTCTCCCCCGTTTAGGGGAAAAACCAAGAGGCAACCTTCCCCTCGACGCTACGTGAGCGCCTCAGGTAGGTGTCAAAAATGACACCGGGGTCGCATGTATATTTTTTTATCCCCGCCCGCTACGTGAGCGTTTAAGGGTGTGGAGTACAAGTCAGAAAAACACAGATTTCCCCCCTCTGCACTATGTGAGTGTTCGAGGGTACTTATATATATATAAAAAAATATTTTTTATCCTCCTCACCGCAAGCGTCGCACCAGTTTCCCGCCCTACAACCCTACTTGAGCACATAGGGGGTTTACCGGCTCGTTGCTAGCATTGAAGAGGGATCCTTAAGTCGTTACAAGCATCGCACCGGTTTCCCGCCCTACAACGCTATGTGAGCGCGTAGGGGGTTTGCCGACCCGTTGCAAGCATCGAGGAAAGAATTTAGACGATTTCCCGCCTCGTCGTAGGCATTGCACTAGCTTCCCTCCCCACAACGCTACGTGAGTGCGCAGGGGGTTTGCTAGTTCGTCGCGAACGTCGAGGAGAGAATCTGAGTTCAGGGATTATACCTTCACGGGCTTGATGGTAGTGGAGGCTCGTGGGCCGAGGCGTGAGGGCAAGCATGCAATTAATGGTAATTAATTAATCATTTAATTATCACTAATTCATTAATTATATTTAATTATAATAATTATAATTAAAAAATAATTAATTAATTAATTAAAATTAAAAATACTTAACCATTTAATTATAATTAATTATAATTAGTTATGCCTAATTATAATTAATAATAATTAAGAGTTAAATATAATTAATTATAATTAGTATAATTAATAATAATTAAGAAAATAATTATCAAATTAATTATAATTAATATTAATTAATTAATACAATTAATAATAATAATAATAAAACTAATCTCTCCCTCTCCACTCTCTATGTTCAACGGGCTGGGGATTTGGCCGAGAAGCGTGCCAAAGGGAGGAAGTTACCTACACAGCAAGTGAGCTCCTGTTCAAGTTTCCGATCAAAATGTTGAACTTCCGGTCCGATTGGAAGGGAAAGTCGCTCGAAGGAACGGGGTCGGACGGTCTCAAGGAGCCGGAGAAGCACGCGATTGGGAGAAGGTTATCTTTGCACGAGCGAGGCCCCGTGATTGCTTCCGATCCAAATGTTGTAACTTCCAATCCCGCCGGGAGGGGAAGGTCGTCAGAGGGAGCAAAGTCGGAAAGCCACGAGGGAGCCGGAGAAGAAGCCAGAGGGCTTCGATCCTGATTCCGATCCGGATGTCGTAACTTCCGGACTCATAGGAAGGGAAAGTCGTCGAGCGAACGAAGTCGCACAACCACGGAGAAGCAGAAGAAGCGCGCGGGAGGAAGAGAGGAGAGCTTGTGCGAGCGAGCTCGGGAGAAGAGGGAGCCGAGAGCTCGAGTTAGTTCGGAAGAAGAGGACGCCGAAGGCCTCCTCTCTTTTGTCTTTTAACGACGCCAGAGAATTGTGCGGGCAACGTGGGTCGTGCGAAGCTCGACGTGCCGCGATCATGGAAGGAATGGCGACGACGTGCGGGGGTAGAGCGTAGGTAAGATTTGATTTAAATTTTTTTAGTTTTAAGCTTACAGGTCAACAAATACATAATGAAAATATACGTGAAAAGGTTGGAGTAGCTTCAGTGGAAGATAAAATTAGAGAGATTCGCCTTAGATGGTTTGGTCACATTAAACGGAGGCCTTCCAATGACCCGATTAGGAAAGTTGAGGTATTATATTTGACTTTTGTTAAGAATGGTAGAGGTAGACCTAAAAGGACTTGGTTAGAAAATATTAAAAATGATATTTCTTTATTAGATTTAAATGAGAATTTGACTTTTAACATGACACAATGGCAAAAAAGGATTCATGTTGCTGACCCCACTTAGTGGGACAAAGGTTTGATGTTGTTGTTGTTGTCAAGAGCTAAAAGATAGACTGATGAATATATGAATTGAACAATTGGTTATTATACATGAATTTTGAGAGATGAATATAATTTTATATTTTGATGTATATGATTTTTAGTTGCTTCTGCTGGATTAATTTGTTGTCATTATTGGGTATTTAAGACAATTCTAAACGCAATGACAATATATGTTTCGCGATCAGACTTCGTTTGGGCAGCGTAAAAGCCAATTTCCTCAAAATGCATGTTGTTGCTTTAGGCCACCTCAATTTGTATGCGTAATCTCAATTGAATAAACTGACAGTCAATTTAGAGTATTGACGGTGTTTGGACATAACGGCGAAGTTTGTTTGTCAATCAGATGTCATTTGGGTACCGTCGAGCGTCAAATTCCTCGAGTTATGTATTGTCACCTCGAGATTCATGTCATCACCTCGATCGATCCTAATTAATCGAATGTATATTTTCAATTTTGGCGACGTTCTGGACATAACGGCAGTCTACTCTGTGATCGGACGTTGTTTGGGCAACATTGAGTGCCAAAATCCTCGATTTATGTGTCGTCGCCTCGGGATTCATGCAATCACCTTGGATGATCCCAATTGAACGTAGGAAATGTAGTTCTTGAGTGTTGACAACATTCCAGACGCAATGATGCGATCTATTTTACGATCGGACATCGTTTGGATATTGGTTGTTGTCAATTTCGGGTATCAATCGTCTCTTTGAACCGATCTTGTCCAATTTGACTGCGAGGTACCTCGACTAAGGAGAATTCGACATCCTGATCGCAATAGCGCCATCCGTTTGGTAATCGGAGGCTGTTTAACCATTCAAGTGACGTGTTTCGTCAAAGCGCGAGCTGCAAGATTCACTAATTTCGCTTCTTTTATGCGTAGTTTGGTATGCAGGGGTCAACAAACACAATCCATATCATTTACCATTATCCTAATGATTCAAACCTCACATATATATCTAAAATGGGCCAAGCAAAGCACAAACATACATTTCCCTCATATGGCTTAGACCTATAGGATGTGTCATATGTTGAACTACCCAAGATTATATTTTATAGACAAGTTCGAGCACACATATTGCTCATTTTGGGTTCGTTTCACATTCTGGTACTTTTGATTTCGAGATTCACCTTCAATGCTTACCTTCCTTGGATTTGGTTCATTCTCCCAATTTTCCATTGGATCTGTGATTTTGGGCAATTTTTACAGAGAACTTAAAGAGGCTAACAAGCCAAGGTATATAAATATGGCAGGATATTTGCATCTGCTATATATTTGATGTTAATTGTGATTGAATGTTGACGAGCTAACATACATGTCTAATATCCTAGAGATCTTGACGAAAAGAATTTAGGGTACAGGCACAAGTAGTTTATTTTGTAGTTTTGCCAATTTATTTTCCTTGCTTTAACCTATTAATAATTAAATTGTACAACTATTTGCAGTTGGAATGAAGACCATGTATGCGAACAACCAAATAGCCATGTCGGGCTGTTTAGAGACGAAATTGAGGAGCTCCTACAAGCCAAACAGGTAACAATGTTATAAACATCTATATAAATCATTTTCTAAAGTTTTTTATTTCATTTAGCCAAGTTATACAAGAACTATACGAAGATCAAATATGGTTATGAGTGGCAGAGCTATGCACTTCAGGAAAAAGATATTTGAGAGGCTCGAGTTCCACTCATCAATTAACGACGCATTCAGTAATACTTGCCTAACTAAGTAGCGCATCAATTTGGTAGAGTTCCCAGGATTAATATGGAGTTTATGGAGCAAGGTTTCCACTTTCCAACAAGTGAATGGTGGAGGGAAGGGCAGTGTTGATTGGATGAAGTTTAACAGACAATATGTTAACATTTGGAACAATGAACGAGCATTTATTATCAGTCAGGTGATGAAAGAATTGATCAGAACAAGACTCTCGCATAGTATAAGAAATGGTACAGATCATGGCCAACCTTATTGGCTTATTCTTGCTCATAGCCCCTAGACGCCCCATATATATACTATCATAGGTCCCCAGGTGAAATAGCCTTGGTATGCATCAAACAGTTTTAAGAATTCTCATTGTATGTTTACATAAACAAATGCAACTTTATCTTATTTGCACAGCTCAAGTTCCTCATGGAGATCGAGGACCTATTTCAACAATTTTGCGGAACAATGACAGCAATCCAAGAAAAGAAAAAAATCAATAAGCTTAAGGAATTAGATAGCCGAATGAGGCAAATAGTTCACTTCTCAAATAGTATATGTACCACTACATATACATCTAAGGGTTTAGAAGCAAGGCCTTCAACCTACGTAGATCCAAAACCATCCACCTATGCAAATCCTGAATGATTCATCTACACAAATAATAGACCATCCACTTACACAGATCCTGGATCATCCACCTATGCAGATACTGGGACAACTCTATATGTTGATCCTATACCTTCAAGTTATCAGAAGTCACCTTCATTTGATTTGCATTGGACTGGATCAGTGGGTGCAATTTCAGGACATTCAACATTTATGCCTTTAATGTTTTTTGTTCCGGGCCGTCATGATCAACGCCAACTTCAATTAATTCTACATCTCACCATAAGGAGCAGTACTAGATGTCCAGTATCACTACGCTTCATCGACAGTAGCAATTTGAGTATACTATACTCGACGCAGCAATTGACGATTCAACAATGACTCACATCAACATCTGCAACTTTCTCTTCTTCAACAGCAATACATGTTCTTTATATCATTTAAGTTCTCCTGTTCCATACACCTCACTCCCCGCCAAAAGTTAAGGTGCTGTACTAGGTAAAATATAGGACACCCACAGGAAGAAGTAAAAACACTATTAAATGTCATCAACAAAACATGAAGCCCAAATTGGTCTCCATTCAATGAGGATTAGGCAACCAAAATCCTCCAGCTATCAATAAGATTGCACTTGCCAGCAAGCAAAATTAGTTAGGGTTGATTGCCAGGTAATTGCTATAAAAAAGTGGTGATGGACAAACTTTTGAAATGGCTGAAAAAGTTGTGTTGTTGCTAGGAAATAATTAACTGAACTTACTTTTTATTCGTTAAAGTTCAAGGAAGAAATGAAGGCCAAAGATTGTTCAAGTGTCAACAAAATGCAACCCAATATATTCAATTTTAGAACAATCACTAAATAAAATAAAATTTTGATCTAGTGTCAACACAAAACTAGGAATTAACATGAAGTTCACCAAAAAGATGGTAAGAATATAGATAATTTATTCTTACCCTCCCGTCATATGACAATGAAGCAAATATTGAAGGCTCCCTGCGGCTCCATGCAATACCTAATTAAAAAAAAAATTCTGAAGCATCTACTTGGTTTTGCCTGATAAAGTTGCAGTTAAAAAGACTTAAAGTTAGAAATTACCATAAACACTGTCCTCATAGTCACTGTACGAATGCAGTAAAGGATCCATTCGAAGTGCTGCATAGTCAGCTAAGCTGGATAGAGGCAGTAGGGTGTTGACATTTATAAAAAGACTACTTTGCTATTGAACAAAATTTAGGGCTAGATTTGAGACCACACAACCTTTCAGGTGTTGAATCACTGCTTCCAGGAGTAGACGCCAAAAGCAAATTTACAGCCGAGTCTGTTCCAGCAGTCTGTATGCATTTATCTTATTAATGAGCAACTACTAAGTAGCCTATACCTGAACCATAATGAAGAGGGGAGCGGGAAAGAGGCAAACAAAAAGGTTGAATACATAAATAAACGGGTAGGTACCAATATAAGATCATCATACTCAGGGTTGTAGCGAACAGCCCATGTCCTAAAAATTATAGTGAACTCAACCTTGGTCAGAAAATAATAAAAATAAACAGGAAAGGTAAGAGATAAAACAAGTTCAATTTCTTAAACTGTACATCACATTCAAGAGGAAACAAAACAAAATCAGCCATCATATGAATGTAAGGAAAAGAGAACTGCTATGCAAATCAGTTATGTGAACTCTTTAGTCTTTACTTCAAAATAGACTATATTTGTAGTCTTACAGTAAAATAAGATGAAGTACCAATGTACATGCCCAGGAAGCTCAGCCATAGGAAACTTGGGCTTTCGGAGATCCCAAATACGAATCCCTGATTCATCCTCTGCAGTGACCTGCAATATTGAACAGACTTGGAGCATATAAGCAAATCAAAGATATGAAACTATATTGAACTTGAGATTGTTATAGAAAATGAAAATTGTTTTCTAAGAATTAAATTAGAGAAGGTTTAATATCCAATGATACTTTAACCCAAAAACCAAGTGGATTTGACAGCTAAGGCAATCCAGGATAAGGTTTTATCTTCTGGTTTGCAATTTTAAGAATACAGTCCAAACTGAATCCAGTAAAATTTCAATAATGTAACATACCATATAAAGCAAAAGACAACCTTCCTGCATGGTGTAGGAAGATTCAGGGTCTAGAATGTTTAAACATGCAATGTTGAAAACAATGTAACAAGCATGCAAATTTTGCAAAAAAGCTATTAAGCCTAACCAGTTATTCCCTACCTTAGATGAAAAGTGAAAGTACACTGAAATCCAATTCTGCTAGAAAATTAGCCTCTACTTGAAATTACTAGCTATAATTAAAGATCATGAAACTATAAATGCGAATAAATTTCCATGCAATTAAAAAAAATCTAGATTGTAGTTAAATTGACTAAACGCAATATCACTTTCAATCAGTAAAGAAAAACATAGAGAAGAAAGAGGATGAAACAACCAGAAAAGAAAGCCTCATGATATACTAGGACATAACCTCTTTGGAATTCATAAAATCATTCAATTGATCAAAGCTCAAAATTCTGAAATAGAAAGCAGCTTTTCCAAATTCACAAATAAAAATCATGATATAAATTGACTTAAATGACTCAAAATTTTCATATATATGATTGAAATAACAAACTATTAACAAACTGCTAACATGCATGAAAGTTAATGAAAATAATCTAATTGAAAACTTAACCATCATGACAAAGAAAAAAATTAGATTTGCAAATAATCTATCATGATCATAATAATGCATAATATTAGGATAAAATATAAAACGATCTAAGAAATATTATATTTATAAGTATCATGCTAAACAAACACTAACTAATAATTCTTAGAATCATTATAATTGTCACACACCAAGATGATCTTGCCCATCATTATGATCTTCAAAATCATTATCATCTTCACCCTCATTATTTTTATGACATTTGCAAGTATAGTAGGCCTAAATGAAGATCCATTTTCTTCCCCTTTAGATTGACATCAAATGTTGTAGATTCTTCCATACTACTAGCTCTCACAACGAATGATAATCAAAGCAACTTAAAAAAAAAACAAGAAACTAAGCCAATAAAATAATTTGTTGAATGCATTATGCGCTATGACATTTTAACGCACATAGAACACACTATTTTGTCCACATGTGCCTTGTTCTAACAATAACCTGAGAGAGCCGTATCTCTATGCTACAAGTAGTGCATACTATTTTGCGTAATAGAAAAATATCAATAAGATATATGTCAAATGCACGAAATTAATATCCCTCCAGCAAATTATCAAATCTTGGAAGGATTAGAAATATTTATTATCACTGTGTGGTGAAACCAATAGGATAACACATAATAACTCTATTCCTGTGCATGCCAAATAAACAGTATACATATTCATATTTAAAGGAAAATAAGCAATTCAAGCATTAATCATAGCTTCCTTAGACTATAAGGTTCCTGAGCTGGGATATTTTCCACAATTTTTATCCCTTATCTTTCTTAGTTCTCTAATCTCGCCATAATTTTTTTTCCATTTAAATGAGCATGTAGCAACATACTTTCCCATGTCAAACTACTCGCTCCTGTTTCAATTTATTTCCACTCTCTTTCTCTTCCCAAGGCCTTCCACACTAGCCATCAACTCTCCCTCCCCCTCCTCTCCATCCATATCTTACTCTTTGTTCTCCACTTGCACATCAAAAATTCTTTTTTTTATTTTTGTTGTTTGAAGAGCCTTATGGATAATGATTCCACATTTAGCATAATTTACTCCCACAAATTAGAATTGGAGATGAGCAAAAGCCCTTTTTCTGCACACCATTTATCTTGCTTGCTATTTTGATGCTTCCTAACTTCCTTGAATGCTTCCTTAAAATTACTTCTAATGTAAGTGGCCTTCTTCTCTGTAGGCAACTTCGTGTAAAGGGGTCCTAATGAATTACATTTCAAATTCTCTACAAATAAGAACTACTTTTTGTTGACCTATAACTACCAGTCGGCTCCAACTACCCAACCGACCGGAACCCCCACGATCTCACGATCCCCCACGATCATTCAAAACTAACTCCTCACGACACAAAAATACTGGCCTCCTCTCATTCGGTACTCTCTCACGCTCTCAGATATGCACATAGAGAAGAAGAGTTCGGAAGTTTACCGAAGACGATTGAAGCCAGCTCTCTCGACGACTGATCTTGTCAACCCGACATTTCTCCAGCCTCCGACTCCTACCCGCGATCAAGGAGAAGACGACTCAGGTCACGGCATCCAACCTCTTGATCTCTCGTCGCCGATTCCTTGCTCCCGCTCGAAAGCCTTGACCGGCTCATGCCCTAAACAGCCAAACGATCTCCACAATCGTGCCCTAGACTTGGACGGATCAGCCTCACCGGCCTACCCTAACCTCTACCACCGATCGCCGACGCCGACTCCCGCCGCCGTGTCCGAGCTCTTCCCTCACGCGGTCTCCGCCTCCGAGCCTTGCCCGATCGGGCTTCTCCCCCTCTCTCTGTTTATAATATATATATTATATAAGATATATATTATATATTATATTATAATATATCATATGATATATGTATATATATAATATCATATTATAAATGATATATTATATATTATATGTATATTATAATATATGTATAAGAAAATAAAATAAGAGAGAGAGAGAGAGCAATGATTTTCAAATAGGTGGGAGCAATTTGAAGGAAGTCCCGGGGTTGATCCGGTCCCCCGAAGCCCTTGGCCGTCGAGTTAATCCAGCCGAGGGAGCGCAAACACCGATGGGATCAATTCGCTCTCCCAAATCTCCTCGCCGTTGATTCGCTCCGGTCGAGTCGAGCAACTCCCTTACCTCCCGGCATCGGGGAGGGGACGCCGGAAGGCTGCCGGATTTTCGAGAGGACTAAAAATATTTTTTTTTAATTTAAATTAAATTGTTTAAATTAGCAGGTCGATTGCCCACATTAGAAGACTTGAAGACTCTTTTTATGGGATCGATTCGCTCTCCCAAATCTCCTCGCCGTCGATTCGCTCCGGCCGAGTCGAGCCACTCCCTTACCTCCCGGCATCGGGGAGGGGACGCCGGGAGGCTGCCGAAATTTTCTCTAGATTTTAGGACTTAGCCAAAATTTTAAAATGATTGGAAAATGTTCAATTACTCATTTAATTTTAAAAATAATTATAATATTAATTATTTGATAAATTAAAATAAAAAAGGGGATTTCCAAGCGAGCATCGACAATCAACTACAATCTGCATCCAATCATCGTCAGCAAATCATCAACAACCAATCATCTACAACTGACGATCATCAAAGCTTCTGAAGACCAAATCTCCTCGCCGTCGATTTGCTCCGGCCGAGTCGAGCACTCTCTTACCTCCCGGCATCGGGGAGGGTACGCCGGGAGGCTGCCGAAATTTTCTTAAAAATTATGGACTTAGAAAAATTTTAGACTTAATTGAAATTTTTGAAGGATTGAAAAATATTCAATTAATTAGTCTAATACAACATCAACTAATGATTTGGTTAATAAAGTTGCTAATACATTTCAAGCTCTTGATCAATATCACTATGTTTTAAAGCCAAACTTCATATTTGTTAGAACTATCAAGCAATAAAAAATTGACTTTAAATTTAAATTTTAGATCATGCTACAATTCACCTATGAGAATAAATAGGGGATTCGTAGTGCCCACAATAACTAGCCTACAAGCAAAGACAAAAGAGCTTGTATTGAACGAATCAATCCACTTACGAGGGAGGATAAGGGAATTTGTAGAAAACAAGACAATTCTCCTACAAGTACGAGCATAATAGTACTGATTGAACAAACACCTTCTACGAGCTATGCTAAGTGACGCTTAGAGGAGTTAAAATAAACTAAATACAATAGTTGAAATCTAGAAAGTTACAACGCCACCGGATCCGCAACATGTGTTCAAGCGGACAGAAGGCGTTCGTAGGCCCTCAAATGAAATCCCGGACTATTTTCTAAGTAAAATCACTTGCGCAATGGATCATATTTAAATATTTTAAAATGTCCCTTATATATTAAATATGATCTTTTAAATTAATTAAATCCCTGCATGTGCTCAGGTCAATGTATTAAAGTTACAAACATCAATGATCGAGAATGCTGCGCAGGGTCAAATACTACAACCCGCATGTGCTCCAATCGTCACATCTAAGTCCCAAATCCAACGATTCGAGAATGCTGCGCGGGTCTATATTCAAGTTTCATCCTCCTCCTTGAAAGGACCGGAGTTGACACGACTTGAATAACAAAATGTCTTCTAAAATCTTACAAAAATATAAGTGACCTTAATGTCACCCCAATGATGGTCGTGTTGATCAAAAATCTCAACCGGAGGGGTCAAATCTATAATCAAATAAAAGTCCAAATTCTTGAAATGAAATATATCACCTTAAAAAAAATTAAAATTAAAAATCATCCACCTCCCGCAACCGTTTGTCGGGGGTGATAAATTTGAAATTAACTTCAGCTCACAAAGAGCGAATGCATGTCGGGTGTATCACTACGATTCATCCTCAAATAGTCTATTGCCAACAGGGACGTGGCACGTGCCCTCTGATCGGGTGGTTTCGCCGCAAAATGGCACCATTATATTACGATCACGGCCAAAGCCCGTATGTTCCCTAAAGGCCTCAAACCCTTGAGTTATGAATCATAGAGTATATTCGATAGGCATCAAGCCCTCTGTCAGCTAAGGTGGATTCAGATATATCCCCTTGGACAAACACCAACCCAGGTCTACAAGGTATTCTTGGACGAAGCAACCCATGGCTGCCGACAAGGTGCCTTCTGTCAAGTTGGGTCGACAACCTCCTCTGACTAAGTAAACCAGGGATCATGACAGCCCGGGACGACGGAACCATGGGATCTTGATCGGGCTCGTCTTCATTCCCTCCACCATCAGTTTTAAATTTATGGTGATAAATTCTAAAATCTAAATTTCAAAATACAAATCAATAAGATCAAATTTAAACCCTAAAATTATTGCTATTATATGATAGGTTCATAACCTATGTGACATCCTTAACGACTAGCCTTAATCGAAAGTTCTCTCCTATTATCGGGAGGGGTAATTAACTATAGGGGCTTGCGCCTATAGGAAACCAGAACTCAGATCAAAAAGTCCTCACCAAATGAGGGCGAAATCTCTGGGTAGTGTCTTATCTAAAACCCAATCTGCCTTCTGAAAATTCCCCTGGAACCTAATCTCGTTAAAACTCTTTATTGTCATCGTATCATAAACACTTAAAAATAAATAAACCGATGACGCAGAGAGGTCGGGATCACACATACCTAAAATGGAATTTTTCGGAGCCCACACTTTTTTAGCTCTTCATTGTTTGCCCAGGAAAGGAAATGTTGCACTACGACACGAACCCTGCTTTCGCAAGCTTAAGGTCCCATTTTCCCTGAGATAGATTGGAATTTAAATTAACCAGATTTTCTTTGATGAATGGCATCAAGGTTTATTTAGTTGTGAGGTTCCACTTCCTATGAGCGTAAGCCCTATGATAGGAAACGCTAGTAGGTTTCAAGCGTTACATATCAAATTGGGAAATCAGTGAGAAAACTCTGGAAGGCAAGGTGAAACGAAGTGTTGTACCAGTACTCCGCTCATGCTAGCCACTTGGCCCACATCCTAGGTGTCTCCGACACAAAGTATCGTAGGTAGGTCTCCAAGCTCCTGCTTACCACCTTAGTCAGCCCATCTATCTATGGGTGTTAAGTAGTGCTCATCTTCAATACCGTCCCTTATAGCCTGAACAACTACCTCCAAAACTGGCTGAGAAATACCTTATCCCTCTCGAATACTACAAAATTATGTATCCCATGCAATCTAACAACCTCTCTGACGAATGCTACTACAGCTGTCGCTACAATGTAACGTGTCGTAGGGGAATGAAGTGAGCATACTTGCTCAATCTATCCACCACCATTAGAATCAATGTAAACCCTTCTAACCGAGGTAACCCATCTATAAATCCATGGAAACCTCCTATACACCCAATCTGATAGAGCTAAGGGCTGCAATAATCCTCCTGAAGCCATGGTCATGTACTTGTTACTCTAACAAATCTAACAACTGGCTGCAAACTCCTCCACATCCTTGTGCATCCCCTTCCAATACAACTCTGCAAAGAGTTTCCTGTATGTCTTTTGCACTCCCATCCTTCTAGAGAATAGCCTAGGTGACAACTTTCATCCTTCAATAAATCTGCCATAATCCTCCCCAGCTCTTCATCCCGCGCACTCTCCTCCTTAGTGCCTCTCAATCCAGTATCAATGGTATCGACATAGCCGTCTCTTGTAGCTCCCTCATACATCTAAACAAAGCATCCACTATCTTATTCTCTATCCTTGGTCTGTACTGGATTTCAAAGCCATATCCCAATAACTTAAGCAGTCATCTCTGATGTTTCTCTGTAGCATCCTCTGCTCCAACAAGTACTTCAGATTCCGCTTATTCGTCCTGACAGTGAAATGTCGACCCAACAAATAAGATCGCCACTTCTGGATGACTTTATCCCCATGAATATTGAACATATAATGACACATTACTCAAATTCCTTGAGTGCATATCAAGGTGAAGGCATGATTAATATAATACAAATAACTCTCTTTCAACACCTCAGTTGATTTTCAAGGATAAAACATGCATGCAATTAACCTAAAATGCCTGATATCCTAATGGATAAACAAGAGGGAACCAAATTTCAATCTTCAAGGGGATTGCCAAGGCCTACAATGGCAGATGCGGCATGGTGACCAATGTAGTCTACCTCAGATCAGGTGACACAAGTTTTGATCAAATGTTCGGCTTTACATTTGTATAAGCTTTTCAAAATCATTTACAATGAATATTCACTTGAGGGCTACCTCATCTATGGATGGGCTATAACACCCATTGTGCTGCTCTTCTCAATTTGTGACCTATACATAAGCTCCTCTAATATCAGAGGCAAAAGGCCTACGTCATGTGCCTCCCTACACTCAAATTATTAAGTCTAGATCACCGGATATTTCCATTAGCAAAGTTTGAGCGTTAAATTCTAATCATAAGTCATATCATTATAAATGCACAAACTACTTGGCCACCTAGCCTATATGACAAGTAAAGGCTCCTAAAAATTTTTAATTTCAAATGAAAATGAACTCACTCAAACCCATTTATATCAAACCCTACAAATGGAACAAACGATAGCTGTGGACAGAGATGGACACTTTGCTAGGGCCACAAGCCCAAAGAGGGCAGCAGCCGTGAAACCACATTTGAGCCTACACAAAGGGTTAGATAAGGGATAACATAGCCCAAACCACCGGTTAGAGTTAACATGTTCAAGTTAGCCCAAACAGACTAACCAACCTTCCAAGTCATGATGTTGACAAAGCCTTTACTTGACATTTTCAAAGTAGTTGTAACAATCTTGATTCAATAGGTTCTTTGTGAGATAAGAAGTCAATTGTATCAAATGTAAATCAGCAACAATTTGAAGAAAGAAAAACAGATTACTAGAACAAATCGAACATTTACCTATACTATCAAAAGAAGCATTCCCTAAATATCTACAAAACCAATCTATATAAAATTTTGCACATTTTATGCAAAAAGTGAAGAAGGTTTTCTTCAGAAGATGCTTAAATACTCACAATTATATGCTGCTTCTTGGGGTTATAATCAACGTCTCTGAAATGTGCATTCTCAATTGAATTTGCCTTCCTAAGAAAGAAGCATGGACAATTTTGTTGTTACCATGAAATCAATGTGAGGAAGTCATCAACTAAAAGGAAAAACAATGTATCATATCAATATTTTGTAGTTCCAGTTTATGCATCCTTAAATATCCTTCAAAATAATTTTAATCACGTCCACATTATTGGCTACAAATCAAAGGCTTAAAATATAAGGAAATATTATTGAGATTTGGATATAAATAAATCATCCATCAGAATAATTACCGGAAAACCTGCATATTTATGGCAGTAATTAAAAGTAATGCAATTGCTAAAGCTTTAAAAGACCAATTGACTGTAAATATAATGTACTTCATTTTCTAAGATTGTCAAGTAAGAGTAAGTGGGCCTATAATTCAACAAGCATAAAGAAGCTATTCTGTACAGAACATGATGAGGACATCAGCAGGAGATTCTGGCATGTCTATCATCGAAGGAATCGTAGATCAACGGCTACGAATATGAGTCTTTATTTATGATGCATTCCATGTATTATTTTATTTATGTTTGAGTCTTTACCATTGTACCCCTGTGATGGATTAATTTGTGTTGTAGCCCTGATGGCATTTGAGTCTTTGTATTTTTCTTTTGCTTTGAGGCCTATATATGAGGGCCCTCACTATTGTATGAGAATAATTGATGAATGAAATTCTTGCTTTCTTGTTCCCTTGAGTGTTGAGAGCTCTAGTGAGAGGTGAAGTCCCTAGGTGAGGGCAAAGCAACTCCCGCTAGCCGCAGGACGAGTCCGGCTCTCGGTTTTCCATCCCCTACCTTTCCTCCCACTTTTCTCCTTCCCTAGCCGCTGGCCTCATTCTCACCTTCCTCCAAAATAGTCAGCCTCCCCCTCCTCAAACTGTCGGCTTCCTTCCCCTTTCCACCTCAAGCCACCGGCCCCCCTCCCCACGCCACCCAACCCTACAGCCCCAAGCCTCACCGCCAACCCTTTCCCCCACCGAACCCCAAGATCTGGCCCCTCCCCTAACCACCAGCCTACCTACTCTCACACCCTTGCCGCCGGCCTACCTACCCTCTCACCCTAGCCGTCGGCCCACTCCTCCACAAGTCCCTTGATTTCAAAATCAGATTGTCTCTTAAATACCTTCCTAATTTATCCAATTATCAATTTGGAAAGTCACTTAATTTGAATTCAAATAGATTTGAATTCAAAACCTTTCCTAATATATAAATCTATTTTAGGAAGCTCCCTTAATCACTCACAATCTGAAATTAATTTGGATTTAATTCCAAATCCCACATTCATTGCATGTAGACACATTCGTTGAATGTGGACACCCTTTCCCACCCTCCTTTGGTCAGCCCCCCTATCCCTCTCTCTCGCTTAATTAAATTTTCCCATTAATGCTCTCAATCAAAGCCCCTCCCATCTAGGTACATATGCCGCCCCACCCTAGCTCAATTGGAGGAAATTCAAATTTTGAATTATTCCTTCCTTGAAATCTAAAATTAAATTTCAGATTTTTAAATTATTTGTCCCCCGCCAATATAAACCTAAAATCTAAAATTAAAGTGGCCCCACCTCTAGCCTTAGCCGACCACCCAAACCTCTCCCTACTCCTCTCCTTCTCTTCTCCCTTGCTTCATACACCATCCAAGGAAGAAGAAACACAACTCCGACCTAAGTCCCCAAGAATGGTCAATCCTGAACAAGACCATGGGCTCGTATACGATCATCAGGGACGAGTAGATGTGTTGAGATCACCCTTTTTCAACATCAACTTGGAGATCAACCACACTGTCGAAGACTACGTTGATCAGATCCTCTTCACTTTAACGACCGCCATCGGCGAGCATCAAACCTCTGGGAAGTGGCAAGTTCTCCAACATCCACCGACTTCTTTCCCTCCAGATAAGTTTTCATTGGGTAATATTGTATGCGTCTTCTGTCTTTTGGTGGCGTCATTAAGTTTGTTGAAATTATTCCTAAATAGCCCCCAAGAGTGTGAGTGAGGGTAATTCAAGGTGAATTTTCTAATTGTTAATCGATGGATTTCTATTACTTGCGCATCTAGCTTTATTATAATTTTTGTTGTTATTTTAAATTGCCCTTCTAATCTATTTTGTAACCACATGCCAGAGCAAATCAAAAACTAAGAAATCCTAGAATCTTATCTTGTGGAACATTGATTTTAAAATTGGCAAGCTTAACTAATTTTATTAAATCCCTGCAATACCCTTTATGTTTCACATCAGAACAATAACTTGAACTAGAACAAAAAGATACTGTTCGACCTCATGCTACTGTTTAGAGTTTAATGAGGCATCTCTGCACAAGCACTGAAGTAATGATAATGAATATCTAATAATTACACAGCAAATATTAACAAAATCTGCATTACTAATCTATTCAGCAAGTATGCCGAAACTACATTTTGGAATAAAGTTCTTGTAAGCATAAGACTCAACTCTGTGAGACATGATAACTAAAGTTTCGCACATCATCTCAATTCTAGTAAAAATATATGTTCACAGGCAGAGGAATGCAACAAACAACACATAAAAACAAAGAAGAGCATACTTCATGGTCCTGAGATCCCAACATTGTAGCCAAGATTCGCATATGGTTGCCACAACATTTTGGTCATGAGGGTCCCAAGATCCTCCAGATAATCTATGAAGCATTCCAACAGATTCTTGTGATATTACCTGTGTTGCAATAGAGTATAGGACTTGCTAACTGAGACAAACATGAAGGTCAGACACAGAAATCAAATTATTGACAGATGCTACTGTGCATCCAGTGCCAAAACGTGCTTCCATGTAATACAGATGAGTCATCCTTTCTGGATCCCTAATGATTATATTACTTTCTAAGTTATGTGAAGCTTTACTTCTATATCGTCATTCCATTTCAATTCAAATTGACTCCTTATAAGCACTGATGGAACGTTATGATGCTTCTTTAATAATCATGCAATGATGCTTCTTTAGCGATATCAAGCATTACTTAACGACAATGTACTTTAAATCAGCTTATTTTAAAGGAAGAACAAGCAGCCAAATATCCATCATGATGTTGTGGGACAAATATAAAAGCAAAACATAGACAGTTTAAGTCAATACACAAATGCTCATAAAAAGCCCTGTAAGTTGTTTTGAGATAATTTAATCAAATAGGAGGAGAAACACCGGAAAAGTTAAATATTTGGGTCATTTGCATTACAAAAAAATGAAAATGATGGAGGATTTATGCGAACAAAAAGAAATATAAAACAGCAAAAAATAAATTATCTCGGGTAAATAAAATAACTTCATCATCACTAAAAAGGTAACCCAAAAAAAAAAACTTCACCACCAAGACCATTTAGTGGTTCCAAATATTCCATGCACACCTTGGCTGTTTTACTAGAAGAGTCTATGCTCCATAAGAAAAGATTTCCCTCATCAATGCTAATCAATTTATCGTGCCTCCCCCGTGGCCACCAAAGAATACTGTTACAGAGAATAAACAATCAGAAAGAAGATAAGAGCAGCAAAATGATCCTATGGAGAGGACACAAATAAGATGGCCTACTTGGACGACAACCATGCATGTAAAATGTTAAGAGGAAAACTTGAATGCACTAAAAGAATTACCAAACCGATTACAAATATTCAAGAAGAAGATTCAGAAATTAAAAGAGTAGGCCAAGCAAGAAGAAACCCAATGTAGTTATCAGTTTGAAAAATCACAGCTGATCCTGAAACAATTAAGCCTAACTCCAAATTATCGGGATACTTATAATAATGAAGATATGATAATTCCATTAAAAAAATAAAATTAGCATGGCAACACATACAATTGGTTATTCATAAAACACATAACAAAGGCAAATTGGAATGGAGGGATCAGAAGTAATTACATAATTTTTAATGTGTGCAAAGCACGCAAATAAATAAATAAATATCGGGTAGATGAGCCTACTCAATGCAAGATTCCACTACAATAACACTTAGTAATTACTTCAGGTGCAAGACAAAAAATAGCTAAGAAACTACAACCTCAAATAATGACCTAAAACATATGAGTTCATACAACATAACAAAGACTCAATTTTCGTTTGGGACAACTTTCTTTCTGCTTTCTAAAGCGGCTTTTTAATACAAAAGTTTTAAATTAAAAAAAAATACTAAAAAGTTGTTTTATAAAATAAGAAAGTTGTCCCAAACGAGCCTCAAAGGGTATGGAGAGAATGTATGAGATGTCTTAGATCCACCAAGGCAAGCAGTTGATCTTTGTCAGCTTCATATTGAGATTCCTGCTCCAATTCAATTGCCACTACCTCAGAAGATATATGCTTACTTCAAAGGATTATACATCATAGTTACTTTATTCACACTTATTGTAGATCAAATTTATGCGGACGCAACCACCATCAATTAATTCATTATTTCTTCACACTGCCAATATTTTACTAGTGCAAGAAGTTTGGAGCCGCCCAACACCCAAGCCTTCAAATCTATGTTCATTAGACTTCTTCCTCATGTTGTTCTTTGACTTTATGGACGCTTCTTCCATCAAATGATCCATTGATACAATTGCATCCTTTATAAACTCAACCAAATTCCTCGAGAGAAAAGTTCTTTGTTAGCAAGAATAATTTTATATAATACAAATCCACTAGTTTTACCAAGGAAAGACCAAATTTTCACAAGTCATTCAAACAGAAGTCAAATGGAACTACAAAGGAGCTGAACGAAACCAATTTATAATATTTTTAAATTAATATTTAATTATTGCCAAATATTTTATTATTTAATTTTATTTATTTTGTCCTGTTTAATTATCTTCTTTGGTTTGAATTTTATGTTTAGAAAAGCATGGATAAGATTTGAATTTGAAAGTTGGCCTTATCTTTGTAACCTTGTTCCTATATATAGGGATTGATGGCTTACAATTTCAATCATGAATAGAATAAATGATAAAAGAAACCTACTCTTAAGATCAAATTATCCACAGGGATAGCTCCAAATTGGGTATGCGAAGTTCTTCCTCTCCACCTCTCCATCACTTGCAGAGTATGCCCAACATCAAGTCTTATCTCTTAACATAACCGCATCAAATCATTCAGCAATCAATTCTCGCATAACTATGTTGGGGATGAGGAGTAAACACCACAATGACAAAACAAGAAAGAAAGTAAAAGCAGCGGAAAGTAAAGGACACCAAAATTTAACGTGAAAAAACTCAAAATAGGGAAAAAAATCACGGAGCCACACCACACCAAGAAATCTAATATGAAACTTGGGAGAAATAAGTACATATCTCTCGCTCTCTCCTTGCTTCTCTTTTCACATGCACCGTTCTCAATGTCTAACCATACAAAATACAACATAAAGCAAAGTAAAATAATCCCAAGGGACACAACCCTTTAGAAAAATGAGAAAGAAAACCGTCCAATCTGTCTTGCAGCACTACGGAGCTAGTTTGGGGCTTTGCGGCGCTCAAACCTCTGTCTTGATCTGCTGTGGCACCGTATCTAGACCACTGTAGTGCTCCACTCTCTATCGTTCAGTACTGGGGCGCTCAAGAACACAACGCAGGGGCGCTTGGGTACACACCGTTGTACAAAAAAAATTATGATGCAATGCACCTGAACCCAAGCGGGGGTAAACCCCCGCACCCCTCAGTGAGCACAAGAAACTTGAGGTCTGAGGCAACAAAACAACCCGATTAATCAACATAATCATATTCCACACATAACATAAGAAAAATTAAATAAAAAAAAAGACTCCACACATAACAAACTCCGCACAAATTATCCCTTAGTTCTCCCGCAAAAAAGAAACATCATCTTTCCCACAAACTTAATCCCTAAAAGAGTTTGTTATGCATTGTTTATATGGTTGATCAGTAAAAGCCTTCTCTTGATATGGATAATACATGTTCTCTTTCACCGTTGTATTTTGTGTTCTGAACATAATCTACAAGTGGTGAATCAACCCGGCTTATAAACTTTTCTGACAATTTGCTGGTAGATCTCTTTTATATAACTCGGATATATTATAGATCTTAGATCCTTCTAATACATCTACATGCTTCTTACAATAAACTTTAGTAGATCTTGTTTTAAGCAGTAGTTAGAATATACTTAAAAAACAGAAAAAATGTGTTGGTAGAATACTTGATGCATTTGATTTTTTTCCCTTTATTTTTTTAGAAGTTTTAGGGAATGATGGTTTAAGCAGCAGTTAGAATATACTCAAAAAACAGAAAAAAGTGTTGGTAGAATACTTGATGCATTTGATTTTTTTTTTCCCTTTATTTTTTAGAAGTTTTAAGGAATAATGGTTTTCTGGCTTTTCATAGCACAGATAGAAGGCTTGAACCAAAAATGTGAAATCAACTTCAAGTTATGAACAACAACCTGACAGCATGTCTACCAAACAAAATCAATAACTTAACAATAGTAACTTTCACCACAGCTTCTCCAACAATTGCTTAACAATAGTAACTTAATAAAAATTCTTAGTAAAAATTATGAAGCTTTTGAGGATTGTTACTTTGCTTAGCAAATGAGGGGAGAGGAACAAGGCTTTTCTAGTTCAATACATGTTCTTTCAGATTAATGGCACTTCATGCGACTGCTTGCTGCATATGGACTGAATAAAATATAGAGGAAAAGAAATGTACATGAACAAGAAAGACCATCACATAAGGGAAAAAGGAGTATTTCACGGTGGACATATCGATAGCATGGATTAGAGCACGGGATTTGAGTCAACAAACAAGACAGCATTGTACTAATGCCCATAAACTTACAAAAAATGGCCAGCTTATTTTCTAACTTTTTTCCTTCATTGGTGGCATGTATACAACTAGAATTTAAACCGCCCTTTGTAACATGCATGGAAGAGAAAGAATACTGTTGTGTCATCGTTATTTAAACAAAGCCCAATCAAATACCACAATATTTTATGAAGTAAGCATAAAGAAGCTGATAGATAAGATGTACCATACGTGGAAAATTTTGTCATTATGTGAAATTAAATAAAATGTACCATTTGAGCTTCGATGCATGCTCCTTGAGAGAGACAAGTTCGTCTAGTTGTGGGGCATTTGATTGACCGTACAACTCTGGGATCTCCCAAATAGATGCGCCATATGTTTCACCTAAAACCAAGAAAGTTCAGAGTACTGTGGATTGCAAACTGAATGTGCAAACAGTGTTTTAGATGATAAATTTAGAAAGAAAAATCACTTTAATGGCCTCACATAACCTGTAAATCATTTTGGAAACACCACCGAGCCCTTATAAATTAATTCTAAGAAGCTCGTTTCTAATAAAATCTTTTAGCACGGAACAGTTTATATAATGAAGAGAAAACAACAATGGATGAACATAACCAATATAGAAGAACAGAGCGCAGAGAACATGAGCTGCAGGATGCTTTGGAAGGCATGAAATTGGCAATCAAAGTACTATTACAGTCATGCATAAGGAAACAATGCTCTAGTAATTAAGCCAGAGACTGATTTGAAACAAGAACTTTGCACAATGGTAAGAAAGACTTCAAATAGATTGAAAAGGATAAATAAGTTTAATGAAGTTAAATTGAGTTAGTAGATTCTAGTGCGTCTTAGTAGTTTATAGATAAATAGTGAGTCTTAAGGGCTTAATAGGTAGATAATGTGTCCTTAAGAGTCTTTGTAATGCTATAAATATTCCCCTTTTGAGAGTAGTAGTGTATGAATAAAAAATGAACTAATCCCTTTGCATGTGATTCTCCCCTTTCCCCTAATCTCACATATTTTGGAGTTGTCATTGCTGTCAAATCATCGCTTATCCCTCTTCCTCTCGAAGTTGTAACAATTGGTGTTCTCACTGAGCCTCAACAATGCCTCCGCCACCAAATGCTCCACCATCCTTGACATCACCAACCTCTAGCACATCCACCCCTGACCCAGATCACAAGATTAGCCAAGACATCCACATCCATTGATGCTTATCATCGATCCCCAACCATTGAGGCATTGATAGCAGAGATAATAAATCTATCACCTCTAACAATTATTTCAAGATCCCACCTTAAGCTCCATCAGACCTACAGTCAAATATCCTCATAGACTCATCCAATAGCATAGCAAGATCAACCATCACATCTAGATCTACCTCCACCAATCCATCAACTGACACCCCTTCCTGACATCAAGGCTTCCATCGCCAGTCACTTAGCTCCATCTGCAAGCCCTCATCGTCCCGCATTTATGACTTCAGAATCTCAATCAATAAATTCAAATCTCAACTCAACTCTTCACTGTTGAATTCAGCTACAACGCCTTTATCCAAAATTTATTATTCTTATAGCAATGCAAGCAACCCCCAACTCACACACTATCACGATGCTTGGAACGCAACTAGTTGGTATTCACTTCCCAAAATTATATAGGCTCTACATGCGCATCACCACATAAAACACTATCACTTGCTGATGCAGGACTACCTAAATGAAGTGCTTATGAATTCATTTAGGCATTGCACAACATTTAGATTAGAATAGTTTCGGAATAAAATTACCAGCAAATATCAACGAGGAATAAAACAATTAAGGAGATATTTTGTGTAGGTTACATTACATGCTCCGAATTTTGAACTCTCTAGATAATTAAGAAAATAAAAACAATACAGAATAGTAGTTTTCAATTTAATCCCTACTCTAACCATGAGATTTAGGATGCAGAGAAGAAACGCTCAATTCCTATGAATTACTAAGCTTAGCAAGAGCAGTGGAAGAGTCCTCCGTGACTGTAATCAAACCAACGAGAATTCAGATTTAAAGAAATAAGATGCAAGGGGAGGAGAAACCTTTGCTAGGGAGACGTGAAGATCCTCCACTCAATTCCTTCAAAATGTTCGTTGACAGATTACCCCGTAATCAGTGTCGAGGTCGGCTATCCATGTAGTAGTACCTTGCTGTTTTGACTTGACGAGGTGTTGATTAGCAAGGAAAATCTGCTCCAATTGTTGTATGGCGATTCAGATGAGCTGAAATAGATGGACAACAGGTTGACCTGGTAAAGCAGTAGCTTTGAGGCTTCACGTTGCTGTGAAAACAGTGAAGATTGCTGGAATTCACTGGTTACAGCCTTAGGAAGCAGGAAACTCAAACATCTGATGGAATTTCGGTGGAGATTTGTGGAGGGAAGCTAATATGGCAGCCTTGGGGGGTTTCGAAATAGTTCCAATTTTAGTGGGCTATCATTAAGAATTAATTAAGCAAGATATTTATTCAAAGCCGGTTAAGAGAGATGGCTGAAATTTGCCAGAAAATAATTTCCAAGAGACGTTAACGGGAATTAGGAAATAAATCCAAGCCCTTCTCTATAGGATCGGCAGCATGAGGGATCATGGGAGGCATTTAATGAGAGCATTTAAGGTCTCTTAATTTGGTTTATGCATTAGGAAAGTTTTAACAAAATCCAAATTGAATTTGAATTTCAGAATTTATGAGATTAAAACTTTCCTAAAATAGATTAATTGTTTTAGGAAAGAGTTTGAACTCAAATTCAAATGAATTTGAAATTCAGAAATTTCCCAATTTAATCTCCAAACTAATTAGGAAATCAAAGGCATGGGGAAGTGGATGTGGTGGGGAGGCCGACGGTGGAATTCATGGAGCCGGCGGGATGGGGAGGCTTGGTGGGTGTTTAGCCGTGAGAAGGGGGAGGGAGGTGATGGGGTTTCAAACGGCGAGGGAAAAAAAAAAACGGTGGCTAGGGATTGTGGAAAAAAACAAAGAAAAGAAACAAAAAAAAAGAAGGGGAGAAGAACGTGAGATAAATGAAAGAAACCACGAACCCGACTCGACTAGGTTGGTGGGTATTGCGCAAATCTCCTTCCTCTCCTAGGAAGTTCTCTCCATTAGACTCTCAAACTCTCAATGCTCATGCAAGAAGAAATTTCATAACAATCATTCATTGCCTTGAAAATAAAACAAAGGGGCTTTAAATAGCCTCATACAAAAGACTCTAACTGACATGACACAAATGCCCTTAGGCTTACACATGACCACTCTCATACAAAAGGGTACAAAGGGAAAATAAATAAACACACAAGAAAATAATAAAATGCATGAAAATAAAATACATCGACTCAAAATATAACGAATCGATCGTGGCCGTAGATCGGCGGCCACGTCGCTGGTAAACTTTCCATGATGATCTGATGTCCCCATCACTTGCACAAAATCAGCTGATTTATCCCCAAAACATTGTCAAACTGCGAAATGTTTTCGTTGTATGGAATTTCCTTATCTCAACGTACTCCTAGTGCAGCAAAATACAACATGTCGCAAAGGTGTTTGACAAAATGCCGCTTTTTAACAACAAATAATGACATAGGTAGAGCATTTAAGGTACAAGAACACATCAACAACATCAAACAAAAACTTGGTCAATTTTTGGAGATTATAAGTGACATCAATCGGATATTAACTGAGCTTGAAATAAATAATGAGGAAAAGTTGACTCCACCATCCCAAGAAGAGCCCCCATAACTTTGTGATATTATCAAAATCTAGGGCGTATCATACGGTTTTTCATTTTTATTTTGGATGAAAATGGCTGGAGTTTTATGAAAAACTGGACCCTTACCAAAATGCAAGCAATTCTCAAGCTTGTTGTTTGATTGAAAAAGAAATCAAAGCATCTCTTCCTACTACACGAAAATGGCTATTGCCAGTATTTTTTTTAAATGATCAGGCCATGGCCAAGGTGACTATAATTGCATCAAAGTAGCTGCCAGACAAAAAGCAACAAGTGGGTGAATAGTCACCACCTTTATTGCCACAGATGATCATCGAAATGAAATGTTGTATATGGTCTGCCACCTTTTGCAAGTTTGATAACATCCCTTCTGGCATTTCATAACTCGAAAATCTTGTATGGGTTTCTTACATCAATCTATTATGTCTTCTTATGTGATTCAATCTTGAGGGCAAGGTTGATTTTGAATGGGTGTATAATGATGAAAGTCAATAAGCATGAATATACTTCTTAGATTAAGTTAGTTTATTTTAGTGGGTCTCATAGTTTACAAATAAATATTGCGTATTAAATGCATAATAAGTAGATGATGTGTCCTTAAGAGTCTTTGTCATGCTATAAACACTTCATTTTTTGGGGCATATCAGGGTGAATGAAAATGGAACTAATCCGTTTACTTGTTTTTCTCCCATTTTCCCCTTCTCAATCTCCCATATTATGGAGTTGACGCCACACTCAAACTACCATTAATCTCTCTTCCTCTTAGAGTAGTAACATAGATCCACTAATTAGATTGATGCTCACCAATCAAAATCCACTTACCAACTAAAACCAGTGCTGCACTAGTACCATAAGAAAACATTGATCATATCCATTGATACCTTAATAAATTCCCTTAAAACAAAGTAAAACAGGTTGAAGCCGCAGGCTTTACCAGAAGTGAAGACCGTGGAGAAAATCCTCGAGTCAAAGGGACAAGACTTGAGATCCCAAATTTCGCTAGGGTGGTAGAATAATCCCTCGCAGACGAGCTCCGTTCCATTGGGAGAAAGTCGGATGAAATGCACCTAAAATTCAATATATTTACTGTGCGATTCTGCTCTGGGGAATATAATAAGAAAAAGAGCTCACCTCATTTTCTTCTTTGAGGCTTACGGTTCCAGCAAGGAAGCTTGTATTGTCAGTATCGGCGCTCACGTCGGCGATGCATCTAGCCTGGATATAGGAAGCAAATTTTAAAATTTTCAGTAACGAAAGGTAGGGGAGGCGGATGATTGGAGATCTAGGGTTCAAATTGAGACTTCAAAGAGAAGAATGGGGATTTTGCTACCTGGTATTTGAGCCCTCCATAGACAATACCGCCCTGCATTTTTGTTCCCGCCCTAGCTGACGACCTCTGCAGAGCTTCCTTTGGAGCACCGTCCGGTTGTATTATTTTATGCGACCATATTTGCGGGTTTTATTAGCAATTTAACTTATATTTTTAATCTATTAGCAGTTTTATATTTTATTAAATTTATTTACATAAGCAAATAATTTTTAACTATATATTTAAAATTTATTAAATAAAATTTAATATTAAAATTTTATTTAAATTAAAAAATATTATTTATTGAACAGATCGGTTCAACCAAATCGGAGCTAATTCGACGATTTACCCATTAGTTCAAACCGGTTCAATATAAATCCGATTTTTCAAGTTCTCCGAACAGGCAACTGAACTAGCTCACTATCAAACATCTTGATCTGGTCTAGTTTTAAAAGCATTGATTTTGAATGTAGGATAAAAATTATTTAAGAATTTTAAAAATTTAACCGTTTGAGGGTTAAAAAAATGAATGCAAAACAGTTTATTAATGTATTTACCTTTTAGTAGTGTTGTGGACTAGAATATACGCGGCGATAGAGTTTTAATTGTTCTTCTTAGCGTTATACGGATATCCAGTTCACACACATATAACACAAGATTTTTTACGTGGAAAACCCTTTAAAGGGGAAAAACCACGGGGCCTAGCCCAGTTGAAAATATTTCACTAGAACTTGAGTTGGTTACAATGGGCTGATTTGTCTCTAAGGACGATCAGAATATAAGTAGCAATTATACAATAGAAGTCCGAGTGTCGAGTAATGGTCTGGCAGGACTTCAGGCCTTAGATGATGATAAGGCAAAAACTTCGAGCCTTAGATGAAGGTCTGGCAAATATGAGAATCTTCAATGATGGCCTTGCAAAGATGAGAGCTTCAAGTGAAAGACTGACAGAGCGTAAAGTGTCAGGTGATGATCCTGCGGAGCGACGGCGTTAGCTGATGATCCGGTGGAGCACAGGGCGTCAGGTGGTGGTCTGGCGGAGTGACGGCGTTAGGCGGTGGTCTGGTGGAGCACAGGGCGTCAGGTGGTGGTCTGGCGGAGTGCGGGCGTTAGGCGGTGGTCCGGTGGAGCACAGGGCGTCAGGTGGTGGTTCGGCTGAGTGACGGCGTTAGGCGGTGGTCCGGCGGAGTGACGGCGTTAAGTGGTGGTCCGGTGGAGCATAGGGTGTCGGGTGGTGGTCCGGCGGAGTGACGGCGTTACGCGGTGGTCCGGTGGAGCACAGGGTGTCAGGTGGTGGTCCGGCGAAGTGACGGCGTTAGGCGGTGGTCCGGTGGAGCACAGGGCGTCAGGTGGTGGTCCGGCGGAGTGACGGAGTCCGGCGGTGGTCCGACGAAACTCCGGCGGTGGTCGAGGAGATTGTAAGACCTCGTTCCTTTGTTGTAGCTTCTGAAAAAGTGATTTTCCTCCCAGAATCGGCCAGGACGAAGTTGAGATCGTCCAGGCCGATCAGTGCATTGAAAACAGCTGATTTCTGGAGCTATTTCTGGACTGAATCGTCCAGGACGATATTGAGATCGTCCAGGACGATCTGCACTGTTCCTAAAATCGTCCTGATCATCGCCCTGGAGTATCGGCCAGGACGACCAGAATTGGTCTGATCGTCCAGGACGATCGAGACGATCGGCCAGGCCGATCCATGTATGATATAAGGAAATGAGCTCGTTTTGAGGAGAGAGAAAAATCATTTTATAAAACAGATATTTTGAGGAGAGAGAAAGAGCGAAAAAGCAAAGGGAAAAGTTCGATTTCGAGGCCCGCGGAGCGATTTTCGTCGTTCGTTGCTGTTGGATATTGTGTTTGTCTCGCTGTAAGGACTCCGAACCCTACTTCTGTTTTCGAAGATTTCGAGGTTTTGTAAAATGGTGCTCAGATTTGTGTTTTTGTAAGTGATTTTCGTACCTGGTTTGGTACTGGCGAAGATTTCACCGCATAACTTTTGGTATGCTGTAGATATGATTATTCTGCACGTTTTGATTATTTTCTGGTAGATTTCGTCTGGTTCGTTTTGGTTTTGCGGGGTTTTATTTTGACTGTAAATTATTATGATGTCCGAATTGGTTTGAGCAGTAGAAGAATAGTCTTATAATGTTACTGTGCACGTTCTGTATTAATTTGGTGAATTGTCATTTTTGGAGATTTTTGTGTAAATTTGACCGACTACTGTTACTCTGCCCGATTTTCGTACGATTTCTGATTTTCCCGGAATTGATAGATTGAATTGATCTGCCTATGATTATTGATATGATCGTCTTAGATTTCTTTATTTTTGATTATTGCATCGATTATTGCATTGATTGATTGTTACTGAAAGACAAGTGGGAACCTGGTTGAACGTTGGTTGAAGATTGATCGATACCTGTACAGGATGGTGGGCCGACGGGCTTTCCTTTAAATCATAGATCATGGATCATGGATATAACGATGGGAGTCATAAGGAGATTATATGCCGACGGGCGGCCGACGGGCAATAGAGTGACGACTCTTTTTTCTTGATAGAACCAACGTGCGGATAACTACAACAGCATCATTGAACGAACTACAACAGCATCATTGACCATTGATAATAGCTAGTGTTTGTGCTTGTCGAGTAAGACCATTGTATGGATTTCCTGATATGCATTGATTTATCAATTTCCGACTGATTCATTGATATTGATTGGATTTATCGAATTGATTTACTATCGTACGGATTCATTGATTTCATTGAATGATCATTGAGCATTGGTACTACTTGACTATTGATCATTGATATTGATATGGATATGGACGACATAGATTCATAGATTCATTGATACTATTGATCATGCATTGATTCGACCTGTTACTGTGTAAATTTATCGTATTGTCCTTCTGATTGATTGGATCGACTTGATAGTATAGACTGGATTCGATTGATTGATTGATTTGACGGATTTAAATGATTTTATTGATTTATCGTATTGCTCTCTCGATTTGAGTTATCGTATTGCTCTTCCGATTGATTTTGATTTTCTCGACTTGATTGATTCATAGATACCGGCACCGACATTGATATGGATTCTACGTATTGATTCATAGAGATTAACACTGATATTGATATAGATTGTACCGATTGATAGATACCGACATCGACATTGATATGGATATGATATGGACTGTTTTATAGATTCACTGTTGCTACTGTTCTACACCGTATGGACTGTTTTATAGATTCATTGTCTCGTATCGCTTTTCTCAATTGACTTCATTGATTAGATCGTACTGATTTGACCGTAACGATTTGATTGACGACATTGACTTATTGAATTGATTCATCGATTTGTCTGCCGCTGCATTGATTGGTTTTATTGATTATTGATTTCTGTATTGCATTGACTCATTGATCACGTTCGACTTATTGTTTTGATTTGATTTGATTAATCTACATATTGTTTTCAGTGTCGTGCTTTGATTTCAGTTGTAGGCTTTGGTGACCTGCTGGGCTTTGTAAGCTCATTATATGTGGTTAATATTTCAGGTGCAGAGCCTCCAGTCTGAAGATCTTTCTATCGAGTTCAGCCTTTTGTTTTGTAGCCTTTGGTAGGCTTTCTTTTGTAGCCGGTGTGGCTAGTGTAGATATTTCTTTTGGACTCTTTTGTCTCTTCTCTGATTGTACTATATGTGAATTATAGTATCTGCTGTAGTTTCTTTTTGTAATGTAATTATCTCTGGCTCTGGATATATGTATGTATGGATTGATATGAACAACAGATGAGGAAACCGATAGAAAAGAAAAGAAAAAAAAAAAAAAGAACGATCAGATGAATCCTTTCGCTACACGGATCTTGGGGTCGTTACAGCTAAGAAGTAAGAGCGATCTCCGATCTCTCTCTTTTTTCCTTAAGCTCCGAGGGGTCCTCTTTCAAGAGAAGAGGGGGCTCTATTTATAGATTTTGGGAATGACATAGCCCGTAAATAGGTGGAGGATCAAGGGTTAGTTGGGAGTGGTTGAATGGACGGTTGATCTTGAATCCTACGATCGTGCACCGTTCGTTGGACATTTGAAGATCTTAGAGATGTCGGAATTCATCTATCTTGGGCTCGTTGGATTCGTCTCGTCGAGCCGTTCGATTCGAGTATAAGCTCGTAAAAATCGGAGACCGTTTGGTAACTCAAACAGTGTTATGAAGCTTCTAACAGCACTTCGGGTCCTTGATTTGGACTCATTTGGACTCGGATTGAGTCGAATTTGGTGTCGTTGGGTTCGTATTTTTGAGACGCTCAGTTTGAATGTAAGCTCGCTGAAATCGGAGTTCAGATGATATCATATTTAAATTTTGAAGTTTTCAACATGCTTTTTGCCTCGAGATTCGTGCCCGATCAAGATAATTTTTTGGACGGCGTATCAGTTGCCCCCCTATTTTCGGACGTTGACGCTCCAGAAGTCCGAAAATATATGTGTTGACATTTCATATTGACCGAATCGCAAAAAATTGAGTTCCAAAATAAAAAATTTGCTCAAACGTTATCATAGAGGCCCCGTTGAGCTCCGAAAGTGACAAAATTGGATCCAGAACGTCGAAAAACTTTTTCGAGGACTCCAAAAACGTTTAATTTGGACATTTCTGCATGAAAATCGAGTACCAAATATTTGCTACAGTACCCGTCTGCTACAGTACCGTCTGCTACAGTACACCCCCTACACATCGCTTTCGGTTGCTGCAGTGTTACTTGCGGTCGCTACAGTACCCGCCAGCGGTTGCTACAGTGCCGCCGTGCTACAGTGATTTCAGCCAATTTTTTTTCCTTTTGAAATAGGGCTGCATGAGGTGGCCTTTAACCGCCTCCTAAGGCGGTTCATTTAACCACCCACTTATGGGCGGTTTATTTAACCACCCATAACTTTTTTTTTTGTCATGAGAGAGAGAGAGAGAGAGAGAGAGAGAGAGAGAGAGAGAGAGAGAGAGAGAGAGAGAGAGAGAGAGAGAGAGAGAGAGAGAGAGAGAGAGAGAGAGAGAGAGTGGGAGAGAGGGAGAGTTTTTTATTTTTATTTTTTATTTTTAATCCTCAAACTCCTCATTCTTCCTATAAATAGACCCCTCATAGGGCCTTAATCCTTGCACCTTTTCCTTCTCCACTCTTCTCTCAGTAGAGGCCTTCCCCTGCCCCTTGGACAATTCCATTGTCCAATAGCAGGGTCCCTCTTTGCGAGAAAGAGCTTTCTTTTCCTTCTTTTCTCCTCTCTTCTCTCAGTAGAGGCCTTCCCCTGCCCCTTGGACAATTCCATTGTCTAATAGCAGGGTCCCTCTTTGCGAGAAAGAGCTTTCTTCTCCTTCTCTTCTCCTCTCTTCTCTCAGTATAGGCCTTCCTCTGCCCCTTGGACAATTCCATTGTTTAATAGCAGGGTCTCTCTTTGCGAGAAAGAGCTTTCTTATTCTGGAGTAATGTCGGGCGACCACTTTCCTTCTAGAGATTCTACGGTCAGGGGAAATCCTGTCGTCCCACCTGATGGCAGGCGGAGGCCTGACAAAGGAGCAAGGGCAGATGATCTAGCATCCACCGTTACAAGTGATTCTTTGATTATTCTTCATAAGAAGTTTCACTTTCCTAATGATGTAGTTGCAGTGGCTCCTAAGAGATCCGATCGGGCTGGTGCCCGACCTCCTGGATATTTGACAATCTGTGAGACCCATTTGCGATCAGGGCTGCGCTTTCCACTTCCTGCTGAGCTGATCGAGATTTTCATGCATTGTGGGGGTGTCTATATCCAAATTTACATACAGGGGCATGTCGGTGACAATCGGGTTGATTGCACTTTTCAGGGATCGAGGGGCCATTTTGACACCTGAGCGTCTTTCCCGGATGGGTAGATTTACTAGCGACGCACAGGGGCGTATTACTTTCAGATCCAAATGATTAGATATGAGGACCCGGGATCCGGCAAAGAGTTGGGCCAATGCATTTTTCTTTGTGAAAAATGAATGGGGCCTAAGAGAAAAGCAAGGTAAGTTGAGGGACATGCCTGTCCCTTTGCATGTTGGAGAGGAAGATATAAAGAGGTTTCTCAAGGTCCTTGATGTCGAGCATCTTTTATATGAGGTTCATTATATGAATAAGTACACAGAAGAAGAGTTTCTGTTTAAGGTCGGGATGTCAGTCCAAGTTGGTAGATCAGATGTAAATATGCTAAAACCGACTTCCAAGATTCCCGAACGACCTGCTGTAGTTCCAAAGGGGGCAACTAAGAGACAAACGAGAGGTGAAGATCCCCAGGCTTCGAAGAATAAAAAGTTGGAGGGGGTTGCGACGAGCAAGGCTGCACCTGCCTCTTCTCCTTCCATAATTCATATTCCTGAGAATATTTTGAGTCATCAGTGCATTGGGCGTCACAAAGCTGATGATTTGGTACGTGATCTTCTCCTGATACCCTTTTTTTTTAGGATGGCTTCTAATATATTTTTCTTTCTTCTTTCAGTTGTCGCGATGTACGGAGCTTGAGGTCGAACTTACTGAAGCTTTGAACCATTGGAATGACGAATTTGTGAGGGTCAAGTACCTTCACGGAGAATTCAAGCGAAAGTATGATTTGAAGGCCAAAGAGGTGAAGGTGTTGGAGGAAGAATTGTGCGAGTGCAGGACTGAGTTGACAAATATGGTGCATTATGCTTCTCTCCAAAATCATCAGACAGATCAGCTTCAGATCGACCTAGTGGAGGCACAATCAACGATTGCCCAGCTCTCGAAAGATCAGAAATCCTCTGCATAGAAGATAGCAGTGCTTGAAGCTGAGAATAAGAGGTCTCAGACTCTTATTGCTGAAAAGGAAGCCGTTCTGACCAGTCTTGAATCTTCGGGAGTTCTTAAAGATTTCAAGAAGTCTATAACCTTCAAGATCATCATTCAGGATCATGTACAGGAGGCCCGTGATCACATTTATGAAGTAGAGGTGAAGGCTTTAGAGAAGCAGTGCATTGAAGAAGGATTCATTAGAGGCTTCTTGAAGGGGGTTCGTCTGGTGCAGCGGAAGACCGGAGTTGAGGTTGAGGGGCTGACACCTAGTCAGGCCTCAGATGACTTTTCTTCAGACTCTGATGGCGACGAGATAGAGAGCGAGTTGCATAAGGCTTTTGCCTTGGAGGCTGGTGATGAGATAGTTGAGATAGAGTAGATCTTTATCAGCTGTATTACTTTATCTTTCTTAGTACCTTTTTGTCATTTGTATTAGGCGTTTGTGTTGACATGTGATGTCTTCTTTGATTTAGTAGTGGATTGCTGATATATTTATTAGTGAAGATTATTTCAACTTGAGTGAAAATTTTTCCTTATGTTCTTTTAAGGTACTCGGCTTGTTTGAGGCTTCTAATAAATGCGCTCCAACTTGTGTGGATGAAGAAGAATTCTCTAATGATATAAGATTTATCCGAGGTTGTTATGTCAGAGCCTTGCTTGATGACGTTAATCTTTGTGAAAGAAATTGAGATAATCCACCGAGGATGTAAGACCTATCCGATGTTATTTTGTCAGAGCTTTGCTCGATGACGTTAACCTGTGAGGAAGAGGTCGGGAGAATCCATCAAGGATGTAGGACCTATCCAAGGTTGTTTTCCAGAGATCTGCTCGATGACGTTAACCTGTGTGGAAGAGGTCGGGAGAATCCACCAAGGATGTAGAACCTATCCGAGGTTGTTTGCCAGAGCTCTGCTCGATGACGTTAACCTATGTGGAAGAGGTCGGGAGAATCCACCAAGGATGTAGAAC
Organism: Dendrobium huoshanense; assembly: GCA_016618105.1. Lineage (NCBI taxonomy): Eukaryota > Viridiplantae > Streptophyta > Magnoliopsida > Asparagales > Orchidaceae > Dendrobium > Dendrobium huoshanense. The sequence continues at coordinate 44,974,087 of CM028350.1, read as the reverse complement.
CTATCCGAGGTTGTTTGTTAGAGCTCTGTTCGATGACGTTAACCTGTGAGGAAGAGGTCGGGAGAATCCATCAAGGATGTAGAACCTATCCAAGGTTGTTTGTCAGAGCTCTGCTCGATGACGTTAACCTGTGAGGAAGAGGTCGGGAGAATCCATCAAGGATGTAGGACCTATCCGAGGTTGTTTGCCAGAGCTCTGCTCGATGACGTTAACCTGTGTGGAAGAGATCGGGAGAATCCACCAAGGATGTAGGACCTATCCGAGGTTATTTGCCAGAGCTCTGCTCGATGACATTAACCTGTGTGGAAGAGGTCGGATCGGACTTCTTTGAGGTCGATCATCTTGCGATTGAGATGCAATAAAGATTTCGTACTTCTCAAATCAATGATTTTAGGATTGAAATTCACAGCTTGTGTGAATATGTCAATATGATTTTTCTTAAAGAATGTGATAATTCAACTCAACGAAGGAATATATTTTTACTATATCAAACAAAGACATACTTCCCTAAGATAACTTAGGGCTGAAAAAGTTACAAACACCACAAACAAGCAAGAGTCAAATGATGTTCACTATTGAAGATAAAAATCACACAATACTGAAGACATAATACATAAAATAAATAGCACGATTATGCTCTACTGATAATACTTGTGGAGATTGTCAACATTCCAGGTCCGAGGGAGCATCTTTTCTTCAGCATCCTTTAATTTGAAAGTACCAGGCTTCAGCATAACTGCTACCAAGTATGGACCCTCCCAAAGGGGGGAGAGTTTATTGCGTTGAGGGCCTTTTCCTGCTGCCTCGATGCTGCATAGAACAAGATCTCCAATTGATATACGCCGTGATTTCATTTTTCTGTTATAATGTTGGGCAACTCTCTGGTGATAGGCAGCAACCTTAAGCATCGCCTTGTCTCTTGCTTCTGGAAGAAGGTCTAGATTATGTCTGAGCTTTTCATCATTAGCGTTGAAGTCAAAAGTTTGAACTCTATGACTTGAGACTCCAATGTCGACGGGAATGATAGCCTCCGTTCCAAAGCAGAGGTTGTATGGTGTTTCTCTTGTTGGAGTCCTTGCCGTAGTACGATAGACCCAAAGGACGTTTAAGAGTTCGTCAGCCCATTGCCCCCAGCCTTATCCAACCGTGTCTTCCATCCTCTCAGAATGGTTTGATTAGTGATCTCTGTTTGTCCATTAGTCTGAGGATGGGCTACAGTCGTGTGCACTAGTTGAATGTGGAGATCTTTACAAAATGTGGTGAAGACCCTTCCGGTGAACTATGTTCCGTTATCGGTGATAACTTTTGCTGGAATGCCAAAGCGACATATTATATTCTTCCATAAGAATTGTTTGGCATTTGCTTCAGTGATCTTTGCTAGAGATTCTGCTTCTACCCACTTTGTGAAATAGTCTACAGCCAAGAGGGCGAATTTCCGCTGTCCCTTGGCTATAGGAAAGGGTCCTAATATGTCAATCCCCCACTGGGCGAAAGGCCAAGGACTCTGTAATGTTGATATCTCTATGATAGGCAACTGGTTTAGGTTGTCATGTAGCTGGCAACTATTACATTTTCGCACGAACTCTAGTGCGTCCTATTTCATCGTTGGTCAGTAAAATCCTTGTCTCAGGATTTTTTGGGCTAACGCTCTTCCACCCAAGTGTTCTCCACAAATGCCTGAATGTACTTCTCGGAGTGCATAATTTGACTCTGAAGGAGGAAGGCACTTGAGATAGGGTCCTGAGAATGCTTGTTTGTATAATTTTTCATTGACAATAGTAAAGTTTGCTGCCTGCCTCCGAAGTCGTGCTGCTATTGTCGGGTCTTCAGGAAGAACACCTTTTTGTAAGAAAGTTAGAATGGGATCGATCCAGGATGTCTCCCTCGACTCATCTATTGATTGTATTATGCATGGGCCTGGAATACTCGGGAAGTGAATTTCTTCAATATACTTTCTTTTGAAAGTGTCACCGGTTGTGGAGGTAGCTAGTTTGGAGAGGGCGTCTGCTCGTGTGTTTTGCTCTCATAGAATATGGATGATCTCATATTTGTTTATACTGGCTAAGAGCAATTTTACTTCATCACAATATAGGGCCAGTTGTGGGTTGTGGATGTCAAACTCGCCCTTCACCTGTGAGGCGATTAATTGTGAATCAGTGTAGATTATCAGGTTTTGCACTTCACAGTTGATTACCAGCCTCAGACCGGCAATAAGAGCTTCGTATTCTGTCACGTTGTTTGTTGCAGGGAATTTGAATCGGAGTCCGTATTTGAGAGCAACTTGTTGTGGAGAGATTAGCAAAACTCCTGCCCCGGCGCCAAAAATTCCAGAGGTTCCATCAACATACAACGTCCAGCCCGGGGGAGAAGGAGAAGCGCTTGTTTAATCGTTAGACATTGAGATGGTGCATTCTACCACAAAATCTACAAGTGCTTGTGATTTGATATCGGGCATAGGAATATAGTGAATGTCGAACTCTCCTAGTTCCACAGACCACTTGATGAGTCTGCCCGAGGCTTCTGGCTTTTGCAGAATATTTTTTAGTGGAAAATTTGTATAGACTCCAATTGTATGGGCTTGAAAATAAGGGCGAAGTTTTCTGGCTGAGTATACTAACGCCAAAGCTGTCTTATCTGCTGAGGGATATCGTCCTTCTGCTTCAGATAAGATCTTACTGACATAATATATAGGTCGTTGTATAGCATTCTCTTCCCGGACCAAGACTGAACTGATTGCCTGGGTGGAAATAGCCAAGTACAAATATAATTTTTCTCCAAGAACTGGTTTTGAGAGTAACGGAGGTGAGGCTAGATAGGTTTTGAGTTGCTCAAAGGCCTCTTGGCATTCATCAGTCCATTGAAATCCTGAGCTACGAGCACCTCTAAGGATTTTGAAGAAGGGAATATATCTATCTCCAGAGCGAGCTAAGAAGCGAGAGAGTGCTACAATTCTTCCATTTAATCTTTGTACATCTTTGATATTTCTAGGAGGCACCATATCCCTTAGAGCCTTAATCTTCTCAGGATTGGCCTCAATTCCTCGGTTGGTAACCATAAAACCCAAAAATTTTCCCGAGGCTACTCCAAACGCATATTTGGAGGGGTTGAGGCGCATGTTGTATAATTGAAGGAGACAGAAATATTGCTCCAAATCAGAAATATGCTGAGATTTTCAAGACTTTTCACCAGCATATCATCTACATAGACCTCCATTGTATGCCCTATAAGGTCTTTAAACACCTTATTCATGAGGCGCTGATATGTGGCTTCTGCATTCTTCAATCCGAAGGGCATAACCTGGTAGCAGTACAGTCCTCAGTCTGTTTGAAAAGCAGTTGCCTCCTCATCTATAGGATTCATTCTTATTTGATTGTAGCCCGAGTAAGCATCCATAAAGCTCAGCATTTGATGTCCGGACATGGCATCAACAAGTTGGTCGATTCGAGGGAGTGGAAAGCAGTCTTTCGGACATGCCTTATTGAGGTATGTGTAATCAACACACATCCTCCAAGCTCCATTAGTCTTTTTTACCATCACCATATTTGCCAGCCATGTGGGATAGTGTATTTCTCGTATGAATTCAGCCTCTAAGAGCATGTCGACTTCTTTCTCAATAGCTTCTTAGCGCTCCGGTGCAAAACTTCGCTTTTTCTGAATAACCGGTTTGTATGTTGGGTTTGCATTGAGAGAGTGTACAATTACTTCAGGGCTGATTCCGGGCATGTCTGCAGGACTCCAAGCAAATATGTCTTGATTTCTTCGTAAGAATTCTACATATTTTATCTTCTCTTCCTCCAAGAGTAATGATCCGATCTGTATAGTCCTTGAAGGATGTTCATCGGATAGGGAGATACAAACAAGATCTTCAACGAGGGAGGCCTTCTGAGGAATATCCTTGTTTTGTAGATCAAAGTCTTCGATACTTAAGGTAATTGATGGGCGTGGTTGAGCCCATCGAAGATAGCAGGATTGTGCCTCTTGTTGATCTCCTCGTACTACACCAGTCCCTGATGGGGTGAGAAATTTCAGCCTTAAATGTGGGATTGAAGCAATGATTCCGAAGATTGACTGTAATGGTCTTCCAAAGATAGCATTGTATGCTGACTCCGACTTCACAATAATAAATTGGATGGAGTGTGTGGCTTGTCGAGGGAATTCTCCCAGCATAACAGAAAGGTTTATCATACCTTCTACTCGTACAGGTCGATTATCAAATCCATATAGCGGGCCTGCAGCGGGTTGAAGCTTCTCTCGAGCGAGGCCCATGTTGAGAAATGTGGAGTAGAATAAAACATCTACGGAACTTCCGTTGTCAATCAAGATCCTTTTGACTTTATAGCATGGGTCGCCGATCCCTGCACTTATTATGAGTGGGTCTTGATGAGGGGTATTTACTCCCTCTAAGTCAGAATCATCAAAAGCAATGGAATGATCAGCACGAGACTTCTTTGGTGTTGGTTCTTTGGTGGCCGCAATCAAGACTTGACTCGACATTATAGGCCCCCCGGCAATAGTTTCAATTTCACCAACTATTTGTCAATTGTCAGTCGACTGTCTTTGTTGTCGATTCTTCCCCCCCAGCTGGAGCATCATCATCTCGTACTGGTGGATTCTTGATGAATTGTCGGAGATATCCTTGTCGGATCAGTCTTTCGATTTCTTCCTTGAGCTGTCTACATGCTTCGGTAGTATGACCACGACTCCGGTGGAAGTGGCAATATTGTTCCTGGTTTTCGATATTAGGCTTTAAAGGTTGTGACCACTTTACGCTCTCCTGGTCTCGGATGGCCATCAACACATTTGCTCTGGATACATTAAGCGGTGTGTACTCCTTCTCTTGGCGACGCTCTCGTTGTGGCTGTGAGGGTCGAGGGGGAAGATTATAGTTCCCCTGCTTCTTCCGCTGTGAGGATGGATTTTCTATTCCTGGTGTACTTTTTCGCTTCCCAGTTGTTTGTTCAAACTGCTTTCTATGAGCGTTAATAGCTTCGTCGGTAGAGATTTGGGCTTCTACACGATGGATCAGGTCCGCATATGAATGGACCATATCTCGCATGAGTGCTGAGTAGAATGGTCCAGGACGAAGCCCTCCGAGGAATACGCCTCTAAGTAATTCGGGATCTACCCATGGAATTTGCCGAGCTTCTGTAGAAAATCTTTGAAAGTACTCCTTGAGGGACTCATTTTCATTCTGATAAATTCCTGAGAGGTGGGAAGAGTCTTTGACCATCCTCCGATTTGCAACAAAATGTTCAACAAATATTTTGGCTAATTTGACGAACATTGGGATAGATCCGGCGGGGAGTGAATAGAATCATGTTTGAGCTTGCCCTTTGAGGGTAGCTGGGAAGACTTGACATAAAAGCGCATCAGAGGCTTGTTGGATGTGCATTATGGTTCTATAGTGATCGATATGTTCGTAAGGGTCAGATGTCCCATCGTATGAATCGATGTTCGGAAGTTTGAATCTTGCTGGAATAGGGTGTTGAAGGATGGCTTTAGTCAGGGGTGATGAATCCTGAAAATGTCTATGACGAAGAGATTGTCTTATATTTTCAATAGGGAATTCTTCTCGTACTAGTCTTCGTAATTCATGCCGTAGGGCATTACGGGGGAGTTCGGCGATGTGTCGCTGAGTTAAATCTTCGGGGGCATCCGGAGGAATGTGATGTTGGCGGCCTACCCGTGAAGGATGTGTAGAGCTTGCTGTGTCAGCAAGCTCATTTTCCGGACGTGTTGGAGGACGCATTCTTGATGGTGGAAGGGGAACTTCGACATGAAGAACATCTTCAAATTCTGGTGGGTCTCGAGGAAGAAGTATATCTTCTTGAGGTGCTAGTGTCGGTCCTCGAGTTTCTCGTAAGAGTGTTTTGATTAAAAAAAATATAGTTATATTTAAGTATATATAGTTTTGAAAATATTTAATTATCTTTGAGAAATATTTAATTTTGGAATTTTGAAATTGAACACTCTATTATGAACAATATATCGCCTCGAAAGACGAACATATCGTTCCCTAATGGGTTCGAATTTCAAAGTTTTAAATTTCCCCAAAGAGAATTAATTAAGGGTTTTAAAAAATTAATTTTGAAAATCAATTCTGGATTTCTAAATCTCCTACGAGCGCAAGCCCTCGTAGTTAATTACATCGTAAAGAAATTAGAATTTTCCTACGAAAACTCTCGATTAAAATAGCGGTATAAATTTATTTTGGATTTTCAAAGATCGATATCAAAGGAAGAAAAGGGTAGGAAATTCAAGTGGTATTGGTTCAAGTTTGAGCAGTTATTTTCAGAGTCAAAGGAAGAAAGGTAGGAGGTGTTTTGGGATTCTGAATTACTTCAGAAACACCTCAGTCTATCCTAAGTGTTAGGCTTGAATTTGATTGAAAGTGATTTAAGTTTGAATGGTCAATTTTATTAGGAAATTGGGATTCAATTCCCGGATGGTGAGGTCTTATAGCCCAAGCTTGCCTCAGAACCTAAGTCTAAATTGGGTACTAAAAAGTAACCCGAACCTAGCTAGTGCAATGCAAATCTGGTCTTACCCCGGCCTGGATTGGGGAGCCAGCTAAACCACCTAGGCGCTTTAAAAACATGTATCAAGCCATTTAATGTTAGAATGGGTCGGGACATTATTTAAGAAAGGTATTCGAGAACGGGACCGACATCTAGAGCAGATCCTAAATGGTCCCTTAAACTTATGTTGGGTTTGATGCTTAAGCAAATGCAATTAAGGGTTAAAAGGTTTTTTTTAAATTAGTTGCTAAAATGATGCATGCTAATCGACTCAATTAAAAGGTTGAATTTGAATGAATGCTATGAAATGAAAACTTCCGGCGATCCCGGGCTTACTTCTTAAATTCGTTAGAGTTTCTATGTGAGCCTAAATATTTTAATTTAATTTAAGTAGAAAAAGTTTTATTAAATCCTTAAGAGCCTACGATCGAATTCCAGGTCAAATCAAAATCGGCACGCAGGTAAAAAGACTAGAAAAGCAGGTATCTCTAATGCGCAATCAATTTAAATAAATCAATCAAATTAAATATATCAAATTGAATGTCCGTAGGCAAGTGCCCTTTATTATTACATCACAGAATTTTGCAGAAAATTAAAGTGGCCGGGCACCACTGACTACAACCCGGATTTTAATCTTAAGACTCAAGTGACTTTGAGAATGGGTCTTCTCGTTATCCACTTCTTCATCCTTCTGCTGCTTCTTGGATCGTCGGGTCCGGATATCCAAATGAAAAGAAACTCCCCCTTAATCGGGGTGTTATCTTTTCTCTTTGGATATTTCAAAACCATCCTAATTTGGAGCTCCAAATGGAGAGGGACTCTCCCCTGAGGGATGTCCCTTCCTCTTTGGATTCCAAATTGGATGTTACCCCATCTCAAATCACTTGAAATTACAACACAAATCAAATCAAATTTACATTAATCAAAATTGAAAAATCTAGACTCGATCCTGCAGGGTTATCCTAATAATCAACATTTATATATACAGTCCCAAGCAGTTAATATTTGATCTCAAGCAGTTGATATATGAATCTCAAGCAATTAATATATTTGAAATTTAAAATGCTCAACAAATTGCAGTAAATAAATAAACAATCAATCAATTCTAAACTAGCAAACAGCATGCAGTGAAAACTCGAAAAACCGGCACACAGCTGCAAAAAGTAAACACCGGCCTAGCCTAAAACTAGAGTTGGTGCTCCTAGCAAACCATCTAAAGTGTGTGAGGTAGGTCGTGTGGTTTGGATATATCCTAAATAGGATCATTAGATTGAAGTTGATTAAGGTTCTGGTTGGTTGAAAGGCTTAAGGGGTTTAAATTTTGGTTTAAGTATTAATGGCTTGAAGTTAATTTTAAAATTGATTATTAATTATTTGTTGAATACCACCTTTGTTTCACACCGAGGCCGTGAAGTTTATTTCACCTTCCTTGGGGCTAAGTTAATAGCCTCGTAGGCCTGGGTTACCCAGTGGTACCCGATATAATTAAGTGATTTGATTTGATTAAAATTTGAAAGTTAATGAATTTTAATTAAAAGTGTTTGGTTGCTGATTTTTAAAGTTTGATTCATTTGAGTTTGCCATTAATCGATTCGTGGCGTTGTGCCACCAGGCTCGAGGAACCAGCCTCCTTAGGACACTTAGCCCCGCAGCCCGGAGTAGTCCAGCCGATAAACCAAATTAATGTAGTTGAATTAGAGGTTTTAAAAGGTTAGATAATTGATAATTAATCTATTTTTAAGGTTTAACACCCCTTGGAATCCATTCGTGGCGTTGTGCCACCAGGCTCGAGGAACCAGCCTCCTTAGGACACTTAGCCCCGCAGCCCGGAGTAGTCCAGCCAATAAACTTCATCTTTAGGATGGTTGTTGTGTTTTAAGAGGTTTGTTGAATGTTTTAAACATTAAGTTAACATTTTCTAGAGTTTTGGAATAATTTTGAATTTTATGAATTTTTGAATATTTTAATCGCTTAATTAAGGGGTTGAAAATTGACTTTTTGATTAAGGGTGTTTTCTGGAAATTTTGTATTTTATTAAAATACTAGACCTTACTACGATCAGTTAGAAGGTAAGTAAGTTGAAATCGGATTTTTCTACATTTTATTACGAAGGTTTGAAGTTTTGAACTAGATTTGAACTAGATTTGACCGGTTTGTTGACTTTTGAAATATTACAGATTTCTGAAGGTTTGAAATTTTAATAAATACTAGAGCTTATTAGGAGTTGAATGCAAGTGAGTTTGAGTGATTTCGATTTTTCTGGAATTAGTTATGAAGGTTTGAAATTCGATGCATTTAATGAATTATTGAAAAATCCTTAATTAAAGGCCCTTTTTGTGATTATGCTCCAAATGAGGTCCCCACTCCTTGAAATCAGCTCCAAAGGTCAGGAATGACCTAAGGAGAGATTCCCAAGTGTTTGGGACATTTTTGGAATTTTTAATATTTTTTTAATTAATTAAATGAATTAAATATTGATTTTCACTTAAAATTAAATTAAGGTTCAAATTGCTGTCAAATAATTTTGGTTTTAATTTTCATTGGTTAAGGGTTTAATTATGATCAATTAGAGGGGTTAAACATAATTTTCAGATTAAAAATGGATTTATTACATTTTCCGGAAGGTTTAATGGCTTAATTAAGGTTTAAGCTTAAGAAAATTGTTTAAGAGGCTTAATGACTTCAAAAATCAGTGAAAGTTTCTCTAATGGCTGTACATGTCACTAGGTTCAAATGTCCAAAATTTCAAGTCAAGAGGATGTACATCCAAATGTCTAGAATTTCTCTAAGTTTTCTAAACATATCCTTAATTATTGTCCTTAATTATGTCATTAAGTTTGATAGGTTTGGATCAATGTTTTAACTAACCCTTGACTAAGCATGAAAAGAACACACACTAACAATCAATTCCTAGATCTAAGAGAGCCTTAAACTATGTGCAAGTGTGTGTACCCTAAACATGCAAAGACTAAATAAAATTGAATAATCAACTATTTAATTAGTGAATAATTAAGATAATTATCCACTAATCATCCCCATCAAAACTATTCATTCAAGCTCAATCCATGTTTAAAATTTCAAACTCCTCACTCAAAGCTCTCAAAATTTAACATATATAGCTTTGAAATTAATTTTAATATTTAGAAAATAGATTAATGTTGAAGATTTCTAGAAAATTTAAATAATTCAAAATAATTTTTGAATAAGCATAAGAATATAGTTTTAAAATAGTTTTAAAACAAATTTGATAATATTTTAATAATTTAAATTGATTTAAAGATAGAAATTCTCTGGATTTTTGAAATTAACTTAAGTTAAATATTAGATAAATATTAATTAAATGTTTAAATTAAATAAATAATTTTAATTACTTAAAATACTTAACATATATATATATATATATATATATATATATATATATATATATATATATATATATATGTTTAAATAAATCTTTAATTTTGAAATAATGAAATTAATCTCTCTGATTTCAATGAAATGATATTAAAAAAAAAAAAAAATTAATATTTGAAAATATTTAATTTAACATTACATTAAATGGTATAAAAAAAAAACTAATATTTAAATGTTAATTATTTTAAAATGACTGAAAATATATTAAGTATTTTGATTTGAAATTAATTTTAAATTAAAATTTATGAAATTATAAAAATTTTGATACCAAATATTAAAATTTTGGATTTATAAATATATTTTTATATTTTTTTGAAGTTTTCTGGTAATTAATTAGTTTTTAAATTAAATAAAACCTTTTAATTAACTCAGGCGGCGGGCTGCACACGTGGCGGCGCGCGGTTGGTCCAGCGCAAAAGCGGCGGCGGCGGTCAAGTGGGCCCACGCGCTTTCACTTAACCAGCTCAGCGCAAATCCACAGCCGTCCGATCGAGCGCCTAGGCCATCTAACGGCTGGGATAAAATCCCGCTGCGCGATCTCGGCTGAGCAAGATCCGACGGCGGAAGGTTTATCCGCGGTTTCAAACGAACGGTCGAGATTAAGCCAGACCGCGGTTTAAGCCATGGGATTGAATACACGTCGGATGGAACACGTGGAATGACTCAATCGGTACCGTTGATCACGTGATCAACGGTCCAGGAACCATGCGCCTGGACCAAACCGCAAGAACGCCCTAGAAGGGGTTTTTTGGCTCATTCTTCCGATCGGATCAATCAAATCGTTTGAAATTTTAAAACTAAACCCTATGAATGAACAGAAATCATGGGGATGTGCTAAAAATATTAAATAAGCGCTTAATAAAATGCTATTTAACACTAGGTGTCTTAGCTAGGGTTTAAGTTTTAGAGAAATCTCACCGATGGATTTTGGATTTTTTGATTCGGTTGCAGTTGTAGATTGTCCACGCTCCTATTTGTAGAAGACTCCCTGGCTCGAAAGCTTCTAGATCAACGGCAAATCGACCTGGACGGATTTCTGCTTAAGCTCACCGGAATCCGACCTCCGGCGAGCTTTGACCGGCTAGATCGAGCTGGGAATATGTGGAATGAGATCTGGAATGCTCAAACGAAAAGAGTTTGAGGTCTGGGAGGGCTTGAATGGAGAGATGTCGGCTAGGGTTGAGAATGCCGGCTTAACATAGGGTTTTACCCTATTCAACCTTCTCCAAGCCAAAGGGACGGTCTTGATTGATTGGAGAGCATGCTAGGATGTTGCCACGTGGCCTGGAGCAGCTGGAAAAGCTGGGAGAAGGACAGTGAGGTGGAAAGCCTCTCTTGGTCCCCTACTTGAGCACATGGAAGCAATGAGGGCCCTTTGATCCTGATCCAATGGCTAGGGAAGGCTTTAAGAGGCTTCTAGAATCATTCCAAGCTGCTGGAGTTGAGTTGGCATAAAGATGCCATGCCATTTGGGCATTAAAATCCCTTGGAGACATTTGTTGACTATGTTGACTAGTCAACTGGTCAACAAAAGGTGAGGTGGCACCTAGGAAGTCCTAATGAGCTGATTAGAATGATCCTAAGGCAACCTATTAGGAGCTTGAGTGATTAAAGCCCAATCATGTGAATTTTGACCAAGATTTCAAGTGTATGACTTGGTCAAATTGACTATGATGTGACTCTAAGTGATTTGAATATACTTTGAACCATTTAATGAGATTGAATTTAAGGATTTAGATTGCCTGAATATGTTGATTTGACTTGATTGAATAGTTTGATTCAAATGGGTTTGAATAACCCACTTAGACTCTTAAGGAAATCCTAGGTCAAACTAGGTTGACTGGGTCAACTAGGTTGACCTAAGAGGTGGGTCCAGGCTGGGCAAATTTAAAATGATATTTGAAGTCTGGTAGAGGTGTTTTCGAGGATTGAATGGTTCATTCTGAGTCAAAAGGGCTTAATGGGCCCTTAATGGGCCCTTAAGCCAAAATTGGTTGACCTGGTCAACCGACTGGGTTCAGGGTCTGGAAATGGGTTCAACAAATTCAAAATGTCATCCTGAGTCTACTGGATGTGGTCCCAGGGTCTGGAGGGGTCAATTTGGTCGAAATCACTATTTGAACCCTTAAGGGCTTGGTTTGGTCAACCTGGGTTGACTTGGTCAACCAGGTTGACCCAGGGTCTGGGTTTGGGCTCAACAGGTTTGAAATGACATTCCAAGACTAATGGAGGTGGTTCCATGGCCTGGGGAGGTCATTTGGGTCAAAACACCCATTTGGACCCTTAAGGGGTCACTTGGGTCAACTGAGTTGACTTGGTCAACCAGGTTGACCCAGGGCTTGGAAGTGGGTCCAACAGGTTTCAAATGACATTCCAAGACCAATGGAAGTGGTTCCATGGCCTGGAGAGGTCATTTGGGTCAAAAGGCCTATTTGGACCCTTAAGGGGTCTCTTAGGTCAACTAGGTTGACTTGGTCAACCAGGTTGACCCAAAGCTCGGAAAGGGGTCCAACAAGTTTGGTTTGATATTTGAAACTCGCTGGAGGTGGTTGCGTTCAATTCGGAGTTCATTTGGTTTGAAATCACCATTTGAGCCCCATAGGGGTATTTTGGTCATTTTGACCCCTGGTCAACTGGGGGTCAAAGTGGGTCAACCAAAATGCAGTTTACTGCTCAGTGAGTCATAATTAAGGGTCTGGAAGTGACTAGAGGCTTTGGAGAGGGCTCTAAGGTCAAAATCCACTGGGTGGTAGATCCAGTGGCATAGGCCGTAAATATTTGAAGGTTTTACAGCCTTTGGATTTTGATTAAGTTTCTGGGGTAAAAGACCTCGGAATGGGCTCAAATTTGGACGGTTGCCTCCAGAGACATGTCCCATCAGTATGCAACTGACGGACTCTGAATCGGAGGTCAATTGATTGATTTTGAAGTGTTTGAAAATTTGCTGAAAAAGGCTTTTAGGACTTGCCCTTTTAGCACTGGATTTGGGCCTGGATTTTTTGAATTTGATCTGGATTTGATTGGAATTTGAATTGAACTAAGGTCTGGACATCTCCTAGGGTCTAGAATAGATCCTAATATCTGGATTGGTCTGGAAGAATCCTAGGGTCTAGAGAAGATCCTAGGGTCTGGATTGGTCTGGAAGAATCCTAGGGTCTAGAGAGGATCCTAGGGTCTGGAATCTAGAAGGGTCCTAGGATCTAGAGTGGATCCTAAGGTCTGGATTTTGGAGAATCCTAGATTTTTAGATTGATCTGGAGTCTGGATAGGTCCTTAGTGACCTCATACGAAAATGAGGTCAACAAATGGACCCCCAATATGTGTAATAGAATGAAATTCTATTGCACATATTGGCGTTGACCGAAAAAGGTCAAGTCCGGAGTTTTGATCCTAAGGGAAGGAAAATCGATTCCTGAAGAATCGGAGTTTGATCTGGATCTAGGGGAGTGCCATGGAAGGCGTACTCTGCCACTAGTAGATCTAATCCTAAGGAGAGAAAGCACGATGACTCACATCTATCCTTAAGGAAGAGAAAACTGGATGATCTTGTGGGAAGGAAGCATTGCTTCCCACAAAAGATCAGATCTGGAAATTGAATTTAGGACGGTGCCGCTGAGGGCATACTCCATCACTAAAGGACGATCTTATGGAGAGGAAACTTGCTCTACACAAAGAACCGTGTCTGGATGATCATATGTGGAGAAAACTTGCTCCACATAGAGGATCGAATCTGGAATGATCATATGTAGAGGAAACTTGCTCTACATAGAGGATCGAGTCTGGAATGATCGTATACGGATGAAACTTGCTCCATATAGAGGATCAGGTCTGGATGATCGTATGTGGAGGAAACTTGCTCTACACAGCGGATCGGATCTGGAATGATCGTATGTGAAGGAAACTTGCTTCACACAGAGGATCGAGTCTGGATGATCGTATGTAGAGGAAACTTGCTCTACACAGCGGATCGGATCTGGAATGATCGTATGTGAAGGAAACTTGCTTCACACAGAGGATCGAGTCTGGATGATCGTATGTAGAGGAAACTTGCTCTACACAGCGGATCGGATCTGGAATGATCGTATGTGAAGGAAACTTGCTTCACACAGAGGATCGAGTCTGGATGATCGTATGTAGAGGAAACTTGCTCTACACAGCGGATCGGATCTGGAATGATCGTATGTGAAGGAAACTTGCTTCACACAGAGGATCGAGTCTGGATGATCGTATGTAGAGGAAACTTGCTCTACACAGCGGATCGGATCTGGAATGATCGTATGTGAAGGAAACTTGCTTCACACAGAGGATCGAGTCTGGAATGATCGTATATGGAGGAAACTTGCTCCATATAGAGGATCGGATCTGGAATGATCGTATGTGAAGGAAACTTGCTTCACACAGAGGATCGGATCTGAAATTTGGAATTTGAGACTTAAATTGATTTGATTTTTTTTTTTTGAATTTTGAATGTGTTTGAATTTGAAAGTCGATTTTGAATTTGATTTTGAAAAATGTTTGAATTTGAAATTTGATTTGATGAATTTAATTCTGAAGATTTTTTGAATCTGGATTTTAATTTGATTTTTGAATTCAAAAGTTGTTTGAATTTGATTTGGAATTTTGAGTTTGGAGAATTTGATTTGATTGAATTTTAATTTGTTTGAACTTGAAGAGTTTGAATTTGATTTGGTTTTGAATTTTGATTTGTTTGAATTTGAAGATTTTTTTTTTATTTGATTTTAAATTTTGACACTCATCTGGCATGGTACTTCCTGAAGAGCCTCCCCAATATTTAAAAATATCAGGTGGCATTCTCCAGGGTTGATCAATTAATGTTTGAAATTTTCTCAAAGATCGTCTCTACGACAGGAGGACACTCTTGTATTGGTTCAAAGTCCTCCACTGATCTATCAATAGGCTAAGATATGCATCCAAAGAACCTAGACCAAGTATCCTCCTTGGAAGGTTTTAAGTTGCTCTATCTTATCACAAGCTTTAACCAATCAGACTTCAGACGATTCCGAGCTTTATTGAGCTTTAAAGATAAAGCTCTAAAAGGCCTCGAGCTCCTCAAATTGGAGTCGGGCACTCTGCTTAGTCGTGGTTTGAACTTGAACGGCAGTTCCCAGCATTACAAAATACTCCTCTAATGGGGTTCGATCCTAGACCCAGTATAGAGTGTAATTTTGTTGAAAAGGCCTTAAAGGAAGAGATGCCTACGTGTAAGGACTTACACACATTTCTCAAGGACATGATTTGAATTCTTTTCAGGAGTAGAAGATTCGTTCATTCTATTAAGAAATTTCCTCTAACTATTTGGACCCTGTCGGAATGACATGTGGGAACAAGTTTAGAAGTGCAATGAGAATTAGTGTTGACTCCAACTAACCTTGAAAAAGTTTAAGGATTTAGGTTTTGTTGACCCAGACCAAGTTTCGTAGAAATTGAACTGGGGTCTCCCTTATATAGATTTTGAATTAAAATTAATTTCAAAGGGTTTAAGTTGAAGGTAGAAGTTTGATCTTTTCAATTTTCTTGCACGATTCTCTTCTATCTGATAGATAATTTATTCATGGTGAAGAATCTAGATTCAAGATTTTCAAAGTCAAGTATTTGAAGTTTATTGTGTATTTTTAGATTTAAGAATTTAAAGGAAGGAAGCCATCTTACTATTCTTCTCTTTTTCTGGTGGCGCATATTGCGCATCATTTGACTTTTTATGCACTTCATGCATTTCTTGATTCTTGGCGCATTTACGCATTTTTTAATTTTTAGAGCATTCGCTCATCTTTTGATTTCAATTGAATTCGAGAAGAGGCTCCACTTTCTTCAAATACCTTAAATTGATTGATCCCTTTTTTTTATTTTGAATGCTGGGATTATATCTCAAGTATTAGAGAAGAAAATTCGTTCTCTTATGCAAGGAAGAATAATCCTCAAAGCACATTCAATCTTTTTGAAAGGGTATCGACTTGACTTTTGAAAATCATTGAACAGATTTTTGACATGTGCGAATCATCTATTAAGATAGAAGATTGCTAGAAGACTGATAACATTTTCATTTCTAAGATCAACTTGAATTTGAGACAAATTTTAATTCAACCCACAAAAGCGGTGGGAGGGAGGGGTATTCAAACATTTGATGGAATCAACTACAACTCTCTCCAGCTTAAGACTTAAGGTAGAGGTCAATTTCTATTAGAAAGGTGAATCAACTATCTTGAAATTCTGAATCTAGTACACTTGAGAAATTGAAAGCTTTTTCCTTAATGGTTACAAGTCTAGGTGGCAAGACCCTAGTCAACTTGGAATTGAATTCCTAAATTCTCTTTGAAGGGAGAGACTACTAAAGGGTCTGCACTATCCCTAGATAACGCGGCATCATTACAATCAAAAGATTTATCGCGATAGGACCCCGCTAAAAGTTAAATTTTGACGATATCACTATCTGACACAATCTTAGATTATTTCTCCCTCTCATTACTACTAGACTAGTAGTTAAGAGAGTGGGACCCCGAGTGGTTTCTACTCCTCCTCCTCTATAGATGAAGTAGTGGGACACGTGTAGTAACGCGCCTTAACATCTTCTAGTAGAGTGGACGGATCATAACCCTCAGCTGGGGGCCTTTGGCCTATTGCTGGTGATCGCTCAATTCTTTCTTGCTCGAGTCTTTCTGTGTAGTAGTCAAGCAGGTGGATTGAAGATCGTGCTCTCATCTCTACAACCTCACTCCTTTGTGCAAGGAGAGGGTACGTAGAAGGAGCAACGAACTCTCGATTGGCCTCGAAGTCGGTCTTCTCTAAGGCTTCCAATTCAACAGTCTTTCTAGCCTTAAGATTCCTTCTCCTGGCTCTTCGAAGGTAATTCTTCATCTTGTTCCTACCGACGACGGGGGTGCTAGAATTTGATCCGATCTCAGATTGAGATGGTAACTCTTTTGTCATTATTGACTTCTGGTTTTGATCCTCCGGAGTAGAGAATACAGTGGGTACAGAGGCGACAACGACCTCCATCTTAGAGATGGGGGAGTCAACTCTTGACCCTAAAGTAATCTCAACTAAAGGAGACTTTCCTAGTATCGCGGAAGACAGATCAAAGATTCTTTCTCCATTAACTGAAATCTCGAGGTTTTGAAATTCCATCTCGTATTGAATTAAATTGCCATTAAGAATTTCTTCTACAGGCACATCTCTATTCAGTGAGAAGACGAGTTTCCCAGCCATTTGAGTGTTCGATTTCCTGGAATTAAGAAAGTGATTTTAATCAGTAATTTGAATTTGAATTTGAATTTTAAGTTTGATTGATTTTACTCAAAATTTTATAACTCAATCGTATTCACTTTACACTGAAAACGGTGGTTCATAAAATTGACGAATTGAAGTTAAGAGTTGAATCTGACTCTTTTGCTACACCAATTGATTTGGGGCAAAATGTCAAAGTTTAGGTTTGAATTTGAACTCAAATTTGAGACTGAATTTAAAGTCGAAATCAAACTTGATTTTAAGGTTGATATTGAATTTGGCTTAAAATTAAATTTGAAATTAAAGTTGAATGGATCTTCTTCAAATTTTGTAACTCAACACACTGAGTTTCACTCAGTCACGTAGGTTCACAAAATTAACATAAAAAATCCAAAAGTCGGGCTTGACTCCTTCATTTCACCAATCGACTTGGGATGAAATGTCAAAGCCTAGATTTTGACTTTAAAATCAAGATTATAGTTGATTCAGGGTTTAAGTTAAATGATTCTAGAAAGAATTTAAGAGTTTGAAAATCTGGCATCATCCCTCTTTATTTTGAAACTCAATATATTGAACTTGCGTTCAACATAAAGGTTAACAAAAATTTAGAGAGGGGAAGATTCTTAAAAGTCGACCCGACTCTTTCACCCTGATGAACCGTTCAAGAGTGAAATGTCAAAGCTTGACTTTGCCAAAAAGATTCAAACTCTAGAATCAAATTTGGACTAGAAGTCTGTATTCTATCACACATACCAAATTATAGGAATTATAATTTCATATGTAATGATAGAATACATTGATTGATTGAGATTTGAAAGTGATTGAATTTTGCTTAAAGGATTGAAATTTTGATTTTGAAATTGAAGGGTCTTCTGTAAATTGTGAAACTTAGCACGCTAGTTATTTATTCGCATGCAAGTTTGCAACATTTACAAAGGATTCGGCTTGACTCTTTCGCTCTACCAATCAAGTTGGAGGCAAAATGTCCAAGCCCGACTTAAAGGGAGGTTTCCTACACTCACCTCTCTATTAACATGTCTTAATTGAGTTGGCCACACTCACCCAAGGAAGAAATGGGTAGAAGGACCAACGGAGAGAAAGGTAGTCAAAACTACCGATGCAATAAAATTTATACCGCTATTAAAGATGGAGAGTGAGATTATCCCCAGCGGAGTCGCCATTTTTGTTTTGATTAAAAAAAATATAGTTATATTTAAGTATATATAGTTTTGAAAATATTTAATTATCTTTGAGAAATATTTAATTTTGGAATTTTGAAATTGAACACTCTATTATGAACAATATATCGCCTCGAAAGACGAACATATCGTTCCCTAATGGGTTCGAATTTCAAAGTTTTAAATTTCCCCAAAGAGAATTAATTAAGGGTTTTAAAAAATTAATTTTGAAAATCAATTCTGGATTTCTAAATCTCCTACGAGCGCAAGCCCTCGTAGTTAATTACATCGTAAAGAAATTAGAATTTTCCTACGAAAACTCTCGATTAAAATAGCGGTATAAATTTATTTTGGATTTTCAAAGATCGATATCAAAGGAAGAAAAGGGTAGGAAATTCAAGTGGTATTGGTTCAAGTTTGAGCAGTTATTTTCAGAGTCAAAGGAAGAAAGGTAGGAGGTGTTTTGGGATTCTGAATTACTTCAGAAACACCTCAGTCTATCCTAAGTGTTAGGCTTGAATTTGATTGAAAGTGATTTAAGTTTGAATGGTCAATTTTATTAGGAAATTGGGATTCAATTCCCGGATGGTGAGGTCTTATAGCCCAAGCTTGCCTCAGAACCTAAGTCTAAATTGGGTACTAAAAAGTAACCCGAACCTAGCTAGTGCAATGCAAATCTGGTCTTACCCCGGCCTGGATTGGGGAGCCAGCTAAACCACCTAGGCGCTTTAAAAACATGTATCAAGCCATTTAATGTTAGAATGGGTCGGGACATTATTTAAGAAAGGTATTCGAGAACGGGACCGACATCTAGAGCAGATCCTAAATGGTCCCTTAAACTTATGTTGGGTTTGATGCTTAAGCAAATGCAATTAAGGGTTAAAAGGTTTTTTTTAAATTAGTTGCTAAAATGATGCATGCTAATCGACTCAATTAAAAGGTTGAATTTGAATGAATGCTATGAAATGAAAACTTCCGGCGATCCCGGGCTTACTTCTTAAATTCGTTAGAGTTTCTATGTGAGCCTAAATATTTTAATTTAATTTAAGTAGAAAAAGTTTTATTAAATCCTTAAGAGCCTACGATCGAATTCCAGGTCAAATCAAAATCGGCACGCAGGTAAAAAGACTAGAAAAGCAGGTATCTCTAATGCGCAATCAATTTAAATAAATCAATCAAATTAAATATATCAAATTGAATGTCCGTAGGCAAGTGCCCTTTATTATTACATCACAGAATTTTGCAGAAAATTAAAGTGGCCGGGCACCACTGACTACAACCCGGATTTTAATCTTAAGACTCAAGTGACTTTGAGAATGGGTCTTCTCGTTATCCACTTCTTCATCCTTCTGCTGCTTCTTGGATCGTCGGGTCCGGATATCCAAATGAAAAGAAACTCCCCCTTAATCGGGGTGTTATCTTTTCTCTTTGGATATTTCAAAACCATCCTAATTTGGAGCTCCAAATGGAGAGGGACTCTCCCCTGAGGGATGTCCCTTCCTCTTTGGATTCCAAATTGGATGTTACCCCATCTCAAATCACTTGAAATTACAACACAAATCAAATCAAATTTACATTAATCAAAATTGAAAAATCTAGACTCGATCCTGCAGGGTTATCCTAATAATCAACATTTATATATACAGTCCCAAGCAGTTAATATTTGATCTCAAGCAGTTGATATATGAATCTCAAGCAATTAATATATTTGAAATTTAAAATGCTCAACAAATTGCAGTAAATAAATAAACAATCAATCAATTCTAAACTAGCAAACAGCATGCAGTGAAAACTCGAAAAACCGGCACACAGCTGCAAAAAGTAAACACCGGCCTAGCCTAAAACTAGAGTTGGTGCTCCTAGCAAACCATCTAAAGTGTGTGAGGTAGGTCGTGTGGTTTGGATATATCCTAAATAGGATCATTAGATTGAAGTTGATTAAGGTTCTGGTTGGTTGAAAGGCTTAAGGGGTTTAAATTTTGGTTTAAGTATTAATGGCTTGAAGTTAATTTTAAAATTGATTATTAATTATTTGTTGAATACCACCTTTGTTTCACACCGAGGCCGTGAAGTTTATTTCACCTTCCTTGGGGCTAAGTTAATAGCCTCGTAGGCCTGGGTTACCCAGTGGTACCCGATATAATTAAGTGATTTGATTTGATTAAAATTTGAAAGTTAATGAATTTTAATTAAAAGTGTTTGGTTGCTGATTTTTAAAGTTTGATTCATTTGAGTTTGCCATTAATCGATTCGTGGCGTTGTGCCACCAGGCTCGAGGAACCAGCCTCCTTAGGACACTTAGCCCCGCAGCCCGGAGTAGTCCAGCCGATAAACCAAATTAATGTAGTTGAATTAGAGGTTTTAAAAGGTTAGATAATTGATAATTAATCTATTTTTAAGGTTTAACACCCCTTGGAATCCATTCGTGGCGTTGTGCCACCAGGCTCGAGGAACCAGCCTCCTTAGGACACTTAGCCCCGCAGCCCGGAGTAGTCCAGCCAATAAACTTCATCTTTAGGATGGTTGTTGTGTTTTAAGAGGTTTGTTGAATGTTTTAAACATTAAGTTAACATTTTCTAGAGTTTTGGAATAATTTTGAATTTTATGAATTTTTGAATATTTTAATCGCTTAATTAAGGGGTTGAAAATTGACTTTTTGATTAAGGGTGTTTTCTGGAAATTTTGTATTTTATTAAAATACTAGACCTTACTACGATCAGTTAGAAGGTAAGTAAGTTGAAATCGGATTTTTCTACATTTTATTACGAAGGTTTGAAGTTTTGAACTAGATTTGAACTAGATTTGACCGGTTTGTTGACTTTTGAAATATTACAGATTTCTGAAGGTTTGAAATTTTAATAAATACTAGAGCTTATTAGGAGTTGAATGCAAGTGAGTTTGAGTGATTTCGATTTTTCTGGAATTAGTTATGAAGGTTTGAAATTCGATGCATTTAATGAATTATTGAAAAATCCTTAATTAAAGGCCCTTTTTGTGATTATGCTCCAAATGAGGTCCCCACTCCTTGAAATCAGCTCCAAAGGTCAGGAATGACCTAAGGAGAGATTCCCAAGTGTTTGGGACATTTTTGGAATTTTTAATATTTTTTTAATTAATTAAATGAATTAAATATTGATTTTCACTTAAAATTAAATTAAGGTTCAAATTGCTGTCAAATAATTTTGGTTTTAATTTTCATTGGTTAAGGGTTTAATTATGATCAATTAGAGGGGTTAAACATAATTTTCAGATTAAAAATGGATTTATTACATTTTCCGGAAGGTTTAATGGCTTAATTAAGGTTTAAGCTTAAGAAAATTGTTTAAGAGGCTTAATGACTTCAAAAATCAGTGAAAGTTTCTCTAATGGCTGTACATGTCACTAGGTTCAAATGTCCAAAATTTCAAGTCAAGAGGATGTACATCCAAATGTCTAGAATTTCTCTAAGTTTTCTAAACATATCCTTAATTATTGTCCTTAATTATGTCATTAAGTTTGATAGGTTTGGATCAATGTTTTAACTAACCCTTGACTAAGCATGAAAAGAACACACACTAACAATCAATTCCTAGATCTAAGAGAGCCTTAAACTATGTGCAAGTGTGTGTACCCTAAACATGCAAAGACTAAATAAAATTGAATAATCAACTATTTAATTAGTGAATAATTAAGATAATTATCCACTAATCATCCCCATCAAAACTATTCATTCAAGCTCAATCCATGTTTAAAATTTCAAACTCCTCACTCAAAGCTCTCAAAATTTAACATATATAGCTTTGAAATTAATTTTAATATTTAGAAAATAGATTAATGTTGAAGATTTCTAGAAAATTTAAATAATTCAAAATAATTTTTGAATAAGCATAAGAATATAGTTTTAAAATAGTTTTAAAACAAATTTGATAATATTTTAATAATTTAAATTGATTTAAAGATAGAAATTCTCTGGATTTTTGAAATTAACTTAAGTTAAATATTAGATAAATATTAATTAAATGTTTAAATTAAATAAATAATTTTAATTACTTAAAATACTTAACATATATATATATATATATATATATATATATATATATATATATGTTTAAATAAATCTTTAATTTTGAAATAATGAAATTAATCTCTCTGATTTCAATGAAATGATATTAAAAAAAAAAAAAATTAATATTTGAAAATATTTAATTTAACATTACATTAAATGGTATAAAAAAAAAACTAATATTTAAATGTTAATTATTTTAAAATGACTGAAAATATATTAAGTATTTTGATTTGAAATTAATTTTAAATTAAAATTTATGAAATTATAAAAATTTTGATACCAAATATTAAAATTTTGGATTTATAAATATATTTTTATATTTTTTTGAAGTTTTCTGGTAATTAATTAGTTTTTAAATTAAATAAAACCTTTTAATTAACTCAGGCGGCGGGCTGCACACGTGGCGGCGCGCGGTTGGTCCAGCGCAAAAGCGGCGGCGGCGGTCAAGTGGGCCCACGCGCTTTCACTTAACCAGCTCAGCGCAAATCCACAGCCGTCCGATCGAGCGCCTAGGCCATCTAACGGCTGGGATAAAATCCCGCTGCGCGATCTCGGCTGAGCAAGATCCGACGGCGGAAGGTTTATCCGCGGTTTCAAACGAACGGTCGAGATTAAGCCAGACCGCGGTTTAAGCCATGGGATTGAATACACGTCGGATGGAACACGTGGAATGACTCAATCGGTACCGTTGATCACGTGATCAACGGTCCAGGAACCATGCGCCTGGACCAAACCGCAAGAACGCCCTAGAAGGGGTTTTTTGGCTCATTCTTCCGATCGGATCAATCAAATCGTTTGAAATTTTAAAACTAAACCCTATGAATGAACAGAAATCATGGGGATGTGCTAAAAATATTAAATAAGCGCTTAATAAAATGCTATTTAACACTAGGTGTCTTAGCTAGGGTTTAAGTTTTAGAGAAATCTCACCGATGGATTTTGGATTTTTTGATTCGGTTGCAGTTGTAGATTGTCCACGCTCCTATTTGTAGAAGACTCCCTGGCTCGAAAGCTTCTAGATCAACGGCAAATCGACCTGGACGGATTTCTGCTTAAGCTCACCGGAATCCGACCTCCGGCGAGCTTTGACCGGCTAGATCGAGCTGGGAATATGTGGAATGAGATCTGGAATGCTCAAACGAAAAGAGTTTGAGGTCTGGGAGGGCTTGAATGGAGAGATGTCGGCTAGGGTTGAGAATGCCGGCTTAACATAGGGTTTTACCCTATTCAACCTTCTCCAAGCCAAAGGGACGGTCTTGATTGATTGGAGAGCATGCTAGGATGTTGCCACGTGGCCTGGAGCAGCTGGAAAAGCTGGGAGAAGGACAGTGAGGTGGAAAGCCTCTCTTGGTCCCCTACTTGAGCACATGGAAGCAATGAGGGCCCTTTGATCCTGATCCAATGGCTAGGGAAGGCTTTAAGAGGCTTCTAGAATCATTCCAAGCTGCTGGAGTTGAGTTGGCATAAAGATGCCATGCCATTTGGGCATTAAAATCCCTTGGAGACATTTGTTGACTATGTTGACTAGTCAACTGGTCAACAAAAGGTGAGGTGGCACCTAGGAAGTCCTAATGAGCTGATTAGAATGATCCTAAGGCAACCTATTAGGAGCTTGAGTGATTAAAGCCCAATCATGTGAATTTTGACCAAGATTTCAAGTGTATGACTTGGTCAAATTGACTATGATGTGACTCTAAGTGATTTGAATATACTTTGAACCATTTAATGAGATTGAATTTAAGGATTTAGATTGCCTGAATATGTTGATTTGACTTGATTGAATAGTTTGATTCAAATGGGTTTGAATAACCCACTTAGACTCTTAAGGAAATCCTAGGTCAAACTAGGTTGACTGGGTCAACTAGGTTGACCTAAGAGGTGGGTCCAGGCTGGGCAAATTTAAAATGATATTTGAAGTCTGGTAGAGGTGTTTTCGAGGATTGAATGGTTCATTCTGAGTCAAAAGGGCTTAATGGGCCCTTAATGGGCCCTTAAGCCAAAATTGGTTGACCTGGTCAACCGACTGGGTTCAGGGTCTGGAAATGGGTTCAACAAATTCAAAATGTCATCCTGAGTCTACTGGATGTGGTCCCAGGGTCTGGAGGGGTCAATTTGGTCGAAATCACTATTTGAACCCTTAAGGGCTTGGTTTGGTCAACCTGGGTTGACTTGGTCAACCAGGTTGACCCAGGGTCTGGGTTTGGGCTCAACAGGTTTGAAATGACATTCCAAGACTAATGGAGGTGGTTCCATGGCCTGGGGAGGTCATTTGGGTCAAAACACCCATTTGGACCCTTAAGGGGTCACTTGGGTCAACTGAGTTGACTTGGTCAACCAGGTTGACCCAGAGCTTGGAAGTGGGTCCAACAGGTTTCAAATGACATTCCAAGACCAATGGAAGTGGTTCCATGGCCTGGAGAGGTCATTTGGGTCAAAAGGCCTATTTGGACCCTTAAGGGGTCTCTTAGGTCAACTAGGTTGACTTGGTCAACCAGGTTGACCCAAAGCTCGGAAAGGGGTCCAACAAGTTTGGTTTGATATTTGAAACTCGCTGGAGGTGGTTGCGTTCAATTCGGAGTTCATTTGGTTTGAAATCACCATTTGAGCCCCATAGGGGTATTTTGGTCATTTTGACCCCTGGTCAACTGGGGGTCAAAGTGGGTCAACCAAAATGCAGTTTACTGCTCAGTGAGTCATAATTAAGGGTCTGGAAGTGACTAGAGGCTTTGGAGAGGGCTCTAAGGTCAAAATCCACTGGGTGGTAGATCCAGTGGCATAGGCCGTAAATATTTGAAGGTTTTACAGCCTTTGGATTTTGATTAAGTTTCTGGGGTAAAAGACCTCGGAATGGGCTCAAATTTGGACGGTTGCCTCCAGAGACATGTCCCATCAGTATGCAACTGACGGACTCTGAATCGGAGGTCAATTGATTGATTTTGAAGTGTTTGAAAATTTGCTGAAAAAGGCTTTTAGGACTTGCCCTTTTAGCACTGGATTTGGGCCTGGATTTTTTGAATTTGATCTGGATTTGATTGGAATTTGAATTGAACTAAGGTCTGGACATCTCCTAGGGTCTAGAATAGATCCTAATATCTGGATTGGTCTGGAAGAATCCTAGGGTCTAGAGAAGATCCTAGGGTCTGGATTGGTCTGGAAGAATCCTAGGGTCTAGAGAGGATCCTAGGGTCTGGAATCTAGAAGGGTCCTAGGATCTAGAGTGGATCCTAAGGTCTGGATTTTGGAGAATCCTAGATTTTTAGATTGATCTGGAGTCTGGATAGGTCCTTAGTGACCTCATACGAAAATGAGGTCAACAAAGAGTTGAAGGATCTCATTATGCGAGTCATCCATCTTTCTGATACGATCTTCCAGAGATGGTCTTGAAGTTTCTTCTCCGACAGGGTTTCGACTACCAAGGTGAAAAGAGGCAGATGCCTGAAGTCCTTGATTCAGGGACTGATTCCGAGATTGATGTGAATTGGAGCGGGAGGCTCTAAGGATGCGATTACTACGCCTGTTGACCATGGCGGAGATGCTTCAGGATAGTGGGATTATCGTTTCCCACAGACGGCGCCAAACTGTTGTGGACTAGAATATACGCGGCGATAGAGTTTTAATTGTTCGTCTTAGCATTATACGGATATCCAGTTCACACATAGATAACACAAGATTTTTTACGTGAAAAACCCTTTGAAGGGGAAAAAACCATGGGGCCTAGCCTAGTTGAAAATATTTCACTAGAACTTGAGTTGGTTACAATGGGCTGGTTTGTCTCTAAGGACGATCAGATTACAAGTAGCAATTGTACAATAGAAGTCTGAGTGTCGAGTAATGGTCTGGCAGGACTTTAGGCCTTAGATGATGATAAGGAAAAAACTTCGAGCCTTAGATGAAGGTCTAGCAAATGTGAGAAT
Organism: Dendrobium huoshanense; assembly: GCA_016618105.1. NCBI lineage: Eukaryota > Viridiplantae > Streptophyta > Magnoliopsida > Asparagales > Orchidaceae > Dendrobium > Dendrobium huoshanense. Next base: position 44,947,776 of record CM028350.1, on the reverse strand, counting down.
CTTCAATGATGTCCTGGCAAAGATGAGAGCTTCAAGTGAAAGACTGGCAGAGCGTAGAGTGTCAGGTGATGATCCGACGGAGCGACGACGTTAGGTGATGATCCGGTGGAGCACAGGGCGTCAGGTGGTGGTCTGGCGGAGTGACGGCGTTAGGCGGTGGTCTGGTGGAGCACAGGGCGTCAGGTGGTGGTCTGGCGGAGTGACGGCATCAAGCGGTGGTCCGGTGGAGCACAGGGCGTCAGGTGGTGGTTCGACTGAGTGACGACGTTAGGCGGTGGTTCGGCGGAGTGACGACGTTAAGTGGTGGTCCGGCGGAGTGACGGCGTTAGGCGGTGGTCCGGTGGAGCACAGGGCGTCAGGTGGTGGTCCGGCGGAGTGATGGCGTTAGGCGGTGGTCCGGTGGAGCACAGGGCGTCAGGTGGTGGTCCGGCGGAGTGACGGCGTTAGGCGGTGGTCGAGGAGGCTAAGAAGTAAGAGCGATCTCCGATCTCTCTCTTTTTTCCTTAAGCTCCGAGGGGTCCTCTTTCAAGAGAAGAGGGGGCTCTATTTATAGATTTTGGGAATGTCATAGCCCGTAAATAGGTGGAGGATCAAGGGTTAGTTGGGAGTGGTTGAATGGACGGTTGATCTTGAATCCTACGATCGTGCACCGTTCGTTGGACATTTGAAGGTCTTAGAGATGTCGGAATTCATCGATCTTGGTCTCGTTGGATTCATCATGTCGAGCTGTTCGATTCGAGTATAAGCTCGTAAAAATCGGAGACTGTTTGGTAACTCAAACAGTGTTATGAAGCTTCCAACAGCGCTTTGGGTCCTTGATTTGGACTTGGATTGAGTCGAATTTGGTGTCGTTGGGTTCGTATTTTTGAGACGCTCAGTTTGACTATAAGCTCGCTGAAATCGGAGTTCAGATGATATTGGGTTTAAATTTTGAAGTTTCCAACATGCTTTTTGCCTCGAGATTCGTGCCCGATCAAGATAATTTTTTGGACGGCATATCAAGTAGTTAGTTTATTTTTTATTTATTTAAAAATCATTCAATTGAACAATTTTTTTTTATATAGCGTGTCACCTTCCTAATCTCTAATTAAATCGCCTCCAACCACCACGACGTGATGCCCTTCACCTAACCCTGTCAGAATCACCTGTCTATCATCGTCCAATACACACCACTCACCACTAGTTGTGGATTGCCCTCAACCCCTTGAAAAAATTATATTTGTTGCGGGCTAGAATATACGTGGCGATAGAGTTAGAATACTACGTTGCACGAATATCCAGCTCACACACAGATAATACAAGATTTTTACGTGGAAAGCCCTGGAAAAAGGGAAAAACCACGGGACATGCCCCAGTTGAAAATGATTCCACTAGAACTTGAGTTGGTTACAATAGGCTGACTTGCCTCCAAGGGCGATCATATTACAAATAATAAATGTACGATAGAAGCCCGGGTGTCAGGTGATGATCTGGCAGAACTTCGGGCTTCAGGTGGTGGTTGTTTTGATTAAAAAATATATTTATTTAAGTATATATATATAGTTTTGAAAATACATTAATTTTCTTTGAGAGAAATCAATTTTGAAATTTTTGTTTTGAAATCGAACGCAATATTAGGAACAATATATATCATCTCAAAAAGACGAGACTGTCGTTCATTAATAGGTTCAGATTACAAAGCTTTAAAGGATCATTAATTTTATAATCAAGATCAGGATAATAAAATGATATATCTCTCCAAGGAAAGAGGATATCATTTATTATCAATCCTTTGAATATAATGATAATGATCGTTTGATTGAAATTTCCCAAAGATAATTAATTAGAGGTTTTGAAAATTTCAATTTTGAAAATTAGATCTGGGTTTCTAAATCTCCTACGAGCGCAAGCCCTCGTAGTTAATTATATCGTAGGAAATCAAAATTTCCTACAAAAACTCTCGATTAAAATAGCGGTGTAAATTTTATTTAGATTTTCAAAGATTGATATCAAAGGAAGAAAATTGTAGGAATTTCAAATGGGATTGGTTCAAAATTGAAGACTTATTTTTGGGGTCAAAGGAAGAGGAGTAGGGAGTGTTTTTAAGATTCTGAATTACTTCAGAAAACACTCCAATCTATCTTAAGTGTTGGGCTTAAATTTGATTGAAAGAGATTTAATATTTAAGTGATCAATTTTATTAGAAAGTTGGGATTCAATTCCCGGAGGTTGAGGTCTTATAGCCCGAGCCAGCCTCAGAACCTGAGTCTAAATTTGGTATTAAAAAGTGACCCGAACCTAGCTAGTGCAATGCGAATCTGGTCTTACCCCGGCCTGGATTGGGGAGCCAGCTAAACCACCTAAACGATTTAAAATTATGAGTCCGGTCAGTTTATGTAGAGTGGTAGGGACGTTATTTAAGAAAGGTATTTGGGAACGGGACCGACATCTAGAGCAGATCCTAAATGGTCCCTTAAACTTATGTTGGGTTTTATGCTTAAGCTAATGTAATTAAAGATTTAAAATTTTTTTAATTAGTTGCTAATATGATGCATGCTAATCGACTCAATTAAAAGTTTGAATTTGAATGAATGCTATGAAATGAAAACTTCCGGCGATCCCGGGCTTACTTCTTAAATTCGTTAGAGTTTCTATGTGAGCCTAAATATTTTTAATTTGGTTTAAGTATAAAATTTTTGTTAAGTCCTTAAGAGCCTACGATCAAATTCCAGGTCAAATCAAAATCGACATGCAAGTAAAAAAAACTAGAAAAATAAGTAGTTCTACTGCACAATCAATTAAATAAATCAATCAAATTAAATATATCAAATTGAATGTCCGTAGGCAAGTGCCCCTTATTATTACATCACAGAATTTTGCAGAAAATTAAAGTGGCCGGGCACCACTGACTACAACCCGGATTTTAATCCTAAGACTCAAGTGACTTTGAGAATGGGTCTTCTCGTTATCCACTTCTTCGTCCTTCTGCTGCTTCTTGGATCGTCGGGTCCGGATATCCAAATGAAAAGAAACTCCCCCTTGATCGGGGTGTTATCTTTTCTCTTTGGATATTTTAAAATCATCCTAATTTGGAGCTCCAAATGGATAAGGACTCTCCTCTGAGGGATGTCCCTTCCTCTTTGGATTCAAAATTGGATGTTACCCCATCTCAAATTACTTAAAATTACAACACAAATCAAATCAAATTTACATTAATCAAAATTGAAAAATCTAGACTCGATCCTGCAGGGTTATCCTAATAATCAACAATTATATATACAGTCCCAAGCAGTTAATATTTAATCTCAAGCAGTTAATATTTGATCTCAAGCAATTAATATTTGATCTCAAGCAATTAATATATTTGAAATTTAAAGTGCTCAACAGATTGCAGTAAATAAATAAACAATCAATCAATTCTAAACTAGCAAACAGCATGCAGTGAAAACTCAAAAATCCGGCACACAGCTGCAAAAAGTAAACACCGGCCTAGCCTAAAACTAGAGTTGGTGCTCCTAGCAAACCATCTACAATGTGTGATATAGGCTGTGTGGTTTAGATATGTCCTAAATAGGATTATTGGTTAGAGTTATTTAAAGTTTGATTAGTTGAAAGGCTTAAGATATTTATGTTTGAATTCAAATATTAATGGCTTAAGGTTAATTTTAAGTTTTATTTAATTATTTGTTGGATATCACCTTTGTTTCACACCGAGGCCGTGAAGTTTATTTCACCTTCCTTGGGGCTAAGTTAATAGCCTCGTAGGCCTGGGTTACCCAGTGGTACCCAGTATAATTAAATATTTTAGATTGATTAAGGCTTAAGAATTAATGAATTTATTAGAAATGTTTGGTTGCTGATTTTCAAAATTGATTAATTTAAGTTTGCCATTAATCGATTCGTGGCGTTGTGCCACCAGGCTCGAGGAACCAGCCTCCTTAGGACACTTAGCCCCGCAGCCCGGAGTAGTCCAACCGATAAACCAAATTAATGTAATTAAATTAGAGGTTTTAAAAGGTTAGATAATTAATAATTAATCTATTTTTAAGGTTTAATACCCCTTGGAATCCATTCGTGGCGTTGTGCCACCAGGCTCGAGGAACCAGCCTCCTTAGGACACTTAGCCTCGCAGCCCGGAGTAGTCCAGCCAATAAACTTCATCTTTAGGATGGTTATTGTGTTTTAAAAGGTTTGTTAAATATTTTAAGCATTAAATTAACATTTTCTGGAATTTTAAAGCAATTTTGAGTTTTATGAATTTTTTTGAATATTTTAATCATTTAATTAAAGGGTCAAAAATTGACTTTTTAATTAAGGTTAAATTCTGGACAGCTAGCATTTTATTAAAATACTAGACCTCACTACGATCAGTTAGACAGTAAGTACGTTGAAATCGGATTTTTCTACATTTTATTACAAAGGTTTGAAGTTTTGAACTAGTTTTAACTACGGTTTGACCAATTTGTTGACTTTTTGAAATATTACAGATTTCTGAAATTTAATATTTTTGATAAATATTAGACCCTATTATGAGTTGAATGCAAGTGAGTTTGTTCAATTTGGATTTTTTTTGAATTAGTTATGAAGCTTTGAAGTTTTGACTATTTAATGAATTTTTGAAAATCCTTAATTAAAGGCCCCTTCTTGTGATTTTGCTCCAAATGAGATCCCAACTCCTTGAAATCAGCTCCAAAGGCCAGGGATGACCTAAGAAGAGATTCCCAAGTGTTTGGAAAATTTTTGGAATTTTTAATTATTATTAATTAATTATATTAATTAAATACTTAATTTTGCTTAAAATTCAATTAAGGTTTAATTTGCTGTCAAATAATTTTGGTTTTAATTTTCATTGGTTAAGGGTTTAATTATGGTCAGTTAGAGGGGTTAAACATAATTTTTGGGTTTAAAATGGATTTATTACATTTTCTTGAAGTTTTAAGACTTAATTAAGACTTAAGCTTAAGAATATTAATTAGGGGTCTCAATGACTTCTAAATTAAGCAAAAATTCTCCTAGTGGTTGTACATGTCACTAAATTCAATTGTTAGAAGTTTCAACTCAAAAGGAGGTGAATCCTAATCATAATGTATTTTTTAAGTTGTCTAATCAAAGTCCTTAATTATTGTCCTTAATGACACTAAGTTTAATGGGTTTGAATCAAAGTTCTACTAACCCTTAACTTAACATAAGCAATATGCAATCACATCAAGCAAACCCTAAATCTAGGAGAGCCTAAATCTAAGTGGTATATGCACCTTAGACATGCAAATCAATTTCAAGCTTAACTGAGTAAGGGATTAATCAATGAATAATTATCAAAGTAATTATTCATTGATTAATCAAGATTCCCCAAAAAATTTCTATTCAATCACTCAACCTATGCTTAAAATCCCAAGGGATCTCTCAAATGCTCCAGGATTTAAATATATATAGTTTTAAAGTAGATTTTAAAATATATAAATATATATATATATATATATATATATATAAGTATATAAATAAATAATAATAATTAAAAAAATAAAAATATTGTTAAAAGAAATTTTGAGGGGTTGAGAGACCCACTGATTTCAAATTTATTAGGATAATAATTTTTTTTTATTTTTAAAATATTCAAAATTTAATTAAATATGAATAAACTATTAAAATACTCACATAATTCAAATTAATATCAAAATTCACTTAAATAATTTTGAAATTTTTTCTAGAAGTTCAAAATAGATTAAAATATTCTTCTTAAAGTTTTGAAAAACATTTGAATATATTTTACTTAAATAATAGTTAAAATAGCCAAATAATCGATATTTAAGATTACTCAAAATAAATGGAACATTTTAAATAAATATTATTTTTAAATTAAAGCCCTTGAAAATCTGAACAATTTGGTATTTTACATGAATTTTTAACCATTTTTTGAAGATTCTGTTAATTAAATGGTTTAAAAGAAAATTAAATCAAATTAAGTTCAATTCTGGCGGCTGAGTGGCCATGTGGCGTGTTTTGGTTGGATGGACCAAAACGCGTGGCAATCATTGCCATTTAATGTGCGGCGGCGGCTGGGGTCCACGCGCAAACCACTTAACCAGCTCAGCAGCTTCTTCCAGCCGTTGGATCACCCGCCGTTCGAAATCAAGGGATCAGATCAGATCCCGCGATCTGATTTGATAGAGGAAGATCAGACGGTGGTCGGACAATCCCGCGGTAGAGAGCTGACGGTTCAGATATCACCGGACGAAGGGCGGAACGGCGGGATTGAATACACGCCTGACCACGTGACAGAATGACTTAATCGGAGCCGTTGATCGCTTGATCAACGGCTCTAAAAACATACAGCTCGGGTGCAGTTCGTCCGAAGCCCTAGAGCTCTTTTTGGACTCGTTCTCTCAGCACACTCAATCAAATTAAGTAAAATTTTAAACGTAGAATGCTTAAATGAACATAAAATCTGGGGAATATTTTATTTTGCTTAAAACTATATTTTTAGAAAGTTATTTAATCTAGTGTACCTAGACCTAGGGTTTGAGTTTTTTTACCTTGATTTTGGACGGATTGAACCGCTTTTGGATTTGTTGCATTTGTAGACTGTCCACGCTCCTTTTTGTAGAAGATCTCTCTCCTTGATAACGTTTGTATTGACGGGAAATTGATCTTGAACGGGTTTAGGCTTGGCTCGCCGGAAAGCTCGTCGGCCACCACTTTGACCGGCCAGATTCGACCTGGGAAATATGTGGGAGGTTCTTGAAAGCTTGGAGGAGTAGTGAGCTCAGCTAGAGGGGCTGAGTATGGAGAGATAGGGTAGGTGTTAGAAAATGAGCATTCAAAATAGGGTTTTACCCTATTCAACTCATCCCAAATTGAATGAAGGGCTGAGATTGAGTGAGGGCACTCCTAGATGGATGCCACCTATCCAATGGGTAGGTATGTGCAGGGAATCAAAGGTACAAACGTACAAGCCATGTGGAAAGCTTGTTTTGTCACCTAGCAATCATGTGGGATGACTATGAGCCATTTGATCAAAATCCAAGGGCTGTGATAGGTCCTAAGAAGGTTCTAGAGGGTTTTAAAACTGCTGGAAGGGTTTGGATTAAGAAGGATTAATTTTAAGGAACTAATTAAGCCTATTAAGGGGTATTTTGACCACCCATTGACTGTTTGACCAGTCAATGGGCCCAGAGATGCTGAGGTGGCAGGTGAGAGGGATTAATGAATTAACTTGGAAGAACTACCAATACCTAGGTTCAATTATTTAGTTAAAACAACTCATACATAAGAAGATTTGACCATATGTCAATGGTTGACCAAGTCAAAATTAAAGTGGCTTAACCTCAAACAAATTTGAATAGATTTCAATTAGGTTTTGCTATGGATTTGAGAGCTTGAATGGGTTAAATAGGTCAAATGGGTCAAGAGGGCTTAAATGGGCCCTTAATGGGCCCTTAAGTCAAAATTGGTTGACTCGGTCAACCGGTTAGGTCCAGGGTTTGGAAATGGGTTCAACAGATTCAAAATGATATTTAGAGTCTATTGGATGTGGTTTCAGGGTCTAGGAAGGTCATTTGGTTCAAAACACCTATTTAGACTCTTAAAGGGCCATTTGGGTCAAAACTGTTGACTTGGTCAACTAGATTGACCCAAGGGTTGGAAAAGGATCCAATAGGTTTGAAATGAGATTTGAAATTTGCTGGAGGTGGTTGCGTTCAATTCGGAGTTCATTTGGTTTGAAATCACCATTTGAGCCCTATAGGGGTATTTTGGTCATTTTGACCCATGGTCAACTAGGGGTCAAACTAGGTCTAGAAAAATGCAGTTTAATGTTCAACATATCAAGATTAAAGGTCTGGAAGTGACTAGAGGCTTTGGTGAAGGCTCTAAGGTCAGAATCTTCAAAGTGACAGATCCAGTGGCATAGGCTGTAAATATTTGAAGGTTTTACAACCTATGAATTTTGATTAAGTTTCTAAGGTTAGAGACCTCAGAATGGGCTCAAATTTGGAGGGTTGCCTCCAGAGACATGTCCTATCAGTATTCAACTGACAGACTCTGAATCGGAGGTCATTTGACTAGGTTTCAAAGTGTTTGAAAATTCAACGAAAAAGGCCTTTAGGACAAAATCTTTGGACCTTGGATTTGGCTTAATTGACCTAAGATCTAAGTAGATCCTAAGGTTTGAATGGAACTTAAAATTAAGAATCTAAAAGAATCCTATTGGCTAAGAAATTCCTAGAACTTGGAATCTAGAAGAAGTTTAGGATCTAGAGTAGCTCCTAAGGTCTAAGCTCTAGAAGAATCCTAGCATAGATCCTAGGGTCAGGATTCTAGGAGGATCCTAGAATTTAAATTAATTTGGAAATTAAATTGATTTAGGATCAAGAGTAGTCCAAGTGACCTCATACAAAAATGAGGTCAACAGTGGTCTGGCAGAACTTTGGGCATTAGGTAGTGGTTCGGTGAAGGCGAGGGGCCTCAGGTGGTGGTCTGGCGCCTTCGCCGAACCACCACCTGAGGCCCTTGCCTTTGCCGGATCACCACATGAGGCCCTCGCCTTCGCTGGACCACCACATGAGGCCCTCGCCTTCGCCGGACCACCCCTTATTTAAGTCAGAATGAGTCCCCGGGACCCCGGGACATTGGCTTCCGCCAACAGTGAACTATTCAGGATCGCATCCCGCGCATATTCAACATTATAGCCCGCAACTGATTCAGCTTCCGCTTCTGGGAGATCAGACGGAGCTCGATTAGTTTCTGCTAGACGAGAAATAAAGAACATAACAAATACGGGGAATAAGGGAATACCGGACCATATCTGCTTTTGCGCCATGACAATCTCACTCGAATTACAGGGACCTACACATATTAGTACAGTATACCGGGGCCCCCGGCCAGAACCACACGTGCAAGTTTCCCTGCATGTGGCTCGTCCGTGCTTTTTTTCGAGGCGCTGCCTGTGACTCCGCATGGGAAAAAGGGGGCGGAACTGCAAACTTTCGTGTTCAGGGCATTGTCTGAGGGAATAGGGTGAGTAAGCAGCGCCTACCAAGCTAAGCTTTCGTCGAAAAGGCGTCACTGGTTCTTTTTTGGCGCCCACCCTTTCTTTTTTTTCCATAGGAACGATTTCTGCGCCCTAAGAAGCAGAACGTGCCATCACCTACAGCCCTTTCCTCTGTCGGGGACTTCCACGAAATGAAAACGGGCGGCATCGTCGTATGCTCGACATTTGTTGCCCTGGTGTATATCCCGGAGTACCCCTATGGCCGATCTGTCACCCATACATTCTAGGCTTGGCCCCGTCCCATGTGGAGAATGCCCCCTGGAGGCACGGCTGAGTCAGTTATTCTCGCAGTTCAGAGTGAAAAATATGTAATCTCTGAAAGCATGGTTCTTGCCCCCTTTCTCCTCCCTCCTTGGAGCTCGTCCATTCGTTTGGTGATCCCTTGCTCTCACGTTCGAGTGTTTGCTCGTCGTTTAGGCCAGTGAGTTACATTTCTGCTCATTGAAGTCACCTCCGGGGTTCTTCGCACCTGGGTAGTACCAGGACCCTTGTGCCCCGGACTGCACTGCCCGCCCAAAGCTCACCATATGACCCAAAACTCAAACGCAAGCGCCTTGCGACGAGACGCGGACATTCCTCATGCTGCGGTTCCCTCCGGTCCGTTCCCGGGTTGGGTTAGGGGAACATCCGAGCGATTGCCTTCGCGGATCCAAACGTGCCCATAAGGCGCACAATAAGAATCAGACCAATAGAGACTTCATAAGGGACCATTTGAGCTGCAAATCGTAATGCTCCTAGAAAGGCATATTTCAAATATAGAGGACGTTCCCAAAAATCCACGAGAATATCATACCCCACTATGAACCGTACGAGCACAATAGGGAAAGGATGGTGCTGCTATTGGTCTTTCAGTGAACGGAACATCAGGAAGAACAAATCAGGCTACACTAGCTAGTCCAGCAGTTAGACCACCTCGTCTTCCCTTCTTTGAAATTGAAAAGAGAGGCAGATGCTTCAATTAAGATGAGGGGGGCACACTCTTTTTTTCCATCATTGAGTTTTTTAGCCAGACAGAAGAGGTCAAGTATAAAGAAAGAGTTCAACAAGATGAAGAATGCGTTGCGGACAAGGGGAATAGCTTTCCTCCTTGCCTGCTTTCCCTGTCTAGCGGTATTGGATCAGCGCTTCACCAGAGTGAGTTTCTCAGTTATTAAGAAGAGTCGGATTCCGTGTAGCGAGCGAAAAAACAGCCCGTTCAGAGGCCGTGTAAATCGAGATCGAGGTAGGAGTCATCATTCTGATCATTCTGATGGAAGAATGAAACTACTCCAAGACAGCCCTACTTTCTTTCGACTTGGAACAACTTGAACTTACGCCAGTGAAACGCTTCGCGATCATGCTTTCTTTAGAGTCAGGTCAAAAACCATGGGAGAGGATGAATTTGCAAAGTAGTCTCTTGATCATCAAGATGATAGAGATGCTACAGGGAGAAAGGGAGAATTGATTGAACGAGACAAGCCCTCCCTTTTCGATCGATCAGACTAGCAGCACTCTAGACTCCGGAGCCGCATAGAAGCCCACCTTCATCTCACATCTCAAGAAGATGAAAAAGAGGAGGACGTCTAGTCCTACCTATCTGTGAGATCTCGTTCCCTTACTGTTCCTCTCTGAATTGGATTTTCCTCCCATGATCGGCCAAGACGATGTTGAGATCGTCCAGGCCGATCAGTGCATTGAAAACAGCTGATTTCTAGAGTGCTTTCTGGAATGATTTCTGGACGGGATCATCCAGGCCGATTCTTGATCGTCCTGGGACGATCAGTGCTTGGAACAAGTCAGTGAGCAAGGGTTTTTATCGTCCAAGGAAAATTAATTATCGGCCTGAGGAATCGGCCGGGCCGATTTGAGTTTGTTCTGATCGGCCAGGACGATGTGGCGATTGGCCGGGCCGATCAGACTAATGTTATAAGGAAATCAGCTCGATTCGAGGAGAGAGAAATTTTTTTTTATAAAATCAGATATTTTGAAGAGAGAGAAAGAGAAGGGAAGCTGGTTTTTGGAGGCCGCGGAGCGCTTTTCGTCCGACGCCGCTGTTGGGAAAAGTGTAGGTCTCGTGGTAAGGACTCCGAATCCTATTTCTATTTTCAGAGATATTGAGTTTGACCGAGTTGTGCAATGTTTTGTGTTTTCGTAGTTGAACTTTTGACCTGATTTTGTATTGACACAACTTTCACCGTACAACTTTTGGTATGTTATAGATATGACTATTATACACGATTTGACTATGTTCTACAAAGATTTTATCGGTCGTAATTGGTTCTACGCGATTTTAATTGATTAGAAAATTATCAGGATGCTTATTGATTTGGATTCTATAGAATAATAGTCTTATATTGATGTCGTGAATATTCTACTGTAATTTGGTGCAATTTGGAAATTAGTGGTTTTTGCAGGATTTTTGTGTAAATTTGATCGACTACCGTTACTCTGCCCGATTTTCGTAGTTTTTCTGATTTGTCTGAAATTGATAGATTAGACTGATGTGCATATGGATATTGATGTGATTGCTTTATATTATTATTATATGGACTATTGAATTGATTATTGACTATTGACTATTGACTTGATTATTGATATTGAACACACGTATAACCTGGTTGAACATTGGTTGGAGATTGATTTGACCTGTACAGGATGGTGGGCCGACGGGCTTTCCTTTAAACCATTGATCATTGATATAACGATTGGGAGTCATAAGGAGTTTATAGATATGCCGACGGACGGCCGACGGGCAAAAGAGTGACGACTCTTATTGATAGAACCAATGTATGGATATCTACAACAACAATATGGATTCTACAACAGCAACATAGCCAGTTGATTGTACTTGTTCAGTATTATCGTATTGAATGCATGTTTACTGTATTGACTTACGGATCTATTGCTTTATCGATTTCTACTTTATTGATTTGATCGGATTTACTGTTTCGTACGGATTTATAGATTTCAATGATTGATCTTTGAGCATAGATAATATTGATTATTGACATTGATATGGATAAAATGGATATAAATTTTGCATTGACTCATTGATACTATCGATTCTGCATTGTATTGATTGCTACATTTGAGTTATTGATAGGATATCGCATTGCTTTTCTGATTGATTTTATCGACTTGATAGTATAGATTAGAATTGATTTGACGGATCGATTGATTTTCTACTGTGTACGGATTTCTTCGAGATTGACGTGTATCGATTGAGTTGATTTATCGATTTGCCTGCCGCTGCATTGACTGGTTTCATTGACTATGGATTTCCGTATTGCATAGAATCATTAACCATTGACTGATATGGATTTGATTGACTGACACGCATATTGATAGCATCGCCGTGCTTTGATTTCAGTTATAGGTATTAGGTGACCTGCTGGGCTTTGTAAAGCTCATTATATGTGGTTGACATTTTCAGGTCAGGGCAAGGGAGCAGAAGATAGAAATTGATCCGGATCTACAGGTTTTAGTTCTTTTAATGATTTTGATTCTTTTGTACTCAGGACAGGATAGATTTCTGTACTTGTGATTGTAGTGTAGTTCCTGAGTATTGTACATGACCTTTTGAGATATAAATCGACTTGTATATTGATGTTTTGAATTTTATAGATGTTGTTAGATTGTTAATTGAAGGTTTTAGATAGCTCTGGTAAATTGTTGAGAAATTGATTGACATTCTTTCCAAGTTAGATCTTGGGGCATCACACTATATGGCAGGGCTGAGGCCCATGAAAAAAGAAAAGACTTCTGAAAGAAGAGAACTATCGCCTTCCCTGGGATGAACCGAAGAGGGAGACCCGATGGAACCAACACACCCAATCAACGGAAGCCCCGCACGAAAGAGAAAAAAACTGCTCAGCAGAACCATGTCACTAAAGTGACTTGTCCCTGGGAACCAAGAATGTCTCTTACTTCTAGTTAGTATAGGGCCAGTTGCTGATACAGCAAAAGAGTTTCTAGTCTTGTTCTATGTGAACTGGATCGATAAAGTAAACTGAAAGTCTTGTCAGATTCTAAAAGAAAAGCAGCATTTCCTACTCTGCTTCTATCTATTGCCTACTTCTCAGAAAGAAAAAGAAAATAGGACTACTCTTCGCTGGGCGTGCCATAGAAGTCTTGCTTCAAATAGAAAGAAAAAATCTTAAGCAAGCGGTCTGCGGAAGGTGTGATAGCCATGGAAAGGAAGGTTTTGCAAGAAAGCGGATACTACAAGAAGAGCGACTGTTACGAAAGCTGGTACGAATGCTGGTACGTAAATAGGTGGTAATTCAACTACTGTTACTTACATGAATGCTGGTACAAGAGTGACTTTGCTGGCTATCCTTTGACTACTTCAAACTTACCTGCCCCACCATCGAACATTGAAGTAAGCTCAGCTGAATAGAAAAACCTTAGGACTATAAGTAGAGATGCACTTAGGACTCCCACTGATTCTTTAGCTAAGGTCTAGGTTTGTTTAAATCAAAGGATTTTGGTGATCTTGGGCTCATTGGATTCGTCTTGTCAAGCCGCTCGATTCAACTATAAGAACATTATGTTTGGTAATCCAAATTATGGTTTGAACCTTCCAACAACGCTTCTAATCCTTGATTTGGAATGTTTGGGCTCGAATTGGGATGAATTTAGTGTCATTGGGTTCGTATTATCGAGACGCTCAGTTCGACTATAAGTTTGCTCAAATTGGAGTTCAGATGTCCCAATTTTAATTTTTGAAGCTTTCAACTTGATTTTTTCTTAGAGATTCATGCCTGATCAAGATAATTTTTTTGATGATATAACAATATTAAAAAAAAAAAAAAAAAGAGTTAACCTTTTAGCGATCCTAAAGCTAAAATTTAAGCTCGAAAAGTCATGTTCTATCATAGCACTATGCTTTTGTAAAAAATAGTTTTAGAAATAATGATTAAAAGAATGGAATTTTCTAACGGAAAAGCAAATATCAAAAAGCTTCCCAAAACAGTATAAAAATGAAGTTCCTAAAAAGCATTTCTCTAGAAACGTCACACCCAAACAGCGACAAAAAAAATAATTTTTACATTTCTAGACAGAAAAGGAAAAGAACACTAAAGGCCTTAATAACAAAAAAAAATTATAACTCATTGTCATATTTAATATATTTCAGCAGTTTAAAAAGCTACCATAAATTCTAGCTAATTCACCTATTTCACCCAATCCAACATCTCCTCCCAAAAATCCTGAAATCGCTATCTGAGTTCCCCTTCTTTGTCAACGATGTCGACGTGCATTGGAGTCTCCTTTTTCCCTAAAATCAAATTCCTAGCTAAGCTTCTTTTATCTGCCAACGCTATTGACGTGTCTTCGAATTCCCCTTTCATGGAGAGATTATTCTATGCGGACACCGGACGGGAGAACCGTCCGGTTTACGCTTAGGTACGTAGTGGCATCGAGCTACAGCAACATTTGGTATTAAGCTCGGTATCAGATATGACACATTTTTATTGAGATCTGGACTCCGCACAGAATAATTTTTCGCTTCCATTACTCCTTATTCTTATCCTGTCTTGTTTCGTATCTCAAAATAAGTTGTTGAAAGCTAAGAGGGTTAGCATTTGCTAATCATAAGAATAATAAGTTGGCCAATTTTGCTTAAGTGCTGAAATTGCAAATCATATTTCATGATTATAGATTTGTAGTAGCTACGTACGCTATCAACATAGGAAAAAAATAGGGTTTTTTCCCACAGTTATTTAATAAAACAATAAGGTTTCGTTTGGGGCGGCTTTCTTATCACTTGCTAAAATAAATTTTTAGAACAAAAAATTTAATTTATGTATTAAAAAACTGTTTTTATAAGCAATAAGAAAGCCGTCCCAAGGCATACCTAAGCATCATGTCAAAAAAGAAGACTGATGACATAACGGTGGTATTAATTAATAGTGAAGTTTGCAAATATTTTTCATTGGTGAATCCCATACTACCATCAAATGGCATGTATTAATCCCTTTCATAAAAGTGTTTGATTTGAGTTCAATTAGAGTAGGATTGCATCACTTTGAAGTTGTTAGTTCATCCCATCAAGATGACAATAAATTTTTTGAAATTAGAGTTCAAGCAGGGCGGAGTCAAAGATTTTTATTAGTGGAGGCATAATTTGATAAATATTAAATCACTCTTAATAAATTTCGAATGATTTTTTGGCTTTCTATTTATTAGTTCATATTGAAGTAATATTTTACATATCAAAATTTTTAATATTTATTTTAACATTTTAATATTTCATATATATCATATCTAGACAACTTTAATATCAAATATATCACATATATATGAAATGGTTTTGAAAATCAGACCGGATCGACTGGTTCGACCGGTTCAACCGTGAGCTGGTCCTAGGATCGGTTCGATCCTTCTAAAAAACCAGTCTAGCATCAAATCAGTTAGAACTAGTTTGAATTGTCGGTTCTCCGATTCTTAAAAACTAACCGGTAAAATATATTATATATTTAAATAATTTAATTTAATATATAAATATTTTATTAAATAATATTATTCGAAAAATTTATAGTATTACATATCAAATATTAGTTAATCATACCCACATAATTTCATCTGTTCATATAAACTCTTAACTCGATCATAGATACAAGAAAAAATATGCAAACAATACATTATGAAATTCATCATTAATGTGGAACCAAACAACTAATAGTTTCTACACTATGTGCATGATGGATTCTTATATGAGAGTTTTTTGAGAAAATTTTGTATAGATAAATAAAAAATTTATTATAATAATTTTTAAAGTTCTTAAATTTATAATTGTTTGTATATTTATAAATATTCAAATAAAGCATAATTATTTATAATTTTTAATGTTCTAAAATTTCTCTCTAAATATGAAATTAAATGATAATGAGAAAAATAAAATTAAAAAATAATATTCTAAAATTTATAAATATAATTTTAAACATAAAATTTATATATAATTTATAGATGTAAATTATACCTAAATATATAACATAAATTAACAATTATTTATATTAATTTATATATTTATATATAATAAAATTTTATTAAATATTAAATAAAATTGAAGATTGGAGATATTTATATTTATCTATAATTAGTAATTATTTATTTTTAAATATATAATATAAATATAACTTTAAAATTATGTAATATATTATATATGTATACTTTTTTTTTTTTTTTAGTCTCAAAATTTTTAAAATTATGACTCTTTGTTATGCTAATTTTATTAAATTTTATTGATATTATTATTTATTATATCATCCATTCTATTCGAATTCAACGGGTCAAACATTAAATCTATCATTCTTTCTGTTCATTGTTTGGTCATATTTTCACCAACTTATCCAAAATGCAAATTATTATTATTTTATTTAAAAGATAAATGTTATTTCCATTTAATGCATTACGTAGCATCGCCGGAATGGTTGAACTCTTAAATAAGAGCAATGTTTTAATCTTTTTGTCATTAATAAATAATATTAAAATGAGAATAACTGTGATAGATTAAAAGAAGCCTCACCGTTGAAAAACGTTTGGCCAGCAGAAGCAGAACAAACTTTCCCGCGTCGAACAATAATAGAAGCCAATTACGGGACGAGATCGAAAAGAAGAAAAGCGACACACACACACAAACAGAAGCTCCGTAAAATCGAAGAAAATGCTGGCGGAGACTGTAAAATACCTGCTGGGCTCCGCCGGGCCGAGCGGCTTCGGCTCCACGTCCACCGCCGATGACGTCACCGCCACCGCCAACCATCTCGGCGTCATCACCGCAATTATCACTGGTATTCCCACCCTATCTTTTTATTTCGCACCTTCCGATTGATTATGGATGGTGATTATTAATGCTTTGTCAGGCGCCACGTCGGGGATCGGCTTCGAGACGGCTCGGGCCTTAGCAGCGCGCGGCGCGAGGCTAATTCTGCCGGCAAGGAACCCTGATGCCGCCGAGGTGGTCAAATCTCGCATCGCCGGCGGCGGCCAAATCATCGTCCTTCCTCTCGACCTCAGCTCGTTCTCGTCCATCCGATCCTTCGTGAGCCAATTCCTCGCCCTTGGATTCCCTCTAAACATCCTAATGTATATTGCTTTAATTAATCAATTAATTCGTCGCCGGCAATTGCTTGATTAATTTTATTTGCTGAGTAAAATCGAGCAGAAATAACGCGGGGAGATTCGCGTACGATCAAGCGGAGTCTGAGGACGGGATTGAGCTCACCTTCGCCATTAATTTTCTCGGTGAGTAGATAGAACAGGATATGCAAACAATTTTGTTCTTTGCCCCCTCACTTTTGGGAAATTGATCAAACAATCTGAAAAATATTATTAGGGCCTTTTTTGCTGACGAAGCTTCTGATGGAGAAAATGGTGGTATCGGCGAGGGAAACGGGAATTGAAGGCCGCATCGTGAACGTTAGCTCATTCTGCCATCGT
The DNA here is from genome assembly GCA_016618105.1 of Dendrobium huoshanense. Lineage (NCBI taxonomy): Eukaryota > Viridiplantae > Streptophyta > Magnoliopsida > Asparagales > Orchidaceae > Dendrobium > Dendrobium huoshanense. The sequence goes on along the minus strand of CM028350.1, from coordinate 44,930,327 downwards.
TGGTTCTCCGGCGACCCTCTCGGTTACCTCCGCCTTCTCGCCGCCGGCGAAGTGTGAGCTCATTCATAAGAAATTTCTGATATTAAAAAGATAATTATTAATAATTTGTAAAAAAATTAGAAAATTTTATTATCTTATATATATGAGGAGCTTAATTATTCGAATTATATGGTTTAGTTAATATCATTGTGCTATGGAAGCAAAATAGGATTAATAATTGTAAAAATATTTTATATTTATATTAAAATAAATTAAAATTTTTAAAATTCATATTATGAACTTTTTTTATTACTAATTAAATTTAAATTTTAAAGTTCAGATATTTGATATTTCAATATTTTTAATTTATTAAATATTTACTTGAAATGACAATTGCGATTCGGGTGCAGCCGGTACAATGCGGCCACAGCGTACGGACTGTCCAAATTGGCTCTGGTGATGCACAGCAAAGAGCTCGCAAGGAGGCTCGAGGTATTTTTTTTTTTTTTTAATTAAAAATAATTCTTCACCATAAATTATAAAAAATAAATTTATTTATTCCTGGAGGAAGAAAATGGGCGTGAACGTAACAATCAACAGCGTAGATCCGGGTATAACGCGAACGCGACTCAACCGTGACCGTGAAGGCTTCCTGTTAGGTGATGCTACGCTCCCTCCTTTTTTTCCATCCATATACGCAGCTTCAGAAAAAAAAAAAAAAAAAAAAAAAAAAATATATATATATATATATATATATTTTTTACCACAAGCCGTCTGATTCTTCGTGGAAGCAGATATGATGTTCTTCCTTGCGTCAAAATTCGTGAAAAATATCCATCAGGTAATCAATCAATCAATCAATCAACTTCCCACCGTTGATTTTACGCTTCTTTTGATCTTATATATTATCGCATGCATTCCAGGCGGCGGCGACGACGTGCTATGTGGCGGTGCATCCGGCGGTGGCTGGTGCGAGCGGGAAATACTATGCGGATTGCAACGAGTCAGCGGCGGCGAAGTCGGCGACCAGCGGCGAGGCGGCGGCGCAGCTGTGGATCGAAGCGGAGGCGATGATAGCGGATGCGGATCTTGATGGTTCGGAGTCGGATCCGGCGGGGAAGCAGTGATGGGACAAGACCGGAGACAAGAAGGAAGCATAGGTCTTTCTGTGTAGGAGAGAGAGAGAGAGAGAGAGGAGATATCTGTTGTTCCTTTTCAACGCGGTGGCAGAGCTTTGGGAGTAATAAGGCAGGCGCTAGCAGGCTTTTTGTTGGGAGATAATCCGGCAACGAAGGAAAGTAGGCAGGCCATGGAGTTAATACTGCCTATTCCTAAATGACTAGGCGTCTGCAAGTAGCTAGTTGGCACATATATTATGAAGATATAATATCATATATATAAAGTTATTATTTTTTTTTAAATGAGTAATGCTTGGGAAGTTTATTTTGTTATTTATATTTGTTAAACCCAATAATATTTTCATATTTTGTCTATGATATATATAATTATATCTGCATAAAATTTCATTTATTTAAAATGATGATATATTTAGCCTTTAAAAATTTGCTTGATACAATGAAATTATAAAGAATTTTATAATTTATTGAGAGTGGAAGCTAATTTTATCTTCCTCTTTTTTGAATAAAAATGCTTTAACGTAATTTTTTGTGCATGGATAAATATTTGAATTTTCACCAAAATGCTTCAAAATTAATATGAATGTTGGATGGGAGTTGTGTAATATATAGTTTTCTTTTAAGATATAAATTTAGTATTAATGTATGAGGAATTAAGGAATATATAATTATGTTATATTAATTGATTGTAATTAGTGATTTAATTTGGAACATTATCATGATTGATAAAATTTATACTTAATCAAAATAGATGGCAATTTTGCCTTTTGTTTGCAAGCTACAAAAGATCATCTTCTATATGGCCTCAAGCAAGCTGTATGTGCATTATACATGCAATGAGCTCAAAGGCTAGCTTTTCTACTTTTTAGTATGTTACATGATCAAGTTTGCTTTAACAAATCCACTGTCCTCAGTGCTTTTCAAGACCAGGATCCGGAAAATTTATATCTTCAATCCATAGGAGGTTCTATTTTGCTGGGGCATATCAATCAAGTCCAAACAGATCTCCAGGTCAGCTCAAACGTCAGCTGTTTGCAAAATTATTTTGTGCAAATAGAGGCAAATCAAAACACCCCACGTCATCCGTTGTTGTACTGCGGTTTTGTGTAACGAGTGATATGGCGCATTCTCCTTTGTTTCTAGACGGACCGGTGTCTTCACAAAATAATTTTCCCAAGCTGTTCACAGTACAACTATTTGAAATAAATTTGAACAACAATCTTAATTGGTCAAGAGCTCTGCAACAGCCTTTTAGATCTCCTGTAACACACTGCTTTGAAATAGGAATATCAATAACAAACTGCTTTGTAAGAAGGAATCTAACACAGCTCACCTTGGCCTGTTGGTTGAGAGCTTATGCTTCCAATTAAGAGGTCTTGGGTTCGAGTCTTTGTGTATGCGTTGTGTGTGTGAGTTTGCCTTAAATGACCTAAATGTCCCAAAAAAAAAAAGGAATCTATACATGAAAGCAATAGTTACATCTGTAAATTACAAAATTCATTAATAAGAATTAAGGGTGTCAATATTTGACACGACATGAAACTCGATCTGTAAAATCCGGGTTGGACCCATCCCGATTTCAAAACGGGTCGGGTTCAGGTTCCCGGATTTGACCCGTTTGAAAAACAGGTCGGGTTCGGGTTGACCCGGCGGGTTGCAGGGTCAACCTGCGAACCCGTTTAACTTGAACTGCCCGCGAAGCTGCCCCGCCTGCTTGCGCACCACCCGCAGCTGCCCCGCTCAGCTGACCGCACAACAAAGCCTGTCAGCACACGCTGTCACGCTTGCCAGCGCGCGCTCGCTCACGCGCACCCGCGCTTGCCTCTCGCCCACGCTCGTCCGTGCGTTTCGAGTCCCGTGTCTTGTCGGGTCAACCCGGAAACCCGCCTGGTCTGGTCCGGGTTCAAATTTTCGACCCGTTTATCTACCCGGGTCGGGTTATGGCCGATCCGTTTAAACCTGAATCAGTTCCGAGTTCGACCCGAACCTAACCCGTGACCCGAAATTGACACCCCTATTAAGAACCAACAAGCTTTCTAAAAAAAAACAAGTTTCTTTCTCTTCATATTTCATGTTAAGTTTTTGTATGATTCTAAAATAAATTCAAATATTTGCAAACTATTTACTTATCATGAAATACAGTAATTTGTAAAATAAAAAAGTATTGAATAAAGTGGTACTTGATGTCTATATCTTTTAAGTTTGACTTAAAAGATGTTATAATAGATGCCAAGGTTGGATGGGGACGAATCAATAAGCTTTGGTCAAAATCAAAGAAAAAAGTGCATTTATTTGTATGGGTACCCATTATTTATTTCATGGTTTAAAGGTCTGAGTATTGGCTTTGGTTTGATGAAAGTGTTGGGTTTCTTTATTGATACCCAAATTTGGATATTCAAAGTTTTTATTTGCTAAATTGAAATTTTTCATAAGAAAAAGCATGTCCAATTAATCATTTTATGCAGTACTGATTGGGTTTTGTGTAAAAAATATTTAAATCTATGATTCAAAGAAGTTCAGTTATGACAAAATTGAATTGATGGATTTAAAAAAAAATTGTTGGTTTAATTTGATTTTAAAATGGATCAAAGTAGATAAATAAGGCAAGAAATTGGGTTTTTTTTTTTTACTAATTTAGATTCCGTTTGGGATGGTTTTCTTCTATTTTAAGAAGCACCAAGAAAATCGTTCCGAACGAAATCTAAACCGACTAATAGAAAGCACATCAATTATCATAACAAAGGTTCAAAGCACAGATCTGAGGGTTTCAGATAAATTCAAAGGTCTTTTTTGGTTTAGCATCAGTCTTCTTTAGGTATATAACAATTATCATATTCCATACTCAGCTTTGCAGCTGTATTTTGTTCAATTTCATATACCTTCTGAACAAAACCATTTATAGAACAATTTGGAGACATGCACCAAATCAGCAAGCTATAAACCTATGGGCTTCAGCTTCTCTTAAATTTCCATTGTACTGATTTTTAACCATTGAATCTTTTAGCTGAGCCTTGACAGCATACACAACTCTCCTTGGCCTATTGGTTGAGAGCTTAGGATTTCAACTAAGAGGTTCTGGGTTCGAGTCTATGTGTATGCGTTGTGTGTGTGAGTTTGCCTTAAATGGCCTAAATGTCCCAAAAAAAAGACTTGACAGCATTGTCTTTTGCACTTTCGAAAGAAAATACTTTGAATGTGGATATGGTGATGTAAATATGATCTAAATCAATGTCAAAGTTACCGCGCCAATAAAATTTTAATTTTTTACTTAAAAATCTGCTTTAAAAGTAGAAAAATAGCCCATTTGGTTCGTTTGGGATGGCTTTCTTATTGCTTCTTAAAACAGTTTTTTAGCACAAAAATTAAATTTTTTGTAATAGAAAGCTGCTTTAAGAAGCAGTAAAAAAGCTGTCCCAAACGAAGCCTAAATCACTCTATACATTTAAAGAGCGGCAACGGTGATAGAGCATCCATCCGTTTTATATCAGACAGTTCATGGTGTTATATGAATATATAGATATTGAATTTCAATATGGACTTTACTACGCCAGAGAATGATGGGATTTAGGTTAGATATCGATCTGCTTGGGAGTAATTTTATGAGTGAGCACCGTCACACTTCGTCAAACAAATCTCAAGGAAACTTGAACTTATTTAATGTAGATTGCCCAAATCAAACATGGAAGAAGATTAAGAATTAGTAGCTCATAGTTCTAATAAACCGTCACAGTTTCTTATCATTTTTAAAGGGACTCTTTAATCTCAGCTTCAAGCAAAACACGTCGAATTTCATGTTAAACAGTTGGGCACCCATTAGTGTCGTTTGAGGCAGATGAAGATCATTTTCCTTGTAAGGCCCTCCTTCTTATCCCCACACCAGCAACATCAGAAACAACTTAAACAAGCTAACAAACTCTCTCAAGTTCCACTTGCAACTCTCTCTCTCTCTCTCTCTCTCTCTCTCTCTCTCTCTCAATATATATATAACTCCCTATCAAAATCGATATCCAACCTCACTTCTTCTCTTCTCCGAGAGTAATTATTAGGTGATGTGTTCGGATACTGCATATATTATGCTTTCCGAGGCCATACTAACATGGCGTCTTCTCTTCTTTTCCTTCTTGATACGTCATCTCAAAATTAGCTTGATCGGGCACGAATCTCGAGGCAAAAGCTAGTTAGAAACTTCAAAAATTAATTTTGGGAGCACCCAAACTTCGTTTTCAGCGAGCTTATAGTCAAACTGAGCGTCTCGGAAATACGAACCCAACGACACCAAGATCAACCCAATCCAAGCTCAAATGGGTCCAAATCATGGATCCGAAGCACTGTTGGAAGGTTCAAACCACTATTTGAGTTATCAAACGGACTCCGATTTTGACGATCTTATACTCGAATCGAAGGGCTCGACGAGACGAATCCAACGAGCCTAAGATCACTGAATTCCGACATCACTAAGGCCTTCAAATGACCAACAAACGGTGAACGATCGTAGGATTCAATATCGACCGTCCATTCAACCACTCCCTATTCGCCCATGATCTCACGCTTATTTACGGGCCATGCCACTCCAGAAAATCTATAAATAGAGCCCTCATTTCTCATAAGAAGGGGACTCAAGCAAGAAGAGAAGGAGGAGGAGAAGGAGGAAGCTCCTCCTCGACGGCCACCGGACCACCGCAGAAGCACCGTCGGACCTCCGCCGGACCACCGCAGGACCTCGCCGGACCTCCGCCGGACCACCGCAGGACCTCGCCGGACCACCGCCGGACCACCGCAGGAACCTCGTCGGACCACCGCCGGACCACCGCAGGAACCTCGCCGGACCACCGCAGAACCTCGCCGGACCACCACCTTAAGGCTTGACGTTCAGCCCCTACGTCCTACTGAAGACCCGACGTCCTGCCAAAGACCCGACGTCCTGCTTAAGGCCAGACGTTCAGTCCCTACGTCCCGCTGAAGATCCGACATCCTGCTTAAGGCCCGACGTTCGGTCCCTACGTCCTGCTGAAGACCCGACGTCCTGCTTAAGGCCCGACGTTCAGTCCCTACGTCCTGCTGAAGACTCAGCGTCCCACTTAAGGCCTGATGTTCAGTCCCTACGTCCCATTAAAGACCCAACATCCTGCTTAAGGCCCGAGGTTCATACCCGACGTCCTACCCAAGGCCAGACCATCAACACCCGATCTTCCAAGTGACACTGGGTCTAACACCTGACTCCTTGTCTCCTAACGCCTACGGTCTTTCTGACCACTGTCGCCTAATACGGTCTCCGGCCGACTACGGTCTCCGGCCGACTACGGTCTCCGGCCGACTACGGTCTCCGGCCGACTAAGGTCTCCTGCCGACTACGGTCTCCGGCCGACTACGGTCTCTGGCCGACTATGATCTCCGGCCGACTACGGTCTCCGGCCGACTAAGGTCTCCTGTCGACTACGGTCTCCTGCCGACTACGGTCTTCTGCCGACTACGGTCCTTCAGGCCAAACAAACCTGTATATGTAACTCTTACCATGTAATGCAATCTATATGATGTACATTTGCTACATCAATCCAAGGCCTTCTCCTAAAGAAGGGCCTCATTTGTAATCGACTACAAATACTAGTGGATTCATTCAAACTGGGCCAGGCCCCGTGGTTTTTCCCCCTTTTTCAGGGGTTTTCCACGTAAAAACTCTGATGTCACTTATGAATGCTACATCCTCTCACTTATCTGATTGTGTGCTGGATCTTCGTACAACGCTAAGACGTTAAGACACATAATTAAATCTCTATCGCCGCGTATTTTCTAGTCCGCAACAGTTTGGCGCCGTCTGTGGGAAAGATCAATCCCACTACACTAAGTACTTCTTCAATGGCAAACAGACGTAGCCATCGCATCATGGGAGCCTCTTGCTCCAATTCACATCAATCAGGAAGCCAGTCCCTGAATCAAGGACGACGGGCATCTGCCTCCTTTCACCCTGGTGGCCGACACCCTGCAGGGGAAGGAACTTCAGGGCCATCCCTAGAAGAGCGTATCAGGAAGATGGAGGAATCTCAGAATGAGATCCTTCGACTCTTAAGGGAGACTCGAGGACCAGCACTAGTACCTCAAGAAGATATTCTCTTCCCTCGAGACCAGCCAGGCTTCGAAGACGTTCTTCATGTTGAAGTCCCCCTTCCTCCCCCTAGAGTGCGCCCTCCAATCCGTCCAGAGAATGAGCTTGCTGACACAGCAAGCTCTACCCATCCTTCACACACGGGCCATCGGCAGCATATGCCTCCAGAAGTCCCAGAAGACTTAGACCAACAGCACGTTACTGAACTCCCCCGCAATACTCTCCTGAATGAGTTGCGGAGGCTAGTCCGAGAAGAGTTCCCCACAGGAGGTACAAGACACTCCCTTCGCCAACGGGACGTTCACGAATCGTCACCTTTCACCGAAGCTGTCCTCCGATACCCCGTTCCGGCAAGATTCAAACTCCCGAATATTGATTCGTATGATGGAACTTCAGACCCCTACGAGCATATCGACCACTACCGCACTATTATGCATATCCAGCAGGCCCCGGATGCTTTGCTCTGTCAAGTTTTTCCTGCCACCCTTAAAGGGCAAGCCCGAACATGGTTCTACTCACTGCCTGCCCGATCCATCTCGATATTCGTTAAATTGGCCAAATTGTTCGTCGAACAGTTTGTCGCCAACCGAAGGACGATTAAAGATTCCTCCCACCTTTCAGGGATACGTCAGAACGAGGGTGAATCCCTTAAAGAATACTTCCAGAGGTTTTCTACGGAAGCCCGACAAATTCCAAGGGTAGATCCCGAATTGCTTAGAGGTGTATTTCTTGGAGGACTCCGCCCAGGCCCCTTCTACTCAGCACTCATGCGAGATACGGTCCATTCATATGCTGATCTAATCCATCGAGTAGAGGCTCAAATCTCCGCCGATGATGCCATCAATGCTCATAGAAAGCAATTTGAGCAGACGACCGGGAAGCGTAAGAATCCCCCAGGGACGGAGAATCCCCCATCACAAAGGAATAAGCAAGGAAACTACAATTTTCCTCCTCGACCCTCACAGCCGCGACAAGAACCTCGTCAAGAAAAGGAGTACACACCACTCAATACATCCCAAGCAAATGTATTAATGGCCATCCGGGATCAGGAGAACGTAAAATGGCCACACCCTTTGAAACCCAACGTCGGAAACCAAGAGCAATATTGCCACTTCCACCGTAGCCGTGGGCACACTACTGAAGCATGTTGGCAGCTCAAAGAAGAAGTTGAGAGACTGATCCGACAAGGATATCTCCGACAATTCATCAAGAATACACCAGCCCGAGAAGAAGTTGGTCCGACTGGGGGGCAGAATCAACAACAAAGGCAGCCGGTGAACAATCGCCAAATAGTGGGAGAAATTGGAACCATTGCTGGGGGCCTATCAACGCCTTACCAAGTTTCAATTGCGTAGAGCACAATAGTGCTACTTGTTTTAAGTATCGTATGTCTTTAGTATTGTGTGACTTCAGTATTGTCTGTCTTTAATTTTGAATGTTGTTTGTGATGTTTGTAGCTTCTCCCTCCTTAAGCTGTCTTAGGGAGCTATGTTTTTGTAAGACTTTATCTCCTTATCTTCTTCGAGTAAAATTATATTGATAAATTCGCAAAAGTAGTGAACTTTAATATCATTGACTCGAACAAATACATAATCGTTATTGTAGCTCAATCACTAGATAATCAATCCTTGGTGGATTTTCCCGGCCTCTTCCACACAGGTTAACGTCGTCGAGCAGGGCTCCGGCATACAACCTCGGAAAGGTCTCACATCCTTGTTGGATTCTCCCGACCTCTTCCACACAGGTTAACGTCGTCGAGCAGGGCTCCGGCATACAACCTCGGAAAGGTCCTACATCCTTGGTGGATACTCCCGACCTCTTCCACACAGGTTAACGTCGTCGAGCAGGGCTCCGGCATACAACCTCGGAAAGGTCCTACATCCTTGGTGGATACTCCTGACCTCTTCCACACAGGTTAACGTCGTCGAGCAAAGGCTCCGACATACAACCTCGGAAAGGTCTCACATCCTTGGTGGATTCTCCCGACCTCTTCCACACAGGTTAACGTCGTCGAGCAGGGCTCCGGCATACAACCTCGGAAAGGTCTCACATCCTTGGTGGATTCTCCCGACCTCTTCCACACAGGTTAACGTCGTCGAGCAGGGCTCCGGCATACAACCTCGGAAAGGTCCTACATCCTTGGTGGATTCTCCCGACCTCTTCCACACAGGTTAACATCGTCGAGCAGGGCTCCGGCATACAACCTCGGAAAGGTCTCACATCCTTGGTTAACATTGCCAGAATGTTGTCAATGGACTTCTATCTTACTTCTCCACAATATTAAAATTCTACCCAATTTTGAATTTTCTCCTGTCACTGAACTTTTGCCTTGTAGGACTTTCGACGGACTTCTACCCGACATCAGACTTCTCCATATCGTCTGACTTCTGCTCGTAAGCGGACTTCTACTCATCATCGGACTTCTGCCCGTCGACTAACTTTCATCGGTCTTCTGCCCGATGTCGCATTTTTCCCCGACGTCAGAATTCTACTAGACGTTAAGTTTCCACCTTTCGTTGGATTCATGTCCGTTGTCAAACTACTACCCGTCGTCAAACTTCTGCTCGTCAGCGGACTTCTATTCGTCGTCAGACTTCTGCCCGTCGACGAACTTTCATCGGAATTCTGCCCGAGGCCGAACTTCTACATTACGTCGGACTTCTCTCTGTCGTCGGACTTCTACTCGTCAGCGGACTTCTACTCGTCATCGGACTTCTGCCCGTCGACGAATCTTTGTCGGTCTTCTACCCGACGCTGCACCTCCACCCGACTTCGTACTTTTACCGGATGTCGGACTTCTACCAGTTAATAGACTTTCGTCGGTCTTCTACCCGACGCTGTATGATTACCCGATGTTGAATTCATGCCTGTCATCATACTTCTCCCCGATGCTGGAAGTTTGCCCGTCATTCCAACCTCTCTCCTTACAATGGTCTATCCGACCTCCATTGCCAACCACCAAACATCGGAACTCCACAAGATCTCTCGAAGAAAAGAGGGAGAAGAGAAGAAGGGAAAATCTCCGGACTTCCTTGCCAAGAGAGGGGCCTCGAAAAATCGAGGGAAGGCCTCAATAGTAAGGACAGAGGGAGAAGAGAAGAAGGGGAAATCTCCGGACTTCCTTGCCAAGAGAGAGGCCTCGAAAAATCGAGGGAAGGCCTCAATAGTAAGGACAGAGGGAGAAGAGAATGAGGGGAAATCTCCGGACTTCCTTGCCAAGAGAGGGGCCTCGAAAAATCGAGGGAAGGCCTCAATAGAAAGGACAGAGGGAGAAGAGAAGAAGGGGAAATCTCCGGACTTCCTTGCCAAGAGAGGGGCCTCGAAAAATCGAGGGAAGGCCTCAATAGAAAGGACAGAGGGAGAAGAGAAGAAAGGAGAAGAAGAAGAGGAGAAAAGATGAGAAAAAAGGAGAGAGACAATTTTTCTAAAGGCCTAGGGGGCCTATTTATAGGTTTTAGAGAGAAAGATGAGAAGTTTCTAGAGTTCTCCAGAAATTTCAAAATTTTTGAAATTTTCTGAATTTTTCAGGATTTTTTCGGAATTTTTTGGGCCCAAAAATAACAAAAAAAGAGTTTTTCCGACTAGTGGGGCCCACTTAAGGCGGTGCAGTCAACCGGCCTCCCGAAACAGTGCGACCAGCGCACCGATCCGCGGGCACCACGCGCGGATCGCGGCTGGCCGCACACGGCCAGCGGCCGGCCAAGGCGGCTGCGGCAGCGGCAGCCAGCAGCACTGCCGCACAGGCGCAGCGCGGCAAAGCACGCGCGCGAACCGGCCTGGCGCGGGCGCGGTTCGGCCCAGGCGCGCGGGCGCGGTTCGGCCCAGGCGCGCGGGCGCGGTTCGGCCCAGGCGCGCGGCCGGTTCGGCCCAGGCGCGCGGCCGGTTCAGCACAGGCGCGGGCGCGGGCGCAGCCCTGCGCGGGCGCGGGCGCGCGGTTCGGCCGCAGGCGCGCACGCGGCCGCGATTCCGTGCCGCCGCCGGCCGGCCGGCTCGGCCGGTTCTGCCGCCCAACCCATTCCGGGCCCAAATTTCGCCCCGGGAAGACCAAATCGGACGTTTTTGGGGTCCCCGGACACATTTTTCGACATTCCGGACTCGATTTCGCAACTTTCAGGGCCGTTCGGACCTCCTACACGCTCAATTCTGAGTCACTCCCGAAAATTTTTTAAAATCTGTGACGCATATTTTCAGACTCCTGGAGCATCGACGTCCGAAAATAGGGGGGCAACTGATACGTCATCTCAAAATTAGCTTGATCGGGCACGAATCTCGAGGCAAAAGCTAGTTAGAAACTTCAAAAATTAATTTTGGGAGCACCCAAACTCCGTTTTCAGCGAGCTTATAGTCAAACTGAGCGTCTCGGAAATACGAACCCAACGACACCAAGATCAACCCAATCCAAGCTCAAATGGGTCCAAATCATGGATCCGAAGCACTGTTGGAAGGTTCAAACCACTATTTGAGTTATCAAACGGACTCCGATTTTGACGAGCTTATACTCGAATCGAAGGGCTCGACGAGACGAATCCAACGAGCCTAAGATCACTGAATTCCGACATCACTAAGGCCTTCAAATGACCAACAAACGGTGAACGATCGTAGGATTCAATATCGACCGTCCATTCAACCACTCCCTATTCGCCCATGATCTCACGCTTATTTACGGGCCATGCCACTCCAGAAAATCTATAAATAGAGCCCTCATTTCTCATAAGAAGGGGACTCAAGCAAGAAGAGAAGGAGGAGGAGAAGGAGGAAGCTCCTCCTCGACGGCCACCGGACCACCGCAGAAGCACCGCCGGACCTCCGCCGGACCACCGCAGGACCTCGCCGGACCTCCGCCGGACCACCGCAGGACCTCGCCGGACCACCGCCGGACCACCGCAGGAACCTCGTCGGACCACCGCCGGACCACCGCAGGAACCTCGCCGGACCACCGCAGAACCTCGCCGGACCACCACCTTAAGGCTTGACGTTCAGCCCCTACGTCCTACTGAAGACCCGACGTCCTGCCAAAGACCCGACGTCCTGCTTAAGGCCAGACGTTCAGTCCCTACGTCCCGCTGAAGATCCGACATCCTGCTTAAGGCCCGACGTTCGGTCCCTACGTCCTGCTGAAGACCCGACGTCCTGCTTAAGGCCCGACGTTCAGTCCCTACGTCCTGCTGAAGACTCAGCGTCCCACTTAAGGCCTGATGTTCAGTCCCTACGTCCCATTAAAGACCCAACATCCTGCTTAAGGCCCGAGGTTCATACCCGACGTCCTACCCAAGGCCAGACCATCAACACCCGATCTTCCAAGTGACACTGGGTCTAACACCTGACTCCTTGTCTCCTAACGCCTACGGTCTTTCTGACCACTGTCGCCTAATACGGTCTCCGGCCGACTACGGTCTCCGGTCGACTACGGTCTCCGGCCGACTACGGTCTCCGGCCGACTAAGGTCTCCTGCCGACTACGGTCTCCGGCCGACTACGGTCTCTGGCCGACTATGATCTCCGGCCGACTACGGTCTCCGGCCGACTAAGGTCTCCTGTCGACTACGGTCTCCTGCCGACTACGGTCTTCTGCCGACTACGGTCCTTCAGGCCAAACAAACCTGTATATGTAACTCTTACCATGTAATGCAATCTATATGATGTACATTTGCTACATCAATCCAAGGCCTTCTCCTAAAGAAGGGCCTCATTTGTAATCGACTACAAATACTAGTGGATTCATTCAAACTGGGCCAGGCCCCGTGGTTTTTCCCCCTTTTTCAGGGGTTTTCCACGTAAAAACTCTGATGTCACTTATGAATGCTACATCCTCTCACTTATCTGATTGTGTGCTGGATCTTCGTACAACGCTAAGACGTTAAGACACATAATTAAATCTCTATCGCCGCGTATTTTCTAGTCCGCAACACTTCTTCTCTTTTCAGTACTCGTTTTCTCCTCCACCGCTCTTGCATGTTTTTTACTATTTTAACTAATCATTTATATATGTCATTTGTATTCATAAATTCATTGTATACCCTATACCTTGGCAACGAGCTACACCCATAAATTTTATTCAGGAGGTCTAGATTAATTTTTTAAAATTTTAACTCAACTTTTTTACGTCCGCATTTGGGATTGACATAGGCAGCTTTATTTTTTTTTTTCAAATTATTATATAAGAATATTGAAAATTAAATATAAGTTAATAAACAACTTACAATTTATAATGTCTAGTTTTCATATTTTGGAGAAGTTGAATGATTACATATCATTATCAATACAATCTATTTTTTCTTTCAATATAAGTGACTAACATATCATTCAGCCATTAATCTCTAATTCTATTTCACATCCAAATTTCTAATTCTATTTCACATCCAAATTTTTATAATATTCATGCCAGAGAGTGCTCTCTGTTGTTGGAATGAGTAATATTAATGCCAATCCAATAATCTAAAAATAAGATTATATATATGTAATATCTTTCATACTTTGGATTATTTTTTCAATAAGACTTCTATATCTTTTAATGAAGATGACTGAGCATCATATCACATATTTATAATATAAGTGTCAAACTGATTTTCAAGAATCATCATATTAAAAATAGTAAAATTAGTTGAATAAAACTATGTCATTAATTCTAATCAACTTGTCATTGTTAAATGCATAAATTTTATTATTAGGATTCAAACTAACAATAAACAAAAGTAACTTAATATTTTTTCCTATAAAATGATTGTTTAACTCTTGAAGTTGCATATCAATAACTGTATAGAAGATTTCAAGGCCAACCACAAGCAAACCATTTATCATCAATATATGAAACATTTATTTTTTGTTGCTTAAAAAATGAAGTTACTTTACTAATGAATTTTGCCCACTTACTATCTTTCATATATTGCAGTCTCATTATTTTATAAATACGAATAAAAGATAGAGCATTTATATTATCTTATTCTCCCCGTTGTAAAGCTTGTGATAGTTCAATAGTGATATATTTTCTGAAAATTTTGCGCATTTAATTTTATATTTTTAGGTGCATTCTTAAGCACCACATCTTATGTCTTTATTATGTTCAGTTAGGAACTGCATCAATTAAAAAAAAATCTTGATTTTTTTGACTTAGAAGACTCATCATATTCCCAAAAAGCTAATTCTTATTTCAAAAGAAATCTTATGATATCAACGGAAGTATTCATATGGGGGTGTGATATGCAATCGTGGCTTGATCAAATTAATTATGCAACACAAAACCAACATGTTGACTCTGTTTCATTAGATTTTTATAGGCTTGTCTAACATTATTATGCACACTATTATGATTTTCTATATGAAGCTCAAATTTGTTTGTTTTTTTTTTTCAATTAATTTTTTATTAAATGATATATATATATATATATATATATATATATATATATATATATATCTTTACTTATGTTATACTCTAGCCAATCCGAGTATTTCTCAAACCAAGAAAATTAAAGCATCTATCCTTTATCACAAATTTACTTTTTGAAAAATCATGACTATGAGACTGAAATTACCATCTTTGTAAATATATTCTACAAACTTCATCTCAAATGTTAAGACTAAACTCACTTTTAGGAACCCTTAACCCTGGATCTGATGGAAAATTTCCTACAATTAATTCAATATTTTTGATAAATCTACCTTTGCTCGAATGCATTTTTTATTTTGCTCTCTAACTTTATTGTTATTCTCATCCGTAGTATTTGATGCATTTGAATTCAATGATCATTTGAAATATTTTTTTCAAGGATGTTCAGACTCATACTCAAAGATGCTCTAAAAGTATATCTAATGTTAAGATATAAAATTAAGCAATTCAAACAAATGTGCATATTTAAAATAATTTGGTATACCTTCAATAACAAACTTAAATCATATATGAATCCAATAAAATAAATTATAAAAACAACTTCACCATCATCATATCGCATTCAACCACCAAATCTACTTATCAATATTTGACGTATTTGAAAGGTTAGAACACATTAAAACTTATGCGTTAGGTTGACTGATAAGTGATAATCATCAACATTAAAAAAAACATAGTTCAATACCTGGATAAATAGTTCTGTTTATCATCTCATCTCAAATGTTAGAATATATTAAAATAGTTTTGTTTGTCGTGTCATTACCAGAGCCAAGAGGAGCTGTAAAATCAAAATTAAGAATACAAATAACATGACCCTTATAACTTAGTAGACATAATTAATTAATGGTAATAATAAAAAAAACTCAGTAAATTCTTTTGCTATGGGTTGTCTCCATTTGGGGGTGAGGGATGATAGAAGGGGAAAATAAAAGTCGTGCTCAAGATCACGTGTCGCGAGAGAGGAGCAAAGGGGAAAATATTATGAAGCAGGTTATTTGGGTAGAGGGAAAGCAAGCCATTTTGGGAGTGATATCTGTTTGGGCCTACGTACGTGGAAGAGAAAGCCGTGCTAGTCACAAGAGAGGAGTAAAGGGAAAATGAAGCAGGCTCCACGGGCGGAGGGGAAAACGAAGCGGCGAAGGGGAAAATGAAGCGGCGACTGAAGGAACCTAATGAAAAAATTAAGTCTGCTATATATATATATATATATATATATATATATATATATATATATATATATATATATATATATATATATATATATATATATATATATATATATATATATTGTTTGTTATTAATGAAAAAATATATTTATTAATTAAGTATTATTAAAACTAAAATCGTTGTAGTGAAAGGATGTGTCTCTTGGCAAACTTTTATTTCAGTTATTTATTTATTTTTTTAATTGTGGCTGTCCTTTACATGAGTTTTTGTGTGATAAGGAAAAAGCTTATGTTCTATTTTCTTGTATTCTTTTGAGCATTTTTCTTCTTTATATTGTTTCTCCATTTTCTCCAACATTGTGGTATCAGAGTCCGGGTTCGATTGAAGTGGACGTTAAATTTCTGAATTGAAGCAAAGTTTTAGAAGATTTTGTGTATTCTTCTAAAAAACAAGGTGTGTGATTCTCATTCAAGTATTTTAAGAAATTTTTCATGACAAAAAGCACTACTTTTCAACATTTGATTCCCATCTTCAACGGTGAAAAGTATGAGTTTTGGAGTATTAAAATGAAGACATTGTTTAAGTTACAAGATTAATGAGATCTTGTGGTGAATGGTGTGCAAATTGGAGAAGATGAAGGAAGAAATAATGATAACAAGAAGAATGATTCAAAGACTTTATTTTTCATTCAACAAGATATGGATGATAGAGTATTTTCAAGAATTTTTATAGCAGAGACATCAAAGGAAGCTTGAGATATTTTGGAGAAAGAATTTCAAAGTTCAATAAGAATAAATACAGTAAAGTTGTAATTGTGGACCTTCGAAATGGCACCGCCAGCTGCAGAGTGTAGAGGGGTATACGACCACATCACCTCGAAGGATAAAGACGATCATAGGCCTCCACGCTTCTCATAAATAGGCAAATGGAAGGGTAGATTAGATCGCACATATGACTAACCATTGAAGATAGTGGCTCTCGCCAGTGCACCTCGATAAGTAGTAATATATACAACCTGATTGAAACAATGGGTTTTTCCCACCCGATATATCAGCTCGATTGGGATTTATTTTATGGTGGAGTTCTATTTACACTGGCGCAAGCCCCTGTGATTAATTACATCTCAGGTCTAGGGTCCTAGAAAACTCTCGATTAAGGATCCGATATTATTCTTCCCTGATAAGGGGGATTGGTACGAAAAGGGAAGACTAAGAAAATCCTACTCAAAAGGAAAGAAAGAGCTTAAATGGCTTAAGCAACATGCACGATTCATCTTAGTATCCAAAGGGACTAAGGCAGTTGAGGAGAGAAAGAAACTCGTACTCTCAAAATACATAGAGGGAAAAGATGGAAGTTTTATGTCGATTATGGATCTATCCTAGCTTATAGAATTTTTTTAAGTTTGCTAGACAGATCCTTAATTATTATCCTTAGGGTGTCACTACGTTGAGTGGGCTTTAAATCAAGTTTTGGACTAACCATTGAATAACATGAAAGAAAATACATAAAAATAGTAAACACACCATGTCCTTAGATCTAGGAGAACATAAACTAAGTGCTCATGCGTCCTACACATATAAGAGATGACAAATAAATAACTAAGCACGCTTAATAATGAATGATTAGAACTCAACCATCCACTAATCACTCTCACATGAATGCCATTCATGTGTACAATAAATGTTTAATATTTCAAGAATGGATCTCCAAAGAGGAAATAATTTAATTATATAAGTAGTTTTAAAATAGTTTAAAATACCTATATATTAAGTATCTAAATACTTATAAAAATAGTATAATTAAATAAATAATTTCCATTTCATAAGTGTTTGGGAGATCCACTGGCCACCTAAGATGGTTTCAAAATAATTTAAAATAATCTTTAAATTGAGAATAATTAACATATTAATTATTTAAATAATGTTTAAATAATCAATTACTTAAATAGTATAGAAAATATGATAAAAAAATAATTTTTAATATAATAAAATATTTTAAAATTAAAATTCGTACTTTTCTGAAGAGAACGAGGTGTTACACAACAAAATTCAATTTAAAATGAAATATATATGAATTTTTAAAAATTAAAGTATTTAATAGTAATTTATAAAATAATTTAAAGTAATTAGTACTTAAAAATAATTATTAAATAAAATTGAATTAAGGATTAAAGTTTCTAGAATTTAGAATAATAATAAAAAAATTTTATAATTTTATAAAATAATTGAATTTTTAAATTAATTAATTATTAATTAAATAATTTAAGTAATTAATTAATAAAGGAAAATATTTAACAAAAAAATTATTAATTTAGGTTTAAATAATTAAGATATTTTTTTTATTTTAAAAATAATTTAATAAGAAATTTTTTTTTATAAATTTGGAAATAATTAAAATTTTAATTAATTAATTAATAATTGAATAATTTAGGAAATTAATTAATTTAGAAATATTTTAAAATAGAAAGATATTTAATAATTTAATACAATAAAAATAAATAAGTTTTCTGATTTCAAAATAAATAAATATTATAAATAAAATAATGATTTAAAAGTAATAATAATAATAATAATGATAATAATAACAATAATAAATAATAAATAATGAAGTTAATATTAAAAATAGCTTAAATAATAATAATAATAAATTAAAAAAATAATTTTCTATTTTTATTTAAAATGAAATTAAATATTTTTTTCAAAATAATAATTATTAATATTAATAAAGAGTGATTAAATATTAATTATGAAATAATCAAATAATACTCAAAATAATTAAATATTATTTTAGATATTAAAATATGTCAATTATATATTTCACTGAAATTATAAAAGATAATTTTAAAATAGGAATATTTAATTTTTATAAAATATTTTAATCAATTATGTTTAATTAATAATTAAAATATTAAAATATTTAATAATTACAATAATTCAAAATAAAATTAATATTTTAAATCAATTATATTTTTAAATTGTAGAAAATATTTTTCTGAAAATATTGGAATATTATTTGTAATTTTTTATTTAAATTTAATTTTTAGTGATTATTTAAAGCAATCAGCTTTAAAATATAATAAAAAATAATTTAAAATTAATTTTAACTAACAAAAAAAGTGATGGCGGCAGTTAGCAATCTATGCGACGTAACTTTGAAACTATGAATATGAATGAAGGGGAAGGTGCTCAAACTTATCTCTCTCGGGTATCAACAATTGTGAACAAAATGTGATCATTTGGAGAGCAAATATTTGATGAGAAGGTATTCTCCAAAGTTATACGAAGTCTTCAACAAATTTTGAACTTGTGGTGGCTGCTATTAAAGAATCCAAAGATCTTGCTGTGTATTCTTTTTATGAAATGATGAGTTCATTAAAGTCTCATGAGGAGAGAATAAATAGAAGAGAATTGAAGACAGTTGAAAAATCATTTCAAGTAAAGGAAACTTCGACTAGTGGAAACAAAGAAGAAGGTCGTGGTAGAGGAGCAGGATGTGCTTTTAGAGGAAGAGGTGGTCGTGGTGCTTTTCATGGAAGAGGATCTTATGAAGATAAAAGATCAAGTGGATGTCAAAAGCAATGTTATTATTGTAAGAAATTTGGGCATATTGAGATAAATTGTTGGAACAAACAAATGAATCAAGAAGGCAAAGATAAAGTGTAATGTGATTTTTGTATGAAGTTTGGACATTCAGAAGATAGATGTTGGTCCAAACAAAAACAAACCAATGTTGCAGAGAAGACAACATATCAAAATAATATGTTTATGACACATTTCTATGATGATTGTGATAATTCATAAATTTAGTTTCTTGATAGTGGATGTTCTAATCACATGACTAGAATGAAGGCTTTTTTTTCAAAAAGATAGATATATCAAAGAAATCAGAAGTCAAATTTGGTGATAATAATGTTGTTTGAGTTGAAGGCAAGGGGAGCATTGTTGTTGGGACAAATGATGACAAGGTAAAGCTATTACATGATATTTTGTATGTTTCAAAACTAGCACATAATTTGTTAAGCATTGTGTAATTAATTGATATTGGATATAAAGTTGAATTTGATGAAAAGGCTTGTAAAATTAAAGAAAAAAAAACAACAATTTGCAAGAATTCAGATAACTCCAAATAAAATTTTTTCACTAAATATTTCAACAGTTCATTAAAAATTATTAATAGCAAAGAAGATATCTGATGCAGAATTATGATATTTTAGATATGGTCATTTATATATGGGTGGTTTGAAATTATTGTATCAAAAGAAGATGATTTATTGTTTGCCTAAAGTGGACTATGGTGGAATTTGTGAAGCTTGTGTTATGGGAAAGCAAGCTAGAAAGTCTTTTCCATATAAAAAATATAGAGAGCAAGAAGATGTTTGGAATTAATTCATGTATATTTGTGTGGCCCAATGAATACACCATCTCATGGAGGGTGTAAATATTTTCTTTTATTTGTTGATAACTATAGCAGATTGAATTGGATGTATTTTTTTAAGCATATATAAATCATAAGCCTTTGAAAAAATTATGTATTTTAAAGCATTAGTGGAGAATCAAAGTGTCAATAATATTAAAACTCTACGCACAAATAGAGGTGGAGAATTTACATCAAATGAGTTTGACAAATTTTGTGATAAGTATGGAATCTTCAGGCAATTAACTGCTCCTAATACACCATAACAAAATGGGGTCATGGAAAGAAAGAATAAAACTATTGTAGAAATGACAAGAAGTATGTTGAAGATGAAGAATTTATCAAATACATTTTAAGTTGAAGCTGTTGCAACTACTATTTATATTTTTAATATTTATTCAACAAAAGTTGTTCAAAATATTACACCTTATGAAGCATGGAATGGAAAAAAGCCTATTGTCAGTTATTTGAAAATATATGAAAGTATTGCCTATGCAGTGGAGGATGGCCACAATAGAAGAAAGTTGAATAGTAAATCTAAAAAGTTGATATTAATTGGCTACAACATTCAATCAAAGGCATACAGATTATTTGATCCACAATCTAAGAAGATCATTATCAGTAGAGATGTTATTTTTGATGAAGATGGTATGTGGGATTGGAGTGAATCTGTTATTCATGATAAAGGAAAATCAACATTTAATTTGAGGAGAATAATCAAATTGATATAACTAACAATCAAGAAGTTAGTGATGGTTTGTCATCTAATTCATCTCTTTCAAGTCCGAGATCAGTAGATTCAAGCATATCTAAAGAGAGGCATCATAGAAAGATGAGATCTTTTTATGAGTTGTATGATTATACATTTGCCCTTATGGTTACAGAACCATTATGCTATGAAGATGCTTGTATAAAAGAAGAATAAGAAAATATTATGAAAGAGGAGATTCAAAGTATTGAGAAGAATAATACTTGGAAGCTTGTTGATATGCCACAAGAAAAAGATCCAATTAATGTGAAGTGAATTTATAAAGTGAAGTACAATTCAGATGGAAGCATAAAAAAATACAAATCAAGGCTTGTTGTAAAAGTTATGCACAAAAATATGATATTGATTTCTGTCACGACCCAACCTGACCGGGACGGATCCCGCTCGCATCGGATCATGACTAGGCTCAAACGGACTGAACTGATTCCAGGATCTGGCTTTGGAATTTGTTTCAGAACTTTCTTCCAAAAATTTACACAAAAGACACAGAGCTACTATAAAAATCCAATGCAGCGGAACAGATCATCTATCTTTTCATTCATAAGAAATATTCATATACAAATACAGCTTATGGCTTTCAAACAGAAAGAACAACAGAACAGAAAAGTCATGACTGTACAAAAATCAAAAGTCCAAAATACCTATAACTGATCAGACTCTGAACTTCTACTCCTAAACTTCTTCCCTTTCCCAGAACCTGAAAAGCACGCAGAAAATAAGGATGAGCTACAACAGCTCAGCAAGACATCAAACCTCCAATCCAAATCCTCATAATCCATATCAAAAACATCAGATATAAATCTGAACGGAAATCAGAACAGAATCGTATATCAAATCAGAATAGAATCAGAATCGTACAGATCAGATCAAATCAGAACAGAACAGAAATATATCACATCAGAATTGACAGAACGTACCAAAATCAGAAATCAGATTAAATCATATCAGATCAGCATTCATATCAGAACAGACAAAATCATACGGAAAATTAGAAATCACATCAGAATCAGAACGTATCAAAATCAGAAATAGATTCCCTGACACAGACAGAATCTCAACGGATTCTGGCCCCTTATACCTCCCTTCCCAGACACTGACAGAATCTCTCGGATTCTGGCCCCTTATGCCTCCCTTTGTGCTCATGGCACCAGAACAGATGTGCTTATAGCACCAGAAATTATCGGATCCGGAACAGAACTTAATTTCAAATTTCAGAGCTCATTTTAGATTTTCAGAATTCCCTGACACAGACAGGATCTCACAGGATCCTGACCCCTTATAACTCCCTTTTTATAGCACACAAGCATATCAATTCATTTCAGAACAAATCCGGATAATTTCAGAAAATCATATTAAAATCCGGCAGCATAACGGCAGTCTACGAAATTTACACAAAAATTTCTACTTTCACAAATTACCAAATTAGCACAGAATATCCACAACAGTATTACAAGACTTTTATTCTACTGCCCAGACAATTTCAGAGTTCATCAGAAATCACAGAAAAAATAAAACACAGTCGGGTCAAAATTATCCGGTAAAAATTCTCCAAAAAAAAATCAAAATGTGCACACTCGGCACCTCAGAAACATACCAAAAGTTACGCGGTAAAAACTGAACCAATCGGAAAATACGGACAAAATTCGCTAACGAAAACGAAATTCGGACAGAAAATTCGTTCAAACTTCACCGTTCTGAAAATTGAGAAATGCGGAATGTGCCTTACCTTGCGTACAACACTTTCTCGAACAATCTCGTCGGACGAAAATAGACCGGCGTCGCCCGAAAATCAACTTTTCCAATTTTTCTTCGACTTTCTCTCTCCTCAGAAAATTCAGATATTTTTATTTTGGTTTTCTCTCTCCTCAAAACAGCTGAATTCCCTTAAGTAAGCTTGAGATCGGCCTAGCCGATCGCACGATCGGCCTGGCCGATCAGACCAAAATGTCATCGTCCTGGGACGATTTCTCAGGACGATGCTGAATTTCCTTGGACGAAAAAATCCCTTATTCTCTGACTTGTGCCCATACACTGATCGTCCCGGGACGATCCCAGATCGGCCCGGACGATGCCTACAGGAAATTTTTCCTGGAACTTCTGTACAAAATCTGGAACAACTTCTGAACTGATCGTCCCGGGACGATTCCCGATCGGCCCGGACGATGTGATCAAAACTGCTATTACAATCTCCCCAAGTTCAGAAAAATATCATCCTCGACATTGTCCAATCAAAACTCAGTCAAAACAAGTACGAATACGACTTCCTCATATCTGACTCTTTCTCCCAAGTCGCTTCCCGTGCAGTTTGGTGCTTCCACTGCACCTTAACCATCGGAATCTCTTTACTTCTCAACTTGCGCACGTCGTAAGCTAGAATCAACTCGGGTTCTTCCGTATAACTCAGATTCTCCTGAATCTCAATCTCATCAGCAGATACTTTCTTTCCAGAGTCAGATATCCACTTTCTCAAAGTAGATACGTTGAACACATTATGCACATCAAACATCTGCTCAGATAGCAACAGTCTATAAGCAGATTTCCCAATCCTCTCAAGAATTTCAAAAGGTCCAATATACCTTAGACTGAGCTTACTTACTCTGCCAAATCTGCTCACACCCTTCATCGGACTGACTTTGACATACACAAAGTCACCAACTTGAAATTCAACGAACCTGTGCTTCTGATTGTAATATTTATGCTGTCGATCTTGTGCAGATTTCAACCGTTCTTTAATCAAATCGACTTTCTTAACAGTTTCTTCTACAAAAGTGGCACCCATCTCCTGTCTATCTCCAACCTCAGTCAGAGTCAAAGGAGTTCTACACTTCCGGCCATACAGAGCTTCATAAAGTACCATACCAATACTGGACTAAAAACTGTTATTATAAACAAACTCAATCAGAGGAATGTGATCTTCCCAGCTTCCTCCAAAATCTAAAACACAAAGTCTCAACAGATCTTCCAGTACCTGAATAGTCCTCTCAGACTGTCTGTAAGTCTGCGGATGAAAAGCGGTACTGAAATGTAACTTCGTACCCAAACCTTGCTGAATACCCTTCCAAAGTCTGGAAGTAAACCATCCATCTCGATCAGAAACAATAACCTTAGGCACACCGTGTAATCTGACAATCTCTTTCACATATACCTGTGCCAATCGATCCATCGGATCGGTCTGCCTGATCGAAAGAAAATGAGCAGACTTCGTCAGTCGATCCACAATCACCCAAATGGCATCATGTGTGAGATCTCGTTCCCTTACTGTTCCTCTCTGAATTGGATTTTCCTCCCATAATTGGCCAGGACGATGTTGAGATCGTCCAATCCGATCAGTGCATTGAAAACAGCTGATTTCTGGGGTGTTCTGGAGTGATTTCTGGACAGGATCGTCCAGGACGATATTGAGATCGTCCAGGACGATCGGCACTGTTCACAATACCGTCCTGATCATCGCCCTGGGAACGGTCCAGGACGATCAGAATTGGTCTGATCGTCCCGGGACGATTGGGCGATCGGCCGGGCCGATCTGAGGATGATTTAAGGAAATGAGCTCGTTTTGAGGAGAGAGAAAATCATTTTTAAAAAAATCAGATATTTTGAGGAGAGAGAAAGAGAAAGGGAAAAAAGAGGAAAAGCTTGGTTTTGGAGACCGCGGAGCGCTTTTCGTCCGACGCTGCTGTTGGAGAAAGTGTAGATCTCGTGGTAAGAACTCCGAACCCTATTTCTGTTTTCAGAGATATTGTGTTTTGATCGAGTTGTGCACTGTTTTGTGTTTTCGTAGTCTACTTTTGGACATGATTTTGATTTGACACAACTTTCACCGCACAACTTCTGATATGTTATAGATATGAGTATTGTACACGATTTGACTGTGTCCTACGAAGATTTTACCGGTCAGAATTGATTCTACGCGATTTTAATTAAATAGAAAATTATCAGGACTTGAGTTGATTTGGATTCTATAGATTGATAGGCTTATATTGATGTTGTGAACATTCCGTTGTAATTTGGAATTTGTATCTTTTTGCAGGATTTTGTGTAAATTTGACCGACTACCGTTACTCTGCCCGATTTTCGTACGATTTCTGATTTGTCTGGAACTGATAGATTGAATTGATATGCATATGATTATTGATATGATTGTTTTTATATTGATTATTGATTGATTATTGATACTGATCACAAGTGGAACCTGGTTGAACATTGGTTGGAGATTGATATTGACCTGTACAGGATGGTGGGCCGACGGGCTTTCCTTTAAACATTGATTATTGATATATTGATGGGAGTCATAAGGAGTTTATTGATATGCCGACGGGCGAAAAGAGTGACGACTCTTATTGATTGAACCAATATAAATGATATCTACAACAGCAATATGGATTCTACAACAGCAACATAGCCAGTTGATTTTACTTGTTCAGTATATAATATTGAATTGCATGTTTACTGTATTGACTTACGGATTTATTGCTTTATCGATTTCTGCTTTATTGAACTGATCGGATTTACTGTACCGTATATTAATTTCATCGATTGATTACCGAGCATCTATACTACTGAGCATTGTTATGGACATGGATATATATAGATATTTCATTGATAACATGGACATGGACATCGTATAGATTCATTGTACTACTGCCTATAGATTTTATAGATTCGCCTTCGCTACTGTTTCTGCACCGTATTGACTGCTATATAGATCCATTGTTTCGTATTGCTTTTCTCGATTGATTTCATTGATTAGATCGTATTGATTTGATAGCATCGATTTGATTGACGCGTATTGATCGATTGAGTTGATTTATCGATTTGCCTGCCGCTGCATTGACTGGTTTTATTGACTATTGATTTCCGGATTGCATTGACTCATTGACCATTGACTGATACGGATTTGATAGATTGACATGCATATTGATAGCATCGCCGTGCTTTGATTTCAGTTATAGGTATTAGGTGACCTGCTGGGCTTTGTAAAGCTCATTATATGTGGTTGATATTTTCAGGTCAAGGCTTGGGAGCAGGAGATATAAATTGATCCAGATCTTCAGGTTTTTGTCTTTTGGTCGATTGATGATTCTTTTGTACTCAGGACAGGATAGTTTATTTTCTTGTATTGATAGTGTAGTTCCTGAGTATTGTACATGATGTTTTGAGATATGAATCGACTGGTATATTGATGATTTAAATTTTATAGATGTTTGTTAGATTGTTTACTGAAGGTTTTAGATAGCTCTGGTAAATTATTTGGGTAATTGATTGACATTCTTTCCAAGTTTGATCTTGGGGCGTGACAAAGTTTTTGGTATCAGAGCAGTGTTATTGGAAGAATAGATTGTTACCAGAGTTGTAGGTTTGGATTGAGATTGTGTAGATTGGTAGCTGTAAGAGCTTCATTGGCATACATCATTGCATGTGTGTATTATTGTTCTGAATTGTGCAGGTGAAAAGATATGGATCATCCGGCAGAATCCAGTGTACCGAATGAGCAACACAGCACAGCTCCAGTACCTTCAGAGAGTATGATGCAGTTAGCTACTGCGATTGCACATGTTATGGGTGATGCGCAGAGCAAGATGAGTGGGAGAAAAGAGGAAGAAGCTGATAGACACTTGCAGATGTTTCATAAGCTGAAGCATCCGTTGTTCAAAGGGGCTGTGGGACCCCAGGCTGCTGAGGATTGGATCTTGAGAGTGGAAAAGATTTTTGACAGCATGCAGTGTCCGGGGAATAGAAAAGTACCTTTGGCTGTGTTTCTGTTCGAAGGAGAAGCGGATAAATGGTGGATCGGACAGCAGAGAGAGAAATTCCAGGGGAAGACCAATGCTGAGATCACCTGGGATGAGTTCACTGCAGTGTTCAGGATGTGGTTTGTACCACCGTCAGCTCAGCGACAGATGCAGGAAGCTTTCATGAGATTGGAGCAAGGCCTCAAGTCAGTGATGCAGTACGAGGCCGAGTTTACTGCACTTGCGAGGTACGCTGCTCATTTGATTCCTACTGCCGAAGAAAAGTGTTATAGATTCCTGCACGGATTGAACAGAGAGCTGAGGCATCCACTAGTACCTTTCCGGATCCATGAGTTTTCTGAGCTGGTGGAGCGGGCTCGACTGATAGAGATTGATTTGGCGACACCGGTATCGAGGTATGAGGACACCAGAAGGAGGAGAGATGAGGTACGACGAGATGATGCTGGTAGAGACAGAGATAGAGAGAAGAGAAGCAGGTATGAGGGTTCGAAGGGATCTGCATCGAGATCTGCATCACAATCTGCATCGATAGTATCGTCTGGTAATTATGGAGAGTGCATTCACTGTGGTAAACGACATGCAGGTCGGTGCTACCTATTGACGGGACAGTGTTTTCACTGTGGACAGTAAGGACACAGAGTAGCAGATTGTCCTCAGAAAGGACTGGGTGGAAGGACTGATTCTGGTACGGATACAGGACAGAGGACTATTGGCTCGAGGGCCTACAGTGAGAGATCAGGGAACAGGATGGATGATAGGACTGTCAGAGATCAGAGGGAGAGAGTTGCATCACGACCTCCTGCACGACCTCCAGTGGTGCCACGCATCTACAGTCTACAGAGTTTACAGCATCGTGAGGATCAGCAACGACCAGAAAGTTCTATTGGTAAGATTGATTTGACTAACCGATTGACATTGACATATGAACATTGCATATTGACATTTGATTGATTGCATTGTGTGTTATGTATAGATTTTGACGAGTTTTGATTTGGATTTGGATTTCGATCGATTTGTTTTGTTTGTTTTTGCTTCGTACCTGTAAGGAAATGTCGGGACGACATTTTTCTGAGGTGGGGAGATTGTGAGATCTCGTTCCCTTACTGTTCCTCTCTGAATTGGATTTTCCTCCCAGAATCGGCCAGGACGATGTTGAGATCGTCCAGGCCGATCAGTGCATTGAAAACAGCTGATTTCTGGGGTGTTCTAGAGTGATTTCTAGACAGGATCGTCCAGGACGATCGGCACTGTTCACAATACCGTCCTGATCATCGCCCTGGGAACGGTCCAGGACTATCAGAATTGGTCTGATCGTCCCGGGACGATCTGGCGATCGGCCGGGCCGATCTGAGGATGATTTAAGGAAATGAGCTCGTTTTGAGGAGAGAGAAAATCATTTAAAAAAAAAATCAGATATTTTGAGGAGAGAGAAAGAGAAAGGGAAAAAGAGGAAAAGCTTGGTTTTGGAGACCGCTGAGCGCTTTTCGTCCGACGCTGCTGTTGGCGAAAGTGTAGATCTCGTGGTAAGGACTCCGAACCCTGTTTCTGTTTTTAGAGATATTGTGTTTTGATCGAGTTGTGCACTGTTTTGTGTTTTCGTAGTCTACTTTTGGACATGATTTTGATTTGACACAACTTTCACCGCACAACTTCTGATATGTTATAGATATGACTATTGTACACGATTTGACTGTGTCCTACAAAGATTTTATCGGTCGGAATTGATTATACGCGATTTTAATTAAATAGAAAATTATCAGGACTTGAGTTGATTTGGATTATATAGATTGATAGGCTTATATTGATGTTGTGAACATTCCGTTGTAATTTGGAAGAATTTGGAATTTGTATCTTTTTGCAGGATTTTGTGTAAATTTGACCGACTACCATTACTCTGCCCGATTTTCGTACGATTTCTGATTTGTCTGGAACTGATAGATTGAATTGATATGCATATGATTATTGATATGATTGCTTTTATATTGATTATTGATTGATTATTGATACTGATCACAAGTGGAACATGGTTGAACATTGGTTGGAGATTGATATTGACCTGTACAAGATGGTGGGCCGACGGGCTTTCCTTTAAACATTGATTATTGATATATTGATGGGAGTCATAAGGAGTTTATTGATATGCCGACGGGCGAAAAGAGTGACGACTCTTATTGATTGAACCAATGTAAATGATATCTATAACAGCAATATGGATTCTACAACAGCAACATAGCCAGTTGATTTTACTTGTTCAGTATATAGTATTGAATTGCATGTTTACTGTATTGACTTACGGATTTATTGCTTTATCGATTTCTGCTTTATTGAACTGATCGGATTTACTGTACCGTATATTGATTTCATCGATTGATTACCGAGCATCTATACTACTAAGCATTGTTATGGACATGGATAGATATAGATATTTCATTGATAACATGGACATGGACATCGTATAGATTCATTGTACTACTGCCTATAGATTTTATAGATTCGCCTTCGCTACTATTTCTGTACCGTATTGACTGCTATATAGATCCATTGTTTCGTATTGCTTTTCTCGATTGATTTCATTGATTAGATCGTATTGATTTGATAGCATCGATTTGACTGACGCGTATTGATCGATTGAGTTGATTTATCGATTTGCCTGCCGCTGCATTGACTGGTTTTATTGACTATTGATTTCTGGATTGCATTGACTCATTGACCATTGACTGATACGGATTTGATAGATTGACATGCATATTGATAGCATCGCCGTGCTTTGATTTCAGTTATAGGTATTAGGTGACCTACTGGGCTTTGTAAAGCTCATTATATGTGGTTGATATTTTCAGGTCAGGGCTTGGGAGCAGGAGATAGGAATTGATCCAGATCTTCAGGTTTTTGTCTTTTGGTCGATTGATGATTCTTTTGTACTCAGGACATGATAGTTTCTTTTCTTGTATTGATAGTGTAGTTCCTGAGTATTGTACATGATGTTTTGAGATATGAATCGACTGATATATTGATGATTTAAATTTTATAGATGTTTGTTAGATTGTTTACTGAAGGTTTTAGATAGCTCTGGTAAATTGTTTGGGTAATTGATTGACATTCTTTCCAAATTTGATCTTGAGGCGTGACATCGTGCCCTTGCCTTCATCGAGGAAAACTCATAGCAAAATCCATTGTTACCTCCTCCCACTTCCACTCAGGGATATGCAACGACTGCAAAAGTCCTCCTGGTCGCTGATGCTCTGCCTTCACCAACTGACAGGCCTCGCATCTAGCAACAAAATATGCTATATCCTTTTTCATTCCCAGCCACCAGAACAAACTCTTCACATCTCCGTACATTTTGCCACTTCCCGGATGAACAATGTAGCCTGAATGATGAGATTCATACAGAATCTTTTTCCTTAAATCTCCAAACACAGGAATCCACAACCTGTTCTTGCAGAAAATAGTACCAGAATCAAAAATTCGGAGTTCAGGCTTCTTACCAGAATCAATCTGAGCAATCAACGTCGAATAATCAGAATCTAACTTCTGAGCTTCCTGAATCCTTTCTTCCAGCGAAGACTGAATACTCAACTGAGTTAAAACTCCAGAGTCCAAACTTCTGGAGGAAATCACCTCCAACTGCAACCGTTCCATATCACGAATCAGAAAATCATCAGAAGTGAGCTTAATACCTGATAATCCAGAAGATTTCCTGCTCAAAGCATGTGCTACCATATTAGCCTTACCAGACTGATACTGAATCGTCAGATCATAATCCTTGATCAACTCAAGCCACCTTATTTGCCTCAAATTCAGATCCTTCTGAGTGAAAATATACTTCAAACTCTTATGATCCGTGAAAATCTCACATATGACGCCAAATCTTCAAAGCAAAAACAACTGCAGCTAATTCCAAATCATGGGTCGGGTAATTCTTCTCATGTGGTTTTAATTGTCTCGAAGCATAAGCAATTACCCTACCATTTTGCATCAGCACACATCCCAACCCTTTCAGTGAAGCATCACTGAACACCTGAAATCCTTCCGTACCTGACGGAAGTGCTAACACTGGAGCTGAAGTCAGACAATCTTTCAATCTCTGAAAACTAGCTTCACACTCCGGTGTCCAAATAAAAGCTACTGACTTCTGAGTCAGTCTCGTCAAAGGCGTAGCAATCTGAGAAAATCCCTTCACAAACTTCCGGTAATATCCAGCCATGCCTGAGAAATTACGTACCTCAAATACCGTAGTAGGCCTTGGCCAACCCGCAACAATCTGAATCTTCTGGGGATCAACAAAAATACCTTCACCGCTAATCACATGCCCCAGAAATGAAATGCTCTTCAGCCAGAATTCACACTTGGAGAACTTAGCATACAACTGATGCCGTCTCAGAGTTTCCAACACAATGCTCAAATGTCTGGCATGATCATCCTTAGAAGCAGAATACACCAGAATATCTTCGATGAAGATGATCACAAACTGATCCAGATACTCCCTGAACACTCTGTTCATCAGATCCATAAAAATAGCAGGTGAATTGGTTACCCCAAAAGGCATAACCAAGAACTCGTAGTGTCCGTACCGAGTACTTAAAGCTGTCTTCACCACATCAGCTTCCTTTACCTTCACCTGATAGTATCCAGATCTCAAATCAATCTTCGAAAACACAGAAGAACCAGAAAGCTGGTCAAATAAGTCGTCAATCCGAGGTAAAGGATACTTGTTCTTGATCGTGACCTTATTCAAATCTCTGTAGTCAACACACATACAGAGTGTTCCGTCCTTCTTCTTCACAAACAAAACAGGTGCTCCCCAAGGAGAAACACTAGGACGAACAAATCCTCTATCCACCAACTCCTGAAGCTAAACTTTCAACTCAGAAAGTTTCTTCGGTGCCATCCTGTACGGAGCTTTTGATATCGGAGCTGTACCCGGAAAAATATCAATAGAGAATTCCACATCTCTATCCGGAGGTAAACCAACCAACTTCTCAGGAAATACATCAGCAAACTCTCATACCACCGGGATATCAGAAACAGAACCAACATCCAGGTTCATATCCCGTACAGAAGCCAAAAATACATGACAACCCTTCTTCCACAATCTTCTCACTTCCAACCCAGAAATCAGACTGGAGAGGACACCTCGTAAGCCTTGAAATACACACCTCTCTCCAGACATAAGCAAGCTCACTTGCTTCTTCAAACTGTCAATCTGGGCCTCATACAGACTCAGCCAATCCATGCCCAAAATCACATCATACGAAGAAATCAGCAACAAAATTAAACTTGATTTCCACTTCTTGCAGGCAATGTCAATCTCACAAAAACAAAAATTCCGAGCAATCAAATTACTTCCAGCATGCAAAATCACAGAAAGAGAAACCGGAAGTAAAATCGAATCCAGATGCAAGGCATCAAAACAATGCTCGAAAAGAAACGAGTGACTGGCTCCAGAATCAAACAAAATACGACAGGATTGATCAGAAATATAAATCGTACATGTCACTACATCCGGTGCGTCTCGAGCCTCCTACTGACTCAAACTGTACACTCGTGGCTGAACTGGAGCTGGAGCTACTGAACCACTAGACTCCCGCTGACTACCAGTAGGTGGTCTCCGTACCACAGAACTCGATCCACCACCTCTACCACCAGAGGATCCTTCAGTCACAGGGCATGGAGGAATAGTCTTTGATCTTCCTGCTGAATCGGCAGGTCTAACAAAACTCTCAGATCATCGATCAAATCTATCCTGTGGACACTCTGCAATCCGATGTCCAGGCTGACCACACTTGAAGCACTGACCAGTCATCCTGTAGCACTGGCCAAAATGCCATCGTCCACAACTCTGACACACAAGTGCCCCACTGACAGATCCAGAACTGGTCGAATTGGTCGTAGCAGTACCAGAAAATCCTGACTGTCCACTCCTCATGGAGTCTCCAGAACCAAAAGCAAATCTCCTCTTGCCAGAGGAACTACTGCTCGACTCACCTCCAAACCTCTTCCTACTCGCAGTTTACCGCTGCTGAGTAGCTATCAGATCATTCTCTATCAGACGAGCTCTCTCCACAAGCTCAGAGAAATCAGAAGTGTGAAATGGTACCAGGGGCTGTCTCAGACTGTCTCATAATCCCCTCAAAAATCGATAGCACTTCTCAGCAGAAGTACTAACCAGCTGCGGAGTATATAGGGCTAAGGCAGCAAACTCTGTCTCGTACTGCATCACTGTCTTGCTCCCTTGCACCAGTCTCAGAAAACTCTCCTGCATATTCTGCACGGCAGATGGGGGAACAAACCAAGCTCGTAATACCTCAATAAATTCTTCCCAAGTAATCAGGGCGTTCAATCTGCCATGAAACTTTGCTTCCTGCTGGCCTACCCACTAGTGCTCAGCTTCCCCATCCAACAGAAATACTGCCAACGGTACTTTCCTGTCTAACGGACACTGCATGCCGTCAAAGGTCTTCTCTAACCTCCTCAACCACTCCTCAGCTGCTCTGGGCTCAACAGCGCCCTCAAACCTCGGTGGCTTCAATCTTAGAAACATCTGCAGATGTCTATCAATATCCTCAGATCGAACAGTAGAGGCTCTACTGTGAGTCTCACTCATCATCTGAGCAACCAAAGTAGCAAACTGGGAAAGCGTATCTGCACCAACCACTGGGGCTGTACTACCCACTGGTGCTGCCTGACTGGCACTCTGACCGTCTGTCATATCAGGGTCTGGCAGATCCATTCAGAAAATCCAGAAAAACTAAGCAAAAAAATAACACAATAAAAATTTGAACAGACCAAAACTACCCCAAACAGACTCAGATCACTTCCTATAGCTCTGTCTTACAATCTAGATTCCAAATTCCAAAACCATTGCTATGATACCACTAAAGCTTGTCACGACCCAACCCGACCAGGACGGATCCCGCTCGCATCGGGTCGCGACTAGGCTCAAACGGACTGAACTAATTCCAGGATCTGGCTTTGGAATTTGTTTCAGAACTTTCTTCCAAAAATTTACACAAAAGACACAGAGCTACTATAAAAATTCAATGCAGCGGAACAGATCATCTATCTTTTCATTCATAAGAAATATTCATATACAAATACAGCTCATGGCTTTCAAACAGAAAGAACAACAGAACAGAAAAGCTATGACTGTACAAAAATTAAAAGTCCAAAATACCTATAACTGATCAGACTCTGAACTTCTACTCCTGAACTTCTTCCCTTTCCCAGAACCTGAAAAGCACGTATAAAATAAGGATGAGCTACAACAGCTCAGCAAGACATCAAACCTCCAATCCAAATCCTCAGAATCCACATAAAAAACATCAGACATAAATCTGAACGGAAATCGGAACATAATCGTTTATCAAATCAGAATAGAATCAGAATCGTACAGATCAGATCAAATCAGAACAGAACATAAATATATCACATCAGAACTGACATAACGCACCAAAATAAGAAATCAGATTAAATCATATCAGATTAGCATTCATATCAGAACAGACAAAATCGTACGGAAAATCAGAAATCACATCAGAATCAGAATGTATCAAAATCAGAATAGATTCCCAGACACAGACAGAATCTCAACGGATTCTGGCCCCTTATACATCCCTTCCCAGACACTGACAGAATCTCTCAGATTCTGGCCCCTTATGCCTCCCTTTGTGCTCATGGCACCAGAACAGATGTGCTTATAGCACCAGAAATCATCGGATCAGGAACAGAACTTGTTTTTAGATTTCAGAGCTCATTTCAGATTTTCAGAATTCCCTGACACAGACAGGATCTCACAGGATCCTGACCCCTTATAACTCCCTTTTTATAGCACACAAGCATATCAATTTATTTCAGAATAAATCCGGACAATTTCAGAAAATCGTATTAAAATCCGACAGCATAACGACAGTCTACAGAATTTACACAAAAATTCCTATTTTCACAAATTACCAAATTAGCACAGAATATCCACAACAGTATTACAAGACTTTTATTCTACTGCCCAGACAATTTCAGAGTTCATCAGAAATCACAGACAAAATAAAACACAGTCGGGTCAAAATTATATGGTAAAAATTCTCCAGAAAATAATCAAAATGTGCACACTCGGCACCTCAGAAACATACCAAAAGTTACGCGGTAAAAACTGAACCAATCGGAAAATACGGACAAAATTCGCTAACGAAAACGAAATCCGGACAGAATATTCATACAAACTTCACCGTTCTGAAAATTGAGAAAGGCGGAATGTGCCTTATCTTGCGTACAACACTTTCTCGAACAATCTCGTAGGACGAAAACGGACCGGCGTCGCCCGAAAATCAACTTTTCCAATTTTTCTTCGACTTTCTCTCTCCTCAGAAAATTCAGATATTTTTATTTTGGTTTTCTCTCTCCTCAAAACAGCTGAATTCCCTTAAGTAAGCTTGAGATCGGCCTGGCCGATCAGACCAAAATGTCATCATCCTGGGACGATTTCTCAGGACGATGCTGAATTTCCTTGGACGAAAAAATCCCTTATTCTCTGACTTGTGCCCATACACTGATCGTCCCTGGACGATCCCAGATCGGCCCGGACGATGCCTACAGGAAATTTTTCCTGGAACTTATGTACAAAATCTGGAACAACTTCTGAACTGATCGTCCAGGGACGATTCCCGATCAGCCCGGACGATGTGATCAAAACTGCTATTACAATTTCTATGAAACCTTTTCTCCTATTGTTATATTTGAAACAGTTAGACTATTGCTTGCATTAGTTGCACAAATGAAGTGGAATGTTTTTCAATTTGATGTTAAATCTGCATTTTTGATTGGTGATTTGGAAGAAGATATATATATTAATCAACCACAATGTTTCATTATTAAAGGCAAAAAAGAGAAAGTTTATAAACTAAAGAAGACATTTTATGGGCTTAAACAGGCACCAAGGGCATGTTATTGGAGGCTTGATTCATACTTTCAAAAGAAGGGATTTCATATAAGTGAAAGTGAGTCTATTTTGTATGTGTTGGCTAAAAATGATTATTTGCTTATTGTTTGTGTTTTTGAATATGACATTATATATTCTGGATCTTCTAATGTGTTGATTGAAAAGTTCAAGGCTGATATGATAAAAAAATTTAATATGACTGATTTGGGGTTGCTGCATTATTTTCTTGGCTTACAAATTATTCAAGAAGATGATTGAAATTTTTTATATTAAAAAAGATATGCATTGGAGTTACTAAGTATAATATACTGACTTGCAAGACTTTTTTATCGCCCTGAATACAAATGAAAAGTTAGTTCAGAATGATGGTACAATTAAAGCCAATGAGAAAGTATTTAGAGGAATTGTGGGTGATCTTATATATTTGACACATACCAGGCCTGATATTATGTACTATGTCAATCTTATTTCAAGGTTCATGCATAATCCTTCTATACATCATCTTCGAGCAGCTAAACACGTTCTTTGCTATATTCAGGAGACAACCAATTATGAGATTTGGTACAAATCAGTTTATAACTTTAATTTAGTTGATTTAATTAATAGTGATTGGACAGGTTTCATATAAAATAGAAAGAGCACAAGTGGATTCATTCAATCTAGTGTCTAGAGCAATATCATGGAGCACAAAGAAGCAAGCAAGTACTGCATTATCATCTTTAGAAGCTGAATATATTGCAGCTTCATTGGCAGCATGTCAAGCAATTTGGAAGAGAATAATATTAGAAGACTTTCATCAACCTCAATTAAAGGCGACAGACATATTTTGTGATAATAAATCCACAATCTCTATGACGAAGAATCTGGTGTTTCATGATAGATCAAAGCACATAGAGCTCCGACATCATTTTGTAAGAGAAGTTGTGGCAAAAAGAACTATTGCAATCAAGTATTATTCTACTGAAGATCAAGTTGCTGATGGATTCACAAAAGCTCTCAATTTTTAAAAAATCGTGAGATTTCGATCAAATATTGGTGTAGTAATTTTGCATTAAGGGGTTGTGTTTGTTATTAATGCAAAATTATATTTATTAATTAAGTATTATTAAAACTAAAACCGTTGTAGTGAAAGGATGTGTCTCTTGGCTAACTTTTGTTTCAGTTTTTTTTTTTAAATGGTGACTTGTCCTGTATGTGAGTTATTGTGTGATAAGGAAAAAGCTTCTGTTCTATTTTCTTGTATTCTTTTTGGGCATTTTTCTTCTTAGTTTTGTTTCTCCATTTTCTCCAACACATATATAGTGCTGGGTAATGTGAAGAGGATAATGGGGACGTCTGTTAATATTTTCCAGACTGATAAGGTTTTCTGGCCATTGGTGCTCGGGATTGATGCGGTCACTATCAAAATGGATTTCTTGTCTCACTATGAATTTTATTTACATTAATTATTTGAGATCTATGTACATCAAATGTTTCTATTAGCTACTGTTGAGCTGATTGCGTGTGGGACGACGAATTATTACGTCCAGTCACTGGACGTCCGGACATCCAATCCAGACGTGCCACGTCACCCAAATATATTGGGACCCAGTATATTTTGGTGATGTGACACATCTGGATTAGTGTCCGAACGAATTCAGACACCAGACGTAATAATTTGCCGCGTGGGACATACTTGTTGGATCCTAAGAAGGTGAAGGGGAGGTTTGTGGTGAGTTAGATCACCAGCTATCATTAACTAGTATATTGATAGCCTCAACAATGAAGGATTGAGAAGTCAAGTACCTTCACTACAAAAGACGTGATCCCCTCCTCAGCCCGAGGAGAAATTATTTTGTGCGGCATTCAAACGGAAAGAATTGTTCAGACTGTGAGCATACTAATTGTGTGTATACACTCGTATATATGGATGATTCTTCCCGTTCGGATGATGCACAAAATAATTTCTCTAGCCCGAACCCGCACTCCG
Source organism: Dendrobium huoshanense (assembly GCA_016618105.1). Taxonomy (NCBI): domain Eukaryota; kingdom Viridiplantae; phylum Streptophyta; class Magnoliopsida; order Asparagales; family Orchidaceae; genus Dendrobium; species Dendrobium huoshanense. The sequence goes on along the minus strand of CM028350.1, from coordinate 44,892,726 downwards.
AATCCTCTCTACACTGAAATCCTCAAGTTAATAATAATATTCAAAATAATCTTATTCAATTTCAAGTTATAGTCCTAAATGTCGTCCCAAGAATGTGATCGATGTTGAATTTAGGGGAGTTAGCTGAATGGCCCTTTTCCCTAATTACGATTTTATTTAAAGCAGCTTAAAGCTTCCTTAGGGCAATTTTCTTACTGTTTTTAAGGAATTTCTTCTTTTTTTTTTAATTCATGAAAGCATAAAAAAAGTAGTGGCCAAATATTATCCCGAAGGTTTTTTCTTCCTTTTAAAAGCTCTTCTCAACTATAATTTCAAAGATAAATTTTTAAAGATGAAAATTTCAATGCGTACCCACCGTTGCTTAGCTCGTGTGGGAGAGAACAATGGACAAAGCTTAGGTCCTGAGTTCGATCCCCATGAGCGGCAGCGAAAGCCTTAAATGTTGGCCCAGGCTAATGGTGTGGGTTGCCTACTAGGTTGATCAGGGTTTACAATCCGCAAAGCGGATTGGTTCCTCAAAAAAAAAAAAAAAAAAATTCAATGAGTGAAGAAGCTTTCTTCCAAACATATATTATTTTTTATTAACTATATTTATTGTGACAAAAATAATCAAAAAATTGTTCCAAATAAAGTCTAAATATAAGATAAATAATTTATAGTTACGTAAAAAATTAACTAATAAATTTTCTTATCACAGTTTTTGTATATATACTTTTTTTTTACTTGTATGCGTATTGTGTATGTTAAAAATTAATGAAAATATATTTAAAACACAAACTTAAACATAAAAAAATGTTTATGAGAATTTGTTAATATTTTCAAATCTCACATGTATCAAAATTTTTAATTTTAATTTTCAAAAAATTTATCTTACCCTACAATCACATTGTTAATATATATATATATATATATATATATATATCATTTAAAATAAAATAAATTAAAAATATAATAAAATTTTTTACCTTAAATTTATTTGCCATTAAAAGCAGAATAATAAAAAAATTAAAGCATATAAATAAAATTAATATGATAGAAATTAAAAGAAAATGGAACGATTAAAAAAAGAAAGGTAGGCAAATTATTACGTCCGGTTTCCGGATTCATCCAGACACCAATCCTGACGCGCCACATCAGCAAAATATACCGGGGCCGGTGTATTTGAGTGACGTGATACATCTGGATTGGTTGTCCGGACGTCAGGTGACCGGACACAATAATTCACGGTCAGACTGGGACCAGTCAGTCGACCCTAATGATCCTCTGGCAAAACCTCTTCCGCATAAAACCGGGAAAAATTGGTTTGAACCAGCAGTTCATCCACTGAATCAAAAAATCAATTTTAGTTTTTAAAAACCAAAATTTTAAAAACTAAATGGATTTCAACCATTGGTTTTAAACCCAACGGTCCAAATTCATACTAAACTTAAAATATATGGATAGAGCTATTTTGGTCTATTTCAAATCTTCCCTCGCGTGAACGTTCCACTCCCACCCTGCTCCCCTCCACACTCCTGAAATCGAACTCGATGGCTCATTGTCTCCGATGAAGGCTTATCATCGACAGAGGCTTCTCACCACAACTTCTCCCTGTCTCCAGCGCCGCACCCATCTTTTCTCATTCACAATGTCAGTCTCCTCTCCGTGGCTTCAAGTTTTGTGAAATCCTAGATTTCAAAATTCAGGTGACAATTCATAACAAGTTTTTTAGTTGAACTTAGAGATGTGCGTGGTGCTCAAGGAACAATGAGGTTGGTGCCAAGCTCAAGATTTCTTTGCCTGGATGAAATTGCAGGTAAGTGGATATGATGATTCATCCTCCACTTTTTTTTTTTTAATCATCCTTGCAAATTTTGTTTTCTTACTTGGGATTAAATTTTTTGTTTCCTTTTGAAAGATGAGAAATTATTCAAATCTATTTTAAAGTTAACTCTTTTTTAACATCAATTTTGTTAATTAGTTAGTCTTGCTTAAAATCTTGCCAAGTATCTATATATTATGTGTTGCCAAGTCACCCGGTCTGTGCTGGGCGCATTCTGGTTGGCCTTCGAGCTCCAAATAATTTTCCCGCTGCCGGAGTTGGTGGCTCCAGGCATGAACATCGTAGCGGGCCAGCCCTACTGCATTCCCTTCACCGACGGCAAATTATTCTGTGCGGACGCTCAAAGCCGTTCAGATACCAACCAGTATACGCAGTATTAAGCAACCGTGTTCTAGTGGCTCATTCTAGTTGTTTCCTATGGTGAACTGCGTTCAGCGTCCGACGACAACTGAATAATTTATCTCACCGACGACCCTCAAGACTACCGTGGCCCTTCCCAATAATGTCAGGCAGCTCCATGGCCACTCTTCACATCGTCAGGGCCGCCGCCTATGTCAAATCCTTCCAACCTTCCTGGTTCCCTGAATCCCTGCCTCCCTCCACTCCGCTTTCATGACCACCGCCAGCCACATTCCTCTCTCCCTCCTCCCCAAATCTACCATCAAATCTACCAAATTAGAACTCGAATACGCCTATGGCTCCAGCCAAATCGACTCTCTGCCCTCCGTCAAACCCGGCCTCATCTACGACCTCACCGAATCCTCTTATATCCTCTTCCTTTGCTCCAAACACCTCAACATCACCGCCATTGCCATTCTCACCGGCTCTCGCTACATCGACTACGCTCCTTACCTCCAAAGGTAAAATATATGACGCGCTCAACTACCCGATTTTTCACTACGTGATTCCAATACAAATTCTTAGTTTGCGCATTATCTTTTGAATTCTTAGAGGATAATATTTAGGAATTATTCTAAAAACTCTCTTCAAATTCGATGTGCCAATCAAAGTTTTCTTTTTGATGCTAAAACAAATGGGAGATCGAGAAAACAGAAAAGGAAAATTTATTAGAAGAGTTTTCTCTCTTACAGGATGGTAGAGTAATGGGGGTTTATATAGAATACAAAAAAAAAAAAAAAAAAAGTGTGCTGCATGACCATTCAATTTAGAAGCAAAGTACATATATGAAAAATGGATGAGCTGTAGCCTATTGTGAGGCTCATATGTTGTGCAATACTCTCCCTCAAGATGTGCAGTTCATATTCTTGATGGACATCTTGGATATTAGTATTGAGAGAGGTTCGAGATGTAAGGGTTTAGCGAATATGTTAGCCAGTTGATGTAGAGATCGGATGGGCTTGAGTTTGATAGATCCGTCGACGACTTTCTCTCGAATAAAGTGGCAATCAATTTCAATGTGTTTGGTACATTCATGAAAAATTAGGTTAGTTGTTATATGAACTTCAACTTGATTGTCACAAAATACATGAGTTGGAGTTTGTAAAAGTACCTGAAAGTTCTTTAAGAGTTGAATGGTCCAAGTTAGTTTGCTGACAGTTGCGGTTAGTGCATGATATTCTGCTTTGGCTGAAGAACGTGAAAGTGTATTTTTTTTATTTCAAAGATACTAATGATTCTCCTAAAAAGATGCAAAATTCGCTAACAAATTTTCTGGTGCTTGGTCATGCTCCCTAGTTGGCACCGGAGAAGGCTTTTAGCTAATATGTGGGGGTTTTAAGAAAATGAATTCCCTTTCCTATTGTGGATTTGAGATATCGAAGGAGAAAGTAGGCAACAACGAGATGTGGTGTGCGTGGTGATGCTGAAAATTGGTTGAGTTTCTGAACGACGAATGTAATGTCTGGTCTTGATAATGTAAGATATAATAGTCATCTAATGAGACATCTATATTGTGCAACATTGGATAAGTGTTCCTCATATGTTGTGTTGAGAAGACCCTGTGAGTCCATAGGGATGTTGCTGGGTTTGCAACCAAGCATACATACATCTTCTAAAAGTTGTAGAGTGTAATGTCTTTGGTAATTAAAGAATGATACCCGCGCTTGAGATTGCGATCTCAAGTCCAAGGAAATATTTGAGGGCCCCGAGGTCTTTAAGGTTGAATTATAAGTTGATAAAGTTCTTAGTGAGATTTATGGCTTCCATGAAAGGTCCTGCAATAATGACATCATCAAGATATACTAAAATAATTATGAGGTTAGAATATGTTCTTTTGATAAATTAAGAATAATATGATTCTGATTGTTTAAAACCAAACTTAATGAGAGATTGAGATAGTTTTGCATACCACTATCGCGAGGTCTATTTGAGTATGTATATAGATTTGTGTAATTGATAGGTTAGTTTTTTATTCTGTTGGTGATCCTTCCCTTCCCCTTAGTTATATAACTAGGAGGCAAATCCATATAGACATCTTCATTTAATTCCCTATGAAGGAATGCATTATTGTGATACATCCGGGAGCACAAATCAGCAATCAAGTGCAGAAATTATATCGAAAAATAGCACATTACAGTAGATGTAGGGGAAATAATTATTGATTTTTTATAACTCAACAAGAAACAAAAGATACAATCGATCTACACTTAGAGATGCAGATCATCTCTCCTAATTAACCTAAACGCCGCTAGGAAGCCCTCACAGAAAACTACAACAAAAAAATAACTCCAAAACATAACCCTAATACAAAATAACACCCCTATTTAATCCCCCCTCTTTCCCTCCAAAACAACCCTAAAAGAACTCCCTTTCCTTAATTAAATTCCCTCCTTACTTTGAACTCAAAGTCCATCCATTAGTTCCTTCCTTAATCCTCCTCCTCACATAAGGAATGATCGGCTTCGTGGGCCCCACAAGGGGGTCCGATCCCCTAGCTGTCCCACTTCTGTAGATGGCTTGCCCCTTGGATGTTGGGCCGACTACAGGACCAGTCCAACAAGACTGGTCATAATATCACTCCTATCCCAAAAATGCACATTGTCCTCAAGGTGGAAGGTTGGGAACTGTCTTCTAATTGTCTCATAAGACCCCCAAATGACATCATGCTCTGAAAGATTCTTCCACTTGATCAGAACCTCCTGTGTCCCTATCTGCCCCCTGCGGACACCTGCTACTTCCATGGATTCCAATATAACTTCCATATCTTCTGTCAAGGTTGGGGGTAGCGATGATGGTGTGTGTTCTCCTATCGCCTTATTCAACTGTGAGACATGAAAGACTGGGTGCAAGGTTGAGGATGGGGGTAGCTTTAGTCAATAGGCAAGAGCTCTAATGCGTTCCATGACCTAATAAGGCCCAAAATATTGTGGGGATTATTTTTCATTCCTTCTCTTAGCTAATGTTTACTACTTGCAGGGCCTCAATTTTAAGTAAACTACATCCCTTGGTTCATAATTTACCTCCCTTCTGTGCTCATCCGCCTTCCTCTTTCTGATATGTTTGGCTCTCAGTAAATGCCCTTTGAGCTCAATTAGTACCCTATCTCTCTCCTCCAAGTACTACTCTACACTACACACTGGTGTAATGATGCCCCCATAATGAATCGAGTGGGGTGGGTCTCTCCCATATAGAATCCAGAAAGGAGTAGTCTTTGCTGTTGAGTGGTATGAGGTATTGTACCAATATTTCGCCCATGCAATCCACCTAGCTCAACTCTTTAGGGTGTCTGATGCAAAGTATCTTAAGTAGGTCTCTACACACCGATTGATCACTTATGTCTGACCATCTATCTGAGGGTGGTAGGCTATGCTCTGCTTCAACATCGTTCCCTATAAACCAAATAGCTCCTTCAAAAAATGGCTAAGGAACAACTTGTCTATGTCTGACACAATGGCTTTTGGAAACCCGTGCAAATGTACCACTTCTTGAATGAAAACTATAGCCACTGTGAATGCGGTGTAATGGTGCTTTAGAGGAATGAAATGTGCGTATTTGCCGGTCCACTACTACAAAGACCACCGAAAACCCTTACGACCGTGGTAATCCTTCAATGAAATCCATCGTCACTTCCTTCCCTACCCTCTCCGGAAGTGCTAAGGGTTGTACTAACCATGCTGTCATCATGAATAAGTACTTATGCCTTTGACATACATCGCATTTGGCTACCCAACTCTCATCATTACGACGTATTCTTATCCAATATAGCTCTGCTGATAGTTGATGGGGGTGGTGGACTAACTTGTAGAATTGTGAAATGAATTAGGGCTCTATCAATCACTAACAATGCTTAAGTTTTCTTTGATATATAAAAAATATAAAATCCCCATTTAATATACATAAGTATAGGTGCTGAATCAAGCAGTATAGTGATAGAGTAGAGTATCGATCCCACGAGGAAGATATGCTCGATCACTTGCAAAAACTATAACAACTACCCTACTCATAAAAATAAAGGTTCTGGAGATTCAATCGCTTCAATAAAATTAGATAAAGATAATGAATATATTATATGGATATAATATTTTGGATTGATGAATATATATAAATAATATATATTTTCTAATGAATCTCTTTTAATTATGATGCTATTTAGAACATATGGATCCTTAGATCTCTATCGAGCTTGTAAGAACAAATGTTGTCTATCGACATCCTACGGTTATATCATTTCCTTAAGAATTTAGTACATTTCATACTCTATGGCTAGGTATGACACATAGTAATTCAGTATTTTTAGTTATGATTGCTTCCCTCCGTTGAGGCCCCGCTTTATACCTAATTTTAATTACAAATATGACTACTATGTGTATTAAATGAAGATCTGGTAATATTGAAAAACATCTTTTTAATCTTTTAAAAAATAGGAGAATTTATTAGTATTACATATGATACTTACATCATCAATTCAAGACAAGATAATTTAGCCAGATATGGAGTATAATTGAAACAAACTCATTTTCATTAATAGCATGATAGAAAGAAAATACAAGAGATATATATCACAGGAAGGGTTTAACGAATCTCCTATACATTCCTCTTTACTTATAGATTTGCTTTCACAAAAACAAGTCAAACACTCTAATAATGGTATGAAATACTTCTCTAAATTCCCTTAATTGTCACCCTAAGATAGTTTTAGAGAAGCACTTTGAACTGGACTGAAATTATCTAAGTGACTGAACTCCTTTACAAACATGACTATTTATAGGAAAACACAAAATAAGCGCCCGACGTTGTGGCGCAAAAAAGATCGGCACCACTGCGTATAATAAATGAACTAATGCTGCTGTGTTGTTTTTTAAGTGTTATCGCCACGGCGCTTGCTGATGTGGATCAGTTGCTTGGTGAATAGTCGCGTCGCTTTGTTGACAGATTGTGTATATGAGAAGTTACAACTACTACGCTGAGGCGCTGCTGACTTTTGTACACTGTGGCACCAAGAGGGAAATTTAAGCATCGATGCATTATGGATTGTGACACAGTGGCATTGGACTACAGAGAACTTGGGGTCTGAAGTTGATATTTAATGGTTGTCATGCTACTCGACAGAGAAGTCGGCGCTACAATGCTGATATTCTGGCGCTCCGACGGTGTCTTTGATGGCGCTGTGACGTTATTTGTTCCGACGACGTGACACTATATGAAACTTAGAATTTTATACATTTTTTGTATTTTTTTTTTTGCATAATACAACAACAAAAACAACATCAAGCCTTTTTCCCACCACGTGAGTTCTGCTACATGAATTCTTTTTCTCTATTGTGTCCTATTAAAAGTCAAATTCTCATTTAAATCTAATAAAGAAAGTTCAACTAAAATAATAAATTTTCATTGAAAATATAACGGATAAGATAACTCATTATTTACACTTATTAATAGTCGATTGTATGTCTTTTGAACTCCAGAGTGCCATCCTATCGTACCGCCATTGAACTCTTGTAGTAGTTTGAAAATATACCCCGAGATCTGAGGTAACACGAACTTCCCATGGTATAGTAAATGTCCTTCTTTCAAAACATAGCCTGGGTGACTGCATGGAACTTTCAACAGCTCTTCTTTGATCTTCCTCAACTCTTCATCCTGCTTATTCTCATATTATCCAACCAATAATGGTACTAACAAGGCCACCAACTGAGGTCCCTCGACTTTCCTAGACAAGGCGTCTGCTGCCTTATTTTCTAGCCCTGGTTGATATCTAATCTCAAAATCATATCCAAGTAATTTGGATAGTCATCTTTGATGCTCTTTCGTGACCATCCGCTATCATAACACACTACTCTTACCTACGATGTTTTATTTCAGAGTTGTTCAACATGATCCTAAAGACTTACCTACGATGTTATATTTTAGAGACACCTTGGCTGTGGGCCAAGTGGATGGCATGAACGGAGTACTGGTACAACACTTCATATCATTTGACTTCATGAATGAATCCTTTCAAAGTGTTGTATAGAGAAAATCACCTCACTTGGTGCAGTTGGGCAGAGTAGCACACTAGTCTCGTTGGTGGAGCAGTACTTAGAGGAGAGGGATAGGGTGTTGGCTGAATTAAAAAGGCATTTGTTGAGGGATCAACATATCATGAAGAAGAAGGAAGATGCGCGTAGGAAGGATATGCAGTTTGAGATAGGTGATAAGATATACTTGAAGTTTCGTCCTTACAGACAAAAGAATAAGAAGCTGACCCTGAGGTACTTTGGTCCATATGCAATACTATAGAGGGTTGGAGCAGTGGCTTTTCGATTGAAGTCACCCCCGATCGCTATTAAACATATGGTGTTCCATGTGTCATAGTTGATGAGAGTTATTGCTAATCATGCTTCCAGTTAGAGTTACCAATAAGACAGAAGATTTAGAGGTGATATTGGAACCATTGGAGTAGGAAGGGTACGACAGAGAAAAGGAGGTATCAAGGAAGTGTTGATAAAATGGAAGAACATAACCGACTATGACGTCACATGGGATTCGTATGAGATGATGGCGTAGTAATTTCTATCTTTTTACCTTGAGGATAAGGTGAGTCTTTGGGAGGGGGGTATTGTTTCACTCGAGGAGGGTGGGAGCTAGCCGACCAACCCAGACCGGTCAAACCTAACAGGAAAGTAATATTCACTATATAAGGATAGGAAAGAATTATGAAGATTTTTATGATGCTAATTGATTATGAAGGCTTCCTACATTATATATAGGATATTTATGAATATTTCCTAAATTATGTTTGTGCTGATTATGAGTGTTTTATTTATGTTATTGTATTCTAGGGCTATTTAAGGGAGAGTTGTTTAGGGTTTCGTTTATGCTATTGCTTAGTTTTATTTTTCTGTGTTGTTGTGAGTTCCTAACAACGTCTAGGGTTTGTGTGAGAGTTGATCTACCTATCAAATAGTAGATCAATTGTATCTTGCTTTATTATTGAAGAGATAATCCAAAAATCAACCCTATCTTGATGTTCATACATTTTTGTTCTCTTTTACTTGGGCGATGGAGGTTGGAAGGACTTTAGTTAGGCAATGATAGTCAAAGAATCATAGTTGGATGACGGTGGTCGAAGAACTGTAGTTAGACGACGATGGTCGGAGGCTTGTAGTTGGGCGATGATGGTTGAAGGACCATAGTATGTGGGTGATGGTGATCAGAATGACCATAACCAGGTGACAGAGGTTCGAGGGTCATAGTCAGGTAACAATGGTACAAGGACCGTAGTCAACGGGTGATAGAGATTAGAAGGGCCGTGGTTGGGCGACGGTGCGCAAATGATTGTAGTCGGCGGGTAACGAAATTTGGAAGAGTTGTAGTCGGGTCATGGTGGCTGGAATATTATAGTTGGGATGGTGGTTCAAGGACTGTAGTCAGGTGGCGGTGGCCTGAGGATTGTAGTTGGTAGGACTGTAGTCAATAGACGATAAAGGTTAGAAGGATTGTATTTGGGCAATGCTAGTCGAAAAGATCATAGTCGGGTGATTGTTGTATGAAGACCGTAGTCTGGAAATAGTGGTCCAAGGACCATAATCAGGTGCAGAGGTTGGAAGGGCCGTAATCGATGGGCGACGAAGGTTGGAAGGATCATAGTTAGATGATGGTATGATTGTAGCGGTTGGTCGGCCAAAAGTTTGATGATGACGATCAGATGATAGAAGTTCCATAATCATTGTCGATAGGTGAAATTCTGAAGCCGATAATCGAACAAAAAAAATCGCCTACATCGACTGAGTGGAGGATTAGTGGCAATGGTCAGATGGCGAGGGTTTGCTGGTGGTGGTGCTTGGGTGGAGCTTTAAAATTCTTTAAGTCTCAGAGCTCTTTTGAATCTCTTGTCTAGAGTCCAAACCTCCCCTTCTTCATGTAGGGAGTGTAGTCTATTTATAGATTTTTGGAAGTGGTATGTCTTGTAAATATGAAAAAAAATTCGGAACACTCCATCAGACGACCAATGTTGATTCCCTTGATCATAAAATGTTCATTCAACATTTAGTACATTAATGACCTAGAATTTAGACGATCTTGGGCTTGTTGGATTTGTCTCATCTAGCCTCTGGATTCGACTATAAGCATGCTTAATTTAATGATCATTTGGTCATCTAACTAATGTCATGAAGTTTTCAATTGCACTTTGGGTCCTTGATTTGGGCTCGTTTAGGCTTGAATCGAACTATTTTTTGTGTTGTTAGGTTCATCTCGTTGAGACATTTAATTTGATTATAGTTACTGAAATTGGAGTTCAGATGGACCCAAATCCAGTTTTGGAAGTTTCTAATTAAAAATGCATGAAGATTTGTGCCTGATTAGGACGATTTTTTGTGACATATCAATCAAATTCTAGTTCGAATTGTCTCATGATGCATACTCGTCGGTCAACACAAGTCATTCCATCTACGGTTTAGTCATTATAGGCTATGTCCATATTATAAAAATCAAAATGGTTACCTTCTAATCTTTTATTACAGCTTATTAAAAAAATCCTCAGCAGGTTGTTCCTTCTTTCTCTCATTTTTTAACAAACTTCTTAGCTTGACAAGGAATGGAAGCTTGGTTTTATGATGGGAGAGTCTTTAGTTGATGAAGGAACTCTTGTAAGTGTGGGAATTGGTATCCTTATTATGTGCTATTGGCATATATGATTGTATGCAGGTTTATGGAGGTGGGCTAGCTTGTGTTGAGTTGGTCAGTCAAGCCTTGAGAACTTGCTCTGGCCAAGAGATATAATAGGAAAGGGAGGCCGTCTTTAGCAGTAATTTGTTGGTGGAATGGTGTTTTGATGTTATGGATTATTTTGGACTTGGAGTAGTAATATAATTTTCCCAAGCTTAAGATTAAGGTTTGGCTGAGACGTTCTACTGGAGAAGGGAATTGAAAATAATTATAGGGAGGGAAAATGATAACCATGGTTGTTTGCAGCATCGTCAAAGAATAAAAATCAAGTTCTTGTATTGGAATTCTCAACAAAAAACTCCAAGAGAAGATAATCACCAAGTTATTTTCAATGGGGAGTTTAGACACCAAGCTAAAACCGAGAGAATCAAGATCAAATCAAGTGATTTCATTCCATTTGATAGTTCTTTACATCATCAAAGGGGCTATTTATAGCCTTATATGAAGTGGAAATCCTAACAAAAGAAAATTACCACAAAAAAAAAAAAAAAACAAGTTGGTGGAAAATATGATTTCTTGTTTTGAGGATGGTGGAATACAATTTCCTTGTTTTAAGTAAAGTGTTTTCCATTATGGAGTGTTTCTTCCACTACTCTTTAGTTGATGGAATTCACTTCATTTTGTCATGAAATTGTTTGGTCCATCAAGGTAAATTGGAAGTTATCAAGGCAAAAGAGAAGCAATACTACCTTGTGGTAATTCTTGACCACCTTGGTATATAAAAAATCACTACATGGTAAAAATGAAAAGTTACCATGATGTGTTAAAAAAAGTTAGCTATATAGTAAACAAAAATTACATCACTTCGTTTATAAAGATCATTTTCATTAAGGTAGCCATCTATTCAAATAAGACATTGAGATCCAATGCTCTATTAGGTTTATTTGCTATCTATGACTTGTTTATTTCCTAATACTTTGATTTGCATAAGATTGTTGGTTTAGTTGTAATGTGTGTAAAATTAACTTCTGAAGTCTTCATACAATTCTCTTTAAATTATGCCACCATCCATGTTTCGGTTCTTTTGTACAACATATCCAAGGTTCATAGATATAAAAACGTATTAACATGTATTGATTATTTGAATTTTAGCTATATTGATTGATAATTATTCATATAAAATTTAACTAAAATTATATATCTTGTAATTTGTTATTTTTTCTATTAAGATTGTTTCCCTTTTCTGTTGAAAAGTTTCTATATTTTTCTAACCGTCACTTATTTAAGAAGATATCTCACATCTATCGAAACTATGTAATCTGCAACTTTCAGGAGTTGAGTTTGCACACAAAAAACTTGCCTCCTTAATATATCTTCTCAGTATAAAAGCAAATTCTTGGTTTTTAACATGATCTTTTTGGGCCAAAGTTCCGTTAGCCTCTCCTAGAGCTTCATCATTTCGTTTATAAGTTTGATTTCCTAATATTATATTTTTGAGCATCTCTTATATTTTTAAATATTTGTATAAACTACTTCCTTAATCCATGATCTCTTAGCATTACGATTTTGCTTACTACTTAATAATTTTTTAGTTTTTTGTAGTTGTTATCTTAATCATACTAGAGTTATGTTATTCTTCAAAAGCATATTGTTTGTCTTAGGCTTTGTTTGGGACGGCTTTTTTACTGCTTTCTAAAACTCCGTTTTAGTACAAACTTTTTTATTTTTTACTAAAACTTCGTTTTAGAAAGCAATAAAAAAGCCGTCTGAAACGAAGCCTTAATATTGTTTTTAATCTGCTTTTCTTGCCGCACCCAAATGTCTTTGTTGTTGCTTATGATTTATCTTTAATTTACTACTGCTTTATGGGAATCTTTCATATGCATTTAGTCATCTTATCTCGTATGAAATTTGATCTGAGGATAATTTTTTAGCTTGCCCCAGTTAACAGTCTATTTTGAAAGAGTAAGAACCTATTTAAACCTTTACAAGCTTTCTCAGCAAATATTCTTTGGTGGAAAATAAACTATTTATGGAATAAAACTTTTTGAATTTAGTTATAAGACTTTTTAAGAAATCTTGTCTGTGTTCAGTATGAACACTTAGCGGAAAATTAGTCTGCGACACTTGTTTGTGGTGCTGCTGTTACGTTGAATATCTTTGATGGATACTTATTTTGTGCTGGTGCCATCATATCGTTGTCATTTAATTTGCAATCAGACCATAAAGTATTAATTGTTATTCCCCGTTGTTGAACCTAAAGGCCGAAAGCAGCTCAGAATAGTAGCTGGAAGAACGTGTGGACAACTATTACTTGCAAATCTGACCGATCATATTTCCTCATTTTGTTGCATTTCTACAGATAAGAACTAAAAATATTAGTGGAAGCTGATGTGTTGGACATTGACCTTGATATCACCACTACCATAAGATATCTATACCGTGGAATATAAGAGATTATTACGTGAGGTGTCCGGACCGTCCGGACGCGCCACATCACCTGGATGCACTGGGGTCCGGGTGACGTGGCGCGTTTGGATTCTCCTCCGGACGAATCCGGACGCCGCACGTAATAATTTGCAGTGGAATACAGAATTATCCACCATCAATTCAATGTTCCCGCTTAATTTATAAATTTCTAGGCGATGCCTCAAATATTACTACAATAAAAATGTAATTTGATCCCATTAATTATCAACAAGTTATGACCCTTCTTTTACATTATTTTTAGTGTTGATATTTGAGATTAATTTTTTATCTATAAAGGTCCAGCTAGACTGCAAGATTTAGATTTCAAAATTTGCTTTTAAAAAAAAATGTCTGTTCTTAGAGATGCCTGCCATTCAAAAAATCCATTCACCTTCTGTAAGGCAACGGAATCCCTTGTCTAGTCTATGGAAAACCGTCCATAATGATGGCTTCTGCACATAGAATAATGTTGAGGTTTGAAGCAATTTTGCTAATGGAAGTCTATTTGGAAGGCGTCGTCGAATGTGGGCTCTGACTACTCCACTAGTTCCCCTGTACTTATCAAAAACTTATATTCCCTTGCTGAAATAATATGTTTTAAATGCATTGGGTTTAGTTGCACATGAGATAATTAAGTAAAAAATTTGAAGTGATTGACTTTTTGATGTAGAACACGAGGGGAGGGGTCATGTGAATTTGACATTTCAAATTGATTGGAAAAGAGAGAGAAGGGGTTACTTAATTAATCCCTTAAATGGAGTTCCAATTTTATGAAGGAATTAATTAAAATAGAGAATGGAAGAGAATAAGGGGGGGCGGGTAATAGGGGTTGATTGAGAGCTTTAATGGAGGGGCATTAATTATGGAGAAGTGGAGAGGGGCCTGGCCATATGGGGAGGGAGGAGAAGTATTCATATACAATATATGTGGACCCAAACAATAAATGTGATTATGAAATTAAATCTTATTTTAATTTCATATTTGAGAGATTTGGGAGGTTTTTTAAAAGTGATTTACTAATTAGGAAAATTAATTTAAATCAAATCCAATTAAAAATTTATTTAGATCTAATTTAAGCAACTTTTCTAAGATAGGAATCCTAATTTAGGAAACAAATTCAAATTTAAATTATGTTGAATTTTGAATTCAAATTTGTTACTAAATTAAGTGGGCTAGAATAGGAAAGACTTACTTTCCTAAAATATGATTCCTTAATTAGGAAACAAATTTAAATTCAATTTGATTTGAATTTTGAATTCGAATTCATGCCAAATTAAGAGAGCTAAAATAAGAAAAGCTTTGAATGCAAGACTAGATTTGTGGAGCCAATAAAGGAAGGGGGTGGCCGGTTGGGCTTGGGAGTGGTAGTGGTGTTCTCGATTGGGGTGATGTAAAGGTTGTGAAAACTGGCGATTCAAGGAGAAAGGAGGAAGGGGCCTGTGGTGGTGGAAGGAGGGGAAGTGGGAAGCTTGGTTGGCGGTTATGAAGGGTTTGGCCGACAATCAAGGGGAAGAGGGTTTGCTAGGGGAGAAAGAGGGGGTACAGCGGCGATTAGAAGAAAGAATAAAGGGAATTAAAGGAGAAAGGAAGTGTAGGGAAATAAAGATAAACCATGAGCCCGAATACTTCCTGCAGCTGATGGTGCTGCGCTGCCCTCACCTAGGGACTTCAAACCACGAGCCCGGACACATCCTGCAGCTGGTGGATATTACGTTTCTCTCACATAGGGATCTCACGAAAGTTCTTCCCCAAGAACAAGAGTGCAGAATTTTTTTTATTAATAATCTATTATCCAATACATTAACAAATGTCTCTATATATAGGCCTCAAAATGAAAGAAATTCAAAAAAGACAAACATGCTCCTAGAACTTATAAAGGACAACTCCCTCAAGAGAGGGTAAAAACGGAGAATGTATAAAAAAAATACAATCAATAAATTAAGATAAAATGGGATGATCTCGGCCATTGATCTTCGTCTATTCCTCAGATAAGCGTTCACCATTGGGTGTCCGCATCACTTTCACCAATAAAGTTCAAAATTTTTAGCTGAAAATGGGCTCGATCACTTGTGCATAAGGCTCAACTCCAATCCCATTTTCCCAATGATCTCTTGCTCAAATAAAACGCTTCTTGGTTCTCAGGATACTGGCTATATATTCAAATATATGTTGATGTAAAAATGTCAAGCTGTGTTTGATTAACTTCCCCTAATAGGATTGCATATGTATCAGGCTCAGCTCCAGTTCCTTTTGACCAATAAGCTCTAACTCAAACGGTAAGTTCTTTGGTTCTTATAGGTTAATGGCCATTTGCTTGAGTACTATTTGCTCTATACTTCTTAAGTTAAATATTCCTTTAGATTCTGATGGAATTCAATCTATAATTGATATTGTGTCATCCTCAATAAACTATTTTAAAATATGGGTTTCTCTGGAAGCGTGACACCAGCGGCATTTGATTCTTCATCATTAAGCATGTAGATTTATGATTATAATAATCAATAGGGTTATGGTGCCAACTTGCTGAGATTATGAAAGAATGGTTGGTAAGATTTAGAATGGGATTTGGCTAACTAAACTTGGGGAGACAAAGAGTGGTGGTGGTGGGGGAGGAGTTAACAGCAGATGGAGGTGGAGGGGTCCGCCAGTGTTTTGGTCTCAAATCATATTATGCATCTCTGTCAGTACTATCTCTGTTTGGCAGGGATTACAAAAGCATTTATCAACAATACACAGATTATTAGAGCAAAATTTAACAACTACCGTTGTTGCTTAGTTTGATTGGTGGACGAGTACAGTTGGGAACCTCTCAACCCGTGCCCGATTCCCCTCGAGTGGCAGTGTATCTTAAGTGGGGCTCAATATAGTGCGGGTCAGAAGGTTTCTGGGGTGAGTGGCTCTTCTAGGTTAGTCGAGAATTGGTCACGTTGCCAAGCACCCTTTTGAGGGTGGCAGCGGGTGGATACCCGGTCACGCTTGTATTCTTTTTATTGTTTGTAGCATTGACGTTTCCTTCCTTTCTAGTCAACTGTCACTGTGACTCGGTGATGCATGATGAAGTCTACATGGTATGTAAGAAGACTACATATTCCCGGTTAGAAAGCACTTATTGAAAATCAATAAATTTTCTCTTTTCAGAAGTTTTGATCTCTTGCTAATGAAAAGAATAAGCCATCGTGTTAAAGTTTTCTTATTCTGATAGAAGTATGAGACTCCTTGGTCACTGGCTTGTGAAGAGTGAGCTTTTCTCCTCAAATCATATGAAACGAATTTTTATGTTCATATAGGAGTTTTCTAATTGCTATTTTCCAATGTGTTACTGTTCATAAGATGGATGACACACTCCTTGCTGTTGGTTTATTTGGTTTAAATAAATTTATCATTTTTAGGACGATGTTTTTATTATAATTCACTTTACCATTTGCCGATGCGATCGAGCACTACAAGATTATCGTTCATTTGTGATTGATAAAATGGTTGATTTTTTTTATAGCAATCCATGTTTAGCAATCGTAAAGGTTGTCAATCCATCGATCGTAATATTGGCGGTCACATATATGTTTTGCGATCACATACAATCCTCACAAAATGTTGGAATTGTGTTTCAGTCTCAACATAGACTTCATTTGGGACAACTTTCTTACTGATTTCTACTGCAGCTTTTTAGTTAAAAAAATTATCGAAAGTAACTAAAAAGCTGTGTTTGAAAGCTATCCCAAACAAAATTGTAGCCTTCACCAATTCCTACACTCTACCTAAATCCAACAGTTGAATGCTTAGCCTACAAATTAACGAAGGCTAGCGATCGCTAACTTGTAGGAATATCATTGATTTGCAATCGTCAATGGTCGCAAATGTGCTCGGAAAATGGGCAAATTATTACGTACAGTGCCCGGATTCGTCTGGACACTAATCCAGACACGCCACGTCACCAAAATACATAGGGACTCAGTGTATTCGGGTGATGTGGCACGTATGAATTGGGTGTCACCGGACGTAATAATTCACTCGAAAAATGACGATTTACAAGCAGTGCATAATTGTAATTATATTTCTATGTAAAACTGAACCCAAAAAAAAAAAAATGCAACTACACAACCCTACACAATAAACTGCAATTCTAGCATTACACAAGCCTATAAAAAACAATAAACTTAAAAGAAGTTAATAGTCAAGCATCAAAAGATATAATTAAACATAAAATAAAGACAATATTTTATTTATTTATTTATTTATAAAATAAAGACAATATGAACAAACTACCTTTTCAATTAAAACCAAAATACTATGTTGTGCATAACAATGCAATTAAAACTTACAAATCAACATTGTATTTTAGATTTTTAAGCTTCGTTTCAGACGACTTTTTTATTGCTTCTTAAAGTATTTTTTATAATAAAAAATTATTTTAAAAAGCATGAAGAAAGCCATCCCAAACCAAATCTTAATTTGATTTTTATATAAATTCTAAATACAACTAGCAAATAAAAAAAAGAAGTAATTATCATCCTCATCACCTTGCTCATCATCATCATCATTGGGATCATTATCTTTCCTTTCATCCTCTGTTTTTTTCTCTACTCTACAAGCTCCGCTCTAATAAAACTTAATAACGACAACAACATTAAGTTTTTATCTTACTACGTGTGTTTGGCTACATGAATCCATATTTTGGAATGCTTCCGAGTCGAGCTTATACTTTAGTACACCTATCTCAACTCTCCATATTTTGATATCATGAACCTCTTATATTTTCTTACATTTACATAAAAATAGAGAAAGATTCATAAAATAAATTTTATTCAAGAAATTTATTCCTCTTGAATTTATCCCATTTTCTTGGTTATTTTTAAAATATTTATTAATTTATATTGATATTTTGATCAAAATGCGCATCATTTTTTTAATAAGATTAATTTTAACTTAATATAAATTATGTTTGCCATATTGTTTGGCATGCATAAGTGACTTGAGCTTTGTTTGGGGTAGCTTTTTAGTACAAATATTTATAATTCAAAAAAATATTATGCTCAAAAGTTGCTTTAGAAATCAATAAGAAAGCTGTATTAAATTTGAGTTAACTCTCATAAGTATGATGATTGTGTTCAGTTTTATTTATGATTGAATTGATTTTCTAGATCCTATGTTACTGTCAACAGGGGTGGAACCAGGAAGAGCTCAAGGTCAACAATTGATCAGTTTGTAATTTTTTTTCCTCAAGAAACTAAATATTTTAACTGTATTGTCTACCTTCAATAAATAAGTTGCAAAAAATTCTAATAAATTTTTTTTTATTTAATACATAATATTATATATTTCATAATCTTATTTTATCCACCTTCAAAAAAAAGTTGATCCTATCTCGTAAACGATTTGGTAATAACAAAGAAAAAAAAAAAAATAGCCATTACATTTATGAGTCAAATGATCTTGAGTGATGACATTATAAGCTTTAATCCAAAGTAGGTGTGCAAATGAGTCGAGTCGAGTCGAGCTCGAGTCAGAGGGTGTTCGAGTCGAGCTTAGCTGTCAAATACCGAGCTCGAGCTCGACTCAAAGGAGGATGGAAAAGCTCGTCGAGTCGAGTGGCATTTCGAGCTTCCTTCCGTATTCGTTCGCGTCGTCCGCGTAGTCCGCATCGTCACCAGTTTTCTACGAAGACCAGCATCTGCCTCGTCTGCATTCGACCGCATCGTCACAAGTGGCTGTCAAGCTCACGAATACATTTCCCGCGTGTGATTTTACATTTCCCGCGCGCGATTGCATTTCCCGCTCGTGATTTTGCATTTCCCGCTCGTGATTTTGCATTTCCCGCTCGTGTTTGTTTCTGTCGAGCATCCGGACGAGCTCGCGAGTCGAGCAGCCGGTTGTTCGAGCTCGAGCTCGATTAGATGTCGATCTCGAAATTGTGTTCGAGCTCGGCTCGTGAGCTTGATAAGCTCGACTCGTCGAGCCTGTTATCGAGTCGAGCTCGAGTCAGCTCGCGAGCCGGCTTGACTTGGTTTCATCTCTAATCCAAAGCTAATGACATATCCTCCCTTATAATATTAAATATTTGTCCATAGTATAATAACATAAAGACAAAAATGTATGCATCTCTTGTAGAGTTTTTGGCGTTCACTAATTATATAGATACGTGCAGAGGCGATGGAGATGTGAAAGGTACATTCACCCGAACGGGCCTTTTTTGTTAATTATATTTTAATTTATCATTAGTTGTTAATTTTGGATAATTAATGATGTTTTAATTAAATCATTAATGCTATTTTTTTTATCGGGAAAAAAAACTGCTGGTATTCACGCATGCGTTCTGGTAGGCCCCACTACTAGGTCGTCTCGGGAACCTAATTATTCTCATCCACGTGTCGCATTTTCGGCCCTTGGTCTAGCCGGGTCCACAATAATTCCGCCTGGGTCGTCTCACCCAGTCCATGTGGGCCCGATCTTGCTTACGTGGCAGCTCTATGTGCCAGCACTGGGGTGCCAGCACTGGATTATCGTTGGGCAGTGCGTATGTCCTGAGGTATTTCCTTAAAAAAAAAAATCAGTTAAAAATAATTTGATTTAAATTTGTTAAAGATATTTTTTATTTACTAAATATATATTGTGATAAATATAATATACATTTAATTCATTGATCATATATTATTTTTATTTAAAAATAATTTAATAATGTTTATTTTGGTTTTTTAATCACTTTTTAAATTTTGAAAAGTATGAGACTTCTCACTTTCTATCTTTTTGTTAGACTAAGGCATCGTTTGGGACGGTTTTTTTATTGCTTTCTAAAACGGAGTTTTAGTACAAAAATAAAAAATTTTGTACTAAAACTCCGTTTTAGAAAGCAGTAAAAAAGCCGTCTCAAACGAAGCCTAAAATTATAAGTAAAAGTTTGATGAAATTTTGTTACATATTATTGTTTGTACTAAGAATAGCATAATTTTTTTAAAAAAGAAAATTTTATAATGACATTAGTTAATTTTTCTCTATTATTTTTATTTTCTTTTAAATTTTCTTTGATAAAATTTTATAAATTTTTTTGAGATCCAATCAATTACAAGATTAAAATAAAACCAAAATAAGGATATCAATCCAAAAGACTGACCAAACAACCCATCTCAATGAACAACACTAGAGCAACATCCACCAAACAACAAAGGATTAGAGACATCCTCAACAAAAGGCTCAACTGTCTGGCCTCCATAGCAACGGACAATATTTTCCTGCAAAGAATCAGCAACACATACGTTTTCCTGTTCACAATCATTAACCTCCAAGGCACTAACCACGTCCATAGTAGGAGCAACAGTTAAAACAATATCATCGTTATGCCGCAAAGGATCCTCATCCACATTAACATCAGCATTAACATTTCTAACACGATTCACATGAGGATGTAATATGCTATACTCCACTTTCGAGTGACCAAAAATTTTGCATTGAGCATAATAAGAGGGGAATTCCTCCATTTCCACATACTGAACATAGCCTAGAGTTTCGAAACCAAGCCAAACTTGATCAGGATATTGTTTAGTAACATCTAACTCCACAAGAATTAATATACGCAACTGAAGGTCTAGACCCAATAGAACTTGCATTATCTATTTGTCGATCAGGGGCGGCCAAACAAAGAGCCCAACCCATGTAGAATCCGAGGAGAAAACAAATGAGGCCGAAGATTGGGGAAAGAGACCCAAATTGTGATGGTAGGGGATTCCACATTAACATAAAAAAGGAGAGTCCACTTGAACAACTTCTTGAAACAATTGTTCACAAAATATGATCGATGAGAGAAAATTCTACATTAGTTTAAATCGTTCACTAACTTGATCAAGACATTTTTTTTATTAGCAGAGTAACAGAAAAATCACCAAACAATTTCAAGTTGAAAAAAAAAAAATCTTTGAATCACATTAATGGCAGACGCCACCCAGAAAACTTCCCAATCTACAAAAATTCAAAAGGAAGCGCTAACGCATGCATTTCCTCACCAAAAATCAACGAAGCCGACAAGCTATGGTGCGAGGAGATTTTAAGCGCGGGATAATCTAGCGAGGAAGAAACCAGGACAAAGCAACCCAGAAAGAACGAGGATGCGACTTGCCACCCAAAAAAGCCGGGTCACTCAAGTGATTTAACTGCCATTCGAACCGAAAAATCGCCCGAAGGTAAAAAAATCACAAGAAAAACTATGGAGAAAGGAAGGATGCTACCCAGACTAGGCAGGCAGACAACGTGTAGGAGCAGAAAATCCTAACCTGAAGCATTGGGAAGAAAAACTTTTCGTCCCACTATTTCACATGATATGATTGCAATAAAAATCCTTCCTTAGGGCATTTCATTGATTTGATTGAACATTTTTTTAAATTTTCCACCAGATTATGGGATTCGAGCACATGATCACCAGGAGAAATTGCTTCCTTCGATCGACAGGCCACAACACAATCTCTCATTGAGCATTATTTCAATTGCCAATCCATTATTCCAATACAATTATACACTTATAATTAATTGCCTGATATGAACCTTACTTTTTTATTTTCGTTAGAATCAAGTCTAAAATGAATAAAGACCAACAACTCATATATTTTTAGATCGATCCACTTATCATCTATTATTTGATTTACAACCTTTTCAAACCTAAAGAAGTTTTCATATCATATCCCGATTTTGTTTGACTAGTTGAAATTAGCATGTCCTATAAAATATTTCTAGTATGATAGTATCCATATAACTATATTGATTTAAATGTCTCAAAAGTTATTAAGGATCAAATTCTGACCATTAAAGTTCTCAATGGCTTGAAGAACTTGACTAAGAATTGAGGAAATTTGTATTATAATATGAATAAGGTTTATGTAATTTGTGGATAATGCATATGTTGCATGTTAGAAAATTTATTATGATGGATTGAGATTTATTGTTATTATTATTGTGATATTACATAAAGTTTCACACTCACAGATAAAAACTTATATGAGATAAAATAATAAAAGGCCGTAAGGGTTAATTTTTATGGATGTTTGTTGGGGGATTGTGGATGTTTGTGTTCGTGGCGGATGATGAGGATCTGGCAATAATGTTCAGGCGATAACAATCAAACAACGATAGTCGAACAATTTTGGTAAGCAATTTGGACAATAAATGTCGAGAAACAACTATATATTGAACGTACAATGATATTCACACGTTAATGGTCATTGGTGGTGATCGTTGGCATCAACTTATGGCGCATCACCGGGTACACAACCGCGGTATATAACAAAAAAGTAACGTGTCGCGTTCTGATTCGCCTCCGGACGGTCCGGTGTCCGGTGTCCGTACATAATAATTTCTCCTTCAAATCTATGAGCTTTCTTTAACTTAAAATCTCCTTTACGTCTGGAATGAGTGCATATTTAAATTAGGTTTCTTATGTCTTTGGTTGCTTTGTTTCTTTGGATCGTTGATTGATTATCGTTGCCTTTCTCTTTATAAGCTGTTGGTGGCCAACTTTAGTTATTCAGCTAATGTTGGGTTGTCTTATATGGCTGAATTTATTATGACGTGTCTGAAGTACTCTCTTCCCCTCATTTTCAAAGAGTTTAATTGTTTCAGGCTGTGAGAAGCTGCTTTCTTTTTCATCTTCCTGTTGGGCTTATCTCAGTTCGTTTTCTCGATCTTATTGTGGGGGGCTGCTATGGATGGTTATTCTGATGGCTTTTTTGGCCTTTTCTTCTTAATCTTTTTTTATTCTAAGCATATTATCTAAGACCTTCTTAAGATTTTTTACTTTGGTTGGCTATGTATGCTTCTAAGACCTTACAATTTTATTTTTTATTTCAAAAAGCTACTTTAATAAGCAGTAAGAAAGCTGTCTCAAATGAAGTCTTAGGCTTCGTTTGTGATGATTTTTTTACTGCTTCTTAAAACAACTTTGAGTACAAAAATTTTAACTTTTGTACTATTTAAAAAGTCATTTTAAGAAGCAGTAAGAAAGTCATCCCAAATGAAACTTTTAATAATGTTTACCGTAGAGCTAGAGCTTTTCATTCGCTAGGTGGAGATTAGTTTTAATTGTTGCTTTCTTTTGAAATATTTTGTATTAATGTTGTACTTAGTTGACATTGAACTAAAATTTTATTTTGTTGAGAAAAAAATATTATCATAATATTTGAAAGATTATTGCTCTGAATATTACATTTTAGTACCACTTCCTTCTCAATTAGCATTATTGCTAAGAACACTATTTTTGATGAGGTCTTTTTGTCATGCATTCAATAAGTTAGATTATTGCTCTTGCTAGTAAAAGTTTTACTCATAATTTATTTTTCTTTTTGTTTTTGTTTTGTGGGGCAAAGCATAGCCTAAAAGTTAATTATCCTTAGCTCCAATCAATTAGATTCACAAACATTCTCCATATATGTAAATAGCATACACAGCTCACTTTGGTCTGTTAGTTGAGGCCTTTAGCTACTAAAAAAAAAAAATATGATTAAAAGTTGATCGATCCAATTGTGATTATTTTAAAGTGCATTTGATCATAAATTTTTAAATAATTGCAGCTAATAATTTATATTTAATCAAGCTTTATAGATCTTTTAGTTTATGTACATAATATAACAACAAATATTCCAATCAAAATGTCAAAATATAGAATTTAAATGAAATAAATCAACTAAAAAGAATAACAAGAGGGAAAACACTCAAATTAGAAAGTTTCTTTATAATAATTATGATGAAGTAATAGAAATCTGAGTAAGATTGCCTACTCGATAAAGCAAGGGCATCTTCTTTCACTTTCAACTTTGAATATTGTGGCCTAATGGTGAAATCAAAGAATGACTCTAACAAATTTTTTTAGAGCTATATATAGTGTGAAAGTTTAGCATCACAAAGCTTTGAATTTTTTTTTTTTGGCTCAATCGCTTTAAATACATGTTCTATTTTTATTGTGCCTTAATTAATTATGATTAATTAAGAGGCATATTAGAATTTCTAGCCCCTTCTCATGTGTTCCATTAATTCACCGCAATCCATAGGCATTAATAAAGATCTATCTTTTACGTTATCAAAATCTAATTAAGTGTGTTCAGCTCGTTGAATCATGAAAGAACTTCGTCTTATTTTCTTAACACATTGTTCTACACTTTTGTAACATATTGTTGTTTTGCATTCACACTTTGTCAAACAACCAACGACATATTGCATCTTGATTGTACGTAATTGATTTCTCATCTTAGTTTTATGGTTGGAGTCTGTCTTACTATCGGTTATTAATGATTAATCATATGAGGTTGATTATATTGCTCTTTGTTTGATACATGTTATCTTTATGTGCAACTTTCAATATGAAGTGAAGAATTTTAGATGGCTCTAATTGGTTCAACGAACGTTAATATTTTTGGCTGGTCTTTTGGTAAATCATGTGTTTTAGGAATAGTGTTAGATGATCATAATCATTTTTCATAGCAGGCTGATTGACAATCAATAGGGCAGAATGATTGGTTGTGCTATATAGCCATTCTTACTCCCCCCCTCTCCCATAGTCTGACCTCTCTTTATTATTTTATCTCTTGTCATCTTTTTTTCGTAACTATATATAACATCTATTTTTAAATCAATAATTTGTGTAATTGTCCTTCATTCTACCTAAAAGCTATTACTAATTGTGTGATTAAACTTAATCACAACTTTTATATATATGTGGTTGCATTATTTTTACATAAGATTTCATGCACATTGCACATAGTGGCATATATAAGGTGAATCAAAATGACTGTTTCACAAATTAAATTATGTCACCATACTATGAGCTCTCTCTCTCTCTCTCTCTCTCTCTCTCTCTCTCTCTCTCTCTTCCCCATCTCCCTATACTTCAAAAAAGTTTTGAAATCAAGGCATCAATTAATTATTCACAAGCTATTCTCACAGATTTGAAACAAGTACAAATTTGTAGCAGACATGAGAACCCCACAGCTTGCCTAAAGCTGGAAGCTCTCACCATCAACTTGTATTTTCATTCTGTGCTTCTCAGTAATTATTTTGATCAAAGGCTTATGGTGTATAAATGATATAATTAAGAATTAATGACCTGTAATTAGGCATAATTAGTGTGGGTAATATTCCTGGTCCCATTAGCTGCATGGACTGCCAAAATAGAAGCCTACTTGTTTACTGTTCTTCTATCTTTTGGTTTGGACTGGCATGTCTCTCTACATACATATAACTATATAAGTGATTTTTTAATGTACTAAATATCTAATATTTATATTTATTTATATAATATTTAAAATTTTAAATTATATTATAGTATTATTAATATTAATTTATTTAAAATATATTATATATTTTCTTGTATATATTTTATTATAATATTGAATTGTTTAAATAAATATAAAATTTAATAATATTTTGACTCAATTTTTTCCTCTCATGTATCAAAAATGGCTATACATAAATGTTATACCCAGCTGCAGACTATTACTGATATTTTATATTATTGTAGCACCCCCCACTTTTTCAGCTAACAATTTAATAAGCATAAAATATACAACATACTCTCTCTCTCTCTCTCTCTCTCTCTCTCTCTCTCTCTCTCTCTCTCTTCTTTTGATATGTAAGGAACAAAGATTCTCCACTAAACCGTCAAGAAACATTCCCTGCAGTAGCTAGCAAGGATCAAGAATAAGAGGAGATCGAAGTGCTATCCTAATATTACAGAGATCAAACACAAAAAAAAAACTCTCAAGGGGCATCTGCATGGATACAGTTCAATGGCCTCAACAGGTAACTAATTAACAAAACACAGAGATCTGATCTCTATCTTGTCCTGATGATGATGTGAATCTGATCTGTATATATAGCTCTTGATCAAATTTCATCCATGATTTCTTCTTCTGTACTCGTAAGTCTCTTCTGTGTTTTATTTCCATGGAAGAAATTTTTTATTTTTTTTTATTCTGTAGATCTCATGTCAACTTTACCAATCTCTCGTGAACCAGTTTTCTCTCTCTTGCCATGCCCATCTTTTCCCATGGCCTCTTGCCCAATCAAACTTTTCAATCCTCTAAAGCACTTCCTTTTCTTTTCCCTTGGCCTTTTTCTCCTTTCACTCCCATCTCTCCTTTTGAGCTTTTTTTTGATAAAAGGCAAGAAGTGTCATGAAAAGGGTATTAGTTTGTTTTGTTCTTGTGATGTGCAAAGCTAAAGTTATACTTATAAATCTCTTTCTTCTTTTTTCCCTTCTCCTCGCTTTAATCATCTTCCCCTTTACCTTCTCCTCCCCCACTTCCTCATCTTATTCATATTCATATATATATTCGAATACTACTTATCTAATTATTATTTATTTGATATAATGTTCAGGGAATAGGAGTGGTGAAGGGATCAGTAGTGGAAAGCAACCAAAGGCAAGCACAAATCCAAGTGGAGAGATCGAGGGTGAGACCTCACAAGGAACAAGCCTTAAACTGTCCAAGATGCAATTCCACAAACACTAAGTTTTGTTACTATAACAACTATAGTCTAACACAGCCAAGGTATTTCTGCAAGACTTGTAGAAGGTATTGGACTGAAGGTGGTTCTCTAAGAAATGTTCCAGTTGGTGGTGGCTCAAGGAAGAACAAAAGATCCTCTTCTTCTTCTTCTTGTTCATCTTCCACTTCCTCTAATTCAACTCCAACTCCAACTTTAACCTCCACAACACCAACAACAACACTTCCTTCATCTTCTTCAACAAATCTACAGCCTTCTGAGCACATGATTAATCATAGTCTTGGAAGCTCTAAATTCTACCAAGGAGGATCAGTACATGACCTTAATCTTTCCTTTCCAAACCAAAGTTTGGGCGGTCATGAGCTTGGTGGTTCTATGTCAGCCCTGGAATTGTTGAGGAATGGGATTTCTGCGAGAGGATTGGGACCATTTGTGCCGGCGATGCCGCCGGGGCCGACATCACTATTTGGAGCTGGTTTTGGGTTTCAAGAGCTGATGAGACCAGCTTCTAATAGCATGAAGCTTCATCCACTGGATGGAGTTGGTGGATCAAGTGGGTATGGTGGAAGCATGCAAGAGGAAGGAGATGGAAGGCTTTTGTTTCCTTTTGAAGACTTGAAACAAGTAAGCATGAGTAATGGTTCTCATGAAGGTGTAGTGCAAGGACATGGAGATCCTACTTTGTTTTGGAATGGTATCATGGGAAGCGGCGGCGGTGGCGGCGGTGGTAATGGAGGTGGAGGAGGAGCAGGAGGGGGAGCATCATGGTAGAAAGATTACTGAAAGGAATGATGCTGTTGAATCTCCAAATGGTAAGTTGAAGGAAATTAAAGAAATATTATGAAAAAAGGAGAAATGTTAGCTTTGAGTATCCTCTTTGAAATTTATCTTAGAATATAAAAAAAATGTATTTTCTTAAGAAAAAGAAACATTGCAAGATACTTTCTGGTATTTAGAATATCAGATATGCTTGTATTTTATATTCTGAATTAAATCTTGAGGAGGGTATTCTGAGCTATTTTTTTCAATGAAAAATATATTCTATGTGCTTTGTTTAGTATATTTGGTATTATAATGTTGGGTTTTGTGTTTGAAGTTTTCTCAGGACTAACAGTTGATAGGGTGCATGGGTTTTGCCTCTGTCATTAATTACTTTTTTTTCCCCTTTGTTACCAATGCCTTGGGCTTGGTGAAGCTTCTTTTAGGTTGGCTTCAAGTGGAGGTTTGCTAATTAATTATCATGGAGGCATATATAGGATATTAGAAGCTTAGATTTTCAATGTTCTTTTTCTTTTTCTACTGTTGTTCTTGGCATAATTTGTGAATTTTATTGAGCCTCTAGTAATGTAATATATGGATACAAATATGTGTGCTTTTTGGGTTTTTGGACTTGAGAATATTATGGTAATTTGTAAGAAGTTTGGGGTTTGGCAATTTAAGGAATTTGGGGGAAAATAGAGCATAATTTTTTTTTTAATTATTTTATAGGTGATATATCATTAAGATTTTGATTATATATAATTATTAATTCAATTTATTATTACTTTTCTGATTTGTTTTGTTATTATTATTTTGTTCACTGTTATTTCATCTTGAATTGACCAATGGTGCTCTTATAGGATGTCAAGTCCCACTTTAACATAAGTTCTTGAGGAATTTCTTATTGAAAATCTTATGAGAAATCACTCATGGGAATTGCATTAGATATAAAGCCTAATAATTTGATCTAATAAGCCAAGTTCAATCGACGAAATTTTTTAATGATAGATAAGACTTGTAATAATTATGTGAAAGATGTGATAAATAAGAAATGCATGACAGAAATGTGTGTGAGGAAAAAAAAAACATATTTGATATTTATGAGTGTCAGTGTGTTTAGCTGGCTTGAACTTTTATAGAGCAACAGGCTCGAATTTGAACTTGAACTTTTATATTAAACATGAGCATAAGTTCAAGTTTGATGAGATTCAGCTCGTTGGCTCATGAACTGAATTGATTAGTAATCCTAAATTGTACATTTGGTTTTTCCCCAACTCCTATTTTGCATCCCGACTAAGTACATAGCTGTAAGTTTGTTGAACTCTTTTTCATTTTAAAAATTTGTTGGACTCGTTGATGCCTTTTCTAGTGATGGTCCCATCGATGCCTTCTCCAACAGTAATGGTCTTGATGATATGCCTTTTTTCCAAAGAATTGTCACCTAACTTGACCTCCTGATTAGCCACCATTGGTATCACATTATTTTCTCCAACAAACTCTCATCACAACTTCTATGTCTATTCGTCGCTTGTCCCGATCATTCTTGCTTCAGCGAGCTGCCAAGGCAACTTCCTCAACACCATTGACACATAGCAACCCCCCATCGGTTTGATCTCCATTGATGTCCCATCGTTCTCTAGCCAATTTTCATTGCAATTTTTTATCGAGCTCACGTGCAGCTTGAGTTCAAGCTTGATGGTTTTTTAGCTTGTTGAGCTTGAGCTCTAGCTTGAGTTGGAGCTCGCCATTGAGTAGGTGAGCCTAGCTCGAGTTTGTCCAAACTTAAGCTCGGTTCAACTCATTTACACCCTAGCTAATATTATGATGATTGGAGAAAATGTATTATGTGAATAAGTTTTCTCAATATATATAAGCTCCATTTCTCTAAAATTTATGAATCGAGGTGAGATGCAAAGTGTCTTAAAGAAAGTTTACTATGGGAGTTTGAGAGTTATGTTTTATAAAGAGTTTTGAGTAGATTTATGTGATGAATTTCAAAGAATCCCTACTTATAAATTTGAGCTATGATCATATATTACTTAAAATAGAATTGAAAATTAAGTTTTTAATATGTTTAAAATCAATATTTTAAGGCATATTTTTAATCTTATTGCCCCATTTTTTTCAAACAATATTTGTGTAGGTTATATTAATTTGGTTATTTTAATATATTTGAAAAGAAAAAAATATTATTTAAATGAAGCTTTAATGGAAGTAAGATTGGTTTTAAACAAAAAGCATATATACCAAATAACAGTACATATATATTCATCCATCTCATCTTCCATATTGGCATAATAATTTAAAGAGTAAAGCTATTACTTTTACTCTTCCCAATGCGCTATCTCTCTCTCTCTCTCCTTCCTTTTTCTTTAAATAATAGTTATGGACTCAGCAAACATTCTCTTAGGGATGAGAGCCATGAAAATTATCTCTATTTTCACGGGTTGATTGAGAATTTTGACTATTAATTAAGAAGATTTAGATTCTAATTTTATATATGTTATATGTGTATGAATTTATTTTAATTGATCTAAATGTTAAAAAAGATTAAAATTTTGTTTAGTAATTAACATATCAATGGATTTTAGTTTTAGATTTTTTTTTTTTTTAATAATTTTGTTTGATTATTTTGTTGGTTTTAGGATTCAATTTTAATTATGATTTCAGTTATTTTTATAAAGTAATAAATAAAATTGAAGATATGAAATGAAATATTATTTGATATGGAGATTTAAATTATATATATATATTATAATGAGATTTTAATGATAAAACTTATGTAGAATTTTGAAGATTGATTGATTTCTTATATAATTTTGTTTAAGTTTATATGAATTTCAACTAAAACTTTTTAATTTACTCTGAATAAAAATTAGTAAGTTGTAGATTAGGGTTGTCAAAATCGGGTCATGAGTCGAGATCGAGTCTAACTTGAAATTGACCCAGTATTGTTCGACCCAATCCGAACCCAACTTGTATAGTGCCAATAAGTGAGTTCGTCGTCGGAAGTTGCAACATTTTCATCGGAAGAACGACGGGAGTTCGCTTACTGGCTACTTTGTTGTTGTTCGACTTCGCTCCTTGGACGACGTTCCCTTCCGGTCAGATCGGAAGTTGCAACATTTTGATCGGAAGCAACGACGGGCCATTTTTGTAATTTTGCCCCCTTAAAATATTTATTTTGCCCTAATAAGCATAGCATTACTAATTATGTGATACTTGACTAGCCAAGTGATCTGCACGTAACATGAGGATTTATGTGCAACATGACCATAGTACCTTAGCTTGACTTGTAGTCCATGCTTGCTAGCAATCATTTTTTAAAAGAAGGAAGTTTATAAACCTTGTAATGAATATTTATACCATAAAATAAAGTATCTGTAATGTTAGAGGACAAGGATAATATATTTAGTTTAACTACAATGGCATACTTGTAATATCATGTCATTAGCTTCTTATAGGTGTGCAGCTAGGAATTCTATATATAGCCCTGCATTGTATCTGATTGAAGATAATAAAAGATTACTTTGCTCTTTCTATTCGGGTCTTCATCTTCTTCATGGGTTATTTCAAGAATCTCTGCTCCTTACAAGAAACCTCCGTTCCTCATGGTATTAGAGCGGGCGTGAAGCGAAGCTCCGCAAAAATGAACACGGCGAACCCCGAAGAGGCGCTCATTCCATCGTCTCTGAAATTCGTGGTGGATATTATGAAAAACATCGTACCAACGCAGTTGTCCACCGAGAACTATTCGCTGTGGCGTTCTCAGATCATCAAACTTCTTCGCGCAAACGGGTTTGAGAAATTTCTTGATCCCCTCTCACCCACTCCTGACAAGCAATGTCGGCAATCTGACAACTCTCTAGCTCCGAATCCAAAATACACACAATGGCTACTCACAGATAAGAATCTTGCAGCGGCCTTGTGTTCTATAATCTCGCAGTCCGTTCTACCATACATCATCCATCTCGAATCCACGTCCAAAATTTGGACCGCACTCGAGATGCGATTCCAATCTACCAACATATCCAAAGTGATACAATTCAAGAACAATCTCCACAACATCTCAATGAAGACGTCTACTATAACCCAATA
Source organism: Dendrobium huoshanense (assembly GCA_016618105.1). NCBI lineage: Eukaryota > Viridiplantae > Streptophyta > Magnoliopsida > Asparagales > Orchidaceae > Dendrobium > Dendrobium huoshanense. The sequence goes on along the minus strand of CM028350.1, from coordinate 44,861,054 downwards.
TCTAACGGAAATCAAATCACTCGTTGATCAGATAGCGGTTGTCGCCTCTGCCGTCGACACCGAAGATATAATTCTTTATATCTTAAACGGTTTACCTTCATCGTACCAAGCATTCAAGATGGCAATCCGCACAATGCTTACCCCAATAAGCCTAGAAAACCTCTATCCGTTGTTGCTCAGTGAGGAAGTAAACATCACGACAGACGCTGCTCGAAGCATCATGCCAGCTGACCCAAATCTTGCGCTCTATTCGTATAGAGGCCGTGGACGGAAGCATAGAGGAAGATCATATCACAACAATTCGATCAATACACGTTCATCATTCGACTCTATCACCACAAGCCAGATCTGCCATATGAAAGGGCACAATGCTGCAAACTGGTTGCATCGACTTAATATGCAATATAGTCCCAGTTCCGGCAACAAGCCCTTAGCAGCAACGCAATATCAACCTTCAACAAACTGGTTTCTTGATTCAGGGGCGTCATCAAATCTTACAAACTCTTTGGATAATTTGTCTCTTACCAACCCATATCAAGGTTCCGACAATGTAACAATCAGAGACGGGCGATCCATTCCAGTAGCCCACTCCGGTTCAAGTTTGCTACAAACAAAATCCAGTAAGCTTAATCTTGATCAAATCTTGCATATTCCCGAACTTAAATACAATCTTTTATCTATTTCCAAGCTAACCAAAGATAATAATATATCTATTATTTTTTATTCTTACGGCTTCATTTTCAAGGATATTCCGACGCAACGAGTTCTACTCCACAGATCATGCCATGATAGATTATATTCGCTACAGACACCGCCATCGTCCTCAAATAAATCTGCTCTTACGACCACTACCACGGTTCCCATTTTCTGGCACAATCGATTGGGCCACCCGCATACTAGGATCCTTAATATCATCTCTAAATGTAACAACCATCTTGATATAGACTCTACTTTCAATTCTTGTCATTCTTGTACTCTCGCTAAAGGACAAAAATTGCCCTTTAAGAAGTTTGTAAACAGAAAGCTTACTCCGCTACAGCTTGTGCACTCTGATGTTTGGGGCCCCTCCATGGTGGAGTCAATTCAAGGATACAGATTCTATGTTATACTAGTAGATGATATTATTAGATTCAGTTGGATTTTTCCAATGAAACACAAATCCGAAGTGCCACGTGTATTTATTAATTTTAAAAACTTTGTTGATAAACTTACCTCGCACCAAATTAAATGTCTTCGCACCGATGGGGGCACCGAATACAAGAACCATCATCTCACCAAGTTTCTCACTGAAAACGGCATTGCTCATCAAATCTCTTGCTCCTATATGCCGGAACAAAATGACCTCGCTAAAAGAAAACATCGACATAGCTGATATACTCACTAAACCTTTATCCACACCAAGGTTTCATTACCTCAGGCTCAAACTAAGAGTAATACAAGACCCATTAGTTTGTCGGGGGGTGTCAGAAGATAAATGATATATATTTAGTTTAACTACAATGTCATACTTATAATAAACATGCCATTAGCTTCTTATAGGTGTGAAGCTAGGAATTTTATATATAGCCCTGTCATTGTATCTGACTGAAGATAATAAAATATTACTTTGCTCTTTCTGTTCGGGTCTTCATCTTCTTCCTAGGTTCTTTCAAGAACCTCAACTCCTTATAAGAAACCTCCGTTCCTCATGTAATATTTAGCTATGCATCAAACATGGGAAGCTAACATCTTAATGAATGGTGTAGGAGCTATAATGTGAGAGTATTCAAAGACTAACTCTCTTTCATGTACATAAATAACTTTTAATATAAGAACACCTATTTTTTGAAAGGATATATCAAATTGAATGTTATGCAAATTTCTAAATAACAGTTACAGATGATGAGGGATAATGGATGGAATTCCTTATTGGAAGAAGTATCTCATTTTTGTAATATTTTTGAAGTTGATGTTCCTGTTATGAGTTCTACATTCAAAGCTCAATGATGATCAACACACAGAAATGATGACGTGACAAATTTACATCATTATTGTGTGGAATTCTTTTACACTATTATTGATATGCAACTTCAAGAGTTGAATAATATATTCTCTGAAGCTAGCGTACTGAATTGCTTCTTTGCTTTCCAAGCAACTCATTCTCTGCTTATAATAAGGAGAAATTAATTCAGCTTGCAGAACTATATTCAACCTATTTTTTTATAGTTGAACTTGTGGCTTTAGAGCACCAGCTATCGACATATATTCTTGATATACGTATAAGCGAGGAGTTCTCAACTTTGGAGAGCATTACTAATCTTGCAAAATAATTTATTAAGGACGTTAAAAAAGATATCGTGTACCCCTTAGTTCACCGGCTTCTTGTTTTAGCATTAACTCTATCTGTTGCCACTGCTACAGTGGAGAGAGCATTTTCAACAATAAAAATTATTAAACATAGATTACACAGTAAAATGAGTGATGATTGACTCAACAACTGTCCAGTGCCATATATTGAGAAAGAAGTAGAAAGATGTATTTGATTTGGTTCTAAATGAAGTTGTAATGCAACATTATCATAAGATGCAAATTAGAATGCAAAGCTTCTAATTTTTATTGCAATATAATAACTTGTTTGAATTTTGTTATAAATATATTTTTTATCTTTTATAATCCCCCCTAAGAATTAAGGCTGGTTTCGCCCTTGACCTTACTCCTACTAGTCATGATCATTTCCTTAACTTGAAATCATTAAAATCCACATAATGAGCTCAAATCCTAACAGTAATCTAAAACTCACTAGAGCTTTCAATGCAATGATTAAAGAATAAACATGAAATGCTCAGTTTAATATAATCAATATAGTTAATATAGTTAATGATAAAATATTATCAATAAAATTAATTCAAAATGGTCAATAATAAGTAGAGAATCATTACAAAGAATCTAAAAATCAATAATTTATATAAAATTCAATAAATTATTAAAACAATGGTGCAAAAATCATCCATAAATCACTAAAAAAATCAATCTTATATATTCATATGCATAATTTATTTATGTATTATCAATGCATCCAATCCTGTCAATATTATTAGTGCTATCAATGTATGCATTTATAAATGTATGATTTAGCAAGGCTAAACATCTAATTTTAATGTGGTGTTTTCAACATATTTTATCCCAACGGATTCCTACTTGGTTAGCAGTCATATCAATTATCACTTATCCAATCAATCAATTATCATTACAAGTGACTTCATTAAATCAATAAAAAGTCATCACTCTCTGCCTGTCGGTGTCATCGGTCGTCTGTTACAGGCTACAACCGGGATAACACCACAAAATATCTTTAAAGAAAAGCTCGTCCGCTTGCGTAAGGTGTTATGTTTTAATAGCTAACCCATTTTATAATATTAATAGTTATTCTTTCTTGCTTATACAAATGCCACAATAAAAATATAGTAAGAAACAATCAATTCTATTCAATACAAAAAATCTATATAATAATCAAAATTATTAAAAATTAAAGTGAGATTTGAGTTACAACAAATAGAAAAAATCATTGAATAAAATTAATGGATGAAAAAGCCCCGAACAACCTATTCTCTCTTCCCTCTTTCTTCTTTGGCAAGGCACGACGTTCAAATTCAGACTTTTCATTAAAAAAAAAAACATTTAAAAAAATTGAATTATTACAACCGCTACGACCACCCATCACTCGGTTCCAACATCACCCGCTGCCGCCTATTATTTTAGTAAACAATATGCTAGCCGCTAATCACCACCATCATTAACCTTTATATTACATTTATTTTATTTCAATTTAAACAAAAAAAAAAAATTACATGCATTTATTTTACATTCATCCAACCAGTTCAAAATAATTCAAATATGTTGCACTTCTGTTGCAATATATTTCATTTTACTTGGTATTCCATTTTTATCCAACCAAACGGCTCTTATATGAGTGTATGAAGCATTTCTTGATAGTCTATTGAATAAATATGGATGCATTTTTAATAGAAGTCTCGTTTAGGTGCTACATATACTTCTAATTAGGATACTCTTATGAAGTTGAAAAAAAGAAAATTAAATAAATGATTTTTTTTTCAAATAATATGAATTTATTGAACCTTAAGGATACAACTCATACTGTCTGAATTAGACAATATATATTATTACTTGATAACTTATTGTTTAGCTTTATGAAAATTAAATCCATATAATTAAGATTAAGATAATTTGTTTTTGAAAAATTGAACAAATAATAAATATTATTGTGAAAAAAAAACTCATACATTTTAAATTACTTTCCATGAAGTAGTTGCCTATGTTTTCGTTTGGGACAATTTTTTTATTCTTTTTTACCACAATTTTGCAGTACAAAAATTTCTTAAAAAGCAAAAAATAGTGATCAAAAGCTATCCAATATGAAACCTATATTGAGATCGAGGCATTAAACTTAATCACAAAATATTATGCTTGATATCAGCTATTATTTAATTTAATAGGTGTTTTATTAATCCAAACAAAAAAAGAGGGTTTGATTAATTAATTCTTTGAATGTTCATGCTAAACTTGAATGCTTGACTTAACAACTCCTTTGTCAATATATATGTCGTGTATGATACTCCAACGTAGAAGTTTTGGATTGGTCTCTTTGGTATGAATTTTTATTAGGTCTGAATACCTGACGTAGCTCTACATTCGGACGCCAATAAAATGATGTCACGTGCTCTTACTCTTTACCGAGCGGCCCGATGTCCCGACCCGAACCGGAACCCAATATTGCTATGTATTAGCTGATTTGTACATACCAGGGTATTGCTAGGTTTTGCTCGGTAACGAGAAATACCATTTTGGCATGACCAATACCTAGCAATACCGAGCAATATCTAGCAATACCCCGGTTTTGCTAGGTATTGCTCGGTATTGCTAGGTATTGCTCGATATTGTTCGGTATTGGTCTTGACAGAGCGGTATTTCTCGTTATTGCCGAGCAATGCCTAGTAATACATGAACATAGCAATACCGTATTTCCGTTTCGGGCCAAGTCGTCGGGCCGCATGGCAAAAAGAAAGAGCACGTGGTGTCATTTTATTGGCGTCCAGATGTAGAGCTACGTTAGGTGTCCGGACCTAATAAAAATTCCTTTGGTATATTATGTAAGGGATCTCAAGATTGTATGCTTTTTCACATAATTGTAAAGGAAAAAAAAATGATAAGAAATATATTTTCATATAATATTAAAATATATGACATCTGATATAGACTATTAAAGCAAATATTTTGGATAGTGAGAAGGGCTGATTAGTGCTATACTTAGCTTATATTTAATGTACCACATCCACCATTCACTTCATGAAAATAAGTTTTATTAAGTTAGATTATTTTGTACTTAGGAGATCAGGGGTGCTACTAGAAAGGTGAGAGCATTTTAAAAAAATGAAAATCTTTTGTAAAATTATTTGCATAATTTTAATAAATTGTGATAAATCATGTGAATCATAAATAGATATCATTGAATAATCACAAACAAAATAAAAAATTAGAGTACAAAATAATCATAATAACATATATTAAATATTTATATTTTCATGCAAATCACAGCAAATAATTTAAATGACAAAAAAGAGTCATGACATAATTATAATAAATGCCATTTAGATTAAGACTTCATTTGGGACGACTTTTTTTCTACTTCTTAAAGTAGTTTTTTTAATACAAAAATTTTAATTTTTCACTAGATAGCTAATTTAAGCAATAAGAAAGCCGTCCCAAACAAAGCCTAAAACTTCATTTGAAACAACTTTTTTATTATTTACTTTTTAGTAAAAAAAATTACTTTATAAAACAATAAAAAAATTGACTCAAACGAAGCTAACATTTTATTACATCATGCAATCTTTCGTCTTCTAAACAATTCATCATGGAAGTTTCCTTAGAATAGGAAAGGAAACATTAATTTCTATAGAACTCTCTCCTTTCTCCTATTTGGCCTCTCTTCGATCTATGATTTCATTGAACCTTTACCTATTATATCCGTTCGTTCTTGCGTCCTTGACATCATAAACAACTATTTTCTCTAGTTCTCCTGCATAACGCAAATCAAGCTGCACTGACATCTCATATAGAACTTTGTTGGCATCACCTATAGCATTCCTTCTTAGTGAATAAATTTTTAAAATATCATCCATATCCACAAGTAACCTTACCTTTGCACATAAGTCACTTTATGAATCCTCTTTATAAATCTTGAATGAACTTATGTCTCATATTTCGTTTGGGACAATTTTCTTACTGCTCTTTAAAGCAGCAACTTTTAAGTACAAAAATTCTTTGAATTAAAAAATAGTTTTAAAAAACAGTAAGAAAGCTGACCCAAAAGATGCCTAAGACTCAACTAGCCAATCCTATTAAAATTTGCAACAACTTCAAAATGACTCACCTTCACCAATACAAAATCCCCAAATCATTAACAAACAGCATTTCAAAAGTTCCTCACAAAAACAAGCATTTATCACATTGTTGGAAATATAAATGGAGCTATCATATGTTACTGCGGCCACTGAGATGTCTAAGTGAGACAGAGATAGCCTAACCACATTTAAGAACAGTTTTACAATACAAACCTCAAACAAAGCCCTGAAAACTATACATGTACAGGAGCAAGAGCACTCTAACAAGACCAGAAATTTAAAAAGTCTACAGAATATTTTGCTCTAAGCTATCACAGCAGCACATCATATTAAGTTTTTACAACTGCAGTTCTGTACATTGGAAACCATGTAAGGTTGCCAGAATGCTTAAAAGATCACACTAACCTCTTATCTCCGGTGTTCTATATAAGAAGGAAGACCAGTTATTAACCCACAATGATATCTCTCATGCAAAGGGCTTTGATCAACGACCTGCATTGATTCCAAAGATGCGAACCTTGTGCATGTTTGGGAACTTGGCGACAACCAATATAATCACTGCGAGTGTATTTAGAAAGAGCATTGGTTGCTGGTAGTCAGTTGTGTGTGAAGCTATCAAATACCTAACAAAGAAGCCATCAAAATCAAATAGTTTATTAAAAGAACAAATGCGAAAATCAAAATTCATGTTAATAGCTAAATATTTCCATAGAAAGCTAGATTGAAGACATTGTGCAGGACGCTGATTCTTCGAATGATAAGTTTCACCAATTCATTTTGCAACGGAAAATGGATATTGGGGCTCGAAAATATAATTATAAGGCTCTAAAGTCAATCCAGATTTGACATTTGGAGACCAGAGATCTTTACAATATCTACAAAAACTGGAAGAGGAAAATGTTTGTAGAAAAATTTAGGTAACATAAATGTTATCACAGAAGTAGCCTTGATCGGCTAAAACCCGGTCATGGAAAGCAAGACAACCTTGTTGTTTACAAAGCACTTGTATGTTTCCTATCCATTTGTGTAGTTACAACAAAGGTAAGAGATGATGTGATGTCATCCCCATGGATGTTATGTATATCCTCCAGTTCCTCGGTTATATGTCATGAATTTTGTTAACCCCATGAACACATTAGATGAATAATCTAAATTTTGAAAATAACAAACTTGTGGGATGGTTATTAATGACTGCTTTGAGAAATGTGCATGACCAGTCAAATTAAGTCAGCAAGAGAGCGTGAATTCAAATTGAAGCTTGATTAAACTAGAAGAGTAATTCACTTGATGCAATTTGTTGCTAAATTGATGTAATCGTTGAATGCAAGCAAAGATAGTGCGCTTAGTTACAGTTTAGTGTTTATGCATCAAATTTTTCGTTTGATGGAATCAGATTGCTAAAACATTAATCAAGAATCCAAGAGGCTTAATTGCCACTTAAAATTGAAGTTAAAATGAGTAAATATTTATTAGTATATTAAATACTTATTTTATAAGTATAATATAAAAGATTTGGAATTTCAAGTGTCATACGTGATGTTGCCCGGTAATGGACAAAATAGCAGGGCAATGAGAGCATGTGAGCCACGCGAAGGATCCAGGAATGGGCATTTAGCAAATGCTGAATACATTTATTGGCCTAAAAACTGAAGTTTTGAGAGCAATTGAAGGTGGATGAGATAGATCCATCATTCCACTTCTCAAAGCAATATCCTTTTTTTTTATTTTTTTTATTTTGAAGGGTTTCACGGTGGTCTCCTCGAGGCATTGATCAAGTTCTTGTAGCACAATATCCACTATGATTGAAGTCATTTGCAACAAATTGTGTAATTGTTTTCATAAAGTTTAATTAATTTTTTCCACTATTCTCTAGATTTTTCAAGTCTTAGTTACCAGAAAAAGAGGGAGCTAAACTTTTAAAAACATTTTGTATTGTAGCTTTCTTGTATTCACTCTTAAGGAGAATACAGGTTGTTATGGTTTCTCCAACTTTTGGAAAGCAAAACAACAAATAGATAGTTGAATCCGAAGTGGGAGTGCTAAAACGTGGACCTAGGCCAATATCTTGATCGGTTGAGCGTGTTGCTTAAGTGTGGGCTTTCATCAGTTGGGTGTCGAGCCAAATAAAAACTATATGTTTAAGATTGCTATTCATCTTTGCTTGCCTAATAATATTTGATTTGTTTGTTATCACACTTCATATTCGTATTGCAATTTCATGTCCAATCATATATCTTGTAGTGATATTATTCAAATTGTTGTGATATCTTAAAAAGTGTTGATCACACACACACACATTAATTTTTCCAAGGTTACAAAAAACCTGAATTTATTTTAGATACTCAATTCACTCATCCCCTCTTGGGGGTGCATCACATAATCATAAAAATAATCCACTACACAGGGATAATGCTTATGGTTTCAAGTTCCATGGCATCTATATTTATCCATTCCATCCATGCTAGATCAATTGAGAATTTATCAAAATTTTTTTTTCAATTGAGACTTTATCTAGATGGATACATAGGCCTAGATTTGATTTAAATACCTCTCCTCAACAAGCTCCTAAGGTCAGGCTCAACTTCTAATAGTTATTCAGCAAAATACTAGTAGTCAAATGTGGGCTATGAAAATTTACGCCCCCGCATCTCCTCTTTCAGAAGAGTTTTAATGAATTAAGTTCCGAGGTAAATTTTCAAAATGTAAATTGGGCTTGAAATAAGACACTACCTAGAGATTTAGCCCTTATTTTGTGAGGACTTTATGATTTGAGTTCAGGTGTCCTATAGGCGCAAGTCCCTATAGTTAATTACCCCTCCCGATAATGAGAGAGAACTTTCGATTAAGGCTAGTCGTCAATCAGATACGTAGTATCCGACATATAGTAGCAGCATAATTTGGTATTTGAAAATTTTATATTTAGAATTAGAAATTTCACCATCTTGCACTTAAAGCGATGGTGAGGGAATGGATGATGGACTCGATCAAGATCCCATGGTTCCGTCGCCTCGGGCCATCGTGGCCCCTGTTCTACTTAATCAGAGGAGGTAGTCGACCCAATCCGATAGAAGGATTCTTGTTGACAGCCATGTGCTACTTCGTCCAAGGGTACCTTATAAACTTGGGATGAATATTTGTCTTAAGGGACAAATTTAAATCCACCTTAGCTAACATAAGGCTTTATGCCCTATCGATTATATCATATTGATTCATATCTTAAAGAATTGATGCCAATAGAGAACATACAGGCTATGACCGTAACCGTAATACAGTGGAGTCGTCGGACCAAGCCACTAGGTCAAAGGATAGCGGTCATAATCGTTAACCACGTTGAGCTGATCTGGCCAGGCCACGGGTTCTTTGTGGAGCCATCCAGCCAAATTGCAGATTAGAAGATCAATGCCACGTCCTTGCTGGCAGGAGACTATTTGAGAATAAATCTTAGTAATATTCTCGACCAAACATTAATTCCTTGTGAGCTGAAATTATTTTTAGATTTGTTCACCCCGATAAATTGTTGCGGAATGTGGATGGGTTTCGCTTTAAGGATTTGATGATTTATTTCAAATTTTGATGATTTTTGGAAATTCAAGTTTTTATGGGCATTTAGAAGGCATTTGTTTGAATGCTTGGGTCCCCTCCAGTTGAAATTTCTATCAACACAGCCATCATTGGGGTATTAACGGACAATTTCATTTCATTGATTGAACTCTGTCGACTTTATCTACTGCCGACAGAGGATCAGGTTCTTTGTGGGCTTCGGGCATTTGAAGTCCTAATATGAACGTACTAAAACAAATATTTTGGTCGACGCTATGACCACATATTTGCTTGATAGTTCGAGCCGCGTTAACTCCTATCTATTTACATAGAAGACTCAAACTTAAATTTATTATTTGACCCGCGTAGCATCTTCAAACATCACGTGTGTACCCATAACAAGTTCACCGGAGCACGTGGGTGTATATTCTTACATGTATACATGTTAATATGGTTGCATGTATACTTTCATATTTGCATGTACACATGTTGCAGCACAGGGCATTTTGAAATATTTGGCGCTGATCAATTGTGCAAATGATCACCACTTGGGTGTGTACAATGCTCTACGTAGAAGCTCGTAAACGCCTACTATCCGCTTTTACGGATATTGCGAATCTAGTGGCGTGGCGTAACACTGTGATTATTTGCTACTTCTTGCATATGAGTTGTTGTTGAGAAGTGCATAGGACTTTATTTGATAATTTATAAATGCCTTATGTCCGCTTGTATGCATGTTGCAGATCCGATGGCATGACATTGCAATATGATTATTTTCTAGTTGCTTTATACAGGTAGACTATCGTGCATTAACGAGTCTCCTACGAAAGCTCTTAGATGCTGGCATATGCTGCAATTCCCTTGTATCCTTTGTATTTTCTCGTAGACAATGTATTATATGTGTATCTAGGTTCATGGGGGTCTATTATGTTTGCAACACATCTATAATTACTGCTTGCATCCATACTGCATCAACCATCATTATTTGTAAGCATTGCGTTGCGCTCATTGCAGACCCTCTTCCATATGTGAATAGATTATTATGCTAGTCGCAACTTCTTTGGACGTGATGTTAAGAAGAATACCATATATGTTTCATATCAACTGTCACAGCTTGCAGGCGAACCAATATGACAACTTGTGAATTGATGTTGACTGCTAGTGAATTAAGTTCACTACACGCATCCTTTCATTGGTGTTTGCAAGGAGTCCTTCACATTCATCGCACGTCAATCATTGCTTGCAGGGATCTATGCCTTTTCTATTGGACAATTGTTAGCTATGGAGGCGTTACAATATTTTTGACACAACAACTTGTAGGTATTTTACATGTGCCGTAGATGAGCTGCCTTTGCCTTCATGAGGGTTAGTGTATTTGACTGTCATTACATGATTGTTGAATGCGAGGGTAGTGCAACAACTCGTAAGTGCCTCATATACATATACTGCATGTATACTGCCTTTGATTGCAGAAGATATGTTGCGTGTGTATCTGCATCTTAATGTTGATTCTAGGTGGACTTCAACATAATTCAAGTTACTTAGATGTCTGACCTATTCTATAATACAAGTAACGTAAGATGTCAAAGAAGCATGTAGGGTGAACAAAAATTAGTGGTGTCAAAACGGGTATCAGGTATGGTTTGGGTCGAAACCAGAGTTGACCCATGTCCAATTCAGCTGACCCAAACTAGTTTTGCAAACAGGTCAGAAATTCAAACCTGGATCTGACTCGTCGAGTTATCGGGTTGACCCGACCATGCTAACCCGAGTTTGCAAATGGGTAGAGTGCAAACGCGAGCATTGCGATTGTGGGCGAGGCGACCTGGTGGGACTGCACGAGTGCGCGGGTACAAGCTGGAGAGCATGGGTGCGGGTGTGAGAGGCAAGTGCCAACGCACAGTTGTGCTGGACTGTGTGAGAAGGCAACGACAGAGGGCGGCCTGGTAGGCGCAAGATCACGCGAGTGCGCGGGTGCGGTGCTGGTGCGCTATTGTGTGTGCTTGGTTGAGGATTGTCTAACAAGACCGCACGGAGCACTGTGCAAGTGTAGGCGAGGCGACGTGAATGAATAGGTGGACTCAGATCAAATTCTGGTCAGCGGGTTGACCCTAACCCCACCAAAATTTCAAATTGGACAAAAATCGAAACACAAACAGACCTATTTGTTAAATGGGTCAACTCAAACCCTGATTTTTCGGGTCATGTTCGAGTTGGGTCAATAATTGACACTCCTAACCGAAATATCATTATACGATCAATCCACTAAAAATGATATCTATAGTGATTCACGTATTTTCTGTAGCTCTAATATTATGTATGAAATCCAATGTCTATCTAAACTTCAGGAACCAGCTTAAAAAAGAACTAAGGATGCCTGAAATTGAACCAGTTCAAATGCATAGCTTGCAAGCAATCACATAGGAACCAGGGACAATGTATCATTCCCTTCTATTTCCCTTAAGAACGTAAGAAGCTATGCGGGTTTGGACAATTTAGTGCTGCCCGGTTGATTTAAAATTAAGATGGTCTTGTGAGAACGTATGCAGTCCCACTACTTTCCAAAAAGAAGTATTCTCCAGTGATATGGCATTTAATCAGAAACTACCCATTTAACATCAGAAAGATACTTACAGGACAACGGGGACAACGGTCAAAAACTTCCTATTACGTGTAAGCTGCTTGCCATTATCAATCTGCTCCCACCATGTCAAATTATTGTATATGCCCTGATCTTCCGCAAAGGGTGTTCCCTTTCTCCAATGGAAAAACTGATAAGTAATCTGGAAAAAAAGATGTTTTAGACAAACTAAAAAATATTGAATAAAAAGTTTTCAAATAAAATGAAGTACAGAAGTAGTATTCTTAAAAGCAAGCTTGGCGCTCATGCCTAAACTTGGCGCCCAGGTAAGGCAACATAATGCTTCAAACACATTCAAGAAGAGTACTTCTAATGCTTTGCATAGGCAAATGGCTTAACGCACAAAGCAACAAGGCAAGTGCCTTGAATGGATAGATGAGAGCTAATTCTGCAAACCCAACCCAGAAGATTATTTAACTTTTAATGATGAGAATTTACATGGTATGTTGTAGGAAGAGTAATAGTAGTTAGAGAAACAAGAATTAAAAGATCAAACGAAACGGAACAGATCCATTCAACGAATAGCAAAGGCCATCACCAAAATATTATAGGAACGCAGCAAAGCTCTGCCTGTAATTACCAAATAGAAAGGCAGCATTAGCCAGAGAGTCAAACAACAATTTCAAAGACCACCTGGAACCAGTACTCGATGACGAAATTGTAAAAGCCAAAGTAGCTTTAAAATGGGGAGAGAAATAAAAAAGAACCTAGGAGTAACATAAAAAATAATATATTGGCAAAAAAAAAGTTTCAAACATCACTGTTTCTTGGAAAAAGGACTACATGATCATTGAAACCACTAATTCTGAGTTCTTAAGTTTATAACATTAATCAAAGATATGACAATTAGCACTCCAGAATATGGATAATAAAGCCTTGTTATGTTTGGACTGTTGTGGGTAGGGGTGTCAATTTAGGGTCACGGTTCGGGTTTGGGTTGAACCTGGAACTGACCTGACACTATTCGGGTCAACCCAAACCCAACCCATTTTTGCAAATGGGTGAATTTTTCGGACCCGACCCAACCCGCTTCAAGTTCGGGTCAACACGACACGACCCGAATGACCTAGGACCAACCAAAAATTGCAAGTTTTCAGGTCAAAATGAGCCAATCTCCGATTTTCGGGTTAAAACAGGTTTCCATGTCAAAAATGTGTTTTCGGGTCAAAAGCGGGTCAATTTCGGGTTATTGGGTCAACCCGAACCAAAACAGGTTTTCAAAACGGATCGATTTACTGAACCTGAACCCGACCGTTTCGAGTCCGGGTTGACCCTAACCCAAAATTTTGGGTCGGGTTCGAGTCAGGTTTTTGGGTCGTGTCAAATATTGACAGTTTGACACCCTTGGCTGTAGGATAAAGGCTTGATGTTGATGTTGTTGTTGTTGTATGTTTGAACTGCTCTGTAGCAGGGCAAGCTGTCTCTAAGTGAGGCATTTGTTCTTTTGATGAAAAAAAGCAAGACATCTTTTCCCACAACTTTATTTAGAAAAAAGATGTTTTGGGAGTAGGATTATGGACGTGGCTCATAAAGATTTACTGGAGAAGGCAAATGGGTATAAGCTTAATAAAATAAGCCCCAATTGTTAACAGTAACAGCAGTAGAAATGGGAAATAAATATTTGCATAAAACTAAGGGATTTTAACAAACAATAGTAATCGTAAGATATCTTGTTCTTAGATATTGCTTCCTCGGGTAGAAAGAGAATGCAGGGTCAAGAAGAAAAACAGAAGACTCTTGGTTCAAAATTTGTTAAGAGAAATATTATGTGGAATGTACAACATATTTTTTAATCCAACAAAAAATCACACGTCCTCGCATAAAAAAGAATTACTGCTCTATGATTTGGCATGAAACTAAGACTTCCAGCGGTTAGATATGATAATCTTAAAGCAATCTGAAGCTGACAGGAAAAGTACAACCCAATTACTGCTTAAGTTCGTAGACTGATACACAAATCATGATTGTAGAATAAATACAGTGCTTAAACAACATTGATTCAAAATATATCATAAAGTGAGTTAACAATTGAATTCTCCAAGAGCAAGGTCACCATGAGCAATTGATGATTCAGAAAATTTCAGGCCTACTTTTGTGACCCTTAATCACAAAAGTAAACTATAGTAGTAACTACTATAACTAAACCCTTGAGGACACCATACCAACTGAAACATAACAGACTGATGGGGAAAAGGTGAGAACATAGAAGTTAAAAAACTACTACAAGGATAGCACTGATCATCTTCTGTAGGCAACCTTGTTATTTGGCTTGAAGTTTGATATAATGAAATTCATTAAATATGAAGGACAATTTAAAGATTTTGCCATCCAGAGTGAAACATCTAATGCGTAGAGTTTATTTGACTTGAAATAAGCAATGGTTAAAATCCAGCCAGCCAACTCAGAACCGCTAGGGCAATTGGGAGATGGGGAAAACTAATCCAACTAACCACGCTGAGTTGCTGAACCCAACCCATTGAGAGGTATGGCTAGAGTTTCTCATAACCATGGATAAGAACAAAGAAAAAGAAAAAGAAGCATAAAATGGGAAGTAAAAAAGGAATGGACGAGCTGTGACAGTGATATAAAGAAAAGAAAAAGGTTAGTTTATGGTTAATGCTAAAAGAAAGAGAATCTCAAATACATATGGAAGCAATACCAAACAAAAATGGGCCATCCAAATTCCACTTACAGTTGGGGGTAATTAAAGGAGAGTAAACAAGGGAGGGACCCTTAGAATATGGAAAGCACAATGGAAACAACGGCAACAATAAAAAAATAAAAAATAAGAAAGTGTGAGATAGGGGACAATGTGCTCCCAGCTAGAAGAGTTAATTAAAAAAAGTGAGAGGGAAGATGCACTTAGAAGAAAGCCACGATGAACAAAAAAAAAAAAAAAAAATAACGAAAGTGCAAGCCAACCCAAATCATGAGACTGTTATCATCAATATGGGTCGTCATTGTTGCCTCAGTGATTTCATCCTCATCTCCTGACCACATAACTAATCTAATAGCCCAAGACAGACGAAAAGTTGGCATACTCTGAATATTTTGAGGATCATCTAAAGTTAGGTGTATAGTTTCTAACCCACCTCATTGCAATGGCCTCAAGGTGTCACTGGGGAATTTCCTCGTTATATGTTCCATAAAGTGCATCCTTCATAATAGTATATGTTGCACAGGTAGGAGACGGTGCAAAATATGACATTTTAAGGAAGTGAAAATCATAAAATAATGAAGACTATATTAAAAATCCAGCCTATAAGAAAATTTGTTCCAAAAATGAAAAATTAATGTCATATAGCCAGAACATAAGGCTCTTCAACATACATGAAACTTGAATATCACACCCCATATAAACTCCAACTTAATCAACTAACTTTACATAAGTTATGCATACTAAAATTAAAATAAGTGAAAAAATAGGTAGATAAATTAAATGTACATGAAACCACTTCTCAGTGATATCAAACACTTTGCAAACACATGACAGCAAAAACAATTAAATCAACAAATAATCACACATGGTTCCAAAAGACATTAAACTTTTGAGGAAGATCAAAGGAAAATAGTTCTAGAAGGAGCAAAAATCCAAAATGCAACATGCAAACAGAGCTATTAGTTAAGCAAGGAAACAATAGATATGCTTTAAATAATCAAACCAACAACTACTAATAGAAAGTGAGCTCACATTTGATGCTTTTAAAACCATTGTCACCTCTCTCTCAAAAAAAAAAAAAGAAAGAGAGAGAAGTAATGTAACCCAATCAGCAGAGCTCTCAAAGAACAGGATATGACACTATCATGCTTTCATCATAAAAAAAAAAAGTGTCATGATGTATGATTAAAAAAAAAAAATCTTACATGCATTCCATTTCTCCCCAAAAAATATTGTTGCTATGTGCCATGCATACATAGTGCAATCTATCTTACACACTTGATTGTATCACTAACAGCATGGAAAGTGCACCATGTCATGCCTTATGCCAAGGAGCATGTAATTTTGAAGTATTGACAAAATGCTTAGGTGTTGCAAGGCAATCACCATGCAC
The DNA here is from genome assembly GCA_016618105.1 of Dendrobium huoshanense. Lineage (NCBI taxonomy): Eukaryota > Viridiplantae > Streptophyta > Magnoliopsida > Asparagales > Orchidaceae > Dendrobium > Dendrobium huoshanense. Next base: position 44,844,420 of record CM028350.1, on the reverse strand, counting down.
TAGTTGCCTCTTAAGTGTTTGAGAATAAAACCTCGACACAATCCCCAATAAATATTGTGAAAATACCATCCATGATGCACCGATATAGCCACAAGACACATTTATTATTGAAAATACAATACAAACATGTGTTGAATACGCACCCAAATATGAAATCCATACAATCTAATTCACATTATAATTATTTGTATTCTTCTACAAAATTAATAAAAAATTAAGATTATAAAGAAGGCATTTAAACAAATTAATTGTTAAATGCATAATTTAATTATCTTTTTCAAACCAAGTTCGTTATATATGCCCTTCATGTATTTAATTATTTTAATAGGTCACATTGACAGCATGTCCAACTTGTGTCAAGAGCATGACATGCCCTGCATATGTTGAACACTTCATATTTATATTATAAAATGACGGTGCATTGTATTGCAGAGCCCTATGTGCCACAAGACTTGATAATAACATAGAACGGCAGGTATAACATTTTATATATACCAAAAAATGAACATGAAATTACTAAGCAAAATTCAATAAATAATAAATAAAAGATTAAAAAATCTTAAAAGCCTCCAGCGAGACTATTTAACACATTGATGCCCAAATATGCAAACCCATGATCATAGCATATTATAGAACCTTGAATATCCTCCCACAACAACAATCGTCCAACTCGCTAAACGCCAATCTTTTACATTAATGCTTATTAATTGTCATTATTGGCATGCTTTGTCACAATAATAAACTATTGTGCGCCAACTCTGTTAACAAAACAACCCCACAACCATCTTATTCTTCATCTTCAAATGAAATCATCATTGGCTAACCTCAATTCTGCATTGATTTTTGCCCTATAGCAACAATTGTTGGGCATTATCCTATCATTTGATTAAAAATAATGTAGTATGAATTTATAAATTTAATTTTATAATGTGAATTATATATATAATTTATAGGTGTAAATTATACCTAAATATATAAAATAAATCAACAATTATTTACATTAAATTTATATATTTATATATGAACTAAAATTTTCTATTAAATGTGAATCTAAATCAATGATTGGAGATATTTATATTTAAATTTAAATTTATAAAATATATTATTTATCTATGAATTTTATTTATTTTTTAATACCAAAATTATATTATTTCTTAATTATTACATTATTATCTTATCATTTAGATAACATCTAAATATTTTTAATATCTATTACATCTTCCGGTTCGACTGCGGTTCAACTCCGGTCGAACCATTGAACCTTGAACCTCTCTCTTTCCGGTTTTATCTCCGGCCTAGTTTTACAACCTTGGTCTCATCACACCAAAACAAAATGGGGTGATTGAAAAGAAGGCATCTACTTAAAGTTATCAAGACTCTTCAGTTTTAAAATCCTGTCGCCAAAAGACAATGGAGAAAAACTATTCTAACCGCAACAATTTTGATTAATAGAATCTCCTAAAATCATTTATTTTTCCCACCATCATCATCATCGTTAATAGCTAAACTATTTGAAGTGGGCTTCACAAGTCCTATCACATCCATTCTAGTTGAGTGATATATTAGAAGACAAGAAAATATTGATAACAAGTTTGAGTGTGAAAATTTTAAACGGAGGAAAAGTTCAAAAAAGTCCCCTGACTATTAGTGAGTGCTCAATTTAGTCATAGAGTTTAACACTACCTCAATTTAGTCCATCCACTATTAAAAATTGATCCAATTTGATCCATCTATTAAAAAAACTATCCAAACTAACGAAAAGTGCCACTGCTCTCGCACTACTTGATAATTTGAGGAGCATTTTAGTAACAATTTTATAATTTATAATTTTTTGACTCATTTATCAAGATTGTGCCCATGCGAGTTATCTGCAATAATGGAGTGGCAAGAGGAACTAGGACTTGTGACATACGAATTGTGAGTGGTGAAGCATTGTCAAAGAAACGTGCAAATGACAATCTCCAATAAGTAGTGTGCAAGCGACAAAGCATCATATCTTGTGAAGATGATGTAGGGAGTGCAAGCGAGCGGATATCATGACATAAAATGCATTTGACAATCGCGATAGCAATCTCTAACCATGGCTAACTAATAAAGCATAAAAAATCACAACGATATGAGTTCTTTGAGCATTGTTTTTTAAATCATTGAAGGCTATGGGAACTACAACTATTTTTTTAAGGCTAACCACTATTTTCGAGCAATACAAAGGATGTCATAGGGAGATCGACAAGAAGAAATACCGTCGACCATCAATATGAATGTTTTTGAATGATAAGTTTGCCCATTGTTTTTTTTTTTTTAAAGATTATGTAGTAGGGTTTTTTCGGATTGTACAAAACTCATATCGTTGGAGTAGCTCCAGTAGAAGATAAGGATGCTCAGGTGGATGAGTGGCTTTACCCTTAGAGATGGGATACGAAATGAACATATATGTGAAAAAGGTTGGAATAGCTCCAGTAGAAGATAAGATTAGAGAGAGTCGCCTTAGATAGTTTGGTCACATAAAACGGCGCCTTCCAATGACCCGATTAAGAGAGTAGAGGTATTAGATTTGACTTATGCTAAGAAAGGTAGAGGCATACCTAAAAAGACTTAGTTAGAAAATATTAGGAATGACCTTTCTTTATTAGATTTAAACGAGAATTTGACCTTTAATAGGACACAATGGAGAAAAATGATTCATGTAGCCAACCCCACGTAGTGGGATAAAGGCTTGATGTTGTTGTTGTACAATACAATATTTGTATGCCTTCTATTAGTCAAATAGAAAATAATGAACTGTGTAAAGTAATTTTCAAATGGCTTGATGATACAATTTTTTCTAAAATTCTTTAATGGTTTGACTGAGCAAGCAATTGTTGATTTTGAAATTGTTGATGATAAGGATGTGGAGGTAGATGAAAGTGATAATGATGGTGAGAATGAGTAAGAGCAAAAAATATCAAATGATTGTGAGAAATATGTAGATAGTGATCATAAGAAGTGTGAGCATGATGAGTTGTCTGAAAATAATATGGACCCTTCTATTGAATTTAGAGGTACTACTAAAAAGGGAAAGAAGAAGATTGCGGTATATAATGAAAGCTTAAATAACATGTTGAAGAATAATTGTGAAGTTGACTGTCTTATAAGTGATACAAAACAAATGCACTAATTTTTTCTTTCATTTTATTTTGTCTCTTCAATTTAGTCAAAATAATATGATCCATATTGTAACTTGTAGGTAGCACCAATATTGAATGTGTGCATACAGGCAATTGGTAAGTTAATGAATACAATTTTATAAACAACCATGCAATTAAATTTTATTGATAACTAATGTGACTTTTTGTTCGTTAACAAGTATATACCCAAACAAAAGAAGGTCGGGTATATGAAGCTTGGAGGATATTGCAGGCAATGAAGTTTTTTTTATAAGCTTTTGTTTAAACATTTTGGAGGAGATCATTAATAGACATATTTCTTGTAACAAGATTTTTTAAGTCTAGTAGCTAATGACACCATTTTTTGTAATAAGGATTTTGAAATTTTACAGCCAATAAAAATATTTTTATAACAAGAGTTTTTTTACTTTTATATGAGCTTCCATTTAGATTTTGCTTACCACATACATTTATCTGATATATCTACATGAAAGAAAACATATATTTAGCTCTTTATTGAGTTCATGTTCAAGGAGAAGTTTCTCAAAGGCAAATGAATATCTGGCACCTTTCCCCAGCTAAGTTATGCATCTTAATAATTTAGTTTTATACTTTTATCTCTTGATAGTTGAATAATTAGCGGCTTTAAAAAATAATGACAATAGATACATGTTTCTTTGAATATTTTTAAAATAAAAAAACAAAAAACAAAACTAGAAATAAAAATTAAAGCCAAATAGGCCCTAAAGTTTATGTTATGTTGTTAGAAAATTTTAAATCATATTTCAAATTACAAGAAGGGTTCTTCACCTTCCCATGTAGAATACAACAAGAAGGCATTAAAGAAAAAACATCTTCCAATCATTGAACAGAAACTTTCAGTACTATAAGATTACATGGTAGGAAATATCCTCTAACAATATATAAAATGAAAAATTCCTTTTAAAAAACACCAAATAAGGTCATAATTAAAGTAAATTTGCCAACTCAAGCTAAAGAACAGAAATACTTGAAAATTTTCTACCATATAACAAGTAATTAATGCATTTATAACCTTCTAAATATCAAGAGGATATGCAAATCATGATAAGACTACAAATTGTGGCATAATTTACAAATCCACTTTCAAGCATGAGAGAGCCTCTCCAATTAGATAAGGAACAATGAAAATGTTTAGCTTCCACTAAAACCATATTAAATTTCTTCTAGGAAACCCAAACCATGCCTATTCAGTATGAGTTTGTCGGATAAACAACCGATACATATGGCAATAATATGGATCCAATGTGCAACTTGTCATATTTTATGGATAAAATGGCTCACGTCCATCTCTTATTTCTAATTTTAAGAGATGCTATTCTCTATACAATAAGCATTTAAGTAAAATGGAATTTCAGTTTCATGATATTAATGAACATGCATACATAAATACAGCAACAAGACATGAGTGTCAAGATAATCAAGTTCAGTTCAAGTTAGAAATCCCTTGACTTGTTTGCATGCCTGAATAACATAGAACACAAATTCTTTGCTCTTACCTTATAAAACCCACATCTGACTGCTCAGACTCTAAAAATTCTTGTCATGTTATGATCTAGTTTCAGTTTTCAGTCCAATTGTCATCCTTAAATGCAATCCATCTATAGAATATTAGTGGGACACTAAATCATCAAATAGGTCAATCATGCGACACAAAACCCAACTAAGGCATGGTTTGGTAATGTTTGTTACGAGATAAATTCTTGTTGGTCCGATAGATGAGCTACTTCACAAGTGTATCCCATAATTGTAAGGCCATGGACAAATGCAGGGTTACAACATGTTTATAAATCAATGCATTAAAATCACAAGCCTAGGAATAGTTTAAACAGAAGACACTCTCTTCTACACAAATGATAACCAACCATAATATCCACACTTGTAAGCAAAAAAAAAAAAGTGCGACATGGCCAAACAACAAAAACAATTGCCACATGAATAGTAAAACGAAGAATTTTGAACAGGCCATTAAAATTCAAAATTATGAACCATCCTAAAATTCGGTTTTAAATTCTTAGAAACGCAGAAAGAAAGGAAAAAAGAAATAATAAGGTTAGTGAAAAAAGTCAAACTACCAAATGGATAAGGACAATCAACGAAATACCACAATCCAAAGCAACTATAATCCCACTCAGAACTCCAAACAAGAAACGAGAGACCGGTAACGGCCGCTATTAAAAATACCACCACTGACAACAACCGAAACCCAAAAGCAGAGCCAAAGGCAGAGATTAGTGGAAACATACAGCAAAGTGGACTAGATTGACAACTGTCCAGGCTATGCCGGCGGTGCAACCGAAGACAGAAAGGACGAGGAGCCACATGAAGAAAAGTATGAGTATGTAGGTCGTCCACACCCCCGGATACATGAACCACTCCGTGTTCTTGTTCAGATCCGGTGGCGGCGTCGTCTCCACATAAAGCTTAGCCATCTGAATCCCTTCCTCTCCCTCTCCAAGACAATCACACCCAAGTTTCTCCTCCTCCTCTAAATTCCTCCTCAACCCAACCCCAAGCTCGGATCTCACAGGGAGCTAATTCAATTAAATACCAGCTGGGCAACGTAGAGAGGGTAGAGATTAGGTAAAGAAGAGGCGACCGAGGATCGACGGCCTTCCGGTCAAAGGCTGAACTTTTACTTCACCGGTGGGCGTTTTATTAAATATTTCTTGGACTTTGAACGAATTGATTTTATGAAGCACACATACGGATACAGGATAGACTATTCTCAGCCGAAGCTTCTAAGGATGGATGTTCATCGGTGGGCATCTCATTAAATATGAATAAAAATATATTCTTCAAATAAATTTACATTTAAAATATTTTTGTTTGATTTGTGTTAACCATATGATATTATATCATGTTAAAACTCATATTGATAGAAATGAATTTATGCTCTTAGCGTCTAATAATGACTAACATATAATTAGTGAAATAAAAAGAATATAGAAATGTTATTTTTAAAGAAAAAAAATATTTTTTATTGAATTTTTTTATTAAAAACTAAGGCAATACAATTAGAAAATTCTCATAGTATAAAAGGTTGAGTTATGATTGGTTTCTTTCTAAAAAAAGAAGAGTGAAACTAATTAGTCATTCATCTATTAAGATAATGTTGATATTGGAGTTGATCTGTCTAGTAATATTCGTTGTTGGATTCATAACATTGTCCAAAAAAGATAACACGGTGTCAATTTAAATCAATTAGATTATATATACATAGTACATATTTAATCTTTAATGAAATGAAATGACTCTATTGTGATATTCGAAGTGGTATTAGGAAAGCTTTGCACCAACTATTATGAAAGTTCTTTAGAAAGCATAGAAAGCTTCAATTTTACATCCAATCATTCATCCCAACCTTATTAATCCAAGCTCTTGGGTTGAGTCGTGATAGCAACCTCCCAATCCGTATTATTGTTCTAATTGAAATAGAAGTACCATGATCAAGCCCCTTTATGAGAGTCTTATCAAGATAATTTTCATGAAAATCAAAATCATCAACCAAAGCACTAGTGTGATGTTCCATAAGATGCGAGGAGTCTCCTCACTTTGACATTGTAGGCCCAAAGAGGTGTCTATTAGAATTTGACCATTAGATAGACTAGCTTTGCATACACTTTACTTTTCGTAGCGGAGTTCTATTTTAGTTCATATACTTTAGTTTTTTTGGAGGTCTCATTTCCCTTAATGTCTTATAGACATAGGCTACAAAGTCATATCATATACATGCCAATTTTTTATTTTATCTTCCCTTATATATATTCTCTCTTATTCTTAGAGGAGCCTCACTACTCTGTAGAGGCTCATTAATGTCGCCTGCAATATCCATTCTATAATAACCCAAGATCTGATTTTGGAGGAATTATCTATTTATCTGTTAATTAGTCTACCAAAGTCACTCTTCTGTTTCAATTAATACAATCATTAGTGTAAGAAACTATACATTTTATACATCAAAATATAAAATTATATTCATCTCTCAAAATTCATACAAAATAACTAAGAGTTCAGTTTATATATTTATCATTCTATATTTTAATTCTTGACTATAAAAAAATTAGAGAAAATATATAAATAAAATAAAACTTGAATCCCAAATCTGTTCTCACTCTACTGGATCTTGACTCATTCCTGAAAATATGTAAAATCACATAATGAGCTACCAACTCAGTAGATTATTAGAATCTACAACCTAAATTAATACAAGGAAATATGAAAAGTCATATCTTATAATTCATTTTACATTTGTACTAGTTTACTGATTTATCTATTGTATTATCCTATGATCATATAAATGTTACTGCTATGATTTGACCACTAAAATGCATATTGATCATTTTCTTTGTGTTGAATTCAATTGTAGGTTTTAATGACCTGTTTGACTTTTTAGCTCATTAAAACTTTAAAATTCTATAAAAATTCATGCTTAATCTGATGAAATACTCAATGTCGTATCAAACATTATTAGCTACGAACCCAGAACCTCTTGGTTGTTAATCAAAACTCTCAACCAACAGATCAAAGTGAGTTGTGTGAAAGAGAAAGTCCTATTAGCTATGTCTGGCATCCCCAGAAGATCATAGAAGAAAGAAAGGAAATTGCTTTTTACCCAACTCCGATCCCAACATAAACCACTAGGATTATTGGAAGAATGATGCATACCACATGTCATATATTTAATAACTTGGTGAGTTTTTTAGGCATATGCCACACCATTGCTCCAAATAAAAAACCTTTATGTATTGACATTAATAGAGAGTTTCAACATACTAAGATTTTTTTTGGCGATAGGTTGGAGCAATGTAGCATTACTCTTAAAACATTAGCTGCAACATCAACATTTTAATATAAATATCTTAAGTTCAACATTTAAATTGAATTACTACTTTATTACTACTTAAACAAATGATTAAATAGCTAAACAACTTTGAATCACGAGTTAAATCTTTTTAATGAGTAGATAAATCATTTATTTTTTAAGATTACAATTAATGTGAACTTAAAATAGATTAAAAGTCAACCAATGGTGATAGACAAACATTGGTGTTGGTCGATAGTGGTTGGCGGTGGCCGACAACAGCTGCAAGTGGCGGAAACTAACGACAAGCAATGGTGGCCAATAGAAATCGGCAGTGACCGACAAAGGCTCCCAATGGAGATAACGAGAGGTGACGACAACCAATAATAATGATTAAGTTTATGATCTATTTGAAAATTATTTGAATCGAAAGAATTTGAAATATGTCAAAATTACACTCAATAACGCATTTCAAATATATAAAAAAATTAATAAATATTTTTTTACTTCAAATTAAATATTAATATTTTTAAAAATTTTATATTTAAAATATTTCACGCCCATTTTACTTCAAATCAAACAGCACTGATACAATTTATTGTTAAGGGCCAAAAGATAAGGATAGTTGGAATACCTCAAAATCATAATGGCGGCATTACCGACATGGAATTTATTAAGAATATCTTCTGTTAGATTTCAATACCTTCAACAACCTCAAGAAGTTGACCAATCAACCCCTCAGTCAAGCCGTGCGTGAGAAACACAATAGCGTTGCAGAAATGTCAAAATAGGTTCTTATAATTGGTGCAAGTGATGTAAATGTTAACGATGATGAACAGGGCAGAACCAGAAAGAGTTCAGGGTAGTCAATATTCCATGAAAGAACTAAACTTATTACCCACCGTTGCTTAGTTTGGTTGGTGGACGAGTACAGTTGGGAACCCCAATCCGTGCTCGATTCCCCTCGAGCGACAACTCCTCTTAAATGGGGTCCAATCAAGAGCGGGCCAGGAGGTTTCTGGGTGGGTGCCTAGTCTAGGTTAGACGAAAATTATTCAGGCTGTCAAGCGCACTTTCGGGGGTGGCATCGGATGAATATCCCGTTATATAAAAAAATAATAATACTAAACATGTTGAAAATTTTTGTTACATGTCATGCTTGCCAAGCAAATTGTCACTCATTTCTAGTGACAAAGACACAAGAGCATCTTATCAAACAATATGACTAATCATAGCTTCAGCTTAGACCCTTCTCACTCTACCAGAAAGAGTTGAGTGGTATTCTAAACTAAGACAATGAAAACTTGAATTTTACTACCTTAGTCATTCTTTTAACAATATTGAAATTTTCTTTTCTTCTCTTCATGATTTGTGCATTTCCTCTTTTTCACAGCAGCTTGTACTGAAACTGTTGCCCTAATACTAAGTACACTTAGATTTTGTTTGGGACAGTTTTTTTATTGCTTCTTAAAACAACTTTTTAGTAAAAAAATAAAATTTTTGAACTAAAATACTGTTTTAAAAAACAGTAAGAAAATTATCTCAAACGAAACCTTATTCTATGGCATAAAATATTTCAAGTTTTAGATAACCTGCGCAGCTTTACTCTACCACCATGATTATGAAATCAATTAAGCATATGTGGCATTGAAAGAACATTTTTATATGGTAGATTTCCTAGGTTATAAGAACAATTATCTTACTAAAAGAGCATGAACATTTTGATATGGTAGCTTTTGGTTTAAGAGATTAAATAAAAAAGATGTCATTCCTGTAAGAAGAGTTGTGGCTATCAATCCAGGGGCATCACTGAAGCAATCATAGTAATAATTCTGGAGAGAAATATCGAAATGATCTCTAGATTATTTATGTGAGTCCATTTTAACTTCATATTATCTAATATGTTTAATTAATCTCTTGATTCTTCAAATCTGATTTTTCATATGGTGCTCTCGTGGCTTTAATGCAGCGCTCTTGTGGAGTTCTACTAGCTCTCTCGCTTTAGAGCATCTCCAACCGAATGTCAAACGTGGGTATGGCGTCGTTCGGTCGCTCCAGCCAAACGTCAAATCTTTCGCCATTTACTTGTTGGTGAACAGTGCGACGCCAATATTGACGTTGCACTGTTCACCTACGCTATTTTGCTCTCTCAACCGGAAAAACGCTCGAAAGGGAGAAGGATCGTTACCTTCTCATAAGTACTTAAAATGCAGTTCGATTGGAGCAGCACCACGACATTTTGGAGTTTTGCTGTATTTTGCCGTGAAAAATGGAGTTCTCTATTAGAGATGCACTTAGTAAATGGGGCAGCACAGAATAATTTCTTCAAATATGATGAACCTCTAAGAGCTGCAGCCACTAACTCTATTGGTAGATAAACTAAATTACTAAAAGCTCGCTTATGGTCAGATGAACCACTATCAAATGAGGGACAGTCAATATGTAACTCGCAGAATTATTTTTTTCTTGCAAGGGCAGTCAATCTTAGTTATACGAGTGAATTGCTGCTTCTCCACCCTTTCTAGCAGGGGATCCAACACAATCGCAAGACCCACCACCTATTAAAAAGCAAGATATGCAATGTTAAAACTTCTTATTTTTTTCCACTTCACAAAAAAATGGATCACGTGTTAAAGAGCTCATATGGAGTGATGAAGAAATATAAGATTGTTGAATTTAATATTTAATCATGTGTTGTTCAGAGTAATGGTGAAATAGATGGGGATATTATCAAAATAATTCAAGTAGGATGGTTGAAGTGGATGAATGCACCGGGCTTGTTGTGCGATAGAAAAGTCCCCGTCAAACTTAAGGGAAAATTCTATAAGATGGTGGTGAGATCTGTAATGCTTTATGGTGCCGAATGTTGCCATTAAAAGAGAAGCATAATACTAAGTTAAGTGCTACAGAGATGAGGATGCTTAGGTGGATGAGTTGTTTTACCCTTAAAGATAGGATACGAAATGAGCATAATCGTGAAAAGGTTGGAATAGCTCCAGTGGAAGATAAAATTAGAAAGAGTCGCCTTAGATGGTTTGGTCACATTAAACGAATGCCTTCTGATGACTCGGTTAGGAAAGTTGAGGTATTAGATTTGACTTATGCTAAGAAAGGTAGAGGTAGACCTAAAAAGACTTGGTTATGAAATATTAGAAATGATCATTCTTTATTAGATTTAAATGATAATTTGACTTTTAACAGGACATAATGGAGAAAAAGGATTCATGTTGACGACCCCAAATAATGAGATAAAAGTTTGATGTTGTTGTTATACTTTACGAAAAAATGGAGTTACTGAGTTGGAGCAGTCACGTCACTAACTTGGCAACCCAAATAACTAAGATGATACTCGGTGCTAAGAGGTTGGCGGGTGTTTTCACAGGAGCCTCTTACCCTCTGCTCGAATCAAAATCTTCTCTCACCAAGAGCTTCCTCCTCTCGGCGAGTTTAATTGCTTTTTGAACTTCAGCTTACAGGACCTGCTTGTGCTTGTAAATAATCTTTGTCACAATTCGTGGTTCAGCACATTCGCTATCTTTTTTTTGAAACAAATCGACCATGAAAAGTGAAAGAAACTATAGAGCTACATTAAAAAGGGGGAGAGGGAGTATCCAGCCTCAAATGAAAGCACCCAAACCATATTTATAGACAGCTAACGCTAAAGTGCTTACCGATCAAATCAACGCCATTATTAAAGAGTTAAATGATACTCAGTTCTTGAGATGAGAATTGAACAGGGCAGTGGAATTTATCATTTCTCATTTACTGTTTGACAAAAATGATAAATGCTTCACCTAATTCTTCTGTCTGATTTACAAGTTACTCTCCAAAGACTAAAAGAATTGAGTAATCAAACAAACACACAAATACACTCAAGGAATGGTTCTACATACAAGCCTATGGAGTCACTCTCCATAGCTCGTGGGTTCACTCGAACCTGTCAAAAGGGCCATTTGCCATAAACAATGTGGTCAATTGCCATGCCCATAACTAGCATCACTCGCCCCGAGAAATTATTAGGTGCGGAGTGCGGATGGGAGAACCGTACGCACAAGCACTGGATACCTAGTGGTACCCAGTGGTACCGAGTGCAGGTACCGAGCTGGGTACCCACCAAGGAGGTGACGTGACTCATTTTTATTGGTCTCCGGACGCACTCCGCACCTAATAATTTCTCCCAACTAGAAGGGCCACTTACTCTAGCTTGAGGGATCATCTTCCCAATTAACAAGAGAGACTCGTTTATGCCTATCCTGAGTCGGTGACTTCACCAGCAAGTTAACAACTCCCTCCAACCACTCATTTTAGGGAGAGATTATTTTGTACGGACACCAGACAGGAGAACCATCCGGTTTACGCCTAGGTGCCGAGCGGTACCGAGTACCGCTTTGTACTAAGCTCGGTACCAGACTTGACAAATTTTCATTGGGTTCTGAATTCCACACAGAATAATTTTTCCATCTTATGAGCTATCAACATATACTTACTGACGTTCTGACATATATTACCATGTATGTTCACTAGAGTTTTGTCCACATGTATCCAATTGTCTCATCATACATTTTTTCTTCATTTGATATGAAGTCAAGGTGTAGACTCTCCTACAGTGCCCAAAACTTTATAAATCTGATGTCAAAGGATCATATTTGACACCAAAAAATCATATCTTATAAATTTAGCCGGTAGTAAAATCCTTTGAGTTTCTCCCCCTTCCCCCTTTTAATCTTCTGGAGCCTTGAAAGTCTTGCAAGTAAGGTTTTTGGAATCACCCACAAAGAGATTCTGATTCAATAATAAAATTTCTATTTCTATCTTGTATATTAACTCTCAATCAAATTAATAATAATAATTTTCTATTTTTTCATCTTAGATATCCAAATCAAAATGAAATGAATTTGTTCTTTTTTTTTCCTTTCCTCTTCATCCAAATCCTTAATTTCTTTTGCTTAACTCCCAATCAAATTCCCAATCAAAACTTTAATTTTTTAGCATTATTGATTGATAGTTTATCAAATTCACATCCCGTATTTTGTAGAGGGGGATTACATACATAATACCTAGTTCTTACCTATTTACAAAACTAACGCAGTGCCATTTTTTTTCTTTTTTGAACAATTGAACAAATGTATTCATGCATGTCACAATCAAATCATTCAGAATTTGACAAAAATGAAAAACATGAGATTAATTTCACTTTGAATTTTAATGTTTTAGGGCATCTCTAAACGCCATACAAACGTATGGTGTTTCTTTGATCGCTCAATACGAGCGAGCGGCATTTTTGACATTATTTGACTGCGGGTGCACAATGTAATGTCAATATTAACGTCACACTGTTCACCAAGTATTTATTCATTTTTAATTCAAAAATTAATTATTAATTTTAAATATTCAAGTTTAGAATTTTTTTATTTCTAATTAAGAAATAATAAATTATAAGTATCTTATTTTTTAGAAATCTAAATAATTTTTATTAATTAATTAATTTAAGATTCCAAATTATTTTATTTAGCAAAATTTTTTTTTTATATAATTATAATAAATCTAATTAAAAAATTCGATTAAAAAATTATGATTAAAAATATATAAAATGAAATATGAGAAAGAATATACTATGAATATTCTTTTTTTGATGTTAAAAAATAGAATTCAACTGGAAACAAGTTACTGCATTTTAGAGTGAATAATGAGTTTTTCGGTTGGAGATGCTCGTAAAAATTTGAAAAATATGGAAAGGAAGTTGTTTGCTTTGTAAAAATATAAGATTTGGATATTACACATGCACCCCTTTTTCATAATGCGGTTAGCTCTGCTCTGTTACATCTATGTATTATAAATGTTTGCTCTATTATTCCAAGTTTCACTAACTTTTTTTTTTTTTTTTTCAAGTTTCACTAACTTGAATTGCAATATAATCTATCATAATTGTCATGCACAAATAGCAAATGCCTCAACAATCTTTAATAATTTTGATGAATATGTTCAAAACCGACTTAGGATTCATTTAGAACAACTTTCTTAGTGCTTTTTAAAACAACTTTTTTAGTACAACTTTTTTATATTAAAAAGATGTCTTAAGAAGCAGTAAGAAAGCCGTCCCAAATGAAGCCATCTACGTCATGCAAAGAAACATAATGGCAAGTGCAGCCAGACCAAGGAATTCATTAACATGGTTGCAAATTACAATAATAATACCACATGGTTACAGATTATTCACAATCAAATCAACAGCATCCAAAACACAAACTGCAGACATTAAAACAACATGAATACATAGACGTAGATGGCATTCAATCAATTGACATGTACAAGATGGACAACCGGAATCATCAAACACAAAATTTTGTGTTTGAAGACTCAGTTTTCAAGCAATCGGAAACCACAAATAGTAGGCTTTCATCTTAATAATCTTTGATTTCTTAAGAATGAACTTAAAACTGATACCAATTCTCCTTTATGATCTTGGACTTCTCAAGTATGTACTTTCCTTCCTTGTACTTTTGACTATCCTCATAAGCTCTTTCATACTTCCAACCCAACACCTCACGGCAATCACTACAATATATATCAGCAACTGTATGAAGTCCTGTCATCAGCAGCCGATCTTCCTTTGGGCCCAAAACTATGTTCATTGCATGAGAAAACAGAAATGCTCGCCCCTTTCTTCCCTAAGGTGGCGTGGAAAGGGAGGGTAAAGACACTTATCATTCACCAAGAAGAACTCGGCAAAAATAACATATTATGATGAATAAAGCGAATCATAATGGGTTTGAAATGCAAGAAAATTCTACAAAATGAGATCCCAGGCATAAAGAGAAAATCCACACACATGTAAACTAAAATCCAACTAATCTCTACTGGTCAAATTTGCAGAAGAAAGTTATAGGAAAAACGTTTTTATATGAATTAACATTGTGAATTCATGCTATGTGAAGAAATAACAAAAAACAAAGCACCAAAAAACAACAAAATTTCATCTTTTATATAACCAAAAGAAGTGAAAAAGAAAAAGCACCAAAATCTACCAGAAGTTGGGTAATTTATTCACCTGAAAGGCTTTGGAAATAACATCATCATGAAGGCAAACATGGTTTCGGCAGTTGCAGCAGCTATAAAGCCGTGGACCAACCAATTCAGCCATCAGCACTTCTTACCTATTCCAATTAAAGAATCAAAATCTCTCACGCTAATAGCTAGCAGAAAAATATACCAAAAAAGTCTAAGTCCAAAACCTAATAGCAGAATCCCATCACAAAAGATTAGAAAACATCAACAACAAAAAAGTTATCAGACCTAAGAACATTACAAGCTAATATTTTGCAGAGGAATACACCAAATAGTCGAAAAACACTAATTGTAGAATCCCATCATGAAGATTAAAAAACATCAACAATCAACAAAAAAAGGACCAGACCAAACAAAAGATAGAGAGAAAGAAACCAGACAGCGAATCCGATAGCTTTGTACCCAATTCCTCACAAGGTTTCTTACCAGGTTCAAATCAAACGCAACAAGTACACGGCAGACGGAAAAGAAGGGAAGCGCTATTGAGGAGGATTTATAAGATAAATTATTTAATATACGTGACGGAGTTGGTAGGTTAGAAAGATATAGAACAAGCATCTCACACTGATTTATTAAAAAAATACATAATTATCAACCAAAAATTAAAAATTTGGACATTTTAGAGTAATTTCGAGAGGAGAAGAAAACAAACAAACAAACAAACCACCCACTCAATCGGTCGTCAGAGCGATCCAGCTCATTATGCGGACTAAAACGACCAAAAATAGGGCCCTAATGAGAGAAAATTTTCACAAACAGAAGAAAAAGGGCTTGATTGCGGTGGAATGAAATGAAAAAAATGAGCTTTCAGGAATTGCTTTTTCTCACCTGTAATAACTTTTCATGGAGTCAGGCTTGCGGTGTGAGTTGGACGGGAGGCGGCCAACACTAGGGTTCCTCCTTGGCAACTTGGGCGCCGCCTTCTGGTAGTATTATTATATTAGTTTGAAAATATTCTGAGAGTTTTTGCTTCGTTTATATTAATTTTTTATTTTTATATTCTTTTTTTTAATAATAATGATATTTTATTATTATGCACTAACAATTAGATGAAAAGTTATTTTTAATAGTAAATTAATTAGAGAGTGTATTATTCAGTTTTATTTGAGAATAAATTTTAGCTATTTACTATATAAAATGATTTTTTATATTTTTTTTAAATATGATTTTTCTTAATTGCCCCTTTTTATTTACCCCTTTTTGAAAAGTAAAATTGTAGAAAATACTCCATAAGTCTTGAAAAATGTATCTCAAGCATAATATGTGATAGAATATATGAGGGATTTATTTTATTAATCTATTTTGCAGTAGGATAAAGTGTTAGAAGCAACATTTGATGAGATGAACATGGAATCACCAAAGCATATTGATCATAGTCCAAATGTCTCTGACTCAGACATTTGAAGCATATTCTAAAATTTTATGATATTATTTGAAAGACTAAATAATCTTTCAATCTTATGAGCTTATAGTCAAAACGAGAAATTCAACGAGCCTAAGCTCGCTCAATTATGATATCATTAAAATAATTAAATGCTTAAAAAATACTCTATGATCAAAAGAATCATATGAATGCATAATAGATTGTTTTGGGATTTTTGTTAACATAACTAAAATGTTACTCACAAAATATATAAATAAATATGTAATATTCATATGAAGGATAGTTTGGAACATGAAAATATGTGGACCTAAAACTTAAGTTGGACGTAAAGAGAGTTTTGCTCAATGATCATTGCCATTGACCATCATCATCCCACTACAACCACCTTATTATAATTTCCTAATTATAGTCACCGAACTACTATCATCTAACTACAGTCACCCGACCACCTTATATTTGGTAAATATTATTTGACTATTATTGCATGACCACTATCCCCTGACTATCATTGCTCGAACATCGTAGCCTTACTATAACTGTCCACCATCACCATCTTCATCATCATCAACAACAACAACAACAACAACAAAGACCATTGCCAATTTGGCTAATGGACATTCTTGACACTAAAGCCAGCACCTACCAATTTTGTTGCATGCCATCACCACAATTACCAATGCCCATTATCAACATTAATCTTGACCTACATGAATGTAAGTGATCAACGTCGACACCAAGACTTATGCTATCACAATACAATCCGATAAGATCCATAGATAGAATAGGTCATATAGAGTTGGCTTGCAACAGACCAGCCTAATATTAGAGTTTTTGGGGGAACTATTTAGATTTTCTTCTTTCTTTTTTCAATTAAACTTAAAAGGAACAATATATTACAGAGATGCTAACAACTTCTAGTATACAGAAAATAGCTCATTAACATTTTTCTTATTTCTCATCAAAGTGTATATATAATAATTACACTACAGTACATGGCTACATATTGAACTACAAAATAGAGCAATTTAAATAGCTAGTCATGACTGTACACAAATCAGAAAAAAAAATATCATTACTAATATAGACAGATCGGATCTTAACTCCGCTACTTAAGAGTTATTTTCCTTTCTCAGGCCCTAAAATAAAATGCAAATAAATTATGAGCCAACACAGCTCAGCAAGCTATATTCACCGATATAAGCTTTCAAATAAATCATTTATTATATATTTAATGGAATTTAAAAGTAGTCCATAAGAAATATAATAGACAAAGCATGATATTGCTTGCATATATCTGAATTTAAAATATATTGTGCAATGAAAATAAATAAACACATACTTCATACATCAGAGCAAAAAATAATAGATTTTTCTCAAGCACTTATACCTCCCATTAGAATAGAATTTAGAAAATTCTGGCCATTATGACTCTCATGCCGGAAAATTAGAAAATAAGCCTTTATGACTCCCAATGCACAACATCAAAATAGAATACACATATAACACATGAACAAAACATGCATATAGCATCAAAATGTGCTGGCCTTTGGCATCAGTTCACGTTTAGCATCAAAACAGAACTTTTTTCACATCCCTCAGTTCTCCTCAGAATCACACATTTCAAATAGATGATCATATAATTCATTGCACTGTATTGAAAAATATAAATAAACTCATTTCAAAATTTATCAGAATGTTTAAATAGTAGGTAGGGGAATATACAAATAAGTAGAAAATTAATATTTCAGAATATAATTAAATTATCAGAGATTATTCAGAGTATTGTTTTGAAGTTTTAATTGTGCTACAATATTTTTTTCAGAAACAAAAATAATTTTCTAATTTAGTAGAAAAAAAACTCAAAATTTTTAATTTACCAGGTGAATTTTTTTTCAAAAAAAAAAAAAAAAACTATTATATCTAGAACATACTTAAAATAATGTTGTGAAAGTTTTGCAGATATCAAGTTATCAAAATTTTTTGCTAACAAAATTATGAATTAAATCATATAATTTTAAAATTATCATTTATTTTTTAAATTAAGATAAGCAAAATGCAACCTACCTCGAGCCGAACAATTTTTAGAACTTGGCCTACAACTAAATATGGTTCAAAATTGCCCAAAAATAGCTTTCTCTCTCAATTATTTATCCTCTCTCTCTCTCTCTCTCTCTCTCTCTCTCTCTCCTACCAGTTGCTTTAAGGGAATGTTATAACCGTTCAAACTTTTAACTATCGAGATATTGTCCACTTTGACCTAAGGGCCTCACAATTTTGTCCTATTGGTGTAACTTCTCAAGAGATCACTCATCCCAAGATTTCTCCATGATGAGTACGCTTAATTATATAGTTTCTTAAATGAAATTCCAACTATTACACTAAAAGGTAAATCGATGTTTAAGAGTTTAGCTTCTTTTACTTAAGAGGTTTCATAATTTCCCCCACTAAAGTAACTGATGTCCACATCATCATCGTTATCCCAGAATCATCCACTAAGCAAATAGGATAGAGATGGCTCCTATAAATTCAAGTGGTGGCTCCTGTCACATAACACTGTCCCATACAGGGGGTATTGTCTTGTTGGTGTAACTTCCCAGGAGGTCACCTATCCCAGGATTTTTCTGAGGAGAGCACTCATAACTACAAAGTTTCTTAAATGAAATTTTAACCATTTTACTAAAAGGTGCATCGATATTTAAAAGTTTAGCTTTTTTTTTTTTTACTTAAGAGGTTAATTTCACAAATGTAATGAAATGAAATAGTGAAAATTTATATTTTTATTTTAAAATCAAGACCCAACCGCGGGGCTCGATTGTGAGCGTCGCAACGCTCCCTTTAGGAGCATACAATACAGGAAAACCTGTTATTACCGGCGGACGGAATACGCCGGAAATAATGTAAATTCCGACGGAACCGTTCTTTTCCGGCGCATGTTCCGGCGCAAACATCTCCGCCGGTTTTAGGTGCGTCGATAAATTGTTTCCGACGCATCTTTTGCGACGGAACACCGTTCCGGCGTTGTTTCCGACGCATTACCGGCGCATTAAACGGTTTGCTTGCCGACGTGAAAACGTTAAAATTCCGGCGCCGAATGCGCCGGTATTTATCGTCGCAGTATACGACGGAAGTTAACGGCGGATTAAACGCCGGAATTTCGCCAGCAAGATTCAACGATTATTTGCGGCGCAATTGTTACGCCGGTAATTAACGGCGGAATATTCGCCGTTAATAACGCTCGATACATTCGTTGTATCGTAGTTTCCGGCGCATAATCCGCCGGAAACCTGTAGCATTAACAAAATTAATTTATAAAATTTCAAGGAGCACAAACCAGCTGCACCGCCTGACCCAACTTTATGGCCCCCTGATGCAGTGCATCAACATGGACCAGCTTCACCTTATTAATATCCACCTATTAGTTTATTTTCTCTGCTTTCTTTTTTTAGCTTTATGTTGCCGCTACCTAGTAACGGCTTTTGTCCTTTAGCCGCTTTAGTACTTTTACACTTTTTAGTTGTTAGGAGCAAACTTAGTAAGATGGAGAGAGGACTCCTATATAGTCTTTTACCGGAAGAATAGAAGGCATAAAAGATATATACCAAAAACTTCCTGAAAGCTTCATTGCTTTGTTCTTTTCCCTGTTTCATTGTTTTATTGCAGGTAACTGGATTCCACGGTGCATGTATCACACCAAGTTGGTATTAGAGCAGTTCTCCTGGAATAGGCAATGGCGGAAGGAAACTCACGTACCACTCTTGGCGATGACCGGAGTTTAGATGCTCTATGGAGGGAGCAAACCAAATTGGCGAAGCAGTTGGAAGAACTCAACGCAAGCTTCAATCGTTTCGCCATGGAGGTCAGACAAGGATTACAAGCTAACCGGGTTAGAGGAACAGCAAACCCTATTACACGCCTAGAAGCAACCGTCCAAGGGCAGCAGATGCAGGGAAATCCTTACGGATTGGGACTGGGCCAGCGTAGGGCTGAACATTTCACATAATCGGGTGGATCGGAGGATGAAGTAGAACTTCCGCACCCATTTGAAAATTCAGATTCATAAAATGAAGCAGCACCGTTGCCGGATTTTCAGAGACAACCTTTCGGTCACCAACAAAGGCCAAATGGTGAATTTCATATTAAACTTGATATTTCTTTTTTTGATGGCCGATTGCATATTGAAGACTTCCTTGATTGGGAGAGAGCCGTTGAAGCTTTCTTTGAATATATGGAGATACCACTAGAAAAGCAAGTGAAATATGTTGTCTGACGTTTGAAGGGTGGAGCCAGTGCTTGGTGGCAACAATTGTTGCAAATCCGACGGCGAGAAGGTAAAGGGGCTGTCCGTAGTTGGTTTCGTATGAAGCAACTACTGCGAGGACATTATCTTACGACCGACTTTGAACAAATGTTATACATTCAATATCAGCATTGTGTCCAAGGCAATCGCAATGTTACAGATTATACAGAGGAGTTTTACCGATTAAGTGCAAGGAATAACCTTAATGAATCAGAAAATCAATTGGTGGCCAGGTATATCGGGGGGTTGAAGGATAATTTGCAAGATAAGTTAGAATTGAATTTTGTTTGGTCTTTATCCAAAGCAGTCAATTTCGCATTGAGAGCTGAGATGCAGATTATGCGACACACGCGTAGCTACTCAAGTCGTAGACATGTTCCGGACTATTCTGGTGAGCAACAAACTGCTACGGGATCCAGTAAACAACAGCAATCTGCCTCTATTTCCGGTGGAGGAAATGTTCCGCAAATCGATCCCAAGTTTGCCAAGCCTCGCACTATTGGCAAGGAAAATCCGTATGCCAAGCCGGCCACCTACAAGTGCTTCAGGTGGTTCCAACCGGAACATAAGTCTAATGAATGCCTGATGAGATCGAGGATTCAGCTTGTTGAGGGGGAAAATGAAATTTCAGAGAACCAAGGTGACGACTCGCTAGAAGCAGAGATTGAAGAACTGGAGGCGGATGAAGGGGATGTTGTTGTTTGTGTGCTAGAGAGGTTAGTGCTCGCACCTCGTCAAGTAATGAATTCTTAGCGAAATGCTATTTTTCGCACTCGTTGCACAATAGAAGGAAAGGTATGTGACCTTATCATTGATAATGGATGCACAGAGAACGTTGTATCTCGTTCACTCATTCAGGCATTACAGTTGAAGACAACCTTACAAAATCAGTTGGATTAAAAAAGGTATGGATATTTCAGTTAATGAAATGTGTCGAATCACGTTTTCTATCGGCAAACAATACATGTGTGAAGTCCTATGTGATGTAATTGAAATGGATGTGGGGCATGTTATTTTGGGCAGGCCATGGCAATTCGACATCGGAGCTGTGTACGACTGTCGAAATAATACTTACTCCTTCGACTGGAAGGGTAAGAAGATTAAGTTAATGCCCTTTGTACCTGACTTTAAGGCTAAATCTAACAATGCCAAAGCAGCTTTTCACATAGTAGCTGGGCACGCCTTACTAGCACAAACAGCCGTGGATGAAGAGATTTTGGTCGTGGTAATTACAGCTGCACAGCCCACTAATGCTGCTCAAGTGATACCCGAACATGTACAACAGCTAGTACAAAATTTTTCAGAAATTGCTCCAGCTGATCTACCAACGGGATTACCCCCTTTGCGGGATGTGCAACATCGAATTGAATTTACAGTAGGTGCTTCACTACCTAATCTGGCCCACTATAAAATGAGTCCTAAGGAGCATAGCATTCTACATGAGATTATTGAAGATCTGTTAAAGAAATAACTAATACAACCAAGTTTAAGTCGATGTGTTGTTCCAGCTCTTTTGGTGCCCAAGAAGGACGGTCAATGGAGGATGTGCTTTGACAGTCGGGCTATTAACAAGATTACGGTGAAATACCGTGTTCCCATCCCTAGAATTGATGAGCTTTTAGACAAAATTGCGGGAGCGACAATCTTCTCCAAATTGGATCTCAAGAGTGGGTATCATCAGATACGGCTTCGCCCCGGGGATGAGTGGAAGACGGCCTTCAAAACTCGTCGAGGTTTATATGAGTGGCGAGTCATGCCATTCGGACTTTGCAATGCTCTTGTGACTTTCATGCGGCTAATGAATGAGGTATTAAAACCACTATTGGGAAAATCTTGTGTAGTTTATTTTGATGACATTCTAGTTTTTAGCAATTCCTTGGATGCGCATTTGGTTCATTTGACTGAGATTTTCCAAATTTTAAAAGTTCATCAATTATACCTCAATATTTCCAAGTGTGAATTTGCTACGTCAACCGTTTATTTCTTGGGATTCGTCGTCTCGGCGGCGGGAGTGGAGGTTGATCCGCGCAAGGTTGCTGCCATCTTTGAATGGCCAATTCCAAAATCATTATTTGATGTTCGAAGTTTCCATGGGCTAGCCAATTTCTATAGGTGATTTATACGTGGGTTCAGTATCATCATGGCACTGATTACAAATTGTTTGAAATAAAAAAACTTCACTTGGAATGATGAACGACAACGGAGCTTCGAATGCATTAAAACAGCCCTTAGTTCGGCACCTTTGCTTGCATTACCAGATTTCGATCGACCTTCCAAGTGGATACTGATGCCTTTGCTATAGGAATTGGTGCTGTTTTGTCACAAGCAGATAAGCCGATTGAATATTTCAGTGAAAAACTCAGCTCAAGTAGGCAAAAATGGACTGTGTTAAACAGGAATTGTATGATGTTGTGAGGGCTTTAAAACATTGGGAACATTATCTATTGCATCAAGACTTTGTACTATATAGTGATCATAAGTCACTACAATTTCTTAACAGCCAAAAGTTGATTAGTAGGATGCACGCTCGGTGGATATTGTTTTTGCAAAAATTTACTTTTGTTTTGAAACACAAGTCCGGCAAAGCCAATCGCGTAGCCGATGCCTTAAGTCGGAGAGCCGCTCTATTAACACAGCTCCAAACTGAGATTACTGGACTTGAGTGTTTGAAAGATTTATATGTCGAGGATAAGGATTTCTCAAACATCTGGAAGCATTGTATGGCTGCAACCCCAATCAAAGATTATTCACTCAGGCATGGTTATTTATTTAAGGGTAACCTGCTCTGTATTATGGAGTCGTCGTGGAGGCAACAACTTATTCAGGATGCCCACGGAGGGGGTTTGGCCGCTCATTTGGGAAGAGAAAAGACTCTACAATAAATGCAATCCGGTTTCTTTTGGCCTCGCCTGCATAGGGATGTATTAAAATTGGTGGAAAGGTGCTCCATTTGTCAGGAATACAAAGGTGTGAAACAAAATACATGGCTTTATTCGCCGCTACCTGTACTAGCTTCTATCTGGGAGGACATCAATTTAGATTTCGTATTGGGATTACCAAAAATGAGGCACGGAACCGGCTCTATTTTAGTCGTGGTTGATCACTTTTCGAAGATGGCACACTTCGTAGCTTGCAAAAAGACATTTGATGCTGTTAATGTAGCTCGTTTGTTCTTCAAAGAAATTGTTCGCTTACACGGATTGGCGTGCAGCATTACATCCGATAGAGATGTAAAATTCATTAGCCATTTTTGGAGAGATTTATGGGGAAGATTGCACACTGAAGTCAAGCTCAGTTCAGCTTACCATCCGCAAACGGATGGACAGACAGAGGTGGTTAACCGCACATTGGGTAACATGTTACATTGCTTGGTACAAACTAGACCCAAACAGTGGGACGAGGTACTCAGGCAAGCAAAATTTGCTTGTAATTCAATGACCAATCATTTCACCGGCCGCAGTTCATTCAGCATTGTGTATACCAAGCCACTTAATCATCTTCTGGATATAGGCATTCTGCCTAAGTGCAAGAACTCTTCACCCAACCAATTTACAGAACATCACACCTCTATTCTTCAAGAGGTCAAGGCTAAGCTTCTGGATTCGAATGAGCATTACAAGCAGTCTGCTGATCTTCACAGGCGAAAGCAGGTTTTTGAACCAGGCGACCTTGTTATGGTCCGTCTCCGCAAGGAAAGATTTTCCGTTGGCCAATATTCCAAACTCAATCCACGGAAGCTCGAACCACTGCCAATCTCCAAACGTATTAATGATAATGTATACATAGTTGAACTGTCATCTCATATTCACACCTCAACTTTCAATGTAGCGGACATACATGCTTATCATCCACCAGATGAGATCGGTAGCATCAACAGTAGTACTGTCGATTTTTCAGTAGCATAGGAGACCTGATGCAGTGCATCAACTTGGATTGACTTCACCTTATTAATATCCACCTATTAGTTTATTTTCTCTGCTTTCTTATTTTTGCTTTATGTTGTCACTACCTAGTAACGGCTTTTGTCCTTTAGCCGCATTAGTACTTTTACACTTTTTAGTTGTTGGGAGCAAACTTAGTAAGAGGGAGAGAGGACTCCTATATAGTCTTTTACCGGAAGAATAGAAGGCATAGAAGATATAAACCAAAAACTTCCTGAAAGCTTCATTGCTTTGTTCTTTTCCCTGTTTCATTATTTTATTGCAGGTAACTGGATTCCACGGTCCAAGTATCACACCACCCCCGAAGGAATTTTTTTTAGATTTTCAAATCATGCAAATAAACCCTTAGGATTTGCTTCATATGCAGACTTTCACATGCATATCAAATATTCACAGACACATGCAGAAAGATTCAAATACAAAAATTCAATGAATTACTTTGAATCAGATCGGGTCAGAACAAGTGGAATGGTACACTGATAAGTAGGTGTTACATATGTCTTATGTCAAACTTTTTGGTTTGTGGTATCCTCATCTTTAACGAAAAGAATCAATTAGACCACCAATAAAATATTGAAGACAACTTCAATGCTTCAAAGCTCTCCTAACAATTACCATGTAAGCAACCATAGTTCATGCATACAATATTGAATCGACAATTTCATGAATTATGAGGAAATGCGATATTTGTAGCCTATAACATACACTAGCAGAATTATTTCAACTAGATTGTTTTCCCCCTCTAGGTTTCAAGTAAAAATAACACAACTATCAACATAATAGTCCTAAAATATAATAAGAACTCTAAGTCAATCACATATACATAACTAATAGTTGCATCTAAGACTTCATTTGTGCTAACTTTCTTTTCACTTTCTAAAGCAACTTTTTAGCACGAAAAATTTGTTGTTTAAGAAATTTTTGTACTAAAAAGCTGTTTTAGAAAGCGGAAAAAAGCTATCTCAAACGAAAACTAAGTCAACATTTTTTTTTAAACTAAGTCAACATAAGTTGTCATATAATCAACCTAGATTAATTACTAATATAAAACTATACTCGTAATTATAAACTTAATAAGGTAATTTCTATGAGTCACCAAATCAAAACGTAAATCTATGATTAGAGGAATTGAAATAATAAAAATGAACAAATATTTTGGATTTTGAGTAGTCAGTAGGTAATGAAAAACTAGACTTGATAGCGAATAAATGACCATAATTGGGCGTGGAAAACAATAAATCACAATCCACAAGTAATTGCAGAAATATCTAACGAAATATACTATCAAACTAATAATTTCTCGCAAGATTTCTTTCCCTATGTGCGTGAGATTGCATGCACACAATTGTGATGAGCACCGCATAGTAAAATACATTATATACATCATGTTTCAGTTTTACAAAGACGGTTCCCTCAGTTAGACAGCAGAACAAACCTTCAAACAACAACATCATCAACCTTTTATCTCACTATGTGGTGTAAGCTACATGAATCTTTTTCTCCATTGCGCCTTATTAAAAGTTAAATTCTCATTTAAATCTAGTAAATAAATGTCTACCTCTACTTTTCTTAGCATAAGTCAAATCTAATACATCTATTTTCCTAACCAGGTCATCGGAAGGTCGCCGTTTTATGTGACCAAACCATCTAAGGCGACTCTCTCTAATCTTATCTTCCACGGGAGCTACTCCAACCTTTCACATATATGCTCATTTCATATCATGTCTATAAGAGTAAAGCCACTCATCCACCTGAGCATCCTCATCTCTACAACACTTAACTTAATATTATGCTTCTCTTTTAATGGCTAACATTCTGCACCATAAAGCATTGCAGGTCTAACTACCATCTTATAGAAATTTCCCTTTAGTTTGAGGGGAGACTTTTCTATCACACAACAAGCCTGGTGCATTCCTCCACTTCAACCATCAAACTTGAATTTTACTAATAATATCCTCATCTATTTCACTATAACTCTGAATAATAGATTCAAAATATCTAAAACGTGCACTCTTATTAATAACTTGATCACCCAAAATCGCAATCCCCTCATAGAACAAACCTCCAGTGAGACAAAAACAATAATCGATGGAAAAACTAACCGATCACCATAAAATGCATTCAGTTAGAGAGCAGAACAAACGAAATTTATTAAAAGACGTAGAATTTAATAGATTTAGCAAAAAAATACAAAAAAATAGAAAGAAGACCATCGTAAAGAAATTCCTCAAAACTGCCATCAACTAAATCTGCTGAGAGTTTTCAATCGAGTAAGATGCATTCACTGATATAGCCGTGGACATAATCATACTTAAATCTTTGTAGTCTCTGCAGACACGTGAGCTGTCTTTGAAGAACTTTAAGAATAATTATAAGATTTTTGCAGCTCATCTTCATATGTTGGTTGGGAGCTTTGACTGCTAATCAAAGAAATAGTGAATGGAGGAGATGTGGGCGGTGGTTTCGGAGGGGACTTAGGTTCCAGCCTTGCATATATGATGAGTGTACGCGAGTTTTGTCTTAATTGACCTAAATGTCCAAAAAAAATTATAGGATTTGAATTTTCAGTTTTAGTTCATTACAAATATAGAATAGTTTGACATCCTATCTGTGGGCTCCGAAAATTCGGCCCCGGCCTCCGCATCGCTTTTCTTATTCGGCGAGGGAGTTTTAACGGACTATGTTCCGGGGTAAATTTTGGAAGGCAGATGGGTTTGTAGATAAGACACTACCCAGAGATTTCGCCCTCATTTTGTGAGGACTTTATGATCTGAGTTCTGGTTTCCTATAGGCGCAAGCCCCTATAGTTAATTACCTCTCCCGATCACGAGAGAGAACTTTCGATTAAGGCTAGTCGTCGATCAGATTCGTATAGAAATACGTGTATCTGGCATATAGTAGCAGCAATGGGTTTAGGTATTGAAAATTGGATTTTGATTTGGGAATTTGGAGAGTTTGATATTTAAAATAGAAATTGCACCACCTAGCACTTAAAGCGGATGGTGGGGGAATGGATGATGGACCCGATCAAGATCCCATGGTTCCGTCGTCCCGGGCCATCGTGGTCCCTGGTCTACTTAGTCAGAGGAGGTAGTCGACCCAACCTGACAGAAGGATCCTTGTCGGCAGCCATGGGTTGCTTCGTCCAAGGGGACCTTGTAGACCGGGGTTGAATGTTTGTCTAAAGGGACAAATTTGAATCCACCTTAGCTTACAGAGGGCTTTGTGCCCTATCGATCATATCCTATTGATTCATATCTCAAGGATTTGATGTCAGTAAGGAGCGTATTGGCTCTGGCCATAACCGAGATATCGTGGTGCCATTTGGCGGCGAAACCACGCGGTTCAGAGGGCCCCGGGTCGTCATAACCGTTTATCCTGCGGTGGCCATTTAGCGGCAGACCGCCGGTTAGAGGACACGTACCACGTTCTTACTGGCAGGAGATTGTTTGAGAATGGATCCTAGTGATATTTTCGACTAGGCATTTTAGCTCTTTTGTGAGCTGAAGTAAATTTGAATTTCTCCACCTCGGCAAACTGTTGCGGAGGGTGGATGGATTTTGCTTTGAGAGATTGATGGATTGATTTCAGATTTAAATATCTGGATTTTTGGGATTTGTAGAATTTTGGATTTTTGTATATATTTGGGTGGAGCTTTGGAATATGAATATTTGGGAGATGATTGAAAGTATTTGGGAACCCCTCCGGTTGAGATCTGCATTCAACACGGTCATCATCGGGGTGACCTTGAGGTCACTTGAAAAATATTTGGATTTTTGTATAGGTTTGATGGCATTTTAAAATATTTTGTGGACCCCTCCGGTTGAAATAAGCAATCAACACGGCCATCATCAGGGTGTTTTGGGGTCATTTCCATTTGTTGATTGAACCTTGTCAACTCGATCAAGCTTTTGCTCGAGGATCGGGTTTCTCGTAGGCTTCGTGCCTTTTGTTTAGTGAATTCTCTTGATTTTAGGCTTTGAAGGCCTAAAAAGAATGTATTTAAACAAATACACCGTTCGATACAACCGTGTATTTTGTTAGGTAGTTTGAATCTTGTCAACTTCTATTGATCCGTATAGAAGGATCAGATTCGAATTTGAATTCACTTATTTTCCCGCGCAGCATCCCTAGACGTCACGTGTGTACCAATAACACGCTCGCCGGGGCCCATGCGGGTTTGGATTGTATTTTTTTCCTGAGTGTACCTATGTGTACACAAATTAAAGTGCACGTGCGGGGGTATTCTTGGAATAGACGCCTTCTGTCTGCTTGTACATGTGTTGCAGATCCGGTGGCGTTGAGTTGTGGGTCGTAGACGCCTTCTGTCTGCTTGTATCAGTGTTGCAGATCCGGTGGCGTTGATTGTAGATTGTGGACGCCTTCTATCTGCTTTCATAGATGTTGCAGATCCGGTGGCGTTGATTGTAGATTGTGGACGCCTTCTGTCTGCTTTCATAGATGTTGCAGATCCGGTGGCGATCTAGTCTTGATATTGACTCCCCCCTTTCTCATTCACCGGGGAAAGGCTTTCTTTTGGACTTTGAAGTCCACTGATTGCTGTTTTGCTTTGAAAAAATCTCCTTTCAAGATCTTTAGTGTGGTGGACTTCTTCGTACATCGGGCTGCCGTTGTACTCGATGTACTTATAGATTTTGATCACCGTTACTATAGGTGATATTCATACTTGTGCCCACAGTGGTTCGTCGTGACTACGATTTATCCACTGTTGTTATCCACAAGTTGTTTGTGGCCATTTGCATTTGTAAGGGATCCGTACTTGTGCCCACAGTGATTCGTTGTACATACGACATACACACTGTTGTTATCCACAAGTGGCTTGTATGTATTTGCGGAAACCCGTTGTATTCAATACGAGCTCCTGGAACTGTTCGTAGGAGATGTACTTATGTCCACAGTGTTTCGTTGTACATACGACATACACACTGTTGTTATCCACAAGTATTCATTTGCTGGAGATCAGTTGTATCCGCTACGACCTCCTAGTAGTATTTGCGGGAGAGCCATTGCTTTTGTATTGAAACCACCTTTTTCACCAATCTCAGGTGGTTTGATTGTATTTATTTGATCTCGTAGGGATCATCGTTGGAGACGTACTTGTGTCCACAGTGGTTCATCATACTTACGATGTACGCACTGTTGTTATCCACAAGTGGCTCGTGTTTGCTGGCAGAGGATCGTTGTATCAGCTACGAACTCCTAGGAGTATTCGTAGGAGGACCCTTACTTTTGCATTAAAACCACCTTTCACCAATCTCAGGTGGTTTGATGATTGCACTTGCTTGCAAAGGGCGGCTCTTTGACGATTGATCTACAATGTCGCCTTCTCAATCAACAGGCGTTTGGAGAGATTGCCGTGGGAGTCTACGGATCGAGGTCTTGTAGTTTGAGTTTCCTCGTGTATGATCCAAATTTCGATCTTTGCATATGTTTGGATCCAAATTTAGTTTCATTCAGACTTGAATTCATCAAGTTTATAAGTCCCCACCTGATGTCGTATAGCCCGAGTTCAAGTGCGAGTTCAACTGCTTTGTTCAAATTCGGATCCAGTCCAAATCAAAGTCTTTGTTTGATGTTATAGTCTTGTTCAAGTCCCCTGCAGTCCGAGTCTTGTTCAATTTTAGTGTCCTTCACACTTAATTCCTTTGAATTTAAGTCCGAATGATTATTCAAAGTCTTCTGGAGCATTTGCAGGTTTCTTTTCATATTTAGATTGACTTGAATTTGATTTCAACTTTGATTTCACATTTTTATTTGGATTTGAACTTTATGAATCATTTAAATTCTGTTCAGGTCCTCTGCACATGTTCAATCAAGTTCAACGGTCCACTGCTCTTGTTCATGTTCAAAGTTCAATGCTCTTTCTTGTTTGGTCCAAATCTTTGTTCTTTTGAGTTCAAAACAGGTCCAAGTGTAGTAATATTTCACCCAAAATTTCGGCAGCCTCCCGGCGTCTCCCCCGTTTAGGGGAAAACTACGAGAAAACTGGGCCTTTCCCACCACGCGCAATAAAGGCGTGTATGGTAGGTGCCCTCTTTCGAGGACACCGCGGCCGTGATTTTTCTTCCCACCACGCGCAATAAAGGCGTGTATGGGGTCTTTGACGGTACCTGTTACAAGAAGAAGAGCAGTTGCTTTCCCCCCGCCCGGGGGTACTTATAAATCATTCCGGCCGCGCAAAGAAAAGAGTACACCAGGCTCGCCTGGCCTCGCCGTGTGCGTCGAACCGGTTTCCCTCCTACCACGGCCACTAAAGGCGTGCTTAGGTGGTTTGTCGGTCCGACACGCATGTCGAGACAGAAAAGCGTGGGTCGCTCGCTTACCTCAACACAGGTGTCGTGCCGTTTGCCCCTCCTACCACGCTCAACAAAGGCGTGCATAGGTAGACCGCCGA
Source organism: Dendrobium huoshanense (assembly GCA_016618105.1). NCBI lineage: Eukaryota > Viridiplantae > Streptophyta > Magnoliopsida > Asparagales > Orchidaceae > Dendrobium > Dendrobium huoshanense. The sequence continues at coordinate 44,813,329 of CM028350.1, read as the reverse complement.
CCCGACACGTTAGTCGAGATAAGAGGGCGAAGGTTGCTCGTTTAGCTCAACACAGGTGTCGTACCAGTTGCCCCTCCTACCACGCTCAATAAAGGCGTGCATAGGTAGACCGCCGGCCCGACACATTAGTCGAGGTAAAAGAGCGGAGGTTGCTCGCTCACCTTATCGCAGGTGTCGTGCCAGTTGCCCTTCCCACCACGCTCAATAAAGGCGTGTATGGGTAGACCACTGACTCGCCACGCATGACGAGGTAAGAGAGCGAGAGGGGAGGCGACTGTCCGCCTCGTCGTAGGCGTCGGACCGGGTTTCCATCCCACCACGCGCAATAAAGGCGTGTATAGGCGGTTTTCCGGTCCGTCGTACACATCGAGGACGGAAGCCTGAGTTCAGAGGGTTATACCTTCGGGGCCGGTGGACCGGCGGGTCGGCCGTGGAAGCTTGGGAATCGAGGCTAGGGGGCTCGGCAAGCACATTTTATTATTATTAATCTTAATTAATTTCAATTAATAATAATTAAATTTAATTAATTATAATTAATTATAATTAATAATGATTAATTAAAAATAACATAATTAATTATGATTTAATTAATCATAATTAATTAGAAGTTATTTTTAATTAATTATAATTAAGAATAATTAGATTATAATTAACCTAATTAATTAAGATTAATTTCCAATTAATTAAAATTAACATAAAAAAATCTTTTTTTTTTTTGGAATTTATGGGATTCGGCCGAAGAAGTGCGTGAGAAGGGAGAAAGTTACCTTCTCCACAAGCGAGCTCCTGTTCTTCCTCCCGATCAAAATGTCGCAACTTCCGATCCAAACGGAAGGGAAGGTCGTCGACAGGAGCGAAGTCGCACAGCCACGAATGAGCCGAAGAAGCGCGTGTTAGGTAGAAAGTTGTCTCACAGCCAGCGAGCTCTGTCTCGCTTCCGATCAAAATGTCGCAGGCTCCGGTCCGACTGGAAGGGAAAGTCGTAGAAGGAGCGGCGTTGGACGGCCAAGGAGGGGCTGGAGGAGCGACGCCAAAGGGAGAAGACTCCTTTGCAGTCGGCAAGCTCCCTGTCGTGGCTTCCGATCCAACAGGAAAGGGAAAAGTCGGAGAAGGAGTAGAGTCGAACGGCACGGAGGGGTCGGAGATGTCGGGGAAGAGCAGAGTTTCGGAGAGCTTGGGATTGGAGAGATCTTGCGGGAGAAAGGGAGATCGGGATCGCGAGAGGAGGCCGAAGGCCTCTTCTCCGCTGGCTTTTAACGACGCGAGAGCGTCGTATAGGCGACGTGGGAGCGACGTGCAGGATGCGACGTCTTCGGCGTGCAGGCGACGTGCGTCGTGGCCTTGGCAGTGGGCAGGTAAGATTTGAAATTTGATTTTTCTTTTTTTTTTGTTTTGTACAGCAGGTCAACAAATGCCCCCCAACAAATGTGGTAGGCGTCTGGAGCGGGCCACGTTTGTTGTATGCTGATTGACCCTGTGGATCTCTAGGTATTTATTCTAGATGTCACACTAGGGTTTCATTTAGTGGATCTCCAAGAATTTGCTTGGATGTCACACTAGTCTTTCTTTCTCCACTGCGCTTTCAAATGTATCCATAGATGGTTGATATCTTGTTGAAATTTTAAATATTTATTTGGGGATCTCGGCACGCAGCGCGATGTCGACCCAAATAAATATTTAAAATGCCCCCAGTCTAGGGACATTTGTAGATGTCATCAGGGTTCTCATTCCGCAACTTTCGCTAGAGCCCCGAGTTTTTGATCCTTCTGTCCTGTGCTTTGTGCTGCGGACTTGGTGAAGGGTTGTCTGATTTGTCTTTGATGACTTGTCAGAATTTTGTATTCCTTCTGCCCTTTGCTTCTAGCTTTGGCGGGCTTGATGAAGGAGTAGATGCCGGTGACCTAAACCCTTAGGTTTGTATTAGGTCGATGGCGAAAAGTCATCGGTCCAGAGCTTTGTGCATAGCGGACTTGTTGATGACGGATCCACTTAGTTCAGCCTTGAGCTTTTGTGAACTTTGGGATAATTTTCTTCGGTCCTTTGCTTTGTGCTTTGACGGACTTGTTGAAGAAAAGTTCCTTCGATCCTCGCTTTGTGCTTTACGGATTTGTTGAAGGATTTGCAGGTTTTGGATTCAGTTGAAAGTACCGAATGTAGGTAGTATCTTGATCCTTAACCACTTGAGAAGACTTTAATCTGAGTTACTTGAGTTCAACAGATCGGGGGAGCTGGAATTTGACAGCTCTTCGTTCTTTGGTTGCTGAAATGGGGGTTCCTCTACTGCGGCCTTTCTTATGGCTTGTTGAGTAGATGGAGCTGCCAGCGATCCGGCCATATTTGGGCTTGTTGGATCCGACCTTTTACACCCATTCAGTCTTCAGACTTGAGCTATGGGAATTGCGCTTCCCAATGTTGATTTTGCTGAAGTTGACAGATTCGGAGTCATCCTTCGTGGTTGTAGATTTTGGAGCCTACGAACATTCAGTAGTTGCTCGAGACTCATCTGCCACTGGAACTTTGATTCTCCGGTCATTTTGGAGAATTTTGCAGACTACGATCACTTGGACTGATCGAGTCAAATTAGCCTTCGCTCTTCCTACAGTCTCTACTGACGGGTTGACGAAGTGGGGGTTCCGCTACTACGGCCGTTCTTATGGCTTGTTGAGTAGACGGAGCTGCCAGCGATCTGGCCATATTTGGGCGTGTTGGATCCGACCTTTTACACCCATTCGGACCTTAAGCTTCAGGCTGTTGAAAGACTTCAAGCTTTTCCGGCTCAATTTTGTAGAAGTGTGTAGCCACAAAAGTCTCTTTCTCGACTTTTGAGTCTTGGCTTGTCGAAGGTGTTGTCTCGATTTTTTTTTTTGAGAGATCACCTGCACGTATTCTGAAAAAGAAGTCTTTGTATTCTTTAGCACAAAGTAGCATTTGAATTGATAATTTTAAATATTTATTCGGGGACCTCGGCACGCAGCGCGATGTCGACCCGAATAAATATTTAAAATGCCCCCTGTCTCACAGGGACATTTTAGAGCAGAATAGGATTGGAATTTTGAGATTTTAAATATTTGTTTGGGGATCTCGGCACGCAGCGCGATGTCGACCCGAACAAATATTTAAAATGCCCCCAGTCTAATGGGGGATTTTGAAATTCGTTCTCGTAACACAGGAGAATTTCAAAATGTAGAATATATACGCTAATAAACATGAATGAAAACATAGCGTATTAAACATGACATCTGCTTGAGCAATTCATGCGTAGTATTTCTTCAGGTATCGACCGTTGATCGGCGGCATGGGCCTTTGACCATTCAGATCGATCAGTTGATAAGCTCCTCCCTGGTACACCTTCTCGATGACAAAAGGTCCTTCCCAATTGGAAACGAATTTGCCACCAATTTTTCTATGTGGGATGATTGGCCTTCTCTGCACCAGGACCAATTCCCCCTCTTGAAATGATCGAGGACGAACCATTCGGTCAAAGGATTTTGTCATTCTTGCTCGGTAGATCTCCAGGTTCTGCTGAGCTTGTAACCTGATTTCATCGAGTGCATCGAGCTCCTCCATTCTTAGACGAGCATTTTGTTCTTGAGTCAGCTTATTCTGGACAGCAACTCGAAGAGATGGAAGTTCAACTTCTAGTGGCAGTACGGCCTCAACTCCAAATACTAGAGAGTAAGGAGTGGCTTTGGTTGGCGTTTTGTAAGTTGTACGATACGCCCATAGCGCTTCTGCCATTTTCGTATGCCATTCTCTTTTGTTCTTGGAGAGAATCTTCTTTAGCAATTTCACCAGTGTTTTGTTGAAGGCTTCAGCCAAGCCATTTGCTCTTGGATAATATATAGAGGAATACCGCCAATCGATTTTGTTCCGATCAACGAACTTATATATTTTTGTACTTTTGAAAGCTGTTCCATTGTCTGAGATTATGCGGCGTGGCACACCGAATCTGTAAACAACATTGTGGGTGAAGAAGTTGATCACGTGCTCGGACGTAACTTCTCTGAATGGGGCCGCTTCTGCCCACTTTGAGAAGTAGTCGGTTGCTGCCAAGATGAAGCGGTGTCCTGCTGATGACGGCGGATCTATTGGCCCGATAACATCAGTACCCCAACATTCAAATGGCCAGGACGCTATTGTAGGGTGCAGCGGATTTGGCGGTTGATGTATAACATCACCGTGGATCTGGCACTCATGGCACCTCTTAGCATGATTGATACAATCTCTGACCATAGTCGGCCAATAGTAGCCCATTCTTTTAATTTTGATTGCCATCTTGGGACCTGATTGGTGCGCTCCACAAAGTCCTTCGTGAACTTCTGCTACCACCTTACCAGCTTCTCGAGTTCCTAAGCATCTTAGCCACATTTGATCGAAAGCACGCCGATACAATGTGTTGTTGATGAATGCATATCGTAGCGCTCTCTTCTTGATTTGAGCAGCTAGTGATTTGTCTGTTGGCAATTTACTTCTTTAAAGTAATCAATGAAAGGCAGTCTCCAGTCATCTTCTTCCTCGACATCTAGACAATGCCACCATGATTCTGAAGCTTGACTGGCCTTGCGTCTTTTCTTAGAAACTTGCTGTTCTTCAGACTGATCTTCGAGATCAACTGGTTGGGGAGATTGAGGATCAACCGGAGTTGCATCCTGCTGGCTTGAATTTGGTATTCCCTCTGCCTGCGGGAATTGTAGTAATGCTGGCTTTAAGATCCGTCGATTGTGCACCATAATTATTATAGGCCATTCGTCGTCCATATTCGCCATTTCTTTAGCCAATTTGGCAAGAGAATCGGCTTTGGCATTTTGACCTCGGGGAACTTGAGTTAATTTAACAACTGGAATTTGCTCCATAAGCTCAAGAACTCGCCGATGATAACAGGCCAATTCGAACTTGGTGATTTTGTAAACTCCCAGCACTTGATTTATAACAAGTTGAGAATCGCCGAAAATTTGGAGGTTTCGGATTCGAACATCGATTGCAATCTCCAATCCTGCTATTAAAGCTTCATATTCGGCTTCATTGTTTGTCCGAGGTTCAGTCAGACTGAACGAGAATCTCATTATGCCTCCCTCGGGCGCCACGAAAATGAGTCCGATTCCGGCTTGAGTTTTCTCGAGATTTGGAGGCCGAGCACGCTTGATTGACGATGCTCCGTCAAAGTACATTTCCCATACTCGTAGTATCTCCTCTTTTTCAACATTCATGATCTGCTCGTCAGGTAGATCGTCGTTGAGCGGAGAATCTGCAGGGATAGGATGAGCAGCGAGAAAATCTGCCAACACCTGCCCTTTCACTGCCTTTTGAGGGACATATGTGATATCAAACTGCAGGAGTATCACTGCCCACCTTGCCAAACGACCTGTCAACGCTGGTCTTGTCATCAAGAACTTCAACGGATCGATCTTTGATATCAAGGTGATTTTGTGAGACAGCATATAATGGCGGAGCTTCTGAACTGCGAAAATCAGAGCCAAGCAATGCTTCTCAATTGAAGAGTAGCGGATTTCTGCCCCTATCAATCTCCGACTGATATAGTAGAGTGCATTCTCTTTGCCTTCTTCATTATGCTGGGCCAATAATGCTCCGAGGGACTCTTCTAGTGCTGCCGTATACAATATAAGAGGCTTCCCCGGGATTGGCGCCGCGAGAATAGGAGGATTCAACAGATATCTTTTGATGCTGTCAAATGCTTCTTGGCACTCTGCGTCCCATTTGAAACGGACATCTTTCTTCATTAGTTTTGAAAATGGCTGGCACCTACCCGATAGATTTGATATAAATCTCCGAATGAAAGCCAGTTGTCCTTGCAACGAGCGAAGCTGTCGAAGGTTCCTTGGTGGTGACATCTCCGTGATCGCCTTAATCTTGTTGGGGTCGACTTCGATTCCTCGATGTCGAACAACATATCCCAGAAATTTTCCTGAGGATACCCCAAATGCACACTTGAGAGGGTTCATCTTTAGATCGTACTTTCTGATCCTTTCGAACACAATCCTCAAATCATCAATGTGGTCTTTTCGGTCCATGCTCTTAATGACCAAGTCATCTACATAGCATTCGACCTTCTGATGAATCAAATCATCAAATATACGAGTCATCGCCCGCTGGTAGGTGGCACCAGCGTTCTTCAGGCCAAAGGGCATGACTGTGTAGCAGAATATGCCTATAGGCGTTCTGAATGATGTATGTCTTTCGTCTTCATGCGCCATTTTAATCTGATTGTAGCCCGACGATCCGTCCATGAAGGAGAACATATCGTAGTTGGATGTATTGTCAACTAGAAGCTCTGATACTGGGAGCGGAAAGTCATCTTTTGGGCATGCCTTATTGAGGTCCCTGAAGTCGATGCAGATACGAATCTGACCATTCTTCTTCTTTACAGGGACGATATTGGCAATCCAGTCGGCGTATTTTTCTTCTCGGATGAAGCCTGCATCTATTAGCTTCTTTGTTTCTGCGATCACCTGTTCTTCAATCTCCAATCTCATTCTCCTTGGAGCTTGCTTGACGGGTGCTACATCTGGTTTGATTGCTAATCTGTGAACTGCTACGTCAGGGGATAAGCCGGGCATCTCAGCATATGTCCAGGCAAAGCAGTCCCTGAATTCACAGAGAAGCTCTTTTATTTCTTCTATTTGTTCTTCGGGTAGCAGAGAACTAATGAAGGTTGGGCGAGGATCCTCCTCAGTTCCCAAGTTGACTTCTCTTAGTTCATCTATAGTGGCTGCCTGTCCACCATCTTCAAGCTCTTCTGGTGCAGGCTTGGCTTCTACGGGCTGTTCATCATAATCATCAGCCTCATATGTCTCTTCAGCATCACCATCTTCGGATTCAATTTCCAGGCATGTGATGGCACGACAAATCTCTTTCCGAAGAAATTTTCTTTTGATGAATCCAATACCTTTATATGCGTCTGTATCCTTCTGTCGTAACGGACGCGGACTCCTTCCATACCAGAGGCCCAAACTTGTACGAAGTTGTCTCTTGGTAGTAGGAATATTGACTTGCTTTCGTAGCATTCTCTGAATATTTTTGGTATTGAACCTAGGTAGCCTCGTAGGAAATACCTCTTCAGAATCGAGGATCATGCAATCCCAATCATGATTCTCCTCTTCGCGAACTCCCGTGGAATATAACACATTCTCTGGAATAGTCCCATTTTTACGGGGAGGCAGATAGAGAGTGGCGAGTTCTTCAACTTTATGCACCTCGCAGGGAATAATTTCTTTAAAATGTTGTAAAGGAACACGCGTGATTATGAGTACACTATCTGAAATTGATAGGCTGTCAATTCTTCTAGAGAACACATTCTGCACCGTGTTCATGTAAATAGAATCGTAGTCATAATCATCATTTGAAAATTCTACATGCCTACTCCATTCATCTGTGGACTGGCATACTTTTCGAGATTTGGCAGGAGTATCCTCATCTTCATCTGTGTCACTTCCAAGATGAGGTACATGCTTCTTTCCTTTTGGAATGGTTGGCACTTTGGGAAGGGTCGGCACTGCCTTCTTTCTCCCCACCTGCTTCTTCTCACCTTCTCGTTCAGGTCGCTTTGTAGCCTTTGAATTTGATGCTCTAGCATCGAGAGAGCTCGAAGACTTTTGCTTCTTTGGCATGAAATATCGTGCATCTTCATAGACTGTTGCTTCATGAACTGTGAAGGGTTGAATGTCACCAGAGATCCTGAACTCTTCTCCATCTTTGAGATATTTCATACACTGGTGTAGTGTTGACGGGACAATACCATATTCATGCAACCAGGGACGACCTAGTAGCGCTTTGAATGAAGTATCCGCATCAATCACATGGAATTTAGCTTCTGTATGGAGCTCTCCAAATACAAGAGGGAGCATAAATGATCCAAGAGTTTTCTGTCCTTTCTCGTTGAAACCATGCACCATCAGCTTATCTGGCCCCAGGTGTTCCACATCAAGGCAGAGGGATCTCAGTGCTTTCAAGCTTATCAGATTCACGGAGGATCCAGGATCAATTAGAATTCGACTGATAATCAGCTTATCGCTCTCTGCAGTAACGTACAGAGGACGATTATGGTCTGCAGTTCCGAGCATCATGTCTTCTTCGGAAAAAGTAATGAATGGCTCATTTCGAGCTTGCAGAACCTCAGTCAAACTACGTTCAGCAAAATACGCCTCGTATCTTTCGGGATCTTTGAGAGCCTGAATCAGAGTCTCCCGAAGGTCTTTAGACATTACCAAAGCATCATATATGCTGAGTTGTGCTGGTATCTTCCTCAAATGGGATAAGATATTATAATCTATCCCCTTGGATGAAGTGTTCTTTTTCTTAGGATCTTCAGGGATAATATCATCATTGATAACTATCTCTTTCTCTTTATCTTTATTGGAGACCCATTTCTTCGGTGGAGGCGGTAGCACCTTGCCGCTTCTTAACTGCACTTGAGCAATCTCCTCCGGTTCAGAGTCATTTAACTGTATATTTTCTTCAGAATCAGCCATTGTTGCATCTAGGGACTCATCTGTTGATTCAGAATCACCACCCAGGTTTACATGTCCCATCCGAGATGCTATGCTAGGGTCTGATTCGTCTTCCTCTGGAAAATACAAATCCTCCTCTGAACTGTAATCCATTGGCAAAGCCATCATACAGGATTCAGAGGGTACTTCTGTGTATTCCTCTTCTGTCAAGGTACTCGATGTCACCGAGATGACCCGACATATTTCTGTTGGAAGAGAATTCTCATCATCTTCTCCGGCTTCGTCTATCTTAAGCTCCGACATAAAGTCAGCGAGCTTGATAGGTCGCCTCACAGTCTGGTAGTACTCATCCAAACTGTCAATAACCCTCTGAGTTGCAGTCTTTTTCTCCTTAGGCTTCTTCAGCTTGGTTTTCTTCTTGGATGATTTCATCCTACCAGACTTTGAAGTGCTAGCTTGATTGGAGAGTTGTTTAGAAATAGGAGCTCGCACCATCGGTAGCTCCTTTAAATTTATCATGGGCTCAACAGGAGACTTCCACTTTATACCTGGAACTCCTTCAAGCTGCTTCAACATTTTCACAGTCTTTTTGGAGATCGCAGTCTCCCACTGTTCTTCTTGAATTGGCTTCTTTTCATTTCTTCTTTCTTCAACCAGGGGTACGGAAGAGGACGTGATTACCCGAGCTGATTCCTTTTTAGGGTGAGACAATACATTGTCGGACAATGTGATCTCTCCCTTCTGATATTTTCTTTCAAGCCAATCCTTGAAGATGTAGCAATCTTCAATAGGGTGGCTGAGTACCCGATGATATGGGCAATAATTTGGGTCACCAGTGTGCTTCGACTCTTCGGGTCTCTTGCATTCAGGCAGTTCTAGACCCGATTTCAACACTTGTCGAAATAATTTGGCGACACTCTCCCTTTTGAATGAATATTCTTTATTCATTTTATCTTTGAGGGATTGGAACGTTCTATCACCAGTTCCTATTGCTTGTCTCTGGCCTCCAGCTTGATAAGTCCGTGGCTTATCATTTCCCCCTAGTATCAACTTTGGCTGGGGGTTGGGGTTGTAGGCCTGTTTGGGCTTTTCTTGATATTGCATCGGCTGCTTGCCCTTGTCTACATTATAAATCACCTGCTTTTCTCTATCAGCTCTGGAGAAGAATGTAGAGTCGGCATCACCCCTTCTAGCACCTGGGGCCTTAGCCTTCTTGGGCTTATCAGAGTGATTTTCTGACCTAGACAAATTCAGCTTTTCAAACTTAGCCACTCTATCGAGCAAGTCTTGAAATGTATTTATCGTAGCCATGCACAGGAAGGGTTGCATCTTATCATCAATGTTGCCCATTAACAACTGTACTGCATGTTCTTCCTCAAGCTGCTGCTCACATTTCATGCTTAAATTTCGCCAGCGAGTGATGTATTTAGTCACTGATTCTTCTCTTTTTCTCTTATCCAGAGCGAGGTCAGCAATCGTGATCTTCTCAGTTGCACTAGCGAATCTCTTCACGAACATATTTTCTAATTCCGCGAAGGTCTTCACAGAATCGTTTGGTAGTTCAGCATACCATTCGAAAGCAGTTGCTGTCAAACTGCTGACGAATTGTCGGAAGAGTAGGGCGTCATTTCCTCCTGTGTTCCCACAGGTGGCTTTAAACTGTGCCAGGTGCTGTCGGGGATTGTTAGTACCATTGAAAGTATTGAACTTTGGTACAGAATACCCTTTTGGGTACGGTACTTGGTCGTACTCAGCCGGGTACGGACGACCTTTGCCCACCAACTTTTCTGCTTGATCGACGGCTATAATAGCCCTGATCTTTTCTGTAATAATCCCTTCCAATTGTGCAGCGGTCACAGGTTCAGAAGTACTTGCAATATTTTGTGGGGTGGGCTGACGAATGACATTATGAGCCTCGTGACCATCTTCAGGAGTGCCCCGTACTCCTGAGACTTGAGGCATTTGAAAGTTTGGAGGATCCGGAGGAGGATTGGGCATGGCACCAACAGCAACAGTTCTCTGCATCATCTGCATCATTGCCCCCATCTGAGCCATCATCTCAGTCATCTTCTCATTTAATTGAGAGATTTCTCTATCTTTGGCTCTCATCTGTCTCCTTATATGTCTTTGCATGTCTGCAAGTGTGACATCCTCATCAGCGAAGGGATTCTCTTCAACTTCTTCCCTTTCTTCTTCTGCTTGGGAATGACCACCTCTGCTAGTGGTGGACCCAGCTTCACGACGACGTCGATAAACTCGTCTAATCGGTGGTTGTTGATCATCGTCATCTTCACCGTCATCGTAATAGACTTCTTCATTAACATTGGTATGTCTCACCATATAAACGACTTCCATATCCAGAGTGTTATTTATTTCTTGCATTTCTTCTTCTAAATTTTCTTCCAGAAATTCATCAATATTTTCTTCCATATTTTCTTCAAAGTTTTCATCTCCTTCGAGGTATTCTTCCTCTTCTATATTTTGATCATCTATATTTTCTTCTAGTACTTGGATCTCCGAGCGGCGACGCCATTGAATTTCCGGTTCCTGACTAGGCACGGGGACTTCTTCGATCAGTGGGCTGCGATCAAAGTTAGTCTCTTCCTTTGGAGGGGATGGAGGGCGACGGGATCTCCTGGAGGATTCTCCAAGGTGTCTACCTTCTGGAACAGTGTCATTATGGGTCCTTTTTGGGGCCCACTTCTGATGTTGTTTGTAGATGGGGGCGGATCTCCGGGAAGCCTCACCGGATGTCACGCCCAGATCAATCCTCCTTTCTCTTCTTTCTTCCTTTTCATTTCTTCGAGGCTTTGGCCTCCAGACTTATTTTCCTTTCCACCGGGACCTTTCAGCGGTGGATCCCTGAACATATGGTTCAGGTGTCACACCCCGATGTTCACCGCGTGGGATATATCTTCTTTCTCTTCTTTCCGCCACAGCAGATAGGCGTTCCCTTGGCGGAGTTCTCCTAGCCTCGATCATTAAGGGCCGTTGGAACTTCTTCTTTTTCAGACCTTTCTCCTTCACAGTCTTCAGGACCCGATAGACCCGGGCTGAGAGAGTTTCAGGTTCCTTTCTCTTTGGAGGAGCTGGGACCTCCTGTCGTTGCTCCCAGAAAGACTTCTTCAGCTCACCAGTGGAGCTATTTCTTTTCACCCATTTTAAATCAGAAAATTTGTTCCGGGTAGGAACATTGGCTTCAGGCACTTGGGCCGACAGATTGGAAGGGTGAACAGGGAGTTGTTGTTGCTGAGCTCGGAGTTCAGCATTCATCTTTCTCCTTTGTCTTCTCGTAGGCCTCCCTCCAGATGAGGAGGCTTCAGCATTGTACTCCCCAGGCGCAGATAACCTGGTCGGCAAGGGTGTGGTGTTTGTAGTCACCACAGAGACTCTCCCACTATTCACAATTCTTCTGGTGGTCAGGGTCTCAGGCTGTGATAGCCTCTCGAACACAGAAATTCTCCCACGAGAATTTTCAGCAACAGGTCGTTGTGCCGGCAGATGCACACGACGGGTGACAACTTCATCAGCATTGAGTCTTCTGGCAGACTTTTCAATATTCCTACCATTCACAGGAATGGCAGCATTCCTTGCAGCAATCGCCGGGAAGTCAACGCTACCAAACTGGATGGTAGCTCCGGCACTTCCAGTCTCAATAACAGCATTCGCCAGCTGAATCCTGGCTCCTTGTCCCAGTTGGACAGTCATCGGCGTGTTCTGTAGATCCGTCTGCATAAATGAAAGGCAAGGGTTAGTAATCAGATTCTGATACATCACCCCGCACTTTCAAAATGCAGAGACTTACACAGAACACAAAAATAAAAGAAAATAACATTAGCAAGCAGTTCAAATAATATAAATCTAAAATACTGCTAAATATGTTATCTCAATGGAAAAAAAAATTTTGAATGATCATTTTAGAAAATTCAGAGTTTTGAATCATTAAACGATCATTTTGATAGACTCAAAATTTTGAGAACGATTTGCTATAACTGCTACTATAGCACTGAGACGACTAGCCAAAGATGAAAAGAGAAACCAATCCCCAGCGGAGTCGCCAGAAATCTGTGGGCTCCGAAAATTCGGCCCCGGCCTCCGCATCGCTTTTCTTATTCGGCGAGGGAGTTTTAACGGACTATGTTCCGGGGTAAATTTTGGAAGGCAGATGGGTTTGTAGATAAGACACTACCCAGAGATTTCGCCCTCATTTTGTGAGGACTTTATGATCTGAGTTCTGGTTTCCTATAGGCGCAAGCCCCTATAGTTAATTACCTCTCCCGATCACGAGAGAGAACTTTCGATTAAGGCTAGTCGTCGATCAGATTCGTATAGAAATACGTGTATCTGGCATATAGTAGCAGCAATGGGTTTAGGTATTGAAAATTGGATTTTGATTTGGGAATTTGGAGAGTTTGATATTTAAAATAGAAATTGCACCACCTAGCACTTAAAGCGGATGGTGGGGGAATGGATGATGGACCCGATCAAGATCCCATGGTTCCGTCGTCCCGGGCCATCGTGGTCCCTGGTCTACTTAGTCAGAGGAGGTAGTCGACCCAACCTGACAGAAGGATCCTTGTCGGCAGCCATGGGTTGCTTCGTCCAAGGGGACCTTGTAGACCGGGGTTGAATGTTTGTCTAAAGGGACAAATTTGAATCCACCTTAGCTTACAGAGGGCTTTGTGCCCTATCGATCATATCCTATTGATTCATATCTCAAGGATTTGATGTCAGTAAGGAGCGTATTGGCTCTGGCCATAACCGAGATATCGTGGTGCCATTTGGCGGCGAAACCACGCGGTTCAGAGGGCCCCGGGTCGTCATAACCGTTTATCCTGCGGTGGCCATTTAGCGGCAGACCGCCGGTTAGAGGACACGTACCACGTTCTTACTGGCAGGAGATTGTTTGAGAATGGATCCTAGTGATATTTTCGACTAGGCATTTTAGCTCTTTTGTGAGCTGAAGTAAATTTGAATTTCTCCACCTCGGCAAACTGTTGCGGAGGGTGGATGGATTTTGCTTTGAGAGATTGATGGATTGATTTCAGATTTAAATATCTGGATTTTTGGGATTTGTAGAATTTTGGATTTTTGTATATATTTGGGTGGAGCTTTGGAATATGAATATTTGGGAGATGATTGAAAGTATTTGGGAACCCCTCCGGTTGAGATCTGCATTCAACACGGTCATCATCGGGGTGACCTTGAGGTCACTTGAAAAATATTTGGATTTTTGTATAGGTTTGATGGCATTTTAAAATATTTTGTGGACCCCTCCGGTTGAAATAAGCAATCAACACGGCCATCATCAGGGTGTTTTGGGGTCATTTCCATTTGTTGATTGAACCTTGTCAACTCGATCAAGCTTTTGCTCGAGGATCGGGTTTCTCGTAGGCTTCGTGCCTTTTGTTTAGTGAATTCTCTTGATTTTAGGCTTTGAAGGCCTAAAAAGAATGTATTTAAACAAATACACCGTTCGATACAACCGTGTATTTTGTTAGGTAGTTTGAATCTTGTCAACTTCTATTGATCCGTATAGAAGGATCAGATTCGAATTTGAATTCACTTATTTTCCCGCGCAGCATCCCTAGACGTCACGTGTGTACCAATAACACGCTCGCCGGGGCCCATGCGGGTTTGGATTGTATTTTTCCCCTGAGTGTACCTATGTGTACACAAATTAAAGTGCACGTGCGGGGGTATTCTTGGAATAGACGCCTTCTGTCTGCTTGTACATGTGTTGCAGATCCGGTGGCGTTGAGTTGTGGGTCGTAGACGCCTTCTGTCTGCTTGTATCAGTGTTGCAGATCCGGTGGCGTTGATTGTAGATTGTGGACGCCTTCTGTCTGCTTTCATAGATGTTGCAGATCCGGTGGCGTTGATTGTAGATTGTGGACGCCTTCTGTCTGCTTTCATAGATGTTGCAGATCCGGTGGCGATCTAGTCTTGATATTGACTCCCCCCTTTCTCATTCACCGGGGAAAGGCTTTCTTTTGGACTTTGAAGTCCACTGATTGCTGTTTTGCTTTGAAAAAATCTCCTTTCAAGATCTTTAGTGTGGTGGACTTCTTCGTACATCGGGCTGCCGTTGTACTCGATGTACTTATAGATTTTGATCACCGTTACTATAGGTGATATTCATACTTGTGCCCACAGTGGTTCGTCGTGACTACGATTTATCCACTGTTGTTATCCACAAGTTGTTTGTGGCCATTTGCATTTGTAAGGGATCCGTACTTGTGCCCACAGTGATTCGTTGTACATACGACATACACACTGTTGTTATCCACAAGTGGCTTGTATGTATTTGCGGAGACCCGTTGTATTCAATACGAGCTCCTGGAACTGTTCGTAGGAGATGTACTTATGTCCACAGTGTTTCGTTGTACATACGACATACACACTGTTGTTATCCACAAGTATTCATTTGCTGGAGATCAGTTGTATCCGCTACGACCTCCTAGTAGTATTTGCGGGAGAGCCATTGCTTTTGTATTGAAACCACCTTTTTCACCAATCTCAGGTGGTTTGATTGTATTTATTTGATCTCGTAGGGATCATCGTTGGAGACGTACTTGTGTCCACAGTGGTTCATCATACTTACGATGTACGCACTGTTGTTATCCACAAGTGGCTCGTGTTTGCTGGCAGAGGATCGTTGTATCAGCTACGAACTCCTAGGAGTATTCGTAGGAGGACCCTTACTTTTGCATTAAAACCACCTTTCACCAATCTCAGGTGGTTTGATGATTGCACTTGCTTGCAAAGGGCGGCTCTTTGACGATTGATCTACAATGTCGCCTTCTCAATCAACAGGCGTTTGGAGAGATTGCCGTGGGAGTCTACGGATCGAGGTCTTGTAGTTTGAGTTTCCTCGTGTATGATCCAAATTTCGATCTTTGCATATGTTTGGATCCAAATTTAGTTTCATTCAGACTTGAATTCATCAAGTTTATAAGTCCCCACCTGATGTCGTATAGCCCGAGTTCAAGTGCGAGTTCAACTGCTTTGTTCAAATTCGGATCCAGTCCAAATCAAAGTCTTTGTTTGATGTTATAGTCTTGTTCAAGTCCCCTGCAGTCCGAGTCTTGTTCAATTTTAGTGTCCTTCACACTTAATTCCTTTGAATTTAAGTCCGAATGATTATTCAAAGTCTTCTGGAGCATTTGCAGGTTTCTTTTCATATTTAGATTGACTTGAATTTGATTTCAACTTTGATTTCACATTTTTATTTGGATTTGAACTTTATGAATCATTTAAATTCTGTTCAGGTCCTCTGCACATGTTCAATCAAGTTCAACGGTCCACTGCTCTTGTTCATGTTCAAAGTTCAATGCTCTTTCTTGTTTGGTCCAAATCTTTGTTCTTTTGAGTTCAAAACAGGTCCAAGTGTAGTAATATTTCACCCAAAATTTCGGCAGCCTCCCGGCGTCTCCCCCGTTTAGGGGAAAACTACGAGAAAACTGGGCCTTTCCCACCACGCGCAATAAAGGCGTGTATGGTAGGTGCCCTCTTTCGAGGACACCGCGGCCGTGATTTTCTTCCCACCACGCGCAATAAAGGCGTGTATGGGGTCTTTGACGGTACCTGTTACAAGAAGAAGAGCAGTTGCTTTCCCCCCGCCCGGGGGTACTTATAAATCATTCCGGCCGCGCAAAGAAAAGAGTACACCAGGCTCGCCTGGCCTCGCCGTGTGCGTCGAACCGGTTTCCCTCCTACCACGGCCACTAAAGGCGTGCTTAGGTGGTTTGTCGGTCCGACACGCATGTCGAGACAGAAAAGCGTGGGTCGCTCGCTTACCTCAACACAGGTGTCGTGCCGTTTGCCCCTCCTACCACGCTCAACAAAGGCGTGCATAGGTAGACCGCCGACCCGACACGTTAGTCGAGATAAGAGGGCGAAGGTTGCTCGTTTAGCTCAACACAGGTGTCGTACCAGTTGCCCCTCCTACCACGCTCAATAAAGGCGTGCATAGGTAGACCGCCGGCCCGACACATTAGTCGAGGTAAAAGAGCGGAGGTTGCTCGCTCACCTTATCGCAGGTGTCGTGCCAGTTGCCCTTCCCACCACGCTCAATAAAGGCGTGTATGGGTAGACCACTGACTCGCCACGCATGACGAGGTAAGAGAGCGAGAGGGGAGGCGACTGTCCGCCTCGTCGTAGGCGTCGGACCGGGTTTCCATCCCACCACGCGCAATAAAGGCGTGTATAGGCGGTTTTCCGGTCCGTCGTACACATCGAGGACGGAAGCCTGAGTTCAGAGGGTTATACCTTCGGGGCCGGTGGACCGGCGGGTCGGCCGTGGAAGCTTGGGAATCGAGGCTAGGGGGCTCGGCAAGCACATTTTATTATTATTAATCTTAATTAATTTCAATTAATAATAATTAAATTTAATTAATTATAATTAATTATAATTAATAATGATTAATTAAAAATAACATAATTAATTATGATTTAATTAATCATAATTAATTAGAAGTTATTTTTAATTAATTATAATTAAGAATAATTAGATTATAATTAACCTAATTAATTAAGATTAATTTCCAATTAATTAAAATTAACATAAAAAAATCTTTTTTTTTTTTGGAATTTATGGGATTCGGCCGAAGAAGTGCGTGAGAAGGGAGAAAGTTACCTTCTCCACAAGCGAGCTCCTGTTCTTCCTCCCGATCAAAATGTCGCAACTTCCGATCCAAACGGAAGGGAAGGTCGTCGACAGGAGCGAAGTCGCACAGCCACGAATGAGCCGAAGAAGCGCGTGTTAGGTAGAAAGTTGTCTCACAGCCAGCGAGCTCTGTCTCGCTTCCGATCAAAATGTCGCAGGCTCCGGTCCGACTGGAAGGGAAAGTCGTAGAAGGAGCGGCGTTGGACGGCCAAGGAGGGGCTGGAGGAGCGACGCCAAAGGGAGAAGACTCCTTTGCAGTCGGCAAGCTCCCTGTCGTGGCTTCCGATCCAACAGGAAAGGGAAAAGTCGGAGAAGGAGTAGAGTCGAACGGCACGGAGGGGTCGGAGATGTCGGGGAAGAGCAGAGTTTCGGAGAGCTTGGGATTGGAGAGATCTTGCGGGAGAAAGGGAGATCGGGATCGCGAGAGGAGGCCGAAGGCCTCTTCTCCGCTGGCTTTTAACGACGCGAGAGCGTCGTATAGGCGACGTGGGAGCGACGTGCAGGATGCGACGTCTTCGGCGTGCAGGCGACGTGCGTCGTGGCCTTGGCAGTGGGCAGGTAAGATTTGAAATTTGATTTTTCTTTTTTTTTTGTTTTGTACAGCAGGTCAACACTATCTAAAGAACATAATGTGGTTTTATTTGTTTCTTTGGTTTGTTATTTCCATTTACAGCTCTTACACATGTTATAAATAGTATGAAAGAAGAAATATCATTCTTAATTCTTCTTAAATATAAGAGAGGGCAAGCAGGATTCCTTGACTCGATTGAGAGTAAAAAAAAGGGAGATAGTGAGAAAAGTATAGTAAAGATCAACGTAGCTTTTAAGCATGGCGAGGCTGTTACCTTGGCTCTTGAGCGTCTTGACTATCGTTCTCCTGCTGCTCACCTGTTCTGCAGCTTCTTCTGTCCCTGACGTTCCATCTGATCCCTGTTGCAAACCACCCTCAGGCGGCGACAAGCCACCAAAGGTGCCGCCGATGTCCACCAATTACTATAAGGAGCCACATCCTCCGTTTGCTTCGGTATCTTATGGGGTAGCCGGAGAAGTCAATGGAAATAGGAAGCTGCTTCTGTAATTCATTGTCATTGGCTTTTGCATGTCCACTATCATATATTTGCTTCTGTTCTAATTAATTTTATATCTGATAAATAAATAAAAATGAAGCTTTGATGACAAGGTCATGAGTTTCATGCATGGAGTGAAATAAAATAAGGAAAATCAAGATTTTTTTAATTTATCTCATAATCGAAATTCGATGAAATTGTTTGTAAAAATATCTTTTGATGCTTAGATTTGTCAACAAAATTTTTAAAATGTTTTGTAAGAGTTTTTTTTTTTTTTTTTAATCCTTGAATGAGAATTGGTCGATGATTTCTGCATAGTATTACTTTGCACTAAAAATTCATACAGAAATTAGATATACGAATATTACATTAAATCCTTAAATCAAGTTGTATGCCCGAGGGGCGACTTCGGTTTGAGGAGAAAAAACTTGAAATAAGAGAGGGAGAGGGGCTCGGGATAAAATAGGGTTTTTTTCTGAAGAAATTTTCAACATATTTTTCCGTCGGAAATTAAGTAACATTTATATGAAAAAATCCATAGGTAATCACTGATAGAATTTCCGACATCAAAATTCCGCCGGAAATTACTAATGGAATTTTCAAAGGAAAAAAATATGCCGGTAATTTCCTACGGATTTTCCAGTGGAAAAATTCCTCTAGAAACTTCGACAATTTTTTCTACAGAAATTTCACCCATAATTTTTTTACAGAACTTCCGACAAAAATTCTAACGTAATCTTGCCGCCGAAAATTTCATTGGTATTCCATGAATTTCCTATGATGTTTGATTTTCCTTAACTCCTGAGTTGATCAAGGTTCTTATAATTTGGTAGGTTAGCCTATCTCCACTTTTTATTTAGGTTAGCCTATTTCAAGAGTATGGTATAACACTATTGCCTGAGTACTTGTCAATAATATATGCAAGATTACATGTGATGCTCATGAACATATCTCATGTAGGAGCTGATAATTAAATTAGTGACAAATAATTCCATAAAGAATTATCAAGGGATTCTTTTTTTGTCAAAAATAAATAGGGTCTTCATGAGAAGTGGGAAAAACTAATAGAACCACCACTTTCAATTCATTTTGGAGAAGAAGATATACTAAGAATTCTTGATATTCCTCATATTAAACAAATTCAGTACTAGCTACATAATATCAATTCGTGGATGAAGAAAAAATATTTGAAGTTGATTTTTTTAGCTCATATAAAAAAATCTCATGCAATTCTGTTGAAGAAATATGATAAAAATAAAAAAGTAAATATCCAAGCTTCAAAAATTTTATTTAAACGCACTTCACAAAATTGTGAGAGAGGCAAAGATGGAACACCATCCATAAATAAAGTCTACTACTCTACTGGTCCAAAGACCATAACAAATGATCATGAAAAGATAATGAATGTTCTTGTCCTTCTTCAAATCCACTTGATGTCCATTCATAAAATTCACGTATTCTAGAGGAAGTGTTGAAACATATATGTACTAGACTTTCATTTGTAAATATAATTCATATATTTTTTAAAGATGTTGAAAAAAGTAAATATTGATGAGTTGGATGTAATCACGAGTGATTGTAATAAAGAACTTATGAATATCAAATATCTTCAAGAAAAATACAAACAAAGGTTAATTATCGAGTTATTGAATTGAGTTATCAACTATGTTGACCTCTATTTCTATACAATGTCAAAAGACTGATCGTTCTAGATATGAGTTAGTGGAAGGGCAAGTAGATAAGAAAACTTTTGAAGAGGATACAATAATACAAGTGTGATGCCCTAGGATCTAATGAAATGTTGAAATACCTAAATGCTAATTACCTAACTCACATGTCCCGATGTCTATTTATAACTTCATTTTCGCTTATGCCGCTATTTTTTACCTCCCACACCATATATAGTGAGGGCAGAGTCCCTCTCACATCAGCATAGACAAATGGGGCTAGAATAGTACATACAATATTACATAACCTCTCACATCAACTTTCATCAAGTGGGGATATAATTCCTCCCACATCTGCACTAGGCATATGAGACCATGATAGTAATGATAGTACATATAGTGTTACATAACCTCATACACCTGTTTTCAACAAATGGGGTCAGAATCTCTTCCACATCTGCACTAAACAGATGAAGGAAGAATATAACATTTAAGCCACTGGTCAAACATCAGAGAGTGCACTTTTCTACATATTAGAATTTCTCTAATGCCATGCTATGAACAATGTAAATGCAATTACAAGAGTAAATGAATTGTACTTTACCATGCAATATATATGTAATGCATAAATTGCAAATAAAAGCCATGGTGCTTGTGAAATATGTTATCCACTAAATTTATCCGATCAATTTCCAACTTTAGAAAAATATTTATATAAATATTTTAAGACATTTATATAACTACTGTGATTGCTAGAAAAATCTCAATCGAGTCATATCCTCAGAAATTTGTATAGGCAAAACCAACTGATGAAAATTCAAAATTTTATAGTCAAAATGTTCAAAGCAGAGAATGCAACAATATATAAAAAGTTAAATGGTGAAAACTTTTTAAAATTTGAGAAAAATGCATTCCAATCCATAACATTTTATACAATAGCAAAAATTAAAATCAAAGAAATGTTCAGAAGTCTACCTTATGCTCTATAATAACCTTAACTGGCCTGATGAACGAAACTCAAGCTTTAGCCTTCAAATTCTCTCTCTCTTCCTCTCCCCTCTTCTTTCCTCCCCTTCTCCTTTGTAAAAACCCAAACTCTTAATTATCTATATATTGTCTACTTCCGTTTAAGGGCCTCATGATTTTGTCTTGTTGGTATAACTTCCAAGGAGGTTACCCATCACAAGATTTTTCTTGGATGAACACGCTTAACTGTGGAGTTTCTTATTGAAATTCTAACCATTACACCAAAAGGTGCCTCGATGTTTAAGAATTTAATTTATTTTTACTTAAAGGGTTTCACAATCTTTCCCACATAAGTAACTGACATCCTCATGAATATCTTTATCTCATAATCATCTACCAGGCAGATAGGATTCTAGAGGCGATCCCTAAAAGTTCAATTGGTGACTCCAGCCACGTAGCACTTTATCCCATACAAGATCAAGAGGTGGCTCCCATAGCGTAGCATTTTGTCTTGTATGACACTTAGTTCCCAACTTTTGGCTTACAAGAGGATGACTCAAAATCACATTCAAGAAGTTCGTAATCATATATTTAATGTAAAGGTGAAGTACTTAAAACGCTAATGACTTGAAGAATATTTTATTTAGGGCTTTCTAAAAAGAGCTCATTGGTGCATTATAAGACTGGAGTTAACATAGATGGTCTTACACCAAGCCAGGTACTCAGGTGTATGAAAACTTTCCCTGAACACGGGATATAGATGCTGATGCAAAAAGTGGACCATCCTCTCGTGATATTAGTAGAAGATACACAGATTATATTATTCAGTTCATATTTCTATGCTTTATTTTTCCTTCATATATAAATTTGGTCAATCTTTTGACATGTTTGTGAATGTAATTTTAATCAAGCTCCTTCCTAAGGAGTGTCATGAGGTATTCCATTTGAAATTTTATCTACCTTAGCCTATTAGGATGGGATGCATTCTCCAACATTAATGTGTGATAGAAGATACTGAAAAAAATTCACCAAAGATTTTTGACCTATCAATGATTATTTGGTAGAGTGTTACTCGATGGTCTTAACTTATGCATAAGAGATTGATTCCAATCACCTTATGATCGATTGAACTTTAGGATGGAGCTAACGCCATGTGTATCTCAAATCAAAGATAAAGATTGGCCTACTTTAGACCATATATGATATATGCCCTTTCAAGATACTGGACATAACCATGCTCATTGAGTAGAAGTTTAACCAGGGATCACATATGAACCTTTTATAAATTATATTTATTTGGAGTTATTAATATTATTTCCAAAGATTTTTAGCATTCAAAATTCGACGTAGAATCTTCTCATCTAAATCTTTATGTTTAAATGTTCCTAATTTGACCATGAAATCCACTACATAAGGTCCTTCCTATATGGGCGAACGTTTATTGCATTAACATCCTTTCCAAGCAGCTATAAGACTTCTTAAATATAGATCTCCAACAAAGATAGGTCGGGCTCTCACCCTTCAATTGATGTAAAGAGTTGCTCTCCAGTGGTAAGGACTTATAAATGAATCCGCATCACATATTTCTAGAAGAAGATCAAGATAATAATGGAGCTTTTTCTCATTACTAACCACATCAAATGATTTGACCCTAGGGTTTGGGACACAAATCTCAACAAGAATAATTGCTTTTATGCTAAAAAATATAGATTATAAGGCGTTTCTCCTATTATAATTTTTGGCATAGTACAATAAACTCATAGTACTTTGGAAAGCTCTTCAGCTAATTACATTCCATTCTTTTCAAAGTGTGTATTTAATCCTTTGAGAATAATTTGATTTGTCAATTTTGTTTGTACATTTGTTTGCGAATGTGCGACACTCATGTGAACTAATTAAATATGAAGATTTTTCTAAAAATATATAAATATTTTTTCAACGAATTGGATTTTATTGTTTTAAATGATCTTTATGGAAAGGCAAAAGCTGCAAATGATGTTTTCATATGAACGATTATATCTAAAAAAGACTAAGCAAGTGTTCCCAGTATTATAATCCCGTCTTCTGTAATTGTGGAGAAAAGTGAATTTTTATAACATCAAATATATGATGAATCATTTTAATTGGACTAGACTGCATGAATTTTTTTTCTAGATTTTTCATGTAGCTTTTCTACTATTTACCTATGTTCGTGCAAATTTCAAGAAAACCTATGACATAAAACTCTCCATCATCACAAATTTTCTAGCACACATTTAAACTTAGTGCAAATCATATCATGATTTCTCCACAAAAAAAAAAAATTCTATTAAGTCCATAAACTTAACTAGATCTAACACAAAGATCGACAAAATTGACTATGAACTTTTGACTCAAGTCAAAAGCTAAATGGCTGATTTCTACTCACTTGAACTCGATCCCATAACAATATATTAGGGTATCTGCTTTCACAAAAAAATTTTCTGAAGCTGAAGTAGCTCCATAAGTAGCATTAGGTGGAATCGCAGGCAATTTTACTGCAGCCATTCTTTTGGCTATTTCATCAAACAGCTGGTGCTCAGTTCTTAATCTACAGATGATCGTGATGAACTCGATCATTGGTGGTGTTTCCATACGCATTATTAATGTGTAAACTATTATTTATGGATCCTACAAAAAACAAGATGAAAAAAGATTTTTTATGTATTTTTTTCAATATTCTGTTTCCCACAACATGAGCAAATTGCGCATCACAGCCGTGCGTGTGAATTAATTTGTCCCTGCCTACAAGAACATCAAGTACAAGGTGTAATTAAGCTACCTGAGGCCAGTAGCAAGATCCACATCCCAAGCTCTAATCAATGTCGATAATGCCTGGGCAGACCACGCTGTAAAGATTCTTGATGCCTCCCCTCCCAAATCTCTCGCATTGTCATCCACAATTTACCACAACCCTATATATAAGCATGTCAAGAGATCATCTTCCTTAGAACCCCTTCAGCTCATCCTGCAATAGCCAATCTCATCGACCAAGCATGGCCTATCAAGCTTTCAACCTTCGATCAATCAGCTTTCCATTTAGATCCCGCTCTGCCACCCTCCGAGTGGAAGAAGAACTCGACAAGGTCAGGACTTGTGCCGCTTCCTCAACTACAGAGTCAGTTTGCGACGGGTTAAGAGGGCTCGGAGAAGTCTACGAAGAAATCGATGAGCTTCTCCGGCAACCCGGAAACCAACAATCCTTCTCCCATCCGAATCATAGGAAATGGGTGGAGGAGGAACTCGACCTCTCTCTCCAGCTGCTAGATCTCAGCGGTGCCATTAGAGACGGTCTGTCTGCCACGACGGCCCATCTCCAAGACATTCAACTCTCCATTCGGAGAAAAGATTGCTCCAATGCAAAGATCAAAGCTTTTCATCATGTTTCGATTAGTTTTCGCTCAACGAAGAAAAACATCGCGAATTCGTTGAGATCGTTGCAGAAACAGACGGAGAACGGCAGAAAGATCACGTCTTGCTCAGGCGTTGCGGCAATGTTGGTAGAGGCGAGGGAGATTTCTGTTTCCCTCTTTGGATCCGCTTATTCTTTGTTGACGGAGGCGACGGGGAAGCCGAAGGCCAGCAGGTGGTCGTCGTTTGTGACCAGGCAGCTGCATCACAAGAAGGTGGCTTGCGGTGTGCATGAGGTTGAAAGTGAAGGGCAATCATTGGTAGCTCTCCTCAGCAGCATTCAAAAGCTGGATTTTGAATTGGAATCTCTCTTCAGGAGATTGATACGAAATAGAGTCTCTCTCCTCAACGTCCTTAGCTTTTAAGTTTTAACTTTTAACCGTTCAAACTGTGAAAAGATGAAATTTAATTAAGGAACTTCCTAATCATGCTCAATATGTAATCTTTGTTAATTAAATTATAATAAGTAATTCACACTGAACGCAGGTTGGGAGTTTTAAAAATCAACTATAGTTTAATTTTGAACAGCTTTTCATTATTTTTTAAAACGATTTGTTAGCATAAAATTTTTTTTTTTTACTAAAAAAAAATATTTTAAGTACTGAGAAATTCGTCCCGAATGAAAGATAAAAGAAAATTTATGTTCAGGCAAAAAAAAAAAAAAAAAAAAAAAAGATAATTTGAGTTCCAAACTTAATTGGCCTAAATGCCAAAAAAGAAAAAAAAAATTCAAGCTGAGGAAAAATTCCTACAAACCTCAAAAAAGTAACTCTTTAAATTTTTATATATTTTATTTAAAATTTATTTTTTTGGAAATTAGTTATATTTATAAAAGAGCTCGTATCATATATATATATATATATATATATATATATATATATATATATATATATATATATATTTATTTATTTATTTATTTATTTATTTATTTTTAGTCTTAGCTTATATAAATTTTAAAATATCCTTGAATAAATATTGATACTAATTTCAACTATTAATTTTTTTAGCTGATAAATTTTAATCTATTTTTATTATGTCATATTAATTAAATAATAGATTTAAGCTAAAAACATTCATGTAATATTGAATAAAACATAGATCTCACAATTTTATTTAAAATAAAAAATAAAACCATAAACATTAGAGGGTGATATATTTTTACTCAAGCTGAACAATAGGGTGTTCATATTCACGCACAAAATATTTAGCTTTGAAACATAGTCGTCTAAACACCCTAATTTTAAAAACCTCTGCATTTAT
Source organism: Dendrobium huoshanense (assembly GCA_016618105.1). Lineage (NCBI taxonomy): Eukaryota > Viridiplantae > Streptophyta > Magnoliopsida > Asparagales > Orchidaceae > Dendrobium > Dendrobium huoshanense. The sequence continues at coordinate 44,787,807 of CM028350.1, read as the reverse complement.
CTTATGTTTGTTATTAAAAGAGAAGCATAAAATTAAGTGTTACAAAGATGAGGATGCTCAAACAGATGAGTGAATTTGCATTTAGGGGGTGTTTGGTATAAGATTGGATTTAATTTTAATAGGATTTACTAAATCCAGTAAATCCGGATTTAGTAAATCCTAGGCTCATAAATCCTGAATTGTGTTTGGTATGAAAAATTTTAAATCTTGTTAAATCCAAAAAGATGTTTGGCAACAAATTACAGGATTTAAAACGGTTGAAGATTTAAAATAAAAGGAGTAATATCGACGAAACCTAATTTTTTATTAAAAGAGCATATATTCTCATCGTGTTATATTTGTCAATCAAAGTAGTATAATACTTTGTATAATTTAAAAAAAAATACTATAATTCAATTAGGACAAACTTCAACTAAAGATCAAGACTTGAATATCATAATCCAAATTATATCTTTGCGGCTTAAGAAAAAAATTAAAACAATTCACACAAAATGATAGCTTATATAATCTAGGAATGCCACAAACAGAATTTACAAAGAGTCACTCTCGGGAAGAAAAAAAAAAAAAACGAATGAACGCATAAATTGTTGAGGCATGCTGAGGTGAAACAAAAAAAAAATCTTATTTCCTCTCTGTCGTGAAGAAAAAAAACAGGGCAGCGGCAGTATTCCTTTTGAGCGTTCGGTATTCCTCTCCCTTCCGTCGTGCTCGTGAAGAAGAAGAAAAGAAAAAAAAAAAAAAACAGCTGCTCGCTCTTGCTCGATCGGGAAGAGGATACCAAAATACCGCTGAAAAAAAAAATCTGGGAGTACCTGCGGGACTTTGAGCGGGAACCAGCGACTGCGCTTCGGGAGCGACTAGGGCACAGGATGAAGATGAAGCTGCGACTTCCTTAATGTAAATTGCGTTGAATCCTCTGGTAGCTCGCTCGCTGTGAAGGTAACTTTCTCCCTTTCGCGCAGTTCTTCGGCCAAATCCCGTAAATCCGACTCCTAGACGGATTAGGATTTACCGGGATTTAGCGGATTTACGCCGTAAATCCGCAATCCGCAAATCCAGGATTTACGGATTTGCCGGATTTACGTCGACGTTTTTTGCGTTTGGCTGGATTTACCGTAAATCCTGCTTAAAATTCCAAATAAATCCGATACCAAACACCCCCTTAGAGACAAAATGCAATGTACGCATATACCTGAAAAGGTTGGAATTGCTTCAATGGCAGATAAGATTAGAGAGAATCGCCTTAAAAAATTTTGTCACATAAAACGTCAGCCTTCACTCCATTAAAAGAGTAGATGTAATAGATCTAGCATATGTTAAGAAATATAGAGGTATACCTAAAAGACTTGATTAAGGCTTTGTTTGGTTATCCTCCTTTTCTAAAAGTCAATTTTAAAACAATTGTTTGAGAAAACGGAGTTTTCAAATGGAGAAGTGAATACCCTAAAGCTTTTTAAAACAGTACAAAAATACAGTTCCCCAAAAAGCATTTTTGCAAAAGTGTCACAAAAAAAAAACTCCATTTCCAAATGGAAAAAGCAAAAAAACACTCAAACAAACAAAGCCTAAAGAGATTTCCATGACATCCAATTATTCAGTCCAAGAAACAACAGGACAACAAACCATAGTTTTGCATCATATGAAATTTGAACTTCATAATTTATGAAAGAATACAATGCTTGCTTAGTAAACATAGAAACTAGCATCAAATGTACCACAGGTTACACGAAACCTTCATTAAAACCTCTGTTCTACTAAGACTGTATAGAGATCATATGATAAGAGAAAGCTGCTGCCCCAAGATAAACAAGTCACTCGCCTTCACTGAGGATGGGAACAATCAACGGGTTCATCTGTGCAATGTACACAATCGCCCACCTAACAGTTTAAAAGCCATGATAAGAAACAAGGGAATTTTTTCATGGCAAAAGCCACATATAAAGTTCAATTCCAGCAAAACATGACAAACCATTACTAATTCGAAAAAGAATATTATTGGGTCTTTGTGCTCCTGTAAATGGAAGCACTAGGGAAAACTTGCAAAGATCATAAATCAATGTAGTAAGGAGTTCAATAAGGTACTGATGAGATTTGAGAGCTTACATCATCCAACAGCATATTGTAGCAGTAATTATCAACGTCGAATGAAACCTGGATCAAAAAAATGTATTCTGAATTAGAGAGTGGACGCTATAAGTTTACTTCAGTGAAAATTTCGACTCAATTGTGTTCTATCAGAGCTTACACAAAAGACAATGGATCAAGCCTATCATAACATGTTATATGTTAGCTTATTCTTCTCCTGAGTCATAACTCACCATTGTATCAGTGTATCTATATATAGCCTATACTGTATCATGAATAAAGACAGATTTACTTTCTCCATGTCTACATCTGCGTGAGTTCTTGAGTCTGGTGGCTCTCTCGATACATTCATCTTCTTCTACATGGTATCAGAGCAGGCATAGCTTCACCGCAGCTCTTATGGCGTCATCCGAGATGTCCCAGACGGAAGAGTCTACGGATCAAGGCGCGTCCGACATCACCAGCATTCCTTCATCCCTAAAGTTCTCAGTCTCCAACTTAAAGAACCTTGTTCCTAATCACTTGTCCACGGACAACTATTCGATTTGGAGATCACAGATCGTCAAGATTCTTCGCGCTAATGGCTTCTCGTCGTTTCTTGAAACCACATCGAAACCCCCCTCTCGTCTCGTTCAACAGGCGAACGGATCTGTAGCTCGATATAAAGCTCGAGTGGTTGCGCAAGGGAATCACCAGGAATACGGTATAGACTACACTGAAACTTTCAGTCTGGTTGCCAAACTCCCTACCATTCGTATTCTTTTCACAGTAGCTCTAAATCGTGGTTGGCCCGTTCAACAACTTGATGTCGAAAATGTCACGACCCGACCCGATCCGGGACGGATCCCGCTCGCACTGGGTCGCGACACGGAACGAACAGACTGACTTATCAGGATCTGGCTTTGGAATTTGCTTACTGAACTAAATCTTCCAAATTATTTCAACACAAACACCAACACACAGAACAGACCAGAGCTACTATGAATCATCAAATGCAGCTGAACAAATCATCTATATTTTTCTGTCTTTTTCCTCAAAACAATCATCTACAAATACGGTACATGATTAACAGAAGAAATACAGAAGAAAAGCCATGACCGTACAAAATCAAAAGTACAAAAGTACCTATCACAGATCGGACTCTAAACTCTAGTCCTGGACTTCCTTCCCTTTCCCAGAACCTGAAAACCACCAGAAAACGAGAGTGAGCTCAACAGCTCAGCAAAGCAACAAACTTCCAATCAAAATTCTCAGAATCTAAAACCAAACACATCAGACCCAAATCCAAATCAGAAACCAAAACATAATCAGACAGATATCGGAATTTTCGTACAGAAATCATACTCGAACAGTTCATAACAAAACATATCAAATCAGAACAGATACGGACATATCAAATCAAAATCAGATCAGAACTGAAACAGACATATATCAAATCAGAAACAGATCAGAACGGAACAGATCAGAACAAACATATATCAGATATCAGATATATAATTAATAGCTAAATTCCCTGACACTGACTGAATCTCATAGGATCCAGACCCCTTATGTCTCCCTTTGTGCTCACGGCACCAGAACAGATGTGCATATAGCACCAGAATACATATATAGTGCTTATAGCACCTAAACAGATTTCCTCGGATCCGGAACAGAACAGAATTCAGATTGAGCTCATTTCAGATTTCCCAGACACTAACTGAATCTCATAGGATCCAGGCCCCTTATATCTCCCTTTGTATAGCATATACACATAGCGTATCAATTCAGAGAAATCCAGACAAAATCAGAAATCAGACAAAAATCGGGCAACACAACGACAGTATACGGAATTTACACAATTTTTCCTGAAAATCAAAATTCACCAAATTTGCACATATAGATAACAACATTTCAGAACATTAATTCTACTGCACAGACAATTTTCACTTACACAGAAAAATCCAGTCGACTAAAAACTCCGTCGAATCAAAAATACCCGGACAAAAATCTTCAAAATATAGTCAAAACGTGCACACCCGGCACAACAACAATATATAAAAAGTTACGCAGCAAAAACTGAACCAATCAAAAGATACGGACGAAAATCGCTAACGGAGACAAAATCCAGACAGAAAATACCGCCAAACACGACGGTTCTGAAAATTGAGAAAGGCGGAATGTGCCTTACCTTGTGTACAGCAATTTCCTGAACAATCTCGTCGGACGAAAACAGCTCCGCGTCGCCCGAAAATCAACTTTTGCAAATTTCACCTCGACTTTCTCTCTCCTCGGCTGATATTTTCGTTTTAATAAAATTTTCTCTCTCTTCAAAACGACTGATTTCAGCTTTATAATCCACAGATCGGTCCGGCCGATCTCCAGATCGTCCCGGGACGATCAAACCAATTTTGATCGTTCTGGATAGTTCTCAGAACTATTTTCCGGCCGATATTTTGAACAGTGCCAATCGGCCTGGCTGAAGACTCGATCGGCCTGGACGATGCTTACAGAAAAACACCTGGAGTAAATCTGGGCAAATTCTGGAATAGATTCTTAACTGATCGTCCCAGGACGATCCCAGATCGTCCTGGACGATCCTGGAGCAGATTTTGATATTACAGAAAATGCGTTTCTTCACAGACAACTGGATGAAACGGTGTACATGGCTCAACCCAAAGAGTTTGAAGATAAGACCACTCCGGATTGCGTCTGCCATCTTCGGAAATCTATTTATGGACCTAAACAAGCTCCACGTCAATGGTACACAATGCTCACCTCCACTCTTCTCTCTCTCAGCTTCACTCACAGCAAATCTGACTCCTCTCTTCATCTTTCAACGATCATCAACTCAAATCTTCCTTCTTATCTACGTTGACAACATGCTTATCACCGGGAACAATCAATCGACTATAACAAATCTGCTCGAGCAATTAAATAGAACGTTTGCACTCAAGCATCTTGGTCATGCCCACTCATTCCTTGGAATCAACATTCAAACCTCTCCCACCAGCTATTTTTTGTCTCAAACATCCTATGCTCAATCCATACTCCAATTAGCCAACTTAACTCATTGCAATTCGCTGGCCAATCCCATGAGCAGCAAGCTCCCTTCAGACCTGAAACCTGATCCAACCCTGTCGGATCCAGCTCTATACCGCAGGATCACTGGATCTCTTCAATATCTCACGATTACTCATCCCGATATCGCTTATGCGATCAATTTTCTCTCCCAACACATGCACAATCCACTCGATCAACACATTTATTGTCTTAAAAGACTTCTTCGCTACATACAAGGAACTAAGCACTTTGGTCTTCCCATAACCATAAGCAATCTTCAGCTTAAATCTTTTTCTAATGCTGATTGGGCAGGTGATCCGGTCTCAAGGAAATCCACATCCGGCTACTGTCTTTTCTTGGAGATACTTTAATTTCCTGGACTGTAAAGAAACAACACACGGTCGCCAGATCATCTATAGAATCAGAATATCGAGTTCTCGCCGCAGTTACAGTAGACATTCTTTGGCTTCGTCAAATTCTTCAGGATTTCTCTATTCCCTTAGATAAACCCACTGAATTATTTTGTGATAATATGTCTGCTATCGCGCTTGCTAACAATCCTGTATTTCATGCCAGAACCAAACATATAGAGATTGACCAACGCTTTCTTCGTTATCACATCAATAACAAAAGCATCTCTCTACTCCCAATCAGCACGGTGGACCAGGTGGCTGACATTTTCACAAAGTCATTATCTACACCAAGATTTCAGAATCTTCGTATCAAACTGACGGTCGCTCCTGACCCGTCAGCTTGCCGGAGAGTATCAGAGCTTACACAAAAGATAACAGATCAAGACTATCATAACATGTGATATGTTAGCGTATTCTTCTCCTGAGTCATAACTCACCATTGTATCTGTTTGTATCTATATATAACCTATATTGTATCACGAATAAAGACAGATTTACTTTCTCCATTTATCTGTGTCTACATCTGCGTGAGTTCTTGAGTCCGGTGGCTCTCTCGATACATTCATCTTCTTCTACATGTTCTATTAAGAGTCAAATTCTCATCTAAATCCAATAACGAAAGGTCATTTCTAATATTTTCTAATTTAGTCGTTTTAGGTCAACCTCTATCTTTCTTAACATAAGTCAAATCTGCTACATCTACCTTCCTAATCGGGTCGTCGGAAGGTTGCCGTTTTATGTGACCAAACCATTTAAGCGATTATCTAGTCATTCAAGTTTGTACTGTTCTTTTTCTCTACTATCTCTTGCAGCCTTCATAGTCTTTCATATGTCAGACCATAACTTTCATAGGGTTACAACCCACACAAAAAAAAAAAGTACGAAAAAATGCAAAAAAGAAAAAAAGACTCAGTGGGGTTACAAAATGTTTTTCAAGGGCTTCACCCTCAAACCCCCGAGCAGGAGGTGCGCTATCCCTACGACCCCCAACGAGCTCCTCGTCAAGCTCCACCGATGGAATTGAAATATAAGTCAACAGTATCACTCGATTGATCCACACAATCAAACTCCACAAAGAACTAACAACTCAAAGAAAAAACTTGTGATTCTGATTAAACTATAATTCTAGCGACTAATTTCAGACTGACCTTGCAGATTTATGATTCAATCAAACACAAGCAACTTGTGAATCACTGCAATGATGAAAGCATTACTTATATTCTAACTTCATTGTCACAACAATGCGACTGAACTTCCGATAATATTTTCCTTACCTACCTTAAAGCAGCACAAATCCAAACAGATTTCAACCCCCAAGAACGCTAAAATTTTATAAACTCTACGGAGTTCGCATAGAGCGTGTGGAATCAAAAGTTGTATAAAGAAGAATATAAGGGATTAAGCGTTACAGATTAGTGGAGGGGCCTCGGTTGAGGCAGACACTGACGGAGAGAGAGGCCACAACGCCGGCGATGAGAAAGATAAAGGTCGTATCCAAGAACCCCATGGCGATAAAGATGCCGATCTCTCTGTTTCAGCGAGGTCTCAAGATCCGACGGCTGAAAGATTGGTGGGAGAAAATCAACAAAAAACAAACATTTTTCTCCTAATTTAAACAAATTTATCCCAAAAGAGGGGACAACTCCGAACTTAATTAAAATATCGGGAGAGAAATCCTTCTCTGAGAAATATTGTCAATTTCTCGTCATTTTCTCCTCCTCATGTTTTTAAACATTTAACTCTTAAATTTTAATATTTATCGTATTAACACCAAAATCTTTATATCAAATAAAATATATTACTAATATTGATTTTTTATAATTAAATATTCATTTGTATGCCTTTTGATATAATTTAATTATTAAAATATTATATAAATAAATATGAAAGTTTTGATGTTTATTAAATATTTAAATACAAAAAATTTAAAAAAATTAGGTTGTATGCATATAAATCTCCATATACATAGATAAATTATTTTATGTGTGTTGAAGATATATATTGTTGCATGTCAAAACATTCCCGACATTAAGGAGATTGAGTGTTTAACATTCTAACTTTATACTAAGATCCAACACACACATAGATAAAAGAGACGGGAGCAACAATCAAAAGAGACCAGATTTTTAAGTGGGAAACCAGAGAAAGGGAAAGCTCACGAGGCCTGACCTAGTCAAAATAATTCCACTAGCATTGATCATTAATTACAAATGCCTACCTCGGAGGGAAGTGTTGCCTCAATGTAATAAATGTACATCGTACTAAGTAAATTACATGATCAGAGTAGGAAGAATTCAATGACATGAGAGTTGATATCAAGAGAACGTTGGCTAGTTTGTTTAGTTTGTAGGACTGTAATCAAGCAACTAAGGTTGAGGATCTTAGTCACGCATCACTCCCGGTGCTTGAAGTATGTTTGCTCTGCTCTCACTCGGGTTAGCATGTCAGGTTGGTTCGACTTGCGTTTAGGTTGGATTAGTTGAGGGCGATTTATTTTTGGATTGGACTCAAACCTGGCCTGAAAAATCCATTTTTGACACCCTAGCCTGAGGGTTATAGTTAGTGGGCGACGGAGGTCAGGTGGAAACCCAACAATGGTGGTCGGAGGTCCAACAGTGATGATCGGACGGAGGTCTAGCAGTGGTGGTCGAGTGATGAGGGTTTGTCATCGGTGGTGTATAGGTTGAGCTTCTAGACTCTTTGTGCCTCAAATCTCTCTTGAGTCTTAGCCTATGGTCCAAGCCTCTTAAAGTCTCTCTCATTTAGACAATGGTTTTTTTTTTAGAAAGTGGATATTTATTTATAGATTTTGAGAGTAACATACTTTGTAAATATGAAGAAGATCGATCCATAGCAAATTTGGAGTGTTTCATCGGATGGTTCATATTGATTTTCTCAATCATGGAGCGCTCATTCAACATTTAATGACTTGATTTTGTTAGAATTAATGGATCTTAGGGTTTTTTCGACAATAAGCATGTCATATTTTGATATCATTTGCTCATCCAATTAAGCTTTGAAGCTTCTAAATATGCTCTGGTCCCTTTATATGGGCTCATATTAGCCTGGATTAGATCAATTTTGGTGTTATTGGGTTTGTCTCATCGAGACGTAAAGTTTGACTATAAGTTTACTGAGATTGGAGTTTGGATGATCTCAAATTTAATTTCAAAAATTTCTAACTTGAATATTTCTCAAGAATATTTGTGCTCGATCAAGACGATTTTGGTGATATATCATTTTGTTATCTGTTCATGCTAAAATTTTTATAATGTTGAGACATAAAATGCACATTCTATCAACTCAAATTTTATAGTATCGTACTGTCTTTTCTTTTCTTTCTAATTCGCACTTTTTAAAATGTTATTACAATAACTAAAACAAGTACGAACTTCTCTCTTTCATAATAAATAAATCAGCCTATAATCTTTCTTAGACTCGTAGGATTAAGCTTGAACTCTTTCTCAAATTCATTTATTTAATCAAGCAAACATTCAAAGTGGTTGCACCATCAATGGACTTCTAAATATCTTGCCTTAAAAATATTCAATCACATCAAACCAATTGGACAAATGAGTCACATCAAGCATTGGATCCATTTTATCACTTTCCTTTTCCTAATGGGCCAAGCCACTTTGACGAACCAAGAAGTTAAATTTTTAAGGAAATATATCAAATAACATACAAATAAATAACGCCAAAATTTAAAATAAATAAAAATGATGAAATATACGAATTTCTACTTTTACATTTATTGGTTTTGCAATCTACTACCAAAATAGTGTTATGCATCGTCAAATAAATAAAAATTGTTATATTTTGAATTTCATATAATTTGCATGGTCTTAAAGCTAAGTTATTTATTACATTTTTTTTAATCATTTAACTGATGAATGTTATGGTCCGATTGAAATGCTTATTTATACAGCTTATTTTAGACTAATCGTTCAAGCTTATAATTTTAATAAAAAAATCTTAATTTTACTATCTTATATATGCCTGCATATATGAATTTACGATTAAATTCACTTCAAATTAAAAAAAAATAAAAAATTTCACTTATATAATTGAAATTATATTTAAAATATCATAAATGTTTTTTATTTTTCCATTTATTTGTCGATTTTCATATAAAATTAGGATGTAAAATTTTATCATTCTTCTTATTAGTTTTTTGTAGTATTGTACTGTGTTGATCAATCGGGCTACAATTCACATCTCAATTTCGTCGTTTGAGCTTGAGGTGTTTGTTGGGCTCTTAGAGGGCCGTACTACTCGAGAAAGATCAGACGTAGAATCATCCGATTTGTGTCTGTGTATAGTTAAAGCGTAGTTGTGAACTGCGCTTTTACTAATCATCACTATGCTTTTATGCTACTCGAGAAAGATCAGATGTAGAATCATCCGATTTGTGCCTGTGTATAGTTAAAGCACAGTTGTGAACTGCGCATTTACTAATCATCACTATGTCTTTATTGTTCAACAAAATCTAATGATTCTCATTAGATGGCCACCGCACTTAATAATCTCTTAGGGGATCATCACCCTAAACTCTAATAATCTCTCGTACTACTCGAGATTTCTGTCATGATTTTTCTAGCCTGTAACACTATTTAATAATGAGTGTAGCAATATTAAATGCCTATACAAATCGTGTTGATAGATACTTTAAATTTTATAATTACTAAAATCTGATATTAGATTTTTATTAATTTATAGCTATAAAAGCAACTTCCCAGAGGCAGCCCAAGCTGCCATGAGAAAAATCCACGTGATTTCCCATCACACAACCCATGCAAATATAATCTATATATCCCCATTAATTAATCCCCTCTTCAGCTTCTAAACCACTCGATCCTAGCTCCGCCGCCATGTCTGAGGAAAAGAGAAACTCCGAGCTCGAATTAGTCGTCACCGTCCTCTCCGCCGAGTCCCTCAAGCTCCCCTCCTCCCTACTCCTACCTCGCCACCGCCCCCGTCCTTACGTCATACTTTCCACTGCCTCCGCAAGCAGTAGCGGAGCCGATGTCCGACAGCGGCCGCCGCCGGTGCCGCAGCTCCACATCACGCATGTGGATGAGAAAGGCGGGACAAATCCCACGTGGAACGACACAGTTCGCATCTCGGTGGACCCCGCTTTTTGTTTGCCTCGCCGCCGCCGGCGCAGCGGTGGCTGGGAAGAGTGTAGAACGAGAGAATCGAGAATGGGTTTCTCAAGAACAGGTTTCTCTGTTCTTGACAGAGACGAAGGAGACAGGAGATAAAGTAAACAGAGAATAGCTATATTTCATTTATTGAAGGTAGAGGATACATTGTTTTTATAATAGAGTCTAGTACATAAACCTATCTAAAAACCAATCAGCAGGTGACAACTCATTATGTAATAAATACAATAAATGCTGAAATACTCTATTACTCTAATATGCCCCCTCAAACTGATGAGTTCTTCGTGACCGTAAGTTTGCTGCGAAGCATGTGAAACCGCAGAGTGGAGAGTAGTTTAGTGAGAACATCGGCAGTTTGATCAATAGAGCTGATAGGTAGCAAGGCTATGTTGTTCTTTTGAATTTGATCTCGTATGAATTTTTTATCAATGTCCACATGTTTTGTACGAGCATGAAACACCGGTTATGAGCCAAAGCAATCACTGAATTGTTGTCACAATAAATTTCTGTAGGATAGTCCTGATGAAGACCGAAATCTTGAAGAAGCTTGCGGAGCCAAATGACGTCGGTGGTGAGTGCGGCAAGGGCCCTATATTCCGACTCGGTGGACGAGCGGGCCACCGTGTTTTGCTTCTTTACTGTCCATGAGATGATGTTATCGCCGAGAAAGGAACAATATCCAGACGTGGATTTTCGTGTTATTGGATCGCCGGCCCAGTCCGCATCTGAAAAGGATTTAAGAATTAAGTTAGTTTTGTTGATTGGTATACCAAAATCCAACGTACCTTTAATGTATCTTAGAAGACGTTTGAGCTGATAGGTGTGTTGCGGTTGAGGATCTTGCATGTGCTGGGACAGGAGGTTGACACTGTATGCGATATCTGGTCGAGTTAGGGTCAGGTACTGAAGGGAGCCGGTGAGCCTTCTGTATAGTGTAGGATCCGAAAGGGTTGGTTCTGGGTGAAACACGGTAGGTAGTTTTGTGCAGTTAGGATTGGAAATTGGTTTACAGTCCGTGAGATGTGCTAGCTGGAGTATTTGAGTTGCATATTTCCTTTGGGTTAGGAACAGATTGTTATTGATACGTTGAATCCTGATGCCAATGAATTCACTTGCTTCACCTAATTGATTGAGAGAAAATTCGGTTGAGAGCTTGTGTAGAATGTCTCGAATGGTGTTTGGTTGATTACCTGTGATTAGAATATCGTCGACATATATAAGCAGAAAAATAAGATCCTTATCTTTGCGGTATATGAGGAGGGACGGATCGGCAAGACTGTGAGTGAACCCGATGGACTCAAGAAATTTGATGAACGTGTTGTACCACTGTCTTGGAGCTTGTTTCAGCCCATATAGCGCCTTATGTAATTTGCATACGTGATTTGGTCGGGAGCTGTCCTCGAAGCCGCGGGGTTGATACATATAAACTGTTTCATTTAATGTGCCGTGCAGAAACACATTTGCGACGTCCAGTTGTTGTACCTGCCACTCGTTAGCGATAGCAATAGAGAGTAATATGCGTATAGTAGGCAATTTTACAACGGGACTAAAAGTTTCAATGTAGTCGACACCGAATTCCTGATTGTTGCCTTGAGCAACTAAACGAGCCTTGTATTTGGCAATGGAACCATCCGTATGATATTTGGTTCGGTACGTCCATTTGCAGCCAAGAATGGAGGCGTTAGCAGGCGGTTTGACGAGGCTCCACGTGGATTGTTTTTGAAGTGCAAGGAACTTGGCAGCCATTGCTTGACGCCATTCGAGCTTCTGAACCGCCACATTATAAGACGTGGGATTTGTATTGACGGGCTGAATAGTAGAGTGAAACAGATTCAGGCGATCAGGAAGTTTGAGAGAGCCGATTCTGCTACGGGTTATCATGGGATGATAGGATGGGTTGGCACGTTAGGTTGAGGAGTTATGGTAGGTGGGGGCAGAAAATTTTGAGAAGTTGTATTGACGTTGGGATCTTGAGGAGGAGGAAGTGGCGGGTTGCTTGGTTTAGGAGCATGAGTATTAACTTGAGTAGCAGATACCGGTATTAGAAGACTAGGGACGGTGGTATGAGAAGGATTGATCGGTGCAGGAGCAAGTTTTGAGAAGGGAAAATGTTGTTCGGTGAAAGTAACGTGTCTTGAGATAATGATCTTGTTTGTATCTAGGTTTAGACACTTGTACCCTTTGTAAGTGTCAGAGTATCCCAAGAAAACGCATGGTGTAGATCTTGGTTGAAGTTTGTGACGATGTGTTGGTGGTGTTAGAGGAAAACATTGGCAACCGAAGACGCGTAAGTTGTTGTAGTCTGGTTTTGTTCGATGAACAAGTTCGAAGGGGGAAATGTCATGGGTAGTAGATGTGGGCATTTTGTTAATTAGGTAGACTGAGGTGAGTACTGCGTCCGGCCAGTACTGGTAGGGAACGGATGAGGCATGAAGCAACGTGCGAGCCGTCTCGATAATGTGACGGTGTTTCCTCTCAGCTAGACCATTCTGTTCAGGCGTATAGGGACAGGATCTTTGATGGATGATGCCTTGTTTGCGGAGATAGTCTGAGAACTCATGATTCACATATTCGGAGCCACCATCAGTCCTAAGAATCTTGATTTTGTGCGCAAGATAATTTTCAACCTGATTTTTAAAATTGATAAACGTATGTAAAACATCAGATTTTCGACGTAAAGGAAAAAGCCAAGTGAAGCGAGTACAATCGTCAATGAAAATGACATAGTAGATGTATCCTTGTGTGGAAACAATCAGGGGCGGACCCCACACGTCGGAATGTATGGCTAGAGGAATAGTTTGTCTGTTTTGAGAATGCACAAATGACAGCTTATGTCCTTTAGACTCTTTACAAGATTGACAAGAGAATTGATTTTCAATCTTGATATTGCTAGTACATTTATTAATTTTGTATATTATTCCTTTGTGCGGATGTCCAAGCCTTTGATGCCAGAGGTTGGAGTGCATGTTCGCAGCAGCCAAAGCTTTATTCTGAGAGATGGTTTGCGCCAGCTGAAGAGGGTAGATTCCTTCATTGCACGGACCTTGAAGGAGGATTTGATGGGTCATCAGATCCTTGAATGTAAAACCATTAGCATCAAAAATTATCGAAAGATTGTTATCTTTCGTAAGACGAGATATAGACAGTAAGTTGTAAGCAAGAGAGGGAGAATGAAGAATGTTAGATAAGAGCTTACGATAGGGGGTTGGAAGGATTCCAGCCCCTGAATGAGCGATGTTGATGGAGCTACCGTCACCGATGGTAATGTTCTCTGAACCTTGATATGGAGAAGTAATGGACATATTATCGAGTGAGTTTGTTAAATGCGTGGAGGCACCCGAGTCCAGAAACCAAGTGTTGTCTGGATTGTTTGCTGCCGCAAGAAGTGCACTGTTGACGGTCCTGGCATTGGGTGTGTATTGTGCATTTAGGCGATGCCAGCAAGAATTTGCGGAGTGTCCTTTCTTGAACCAGATTTGGCAGATGATTGAGCTGGAGGGGTTGGATCGGGTCAGTCCCGTTGAGTTTGAATTTTGTCTGCCGCGGGACCTTCGGCCACGCCCCCTGGAGCCGAATAAGGCCATATTTGGATCGGTAGTCGTGTGCTGCCAAGCTGCATCTGCTGCAAAATGAATCTCTTCGCTGAGGAGAAGAGGGTAGAGTTGATCGAGACTTATCGGGTTGAGCATTGTTCGGATCGATGTCTTGAACGATTGGTATGTAGGAGGAAGACCGTTTAAGATGTAGAGGATGATATCCTCTATATCTACAGTTGAGCCGGCTGCAGCAATTTGGTCCACCAACGATTTAATTTCTGATAGGTACTGTGTCATGGTGGACGTTTTGAGAGACACATTGTGAAGTTCATTCTTGAGTTGAATGACTTTCGAGCGGTTTGAAGCTTGAAACCGAGATTCTAACGATTGCCAGTCAGCGGTGGACTCCAACGAGATTACATATGGCAAGATAGAATGTGAAATGGTCGAACAGAGGGCAGCCGATAATGTTTGATCGGTCAGATGTCTGTTACCCGTACTGATGGTGGAAGACGACGAGCCTTCTTGGATCTGGTCGGAGGAGGTAGGAAGCAACAATGGCGGAACAAGAAAGTTGTAGAAGCCATTGGCACGAATGATTTTCAGTATTTGGGATCGCCAGATGGCATAGTTGTCGGCAGCGAGCGGCGTAGTGACTGATGAATTCTTGGAAGAGAGTTAGAGGAGAGCGTTGTAACAGATATGAGAATATGTGGAAAAACTGTATTCATTAGTGAGCCGTGAAAGGCTATATATAGACTATTACAGAGAAGCTTAATTACAAGTAAGGACAAATGTGAATATTCAGTTTAGTACTTTAATATCCCCTCTCAAATTAAGCATTTCTAGTGTGAATGGTTAATTTGGATCGTAAAGTACTGAATTGAGTTGTGGGTAAAGTTTTGGTAAGAATGTCCGCTATTTGGTCGTGGGTGGAAATGTGGTCAATTTGAATGTCGCCTTGCTTAATGTGATCACTGATGAAGTGGTAATCAATCTTGATGTGTTTCGTGCGAGCGTGGAAGACGGGATTGTGTGCGAGGGCGATGGCGGAGGTGTTGTCGCAGTAGATGGTGGTTGGACCGGTGGAGGGAATGCCGAGTTCGGCTACTAGCCGTCGGGTCCATAGGACGTCTGAAGTGGCTGCTGACAGAGATCTGTATTCTGCTTCTGTCGAGGAGCGGGCGACCGTTGTTTGCTTCTTAACCGACCAAGATATTAGGTTGTGACCGAGGAATGTGCAGAAACCTGAGATAGATTTTCTGTCGGTATAGTCGGCTGCCCAATCCGCGTCGACGTAGGTACGAAGACGAAGTTCGCCTTTTGTAATGGGTAGGCCGAAGTCTATTGTGCCTTTAATGTATCGGAGAAGGCGCTTAAGAGCTTGAAAGTCACAATTCCGTGGATGGTGCATCTGTTGACACACCGCATTTGTAGCGAATGCGATATCAGGTCGGGTTATGGATAGATACTGGAGCGAGCCGGTCAGTTGGCGGAAGAGCTGCAGATCAGAGTATGGCTGTTCGTCCGGTTGGCTGGATCTTTTTGTGAGACCGGGAGTGCTGGACGGTTTGCAGTTTAGGAAACCTGCATGAGAAAGAATTTCTGTTGCGTAGTGCGATTGATCTAAAAAATAGCCTTGTGTGGTTTTGATCACCTGAATGCCGAGAAACAGCGAGACGTCGCCTAGCTGTTTGAGCTGGAATTTGGATTGAAGTTGGTTGAGCGTGGAGCGAATGGCTGTGATGTTGTTGCCGGTGATCAAGATGTCGTCAACATAGATCAAGATGAACGTCCGGACGTTGTTTTTGTTGAGTAGCAGAAGAGAGGGATCTGCCTTGCTGAAGATGAAGCCGATGGAGATTAAAAATTTGGTGATTTTGGTGAACCAGTTTCGCGGAGATTGTTTGAGCCCATAGATGGACTTGTGAAGTTTGCAGACGTGGTGTGGATTTTGAGGATCTTCGAATCCTTTTGGCTGTTTCATGTAGATTTCGTCTGTCAGTTCGCCGTGGAGAAAGGCGTTCGAGACGTCTAGCTGGTGAACGGGCCAGTCGTGATGGAGAGCTACGGTGAGAAGTAGTCGGATCGTGACCATTTTAGCCACGGGGCTAAATGTTTCAGTGAAGTTTATCCCGAACTGTTGGGAGCAACCGAGCGCGACAAGTCTGGCCTTGTAGCGGTCGATATCTCCGTTGGGATGCATTTTGAGCTTGAATGTCCATTTACTGCCGATTACCGGTTTGCCTGTGGGAGCCGGGACTAGAGACCAGGTGTTTTGTTGATGTAAAGCAGTATATTCGCTGGACATTGCATCGCTCCATTTGGGGTGTTTTGCGGCTTCGGTGTAGCTTTTGGGAATGTGGTGGGGTGATGCGGTTGCGGAGAGGTCGAAAATCACCTTCGGTTTGGAGATGCCCGAGCGTAGACGAGTCTGCATTGGGTGTCTCTGAGGTAGGGAAGGAGGTGAGGTGCTAAGTCTTTGAGACGGAGGGGAATTGACTTGTGTGACCGGGGGTAGGGAGTCTTGACTGGAGCCGAGCGAACTTGTCACCTGAGAGGGTTTGCAGTTAGACATAGTAGACGAAGGAACTAAAAGCAGTGGGGATGAGTAATGAGAAGGAGATCTTGTAGTGATCTGTCCCTGTTTTTGTAGATGAGGGAAGACGTCTTCGTAGAACACAACGTGTCGGGATATGTAGAGTTTATTGTTGTGTACGCCCAGGCAGCACTAGCCTTTGTGCTGAGAGGAGTATCCCACGAGTGTGCACTCAAGAGAGCGGGTGGAAAATTTGTTGGCTGCATGGGGTTTAGTCCAGGGAAAACATAGGCACCCTATGGTGCGAAGATGTGTGTAAGTTGCGGGTTTACCGTGGAGTTTCAGGTAGGGAGTTGAGTTGTTAATAGAGGCGGACGGCAACCTGTTGATCAAGTAGTTTGCCGTAGAGACGATTTCGGCCCAGAGAGAGTTGGGAAGATTGGCCGCCTGTGCGAGAGTTCGGGTGAGTTCTAAAAGATGCCGATGTTTCCTCTCTGCGGTTCCGTTTTGCTCTGGTGTGTATGGGCAGCTGAATTGGTGTGTGATACCTTGTTGAGAGCAGTAAGTGAGGAAGGCTCTGTTTTGGAACTCGCCTCCGCCATCGGACCGAAAATTTTTGATCTTAGTGTTATATTTGTTTTGAATTAAATTGTGAAAATGTATAAATTTTTCAAGTACTTCGTTCTTAGTATGCAAGAGATACAGCCAAGTAAAGCGGGAGAAATCGTCTATGAAAATCACATAGTAAGTAAAGCCAGTCATGGAAGAGACGGGGGCTGGACCCCATACGTCCGAATGAATTAGTTCGAACGGTTTATTACAGATAGAGCTACTGTTATTGAACGGTAATTTGTGGCTTCGGGAGAGATTGCATGCCACGCACAGGTCGGTTGAGCGACTGGAGATCTCCGGGATGAGTTCTGCCAGATGACGAATGGTACTTGTGCTGGGATGTCCGAGCCTGTTATGCCAAGTGTAGTTGAACGACCGAGTAGAGTACAGTGCAGTTGGTCTATTGTGAGTAGGAGCTTTGATTCGATAGAGACCATTGTGTTTGGGACCTTGCAGAAGAATCTGATTGTCCTGACAGTCCTTAACAGTGAAATTGTTAGCGTTAAACGAAATGGAAAGATTGTTATCGGCGGCCAGATTCGAGACAGAGAGTAAATTGTGTGAAAGAGAAGGTACGTGACGTATGTTGCGAAGAAGAAGCTTACGATTGGAGTCGGGTAGAGGAAGAATACCCTGACCCGAGTGTTGTATTGGGAGATTGGATCCATTTGCAATGGAGACTGAGTCCATTCCGTTGTATGCAGTTGGGTTCTGAATATTTGTGAGTTCGGGCGTCAGATGTGAGGATGCGCCGGAGTCCAGGATCCAATCGTTGTTCGCGGATTGATGCTGGGCGGAGAGAGCTCGCTGAATGGAGGGAGGGGCGTAGCTCATATTGCAGCGATGCCAACAGTTCTCGGCTGTGTGTCCTTTCTTGCCGCATATCTGACACGTAGACCGATTGATAGAGGTTCTTGATGATTCTTGATTGTCAACCGACGTCGAAGCTCTGGGGGCGGCGAAAGAATTTCGTGATCTATTTGATCTTCCCTTGTAGTTTGACTGTCGTTGAGCCAGGAGTGCCGTTGCTTCCATCTGACGTTGATCTTGAAGATTTTGGTGCTGGAGATTGATTTCTTCGCTGCACAGTAGCGAGTAGAGATCGTCTAGGCTGATGGGTTGGAGAGACGTTCTGATTGCAGTTTTGAAGGAGTTGTAGCCATTTGGTAGACCATTCAAGATATAAAGAACGATATCTTCTGTATCGATGATGGATCCGGCGGCGGCAATGCTGTCCACGATTTTCTTGATTGGTGGCGCAGGACGTTGTCCGGCGAGATCCTATGGATAGTTCTTCTGCCATTGAGACGTGCGGGAAGAGATTTCACCGCCGGAGGAGGAGTCCCGGAAAAATTTTTGAAGGCCGGAAAAGAAGTCCGGCGATCAGAGAAGAGCTGTGAAGCCTTGTTGCTCTGATACCATGATGAATTCTTGGAAGAGAGTTAGAGGAGAGCGTTGTAACAGATATGAGAATATGTGGAAAAACTGTATTCATTAGTGAGCCGTGAAAGGCTATATATAGACTATTACAGAGAAGCTTAATTACAAGTAAGGACAAATGTGAATATTCAGTTTAGTACTTTAATAGTGACGAAGTTCTTTATGTTGGAAACAACGAACTTCAGGTTTGCCGGAATCGTTGAATCGGCCATGACATTATTGTCGTCGGAGTTTTGGACAGAGGCAGATTGAGACATAGGTTTAGCAGTTGAGAGAACTGGCGACTGATACCATGTAGAATGAGAGAATCGAGAATGGGTTTCTCAAGAACAGGTTTCTCTGTTCTTGACAGAGACGAAGGAGACAGGAGATAAAGTAAACAGAGAAAAGCTATATTTCATTTATTGAAGGTAGAGGATACATTGTTTTTATAATAGAGTCTAGTACAGAAACCTATCTAAAAATCAATCAGCAGGTGACAACTCATTATGTAATAAATACAGTAAATGCTGAAATACTCTATTACTCTAATAAAGAGGAGGAGGATGACAGCGCAGCTATCCACGTCAGCGTGCTGTCGAAGCGGCGACTCATGGGTCCCACAGAGTTGGGATGGTGTCAAATACTGCCTTGCCACGTTGTCGATGGGCTTCGGCCGCCGGGTTTGCCTCGAAGGTTGAGCTATGCGTTGCGGTCGGGCCCGCATGGAGGGCTGGGTCAAGGGCTGATTCACTTGAGCGTGCGATTGGTTGGTTCCGTCGAACGGCTAGCTCCGCCTCCGCCGCTTCCATCGACAGTGGTGGCGCCGCCGTCGGAAGAGGAAGGGTGGTGCCAGGTGGCGATAGGGATACCGGTTAGGACCGCATGTTCCGGTGGAAGAAGGGGGGCGTGGAGTGGACGTGGGGGTTTTGGTGGACACGTGGTGAGAATGAATTGGTTTTGACTTATCGTGGAAAAATAGTGCAAGTTTGACTTGCCTTCAATAGCCTGGAAAAATTATTATGTGGGGACACAGGACATCATAGGCGAATCCGATCACCCGTGTCATACATTTGTTATGTATCATTGTTTGTGTATGTATTGTGTACCAGCTAACGTGGTGCACTCTTATTTTCCTTTTAAACCGTCCAGTGTCCACACAGAATAATTTCACAGACAACTGACATCATTCTATTGGTTGAGAGTTTTGACTATCAATAAAGATATATTAAATTCAACCTTATAAATATGATATATGTGTGAGTTTATTTTAATTAATGTTGATATGTTATCAAAAAATTATATTGACCGGGCACGAATCTCGAGGCAAAAATCAAGTTGGAAACTTCAAAAATTAAATTTGGGATAATCTGAACTTCAATTTCAGCAAATTTATAGTCGAACTGATTGTCTCGGAAATATGAACCCAACGACACCAAATTCAGCTCAATCCGAGCCCAAATGTGTCCGAATCAAAGGCCCGAAGCACATTTGGAAGGTTCAATCTATAATTTGGATTATCAAACAGTTTTCAAATATGACATGCTTATAGTCGAATTGAGCGGCTTGACGTGACGAATCCAATGAGCCCAAGATCACCAAATTCCAATATCATTAAGATCTTCAAATGTCTGACGAACAGTTCAAAATCAAGTGATTCAATATCAATCGTCCATCCAAACCGCTCTACATTTGCCCTTTATCCTCCTCCTATTTACGGGTTATGCCATAAAAAATTATAAATATCCCCTCATTTCTCTTGAGAGGGGACCCAAACAAGGAGAAGCGCGCGAGAAGAATAAGAAGAGAAAAGTATGAGGGAAGAAACTCCTCGACCACCACTAGAATTCTGCCCTACTTCCACGAGATGCTGGAATCTTGGTCGACCTCCACGGGACACCGGAGTTTCGCTCAACTTTCAAGTGACGCCGAAACTCCACCCGATCTCCAAGTAACACCATAATTATGTGCGATCTCCAAGTGACTCTAGAGTTTTGCCCGAATATCATCTAATGTCGGTGTTCTCCCCGACCGTCGATTGACATTGGACTTCTATCATATGCCTGACCTCCGCTCGTCACCAGATTTCTACCCAACGCCAGACTTATGCCCGTTGTCGGTTTTTCGCCGTCATCTATCCGATGCTGGATTTCTGTTCATTGCTGGACTTCTACATGACACAATCATTCCGACCTCCGTCGCCATACAACTTTCTTTATGACCTATGTCGCCCATCGACTATCGTCTTTTTGACTTCGTTGTCCACCGACTACAGTCCTTTCGACCTTTGTCGCCCACCGACTATGGTCTTTCTGACTTACGTCGCCCACCAACTACAGTCCTTCCGACCTCTATCACTTGCTGACTTACGTCGCCCGCTAAATACGATCCTACCGATCTCCGTCACTCACCGACTACGATCCTTCTTACCAAACGAACATGTTAATAGTGACACTTTGTATTCCTATCTTGTATTTCATATAGTGTACATCAAGCCAAGGCCTTCCCCCTAAGGGCCTCAATTGTAATCGACTGGTAGATTCATTCAAACTGGGGTAGGCACATGGTTTTTCCCCCTTTTCAGGAGTTTTCCACGTAAAAATTTTGGTCTCTAGTAAATGCTACACCCTCTCTCTTTTGATCTATGTGTCTGCCGGATTTCTTACAACGCTTAGTCGCTAAATTTTATATTTCTCTACCGCCGCGAATGCTCCATGATATAACAAACGTAAATGTAAATTAAAAAAAAAAAATAGCAAAGTACCATTAGAAGAAATGGAAAATTGAAAGATTCATGCATATTGCCTAGAGAATATGATTTTTTTTAATATGATTGCCCTATATTTTATATTTTATAATTCATAATTTAACAAAATTATATTAGATTATCATTTTACCTTTTGTCATCAAAATAGTCTTAAACAATTGAGATCTTTCAATTTTTATATGATATTAATTATGATGATTATAAATATTTAAACATTTTACTATTTATTATACATTTTATTATAAATATCTTTACTAATTTTGAATTTTTGCATAATTTCGTCAAAATATCATGTGTCAATTTATTAAGCTTATTCTGATTAAAAGTAGGTAAGAAATCATGATTCATGACATAATTTTCTTTTTAAAGAAATAAAAAATGGATAATTTTGCCCATTAAATTTGGCAATCCATCATTCTTAGTTAATATGATAATTGTTTACATGAATTCTTGAATAAAAGATTTAAACACATCATAAAATTTCTATGTAATTATATATATTTAAACTTAAAATTTGATAGTTATTTATCTAACTTTTTAATGTCTGCATCATATAAAAATGTCCAAATGAAAATGTATATTCACCTTTAAAAAATAATTTAATCATGTTTTTATTATTTTAAAATTTTTATGTCCTATAAATAAATATAAGAATTTCTATGCTAAATCTAGAAATACAGAACCTTCCTCAATTCATTAAACTCTATATATATATATATATGAATCTTAACAATTTGATATACTCCAACTATTAAAATGTTCAATCTTTATGGGAATTCATTTCATACAAGAATAGCTACAGTACCTTATAACGTTTTATACAAATTAAATACTAAGAAAACCACACTGAAACCCCTACCAAATTGAGAGAAATAATGCCAATGTCCATAAGCGATGCTTTGTTCTGAGTGACTTCTATATTCTGAAAACTTATTTTGAGACTGCTTATATTTACAATCCTGTATTGTAGACTTAGATTCGTTTGGCACGGCTTTCTTACTGCTTTTTAAAGTAGACTTTAAAAAGCAGTAAGAAAGCCATCCCAAACGAAGCCTTATTCGGTATGAAGTTGACAAGAATTTACAGAGCTGTTTTTATCAATTGTATGGAAATGAATCATATAAGCTTAGGATACACAAGAAATAGCCAGTGGGTCTGAAGTACGAAGCATTAGAGCGTCTGAGTTGTAAATGCACTGGCTTTGGCGCTTGATCTCTTCATGTGAGTTATAGCACAATTTAACAAAAGAAATTATCCCATTTCGGCAGAGAGGGCAAGGGATTGCTCCTGGTGGCCCAGTAGTTTCAGATGAGCTGCTACTTGCTGAACAAAGGCAGAGTGCGCATTTTACACATAGTTCATGCCCACAACCTGAATAACTATATGAGTCAAAGACAATTTTTGTATATATAATGGAAAGATAAAGTCATAAGATGGTGAACAATATGGAAGATATGGAAAGAGATGAATATAAAACTGACCTTCAGCAGCTACATAGCAAGTCCTTTCTAAGCAAATAGCACAAAAATCGCTTTCATCAGCTGAGGTGGATAATGAAGAATGTAGGCCGCCACATTCTCTGAAAGGAGTTTCATTTTATGAAAATTTGAGATGATTATGAGAATAAGTAAATCAACTAATCTTTACTAGCCAAATATTTGATCATTAGTTCTACAAGATTCAAAGTTGCTCCAATGAAGTGTCAGAGGTAATAAAGTTTGTTTTTTAAAACAACTTTTTGTTTTTTTTGTTGTTGTTATATTGAGTTATGTGAGCAAAATAAAGAATCGCAGAAGAGTAAATGTAATGAAATTTTCTTCTAAAAGAAGTCTGTTAGACCCATTCACTGGACTGGTCTAGCCGGTTCACACGGGATCAGCTTACGGGTGAAACAGGTGGAGGTTTTCCGCCTCCTGTACGCAGGAGCCGACCGCCCAGGTTTGACGGAGCCGTTTTGGAAGGATTATTGAGGGAGTTGGGGCATTTTGAATTTGGCTGAAATTTGAGATCTCTTAGGTTTAGATTTCTTTTGGGCTTTTGCAGCGTCTAGAGAATCGGGAGAGATCGATCATCCTCTCTAATTGAGGATCACTTGTATCCTGTTTGTTTTTCTTCCGTTAGTTGATTTTTCTCAATATGGTGGGTTGTTTTTCTTTGATTTTACCTCAACTTGTTAATTATCCTTGCTGATTTTGTCAAAATTGTTAGATTTCACTTGAGATCTTCAAGTGTTACCTATCAAAGTCTTACATGTGTTGAAAATAAAGGGAAAAAAAATCATCTTTACATCATTCAAAATACAACAGAACATTGCCTATTAAGTGCATTTAATAAGCTATATACAGACTCAAAAGTGTTAAAAATCAAAATTTCTGATAAGAGATTTTCAGAAGGGTGTCCTAAATGACAATATTCCTTCCAACTTATTCAAATCAAGACATTTTCTCAAACACACAGAAAAGAAAATTTTATTCTGTGAAAAGCAATACCTAACAAGCACAGCATATGGAGTAGATCAGTAATTTCTGTGAAGAAAAAAAGTAGTCACCATACTTCATTTTATGAATTCAAAGTAAAAATTGATAGGCATGGAAAAAGGACAAGGAATCTGAAATTATAAGGCAATGAACACTTGTGAAAGAGAGAACAATCAATTGAGTGGGGCTACAAGATTGTCTTTAGATAAGTTGAGATTAACCTCAGGGGAGTTGGACAAATCACACTATCTGCTAGAATCAAAGAGGTCATAGCAGGAAAGATTGATCACAACTATTATGCCGCATACGTTCTGAATAAATCATCCAAAAGCTAGAATGGCTTCTGCACATATCCATCTTTAGATCACAACAATTACCTCACCCCATACTGTTCATCTGTTTTTTAAGAGAAATTATTAGGTTCGGACACCGGACAGAGAGAAATCTCTGGATTTCTCTGTCTACAGTAAAAGCGCAATCAAAGCACAAGTATTGTAGCAGCTGCGCTGTGACTATGCTTTTACTGTACAACAACAACAACAACATCAAGCTTTTACTGTAGACAGAGATAAATCCATATGATTATCTCTGTCCGGTGTCCAGGCCTAATAATTTGCCATTTTTTAATCTCTTGAAAGACCCCTTACAGATATCATTGCTAAGAATAATCAAGAATGAAAGCATCAGCTGAAAGTATAAGAAAGAAGCACTAACATACATAGAAATCAAGCGAATATGGCTCTTTATGTACCTTGCAATGTTAAGAATGCTCATAAGAGGCAAAGATAAGTAGCTTGATGGAGCAAATAAAGGTAATTTCAACTCAGAATTGGGTGATAGCAATGGCACAAGATGATGGCGTCCCCAAATCCTAGCTACATCAACAGGAAGCCAACTGAAAGAAGCAAAAACAAGATAAAAACGAACATTGAAAGAGCTTTATCTGATTCTTACTAGAAGACATTAAAATATTCAACCAAGTATTGCAGTAGAAGAAGACTGAAAGGGTACCCATTAGAATTCAGGGTCAATCGGCAAGCTCCCCTAGCAAGGAGGACCTGTATTAGCCGATGATTTATGTGTAAGTGCAAATGCAGCAGAGGACAGATAACATATACATGGTGAACATGAAAAGTTCTAGTTACTTTGCCTGACAACATTTAAAATTTCCTCCGAATGTCGCATAATGCAGAGGAGTGCTACCAGCTCCTGTATATGATTCAAAACTAATCATAATAAAGTCCTGAAACAACATAAAAAAGCAAAAATCATACAAATCACAAAAAATGGGAAAATTATTAGGTCCAGACACCGGACAAAGATAGTCATCCGGATTTTTCTCTGTCTATAATAAAAACAGCAGCTTATTGTTGACAGATGATTCTCTCTATTCGGAGTCCGGACCTAATAATTTCACAAAAAATGACATACCTATGGTCCTGAAAGAGGAGCAATAATTAAAAGTTGTTGCCGACACATTTGCCTTAAAATCAAGTAACAGATGAACGCAATCAAAATGCCCTTTTACTGCTGCCATATGCAGCGCAGTCAAGCCTCCATCAGCCACCTTGTTCACCAACCTCGACAGAGCTCTGCAAACAACCAAACAAGTCAGAAATCAGCTAAAAAAAAAAAAAAACTTCAGGCAAAATTTAAAGATCAAAATCAACATACAATTGATCAAATTCAACTGTGGAAGAACATTCCGAGCTCTTGATATCCTTCAACCCTTCACCAGTCACTGAGAATGGAGCACTTGGAACAAAGTCTGCAACTAAGAGCCTGATGCACCGCACATAGCCACCTGCAGCTGCAAAGTGCAACGCCGTCTGACCAGTGAAGTACGCAGCCCTCGAAACCTTTATCAGTTAAAACTCATCTCCATAAGCCAATTTGGGAATATAGAAATCAAAGCGGAAATGGCAAATACGTAATAAATATACATACGTTGCATCTGAATAGTAGAAGAACCTGCACGACCTCCCAGTGGCCATACCGACATGCTTGCATCAATGGTGTCTACAAAGTTATTCCATTAAAAAGAGAAATTAAGGTAAAATTCAACTGAAAATTAAATCTTGGATCAGAAATCAACAAAAAAATGGTTTTTATACCAGCCCAGAGTAGTTGCGGGAGTTCACATCCGCTCCCTTCTCCAGTAGAGACTCTACTATCTGATCATACCATGTTTTCTTAGTATTTGTAGAAAAGAGAAAAAAAAAAATGAAGGAGAAGGCTGGAGAATACGAAGGGAACAACCTCAACGTGGCCCTTGGCGGCGGCAAAATGTAAAGGGGAGTTCTGAGCGGCGAAGGTGCAGTACCTCGCGAGGCCGGGGTTCTGCTCCAGCAGAGCCAACACCTCCAAGACATCGCCGACCCTCGCCGCCGCCACCAACCTGTCGCCGGCACCGGCGGCAGCACAAACCAGCGAATTTCCCATCGAATAGTACGGGTTCCAAGAACCTAGGTAAAGATATCTCCTTTATAATCGAAGGCCCCTCGATGTTGGCCCAAGAGCAGATTGCGACGAATACGAGTGAAAGCAAGGGCTTTGTCTTTCCCTCCACGGCAGGTCTGGCTTTCGTGTATCCGGCTTTGAGGGGTAAACTGCTCCGGTAGTGGCTACAGGGAGTGCTACATGGAACCTGGCTGCGGCTTGCCTATTGCGGTGACCGGAACGAGCGGGTAAGGGAAAATGAATGGCGGCGGCGCTGACCGGATCAACGCGCCGGCAAATTATTTTTCACATTTTATTTATTTTATATTTTAAAAAAAAAAATCTTCGAAGTTGCAATACTCACATAAATTATTGTTTTTTATCTCTATCAGATTAATGTACTCATAATTTATTCAACAAATTCAAAAAAAGAGTCTTTTTTTTTTAAACAAATTTATTAAAACAATATAATTCGTTATTTGGATCAGCTTTGAGATTCAGACTTGACAGATTTCTAAAGCAGATCTAACAGACGTTAAGCACTCCTTAAAACATCTTTTCTTGTGGGATTAAAATGCTTAAAACCTTTAAAATAATTAAGTTGTTGGAAAGCAAACGCAAAACTTGCTTAAATGAAAAAGATTGTGTTGTTCTAATTAATCAAAATTTTCTGAGGGATAGTTACAGTTACGTGTCAAAAAATTAATACTCTATTTGGCTAATTAAAAATTAGACGTTTAAATACTTTCATTATCTCTTTTAAAACTTAATATTTTTATATAATTTTGTTTTAATAGTCACGATGGGTGGGAATTTAGGTGGAAGTTGAATATTTGAGGTCAGGTTAGGTAGAATGGGCGGCTGGGGATGAAAATAATGGTTGGGGTAGCTAAAATATTCCATTAGGTAATTGATTTAATTGATATATTGATGTAGTGGATCGTCGGAAGATGATACCTGCAAGAAGGATTTTTGGATTTTTTCAATCCAGGGAAGAAGAATAAGAAGCTTTCAAAGCTTTCTAATGGGGATAATATCATTCAATGCCCTCTTTCTACTACAATGCACTCATATTTATAAAACTAAAAGAGTATTCTAGAAACTAGATAAGGTGTTCCTAAGGAGAATAATTCTAGCTTAAAATGCACCGCATCATATATATATATATATATATCACATAAGGGAGGGCTCTTTGAAATGTGTGCATATATGGTTCCATATGATTGAGGAAAATATATTTGCCTCAATCATATATATTTTATTTTTAGGGTTTAGGATTTTAAGTGACTGTGAAATATTGAATTTCTGAGAAAAATTAGGACATAACAAAATGTCTATCATGCATTGGAAAATTTATGGTAATAAATTTTTTTGTCCTATTTTTTCACAAAGATTTAATATATTAGGTAATTTATTAGACACTAATATTTTTATATGGAAAATCTATAAAGAGAACAAATTTATAGAGATTTGCTCAGATGAAATAATTTACCATATAAATAAGTTAAAATAATATGTCATTCTAATTGATTAGAGGAGACTGAATTAGAAAGTATATAAACCCTTTCATCGAAAATGAGAAAAACTTATATTCAGGTTGAGAGAAGGAACAATTATTACGTCCTTCGACCGAATGCAGAGAAGCATTCGGTCGCAGGCAAAAAAAACTCGGTACCGTGGTGTACCGAGTTTTTTGAAAAACTCGGTACACCTCGGTACCGCCTTTTTTTTGCCTGCGACCGAATGCTTCTTGCATTCGGTCGACCGAACAAAATAAAAGTTCTGAGAGAAGAGCCTCACAAGGGAGAATTCATTGAGAAGATGAAGAGAAAGGATTGCACAGGTCAGGCCAGAAATGCCCCAAGGTAAAGAAGGATATAGAAGCCCCACATAAAAAAGGTTGGCAAATCAATGATTTTGTTAGCATACCAGATAAACCACGTGATAAGCCAGCCCACGTATCACGTTCTGCTCCACTACTTACTGCAGAGAATCATTTCAATACATGGGCACGTTCATAAATTGACCCATCAGCCAACGGCTTGCTCTGGCACCCAACGGCTTGCTCTATATGTATTGCCTTGGCTATTCTTCTGAAACTATGGAATAGAAGCTTCAAACAGTTCCATCTCATTTTACTTCTTCTTGCCATTTTGTTTCCTCTGTTATTTCCTAACTTGCAGGTCGCTTCATGGTATCAGAGCACTGAAGCGTATCAACCTTCTCAATGGCAGAACAAAGCTCCGCTACCTCAGCCAATCCACAGTCGTCTTCTCCAATCACGTCGATGGCCGATTTCACAATACCCGGTCCATTGAAGTTCATCATGACCAATCTAAAGTCCATCGTCAACATACAGCTCACCAGCGAAAATTATGCTATTTGGAGCTTGCAAGTAAGCAAACTGTTTTTAGCAAACGGGTTCGATGGCTATCTCACCGGAAAGCTAACGAAACCTGTCGGTTCTCCCTCCGATCATGACGTTAAACTCTGGCTATTAATCGATCAAAACTTAGTAGCCGCTCTTCTCTCAACTATTTCCCCATCTGTGATTCCATACGTGCTTCATCTTGCTACAACAGCAGAAATCTGGAGCACCCTGGCTACCAGGCTGCAACCAACAAACAGGCCGAGAGTCATACAATTAAAAAACGAGCTGCATTGTATTCAAATGAAAGACTCCACCATGTCACAGTACCTATCCCGCATCAAACAGCTTGTAGACGGCATAGCAGCGGCAGGATCTCATGTCGACACTGAGGACATAATTATGCATATCCTGAACGGACTACCTGCTGCATACAACTCCTTCAAAACAACCATCCGCACCATTCCTGAGCACTTCACTGTAGATACTCTCTACCCACTACTATGCAGCGAGGAAATTCACATCAGCAATGAACTTCACAGGGACTCCACGCCAACAACAGAAAACATTGCCTTATTTGCAGGACGTGGAAGAACAGGCCGATCCAGAGGCAACTATCGCGGAAGAGGATACTCCTCCAGACCACCCAGCAACAACCGACCGCCAACACCTACCGATTCACCACGGCCAACCTGTCAAATTTGTTGTAAATAGGGCCACATTGCAATCCACTGTTGGCACAGGTGCAATCTAAACTACTCACCATCAGCCCCACCCAAGGCACTGCTCACTCAACCAGCGGCTCAATCCAGTGCCACAACTGAATGGTATTTAGATTCCGGCTCATCGTCCCATCTCACTTCAGATGCAGCAAATTTGCAAAACTCCCAACCTTATGAAGGCAGCGACAGCATCTCCATTGCTAATGGGACCTCACTTCCCATCCATTCCAGCGGGCAGGGCCTCCTACCTCTTCCAAACACTCACCGTAAGCTACAACTCCATAATCTTCTTCATGTTCCAGAACTCAAACACAATCTTTTATCCATTCATAAACTTGCTACTGATAATGATTGTTCAATCTGTTTTGATTCTCTTGGATTCTCAATCAAGGACAACCAAACTACCCAAACAATCCTTAAAGGTCGAACGAGAGACGGTCTCTACATTCTTCCGTCTACCTCAAATTTTGCACTACAAACTATCAAGTCTTCTACCTCCCTGTGGCATGCAAGACTGGGCCATCCGCATCTTCAACTGCTTCAGTTTTTAGCTAGCAAAAATCTGACAATATGTCTTTCTAGTTCTTCTAATTTTCTATGTAACTCTTGTAATGTGGCAAAATGTCACAAACTACCCTTTTTACTAAATGAAACGAAAACTTCAGCTCCCTTTACTCTAATTCATACAGATGTTTAGGGACCTGCACCCATATCTTCTTTAAATGGCTATAATTATTATGTAGTTTTCGTAGACGATTTCACTCGTTTCTCATGGGTATATCCAATGTTCACTAAAAATGAAACAATAAACAAATTACAAATCCTCATTAATTTTATCAAAACACAATTCAACTCAAAAATTAAAAATCTCAGATCCGATGGAGGAGGTGAGTACACTTCCAAAGAATTCACTAAACTTTTAAACCACCATGGCATCCAACATCAATTAACCTGTCCTTACACACCGGAACAAAACAAAATTGCTGAAAGAAATCATCGTCATCTCATAGAAACCACACGGACTCTTCTTCATGCCTCAAATTTACCATTCAAATTCTGGCTTGAAGCACTTCTCACGGCCAACTACTTAATCAACAGGTTACCCTAAAAAACACTCAACCTCGACAATCCATACAATCTCCTACACGGCCATCACCCCTCCTACAAACACCTTAAAACCTTTGGGTGCTTATGCTACCCTTGGCTGCGTCCACTCACTCCAAGCAAACTCCATCCTCGCTCAGCCGCCTGCATCTTCCTCGGATATTCATCAAACCACAAAGGCTATAGATGCTTTAACCCAACTACATCTAAAATACATATCTCTCATCACGTCGTCTTTCACGAAATAACTTTCCCTCCCTACCATTCCAATCAACTCCACCATCACCTCCACATTCCCCTGCACATACTCCTCTCACTCTCATTCCCATATCTACAATCCGCAATAACCTTCCTATAACAGCCTCCAACTCCACGTCTTCAAACAACTCCCACTCCACATCTTCCCCTCCACAGAATCTATCATCCTCTTCCACATCTCCACCTCACACCACTCAGCCTTCTCTGCCTTCAACTCCACAACATTCCCAACATCCCATGTTAACCAGATACAAAACCGGCTCTCTAAAACCCAAGAAACAATTCAATCTTCTGGCTGCCAACCGTCCCTCCTCCACCCCATCCTGTTACACTCAAGCCTCCAAACTGCTGGAATGGAGATTAGCAATGTCCGCAGAATTCGATGCCTTACAGAGACAGGGAACATGGTCGCTAGTGCCAATGTAATATCTCGTTCCCTTACTGTTCCTCTCTGAATTGGATTTTCCTCCCAGAATCGGCCAGGACGAAGTTGAGATCGTCCAGGCCGATCAGTGCATTGAAAACAGCTGATTTCTGGAATGTTTTCTAGAGTGTTTTCTGGACAGGATCGTCCGGGACGATGTTGAGATCGTCCAGGCCGATCTGTACTGTTCAAAATATCGTCATGATCATAGCCCTGGGAACGGTCCAGGACGATCAGAAATTGGTCTGATCGTCCCGGGACGATCTGGCGATCGGCCAGGTCGATATGAGTTTGATATAAGGAAATGAGCTCGTTTTGAGGAGAGAGAAAATCAGATTTTTATTTCAGATATTTTGAGGAGAGAGAAAGAGAAAGGGAAAAAGAGAGAAGCTGGTTTTCGGAGACCGCGAAGCGCTTTTCGTCCGACGCTGCTGTTGGAGAAAGTGTAGATCTCGTGGTAAGGACTCCGAACCCTGTTTCTGTTTTCGAAGATATTGTGTTTTGTTCGAGTTGTGCACTGTTTTGTGTTTTCGTAGTCTACTTTTAGACGTGATTTTGATTTGACACGACTTTCACCGCACAACTTCTAGTATGTTATAGATATGACTATTGTACACGATTTGACTGTATTCTACGAAGATTTTATCGGTCGGAATTGATTCTACGCGATTTTAATCGAATAGAAAATTATCAGAACTTGATTTGATTTGGATTCTTTAGATTGATAGTCTTGTATTGATGCCGTGGTTATTCGTTGGTAATTTGGAAAAATTCGGAATTTGTATCTTTTTGCAGGATTTTTGTGTAAATTTGATAGACTACCGTTACTCTGCCCGATTTTCGTATGATTTCGGATTTGTCTAAAACTGATAGATTGAATCGATATGCATATGATTATTGATATGATTGCTTTAATATTGATTATTGGTTGATTGTTGATACAGATCACAAGTGGAACCTGGTTGACATTGGTTGAAGATTGATTGATACCTGTACAGGATGGTGGGCCGACGGGCTTTCCTTTAAATATTGATTATTGATATATTGATGGGAGTCATAAGGAGTTTATTGATATGCCGACGGGCGAAAAGAGTGACGACTCTTATTGATTGAACTAATGTAAATGATATCTACAACAGCAATATGGATTCTACAATAGCAATATAGCCAGTAGATTGTACTTGTTCAGTATTATAGTATTGAAATGCATGTTTACTTTATTGACATTCAAATCTATTGCTTTATTGATTTCTGCTTTATTGATTTGATCGGATTTACTGTATCGTACGGATTCTATTGATTTCATCGATTGACTACTAAGCATTGTTATGGACATGAATAGATATAGATATTGCATTGATAGCATGGACATGGACATCTTTATAGATTCATTGTACTTCGGCCTATAGATTTTATAGATTCGCTATCGTTACTGTTTCTGCATCGTATTGACTGCTTTATAGATTCGTTATTTCGTATCGCTTTTCTCTACTGATTTCATTGATTAGTTCTCTACTGATTTCATTGATTAGACAGTATCGATTTGATTAACGAGTATTGATTGATTGAGTTGATTTGTCTGCCGCTGCATTGACTGGTTTTATTGACTACTGATTTGATTTCTGCTGCATAGACTCATTGATCATTGACTGATATGGATTGATAGATTGACATGCATATTGATAACATCGCCGTGCTTTGATTTCAGTTATAGGTATTAGGTGACCTGCTGGGCTTTGTAAAGCTCATTATATGTGGTTGATATTTTCAGGTCAGGGCTCGGGAGCAGGAGATAGGAATTGATCCAGATCTTCAAGTTTTTGTCTTTTGGTCGATTGATGATTCTTTTGTACTCAGGACAGGATAGTTTCCTTTCTTGTATTGATATATTAGTTCCTGAGTATTGTACATGATATTTTGAGATGTGAATCGACTGATATATTGATGTTTAAATTTTATAGTTTTTGATAGACTGTTTAATTGAAGGTTTTAGATAACTCTGGTAAATTGTTGGGTAATTGATTGACATTCTTTCCAAGTTTGATCTTGGGGGCGTTACAGTTGGTATCAGAGCAGTGTTATTGGAAGAATGGATTGTTACCAGAGTTGTAGGTTTGGATTGAGAGATTGGGTAGATTGTGTAGCTTTAAGAGCTTCATTGGCATACATCGTTGCATGTGTGTATTATTGTTTTGAATTGTGCAGGTGAAAAGATATGGATCCTCCAGCAGAATCCAGTGTACCGAATGAGCAACACAGCGCAGCTCCAGTACCGTCAGAGAGTATGATGCAGTTGGCTACTGCGATTGCACATGTTATGGGGGATGCCCAGAGCAAGATGAGTGGGAGCAAGGAAAAAGAGGTAGACAGACACTTGCAGATGTTCCACAAGCTGAAGCCTCCGTTGTTCAAAGGGGCTGTGGGACCACAGGCTGCTGAGGATTGGATCCTGAGAGTAGAAAAGATTTTTGACAGCATGCAGTGTCCGGGGAATAGAAAGGTACCATTAGCTGTGTTCCTGTTCGAAGGAGAAGCGGAGAGATGGTGGATTGGACAGCAGAGAGAGAAATTTCAGGGGAAGACCAATGCTGAGATCACTTGGGATGAGTTCACTGCAGTATTCAGGATGTGGTTTGTACCACCGTCAGCTCAGCGACAGATGCAGGAAGCTTTCATGAGATTGGAGCAAGGCCGCAAGTCAGTGATGCAGTACGAGGCCGAGTTTACTGCACTTGCGAGGTATGCTGCTCATCTGATTCCTACTACCGAGGAAAAGTGTTATAGATTTCTGCACGGATTGAACAGAGAGCTGAGGCATCCACTAGTACCTTTTCGGATCCATGAGTTTTCTAAGCTAGTGGAGCGAGCCCGATTGATAGAGATTGATTTGGCGACACCGGTATCGAGGTACGAGGATACCAGGAGGAGGAGAGATGAGGTACGACGAGATGATTCTGGTAGAGACATAGATAGAGAGAAGAGAAGCAGGTATGAGGGTTCAAAGGGATCTGCATCGGGATCTGCGTCACGATCAGCATCGATAGTATCGTTTGGTGGTTCTGGCACGTGCATTCACTGTGGTAGACGACATGCAGGTCAGTGCTACCTATTGACGGGACAGTGTTTTCACTGCGGACAGCAAGGACACAGAGCAGCAGATTGTCCTCAGAAAGGACTGGGTGGAAGGACTGATTCTGGCACGGGTACAGGACAGCAGAGGACTGTTGGCTCGAGGGCCTACAGTGAGAGATCAGGGAACAGGATGGATGATAGGACTGTCAGAGATCAGAGGGAGACAGTTGCGCCACGACCTCCAGTGGTGCCACGCATCTACAGTCTACAGAGTTTACAGCATCGTGAAGATCAGCAACGACCGGAAAGTTCTACTGGTAAGATTGATTTGACTAACCGATTGATATTGACATATGAACATTGCATATTGACATTTGATTGATTGCAATGTGTGTTCTGTATGGATTTCGACGAGTTTTGTTTTGGATTTGGATTTCGATCGGTTTGTTTTGCGTTGTTTGTTTTGCTTCGTACCTGTAGGGAAATGTCGGGACGACATTTTTCTAAGGTGGGGAGATTGTAATATCTCGTTCTCTTACTGTTCCTCTCTGAATTGGATTTTCCTTCCAGAATCGGCCAGGACGAAGTTGAGATCGTCTAGGCCGATCAGTGCATTGAAAACAGCTGATTTCTGGAATGTTTTCTGGAGTGTTTTCTGGACAGGATCGTCCGGGACGATGTTGAGATCGTCCAGGCCGATCTGTACTGTTCAAAATATCGTCCTGATCATAGCCCTGGGAACGGTCCAGGACGATCAGAAATTGGTCTGATCGTCCCGGGACGATCTGGCGATCGGCCAGGCCGATATGAGTTTGATATAAGGAAATGAGCTCGTTTTGAGGAGAGAGAAAATCAGATTTTTATTTCAGATATTTTGAGGAGAGAGAAAGAGAAAGGGAAAAAGAGAGAAGCTGGTTTTCGGAGACCGCGGAGCGCTTTTCGTCCGACGCTGCTGTTGGAGAAAGTGTAGATCTCGTGGTAAGGACTCCGAACCCTGTTTCTGTTTTCGAAGATATTGTGTTTTGTTCGAGTTGTGCACTGTTTTGTGTTTTCGTAGTCTACTTTTAGACGTGATTTTGATTTGACACGACTTTCACCGCACAACTTCTAATATGTTATAGATATGACTATTGTACACGATTTAACTGTATTCTACAAAGATTTTATCGGTCGGAATTGATTCTACGCGATTTTAATTGAATAAAAAATTATCAGGACTTGATTTGATTTGGATTCTTTAGATTGATAGTCTTGTATTGATGCCGTGGTTATTCGTTGGTAATTTGGAAAAATTCGGAATTTGTATCTTTTTGCAGGATTTTTGTGTAAATTCGATAGACTACCGTTACTCTGCCCGATTTTTGTATGATTTCGGATTTGTCTGAAACTGATAGATTGAATCGATATGCATATGATTATTGATATGATTGCTTTAATATTGATTATTGGTTGATTATTGATACTGATCACAAGTGGAACCTGGTTGACATTGGTTGAAGATTGATTGATACCTGTACAGGATGGTGGGCCGACGGGCTTTTCTTTAAACATTGATTATTGATATATTAATGGGAGTCATAAGGAATTTATTGATATGCCGACGGGCGAAAAGAGTGACGACTCTTATTGATTGAACCAATGTAAATGATATCTACAACAGCAATATGGATTCTACAACAGCAACATAGCCAGTAGATTGTACTTGTTCAGTATTGTCACGACCCGACCCGACGGGGACGGATCCCGCCCGAGCCGGATCGCGACGAGAGCTATACTTGCTTATCCAGGATCTGGCTTTGATTAGGTTACTGAACTGATCTTCCAAATTCTTAACTCAACAGAAACACACAGAACAACAGAGCTACTAAAATCATCAAATGCAGCGGAACAAAACATCTATCTTTTCATTTCCTCAAAAATAATCATCTACAGAACAGTACATGGCTTTCAACAGAAAGAAAGACAGAACAGAAAAGCCATGACTGTACAAAAATCAAAAGTACAAAAGTACCTAATCGGATCAGACTCTGAAATCTAATCCTGGACTTCCTTGCCCTTCCCAGAACCTGAAAACCACCAGAAAGCAAGGGTGAGCTCAACAGCTCAGCAAAGCAACAAACCACCAATCTAAATTTTCAGAAACCAAACTCATCAGACAGAAATCAGATCAGAAATCGGAACAGAATCGGAAATCAGAACTTATACGGACAGATATCAAATCAGAATCAGAATCGTACAGATCAGATCACAGAACAGAATAAACTCAGCAGAGTCAGAATTATACAGATCATATCGAAACAGAACAAAATCGTATCAGAATCACATATCAGATCAGATATCAGATATTTAATATAGTTAAGTGTGCCCCCGGCACCAGAATAATAGCTGAGTAATTAATAGCTAAACTAAACTGAACAGAATCACTACGGATTCTAACCCTTATGTCTCCCTTGTGCTCACGGCACCAAAAATTCGCTGAATAATTAATAGCTAAGCTAAATGTGCTCACAGCACCTGAATAATAGAATTCACGGATCCGGAATATAACTGATATTTCTCCAACTTGAGCTCATCTAAATTTCCCGTTTCACTAACTGAATCTCATAGGATCCAGGCCCCTTATAACTCCCTTTTTATAGCTTATACACATAGCATTTCAATTCAGAAGAAATCCGGACAATTCAGAAATTACCCAAAAATCGGGCAGCACAACGGCAGTATACAGAATTTACACAAAATTTCCTGCAAAGAAAATTCACCGAATTCGCACATAACATAGATAATCATATTCCAGAACATTTATTCTACAGCACAGAGCATTTCCAATTTCACAGAAAATTGTAGTCTACGAAAAACATCGCCGAATCAAAAATACCCGGACAAAAATCTTCAAAATATAGTCAAAACGTGCACACCCGGCACGGCAACGATATACAGAAACTTACGCGGTGAAAACTGAACCAATCGAAAGATACGGACGAAAAACCGTAACGAAAATGAAATCCGGACAGAAAAATACCGCCAACCGCGACGGAACTGAAAATTGAGAAAGACGGAATGTGCCTTACCTCGAGCACAGCAAATTCCTCAACAGTCACTTCGATCGAAAACGGCTCCGCGTCTCCCCGAAATCAACTTTTCCAAAAGCTTCTTTTTCTCTCTCCTCAGAGCTGAAATCAGATATTTTATTTTTAATTTTCTCTCTCTTCAAATCGGCTGAAACCCTTAAGTAATACTCAGATCGGCCCGGCCGATCGCAGCATCGTCCCGGGACGATCCGACCAAATGGATCGGCCTGAATTCTTCCCAGGGCTGTTGTCTGGACGATATTTTCTACAGTGCCGATCGGCCTGGCCGATGTCTCCAATCGGCCTGGACGATGCATGCAGAAAATCACCTGGAGCAAAACTGGGCAAAATCTGGAACTGTATTTCCACTGATCGTCCCAGGACGATCCAAAATCGGCCTGGACGATCCTGGAGCAGATTGTGATATTACAATCTCCCCAACTCAGAAAAATGTCGTCCTCGACATTATCCAATCCAAACGCAGTCAAAACAAGTACGGGTACGACCGTCTCATATCAGACTCCTTTTCCCAAGTTGCTTCCCGTGCAGTCCGGTGCTTCCACTGGACTTTAACCATCGGAATCTCTTTATTTCTTAACTTTCGGACGTCGTACGCTAAAATCAATTCTGGCTCTTCCTTGTACGCCAGATTCTCCTGAATCTCAACCTCATCAGCTGATACCTTCTTCCCAGAGTCGGATACCCACTTCCTCAGAGTGGATACATGAAACACATTATGCACATCAGGCATAGAATCAGAAAGCAATAGGCGATAAGCAGATTTTCCAATCCTTTCCAAAATCTCAAACGGTCCAACATACCTTGGACTAAGCTTGCTTACCTGACCAAATCTGCTCACACCCTTCATCGGGCTGACTTTGACATACACAAAGTCACCAACCTGAAACTCAACAAACATGTGCTTCTGATTGTAATACTTCTGCTGACGGTCTTGAGCGGCTTTCAATCTTTCTCTTATCAAACTGATCTTCTGAGCAGTTTCATCAGCAAAAGTGGCACCCAAAGCCTGTCTATCTCCGACCTCCGTCAGAGTCAAAGGAGTACGACACTTCCTGCCATACAGAGCCTCGTACGGTGCCATACCGATACTGGACTGAAAACTGTTGTTATAGGCAAACTCAATCAGCGGAATATGATCTTCCCAGCTTCCGCTAAAGTCCAGAACACAAAGCCTCAACAGGTCTTCCAATACCTGAATAGTCCTCTCAGACTGCCCATCGGTCTGAGGATGAAAGGCTGTACTGAAATGTAATTTCGTACCCAAGCCTTGCTGAATGCCTTTCCAAAGTCTGGAAGTAAAACGTCCATCTCGATCAGATACAATCACACGAGGCACACCGTGCAATCTGACTATCTCCTTCACATAAATCTGTGCCAAACGTTCAACTGAATCCGTCTGTCTGATCGGAAGAAAATGGGCTGACTTCGTCAATCGATCTACAACTACCCAAATGGCATCATGTCCTTGTCGTGATCGAGGAAAACCCATCGCAAAATCCATCGTTACCTCCTCCCATTTCCACTCAGAGATAGGCAACGACTGCAACAGTCCACCTGGTCGCTGATGCTCTGCCTTCACCAACTGACAGGCTTCGCATCTCGACACAAACTCCGCCACATCCTTCTTCATCCCAGGCCACCAGAATAAAAGCTTCATATCAGCGTACATCTTACCACTGCCTGGATGATCAGTGTAGCCTGAATGATGAGATTCATACAGAATCTCCCGCCTCAAATCTCCAGACACAGGTACCCACAACCTGTTCTTACAGAAAATAGCACCAGAATCAGAAATTCGAAGTTCAGGAGTCTTACCAGATCCAATCTGAGCTATCAACTTCGAATAATCAGAATCTGACTTCTGGGCTTCTTGAATCCGTGCTTCCAAAGAAGACTGAATACTCATCTGAGCCAACTCCAAATCACTGGAGGAAATCACCTCCAACTGCAATCTTTCCAAATCACGGATCAGAAAGTCATCACAGGTAAGCTGAATACCTGATAATCCAGAAGACTTCCTACTCAAAGCATCTGCTACCACATTCGCCTTCCCAGGCTGATACTGAATAGTCAGGTCATAGTCCTTGATCAACTCGAGCCACCTCCTCTGTCTCAGATTCAGATCCTTCTGAGTAAAAATGTACTTCAGGCTCTTATGATCAGTAAACATCTCACATGTGACGCCATATAGATAATGCCGCCAAATCTTCAAAGCAAACACAACTGCAGCTAACTCCAAATCATGTGTCGGGTAATTCTTCTCATGTGGTTTCAACTGTCTCGAAGCATAAGCAATTACCTGACCATGCTGCATCAGGACACATCCTAGTCCTTTCAGTGAAGCATCACTGAACACCTGAAAACCTTCCGTACCTGACGGAAGTGCTAACACTGGAGCTGAAGTCAAACAATCCTTCAATCGCTGAAAACTAGCTTCACACTCCGGTGTCCAAACAAAAGGAACTGACTTCTGAGTCAGTCTCGTCAGAGGAGTCGAAATCTGTGAAAATCCTTTCACAAACTTCCTATAATACCCGGCCATACCCAAGAAACTACGTACCTCAAATACCGTAGTCGGCCTTGGCCAATCAGCAACCGCCTGAATCTTCTGGGGATCTACAGAAATACCTTCTCCGCTCACCACATGCCCCAGAAATGAAATGCTCTTCAGCCAGAATTCACACTTGGAGAACTTGGCATACAGCTGATGCCTCCTCAGAGTCTCCAACACAATCCTCAAATGTCTGGCATGATCATCCTCAGAAGCAGAATATACCAAAATATCGTCGATGAAGACGATCACAAACTGATCCAAATACTCCCTGAATACTCGGTTCATCAGATCCATGAAAATCGCAGGCGCGTTGGTTACCCCAAAAGGCATAACCAAAAACTCGTAGTGCCCGTACCGAGTACTGAAAGCAGTCTTCACCACATCAGATTCCTTCACCTTCACCTGATAATATCCGGATCTCAAATCAATCTTCGAAAATACTGAAGATCCGGAAAGCTGATCAAACAAGTCGTCAATCCGAGGCAAAGGATACTTGTTCTTGATCGTAGCCTTGTTCAAATCTCTGTAATCAATACACATACGGAGTGTACCGTCCTTCTTCTTCACAAACAGAACAGGTGCTCCCCAAGGCGAAACACTAGGACGTACAAACCCTCTGTCAACCAACTCCTGAAGCTGAACTTTCAACTCAGAAAGTTCTTTCGGTGCCATCCTGTACGGAGCTTTCGATATCGGAGCGGTACCCAGAAAAACATCGATAGAGAACTCCACATCTCTATCCGGAGGTAAACCAACCAACTCCTCAGGAAAAACATCCACAAACTCCCATACCACAGGGATCTCAGAAACAGAACCAACCTCCAGGTTCAGATCCCGCACCGAAGCCAAAAATATTGGATATCCTTTCTTCCACATTCTGCTCACCTCCAACGCAGAAATCAGACTGGAGAGAACACCTCGTAATCCCTGAAATACAACTCTCTCTCCAGCCACAAGCAAACTCACTTGCTTCTTCAGACAGTCAATCTGAGCCTCATACTGACTCAGCCAATCCATTCCCAGAATCACATCATACGATGAAATCGGCAATCGAATCAAACTTGATTTCCACTTCTTGCCAGAAATCTCTATCTCACACCAACAAAACTGTCGAGCAATCAAAGGATTCCCAGCCGGTAAAATCACAGACAAAGAAACCGGAAGTAAAAGAGAATCCAAACGTAAAGCCTCAAAACAGTGCTCGGACAGAAAAGAATGACTCGCTCCAGAGTCAAACAAAACACGACAGGGCTGATCAGAAATGTAAACTGTACCTGTCACAACATCCGGAGCATCACGAGCCTCCTGCTGACTCAGACTGTAAACTCGTGGCTGAACTGGAACAGGAGCTGAAGCAACAGAACTACTCTGCTCCCTCTGAATCGTAGGTGGTCTCCGTGGTGCAGAACTAGAACCACCACCTCTACCAGTAAATCCCTCAGGGCGTGGAGGAACAGTCCTCGGTCTTCCTGCTGCTGAACCAACAGGTCTGACGAAGCCCTCAGATCGCTGCTCATATCCCATCTGTGGACATTCTGCAATCCTATGTCCCGGCTGACCACATCTGAAACAAAGACCAGCTATCCTGTAGCACTGGCCATGGTGTCGCCGTCCACAACTCTGGCACACAGGTGCCATACTGACAGATCCAGAACTAGTCGTACTGGTAGCAGTACCAGACGATCCTCCGCTCCTTCTGGAATCTCCAGATCCAGAACCAGAAATAAACCTCCTCTTCCCAGAAGAACCATTGCTAGAAGTCTCACCTCCAAATCTCTTCCTACTCACAGACCACCGCTGCTGAGTAGCCGTCATGTCGTTCTCAATCAGACGAGCCCGCTCCACAAGCTCAGAGAAATCAGTAATCCGAAACGGTATCAGAGGCTGCCTCAAAGTGTCTCGTAAGCCTCTCAGAAACCTGTAGCACCTCTCAACAGAAGTGCTGACCAGCTGCGGAGCGTACCTGGCTAATGCAGTAAATTCAGCCTCGTACTGCATCACCGTCTTGCTCCCCTGAACCAGCCTCAGAAAACTCTCCTGCATCTGCTGTCGTGCAGAAGAGGGAACAAACCAGTCTCTGAACACCTCAGTGAATGCTTCCCAAGTGATCAAAGAGTTCAGTCTACCCTGAAATCTGGCTGCCTGCTGGCCATCCCACCAGTGCTCAGCCTCTCCGTCCAACAGAAAAATAGCTAACGGAACCTTCCTGTCTGCAGGACACTGCATCCCGTTAAAAGTCTTTTCCAATCTCCTCAGCCACTCCTCGGCTGCTCTGGGCTCAACAGCGCCCTCAAACCTCGGAGGCTTCAACCTCAAAAATAACTGCAGGTGTCGATCAATGTCCTCAGATCTAACAGTAGAAGCTCTGCTCTGAGTCTCGCTCATCATCTGAGCAACAAGTGACGCAAACTGAGAAAGTGTGTCAGCACCGACCACTGGGGTTGTACTCCCCACTGGTGCTGCCTGATCGTCACTCTGACCGTCTGTCATGTCTGGGTCTGGCTGATCCATACAGAAAAATCCAGAAAATCCGGAAAACTATCACAAAAACAACACAAAAACAACACAATAAAAAGCCAAACGACCCAAAACTACCCCCAGACAGACTCACTGATCACTTTCTAAAGCTCTGTTTCACAATCCAACCTGTTTCCAAAACCAGTGCTCTGATACCACAAAAGCTTGTCACGACCCGACCCGACGGGGACGGATCCCGCCCGAGCCGGATCGCGACGAGAGCTATACTTGCTTATCCAGGATCTGGCTTTGGATTAGGTTACTGAACTGATCTTCCAAATTCTTAACTCAACAGAAACACACAGAACAACAGAGCTACTAAAATCATCAAATGCAGCGGAACAAAACATCTATCTTTTCATTTCCTCAAAAATAATCATCTACAGAACAGTACATGGCTTTCAACAGAAAGAAAGACAGAACAGAAAAGCCATGACTGTACAAAAATCAAAAGTACAAAAGTACCTAATCGGATCAGACTCTGAAATCTAATCCTGGACTTCCTTGCCCTTCCCAGAACCTGAAAACCACCATAAAGCAAGGGTGAGCTCAACAGCTCAGCAAAGCAACAAACCACCAATCTAAATTTTCAGAAACCAAACTCATCAGACAGAAATCAGATCAGAAATCGGAACAGAATCGGAAATCAGAACTTATACGGACAGATATCAAATCAGAATCAGAATCGTACAGATCAGATCACAGAACAGAATAAACTCAGCAGAGTCAGAATTATACAGATCATATCGAAACAGAACAAAATCGTATCAGAATCACATATCAGATCAGATATCAGATATTTAATATAGTTAAGTGTGCCCCCGGCACCAGAATAATAGCAGAGTAATTAATAGCTAAACTAAACTGAACAGAATCACTACGGATTCTAACCCTTATGTCTCCCTTGTGCTCACGGCACCAAAAATTCGCTGAATAATTAATAGCTAAGCTAAATGTGCTCACAACACCTGAATAATAGAATTCACGGATCCGGAATATAACTAATATTTCTCCAACTTGAGCTCATCTAAATTTCCCGTTTCACTAACTGAATCTCATAGGATCCAAGCCCCTTATAGCTCCCTTTTTATAGCTTATACACATAGCATTTCAATTCAGAAGAAATCCGGACAATTCAGAAATTACCTAAAAATCGGGCAGCACAACGGCAGTATACAGAATTTACACAAAATTTCCTGCAAAGAAAATTC
Organism: Dendrobium huoshanense; assembly: GCA_016618105.1. NCBI lineage: Eukaryota > Viridiplantae > Streptophyta > Magnoliopsida > Asparagales > Orchidaceae > Dendrobium > Dendrobium huoshanense. The sequence goes on along the minus strand of CM028350.1, from coordinate 44,743,994 downwards.
ACCGAATTCGCACATAACATAGATAATCATATTCCAGAACATTTATTCTACAGCACAGAGCATTTCCAATTTCACAGAAAATTGTAGTCTACGAAAAACATCGCCGAATCAAAAATACCCGGACAAAAATCTTCAAAATATAGTCAAAACGTGCACACCCGGCACGGCAACGATATACAGAAACTTACGCGGTAAAAACTGAACCAATCGAAAGATACGGACGAAAAACCGTAACGAAAATGAAATCCGGACAGAAAAATACCGCCAACCGTGACGGAACTGAAAATTGAGAAAGACGGAATGTGCCTTACCTCGAGCACAGCAAATTCCTCAACAGTCACTTCGATCGAAAACGGCTCCGCGTCTCCCCGAAATCAACTTTTCCAAAAGCTTCTTTTTCTCTCTCCTCAGAGCTGAAATCAGATATTTTATTTTTAATTTTCTCTCTCTTCAAATCGGCTGAAACCCTTAAGTAATACTCAGATCGGCCCGGCCGATCGCAGCATCGTCCCGGGACGATCCGACCAAATGGATCGGCCTGAATTCTTCCCAGGGCTGTTGTCTGGACGATATTTTCTACAGTGCCGATCGGCCTGGCCGATGTCTCCAATCGGCCTGGACGATGCATGCAGAAAATCACCTGGAGCAAAACTGGGCAAAATCTGGAACTGTATTTCCACTGATCGTCCCAGGACGATCCAAAATCGGCCTGGACGATCCTGGAGCAGATTGTGATATTACAAGTATTATAGTATTGAAATGCATGTTTACTGTATTGACATTCAAATCTATTACTTTATTGATTTCTGCTTTATTGATTTGATCGGATTTACTGTATCATACGGATTCTATTGATTTCATCGATTGACTACTGAGCATTGTTATGGACATGAATAGATATAGATATTGCATTGATAGCATGGACATGGACATCTTTATAGATTCATTGTACTTCGGCCTATAGATTTTATAGATTCGCTATCGCTACTGTTTCTGCACCGTATTGACTGCTTTATAGATTCGTTGTTCCGTATCGCTTTTCTCTATTGATTTCATTGATTAGTTCTCTACTGATTTCATTGATTAGACAGTATCGATTTGATTAACGAGTATTGATTGATTGAGTTGATTTGTCTGCCGCTGCATTGACTGGTTTTATTGACTACTGATTTGATTTCCGCTGCATAGACTCATTGACCATTAACTGATATGGATTGATAGATTGACATGCATATTGATAGCATCGCCGTGCTTTGATTTCAGTTATAGGTATTAGGTGACCTGCTGGGCTTTGTAAAGCTCATTATATGTGGTTGATATTTTCAGGTCAGTGCTCGGGAGCAGGAGATAGGAATTGATCCAGATCTTCAGGTTTTTGTCTTTTAGTCGATTGATGATTCTTTTGTACTCAGGACAGGATAGTTTCCTTTCTTGTATTGATAGATTAGTTCCTGAGTATTGTACATGATATTTTGAGATGTGAATCGACTGATATATTGATGTTTAAATTTTATAGTTGTTGATAGACTGTTTAATTGAAGGTTTTAGATAACTCTGATAAATTGTTGGGTAATTGATTGACATTCTTTCCAAGTTTGATCTTGGGGTCGTGACAGCCAACCCCTCCCAATCATACAATTCTAGGCTGCAAGTGGACATACCGAACTAAGCTAAAACCAGATGGCACCATTGACAGATACAAAGCACGTCTCGTAGCCCAAGGCTTTAAGCAGCAATACGGAATCGACTACAAAGAGACCTTCAGTCCAGTAGCCAAAATGCCAACGATTCGCATATTACTCACTGTTGCACTCACGAGACAATGGCCGGTCCTTCAATTAGATGTGTCTAATGCCTTTCTTCACGGCACTCTTGATGAAGACATCTACATGAGACAGCCCCCTGGCTTTGCCGACATGAATCATCCCGAATATGTGTGCAAACTTCATAAGACCATTTATGGTCTAAAACAAGCTCCGCGACTCTGGTTCCAAACTCTTACAAGCTTCTTCCTGTCGACCAACTTCAGGTTCAGCAAGTCTGATCCATCCCTTCTAATCTACAGCGACCGAGACACCCAAATCTACGTTCTCATATACGTAGATGATCTCCTCATCTCAGACAACAATCAACAGAAGATCCATTCTTTAATCAGCAAGCTGCACTCCCAATTCTCCATCAAAGACCTCGGGCCAATCTCATTCTTCCTCGGTATACAGGTATTACATACCTCAAATGGCTATTTCTTAAGCCAAGCTCAATATGCCCAGGATATACTTAAAGCAGCTGGCCTCAGTCAATGCAAACCTGTTCCAACTCCGATTGCGGTCAAGACGTCCTCGGCCAATTCTATCACGTCTAACTTTGATCCAGCCACATACCGCAAGATAGCCAGATCCTTACAATACCTAACCATAACAAGACCATACATTGCTTTCGCCACCAATCTGGTCTGCCAAAATATGCATCAACCAACCGATCAATCCCAAGCAATTCTCAAGCGACTCCTTCGCTATATCAACGGAACAATCTAATTTGGTCTTCCTATCACCAGAGGAAATTTGCAACTCACATCATTTTCTGACTCTGATTGGGCATCAGACACATCCGACAGAAAATCTATCACTGGCTACTATACGTTTCTAGGAAACACACTTGTTTCATGGTGTGTGAAGAAACAACCAACCGTTGCAAAATCCTCCACTGAGGCAGAGTATCGCGCACTCGCCTCAGCCACATCTGACATTATATGGCTACGCCGCTTGCTTGCTGATTTCAAAGTCTCGGTCTCATCCCCAACATCGATCTCCTGCGATAATACATCCGCTCTCGCTCTGGCGAACAACCTTGTGTTTCATGCCCGTACAAAATACATTGAAATAGATTATCACTTCATCAGGGATCGCATTCTCTCCAATGAAATATCAGTTCATCATATCAGCTCACTTGACCAACCGGCCGATCTTCTTACCAAGCCATTAACTACAAGCAGATTTCAACTGCTCTGCACCAAACTCACGATCAAATCTCATGACTCCTGAGTTTGCGGGGGACTGTTAGCATACCAGATAAACCACGTGATAAGCCAGCCCACGTATCACGTTCTGCTCCACTACTTACTGCAGAGAATCATTTCAATATATGGGCACGTTCATAAATTGACCCATCAGCCAACAGCTTGCTCTATATGTATTGCCTTGGCTATTCTTCTGAAACTATGGAATAGAAGCATCAAACAGTTCCATCTCATTTTACTTCTTCTTGCCATTTTGTTTCCTCTGTTATCTCCTAACTTGCAGGTCGCTTCAGATTTGTTATTAAAAATTTACTTTCCTATTTAATAAAAGCCCATATGTACTAAAGCAAGTTGGAAAAATCTGATAGGTTAATGTTTAAAACAGCAAGACTAAACATCACATTTAAATGTAAATGATTATAGCGATGGATATGCAAGTTATTATGAATTTTATATGAATTAAAAATACATATGTGCAGGAAAAACAACATAATTGTGCATATCAACAAAATCTCGAGCAAATAAGCCCACGCTCCGACCTTTGAAAAACTCTTTGATGTCAACTCCATTGAGAAAATTTCATACTAACCAAAAGAAACTTGATAATCATAATCACAAGGAAGATTTCAAAAACACCACTGAATATTTTGAATCTACTATCCTACCCATAAAACCTCAAAGTCTCATCATAGTCTAATATCAAGTAATAAACTGATCAAGCTAGTCTTAATGGAGTTGAAACATTGGGTACGTTTGGTAGAGGAAACATCACAGACACGTTGAGGCTACCATTATTGAAAGCCTAATAGGCTCTCATCCATTTTTAGATTTAGAAGAGTCAATATCATGAATTATTTCACATAGTAAGGCTAGAGAGAAATAATACAAATAAATAAAAGAAAATGCACGGTCTATCACATGCAATAATGAGGAACACCAAACACATTGTGGTGCTCTTCGATGAGGCATTGGCCATCGACCTCTGCCTTTCCTATGATGTATGCCAAAGCGCAAGGTGTTTGTGAATGAAATTGTCATCAAATGCAATATTCAACTATTGAAGTAGCAGTTACTAAGTGGCGATGATGGTATAGACATTCCTAGGAAGTTAAGGCTAGCAGAAAAGCACCAACAGGATTAGGGTACGTACGTAAGACAGGGATAGAAGCAGGCTACACCAAAGAATTAAGCAGGATTACAATAAAAAGAACCAAGCCTATTCTTTTAAGAGATGTTTGGCTACAAAGATTTAGCTTGATTCAGCATAAATTCTAGCTAAATCACACCAAATAATTTGACTGAATCATATAAGTCTTTATCTTGGTAAACTCATATTTATGTTAATTTAAGCAAAAATTAACCTTTTCAATAAAATTAACTAAGCAAAAAAAAAAAAAATAGAAGTCTGGCCTAAAGTAGTAAGTCATATAATCTATATTGTTATTATAATTTAATCAATAGTTTGGATTAAAGATTTATGAATGAACGGTAGCTGCACTTCTCATCATGCCTACCAATCAGTGTACAATGACATTATTTCAGTAAAAACAATAAAAAATCTATGCATTATTTCTATTATTCACAAACCAACATAAAAAGAATGGAATGAGTTCCGTTCATATTTTTTCACTTAAATTATTTCTCAAGCGGAGGGAAAACATGTTGAGGGAGACGTGGTGATTATTGTCCCGCAACCATGTCAGGAAACACACGATGCAGCGAATCACCCATCAGATCGGTGATACGTAGATTTGTCATAGGGAGTTTAGGCTGTTCGCGGTTGTTAAAGATGCAGCGGATTAGGTTACCGTTCATGGCAGTTGAGGGAACCCTAACGGTAACAAGGGTCGCATGCGGAGCACGTGCGAGAGAGAGAAGAGGAAGAATGGACGGGAAGCTTCGTAGACCCGGGTACCGCCTGCGATCCGTTCACCACCTTGTCGTTAACGGTGAAGTTGACACGAGCTTCCAACGGTCACTTGCAAGGGTTTCTCCGCCGCATGATTCTTATCAGACGGCGAACACGCAGCTGCCGGACGCTACGGCGGAGCTTTTTTTTGGTTTTGCGGCATTTTTCCCATGGAAAGAACGGAGGAGCAGAGAATAAGGAAGGATGGAAGCAGAGGAGGAAGAAGAACTGATAAAACCTCTCCTTCTCCCTTCACATTTCCAATTTTTTACTTCTCTGTTTTGACGTAGATAGAGAAGGAAATCGAGCTTCTAAGCTCCAAACTTGCTGGATAAAAAAAATTGATTTTGTTCCTTACTTTCTCTTTTCATTCCATTCATGTTCATAGGTAGCAGAGACTGCAGATGCTGAATGAGCTTGTTCAAGAGATCCTCGGATATATTGACAAGAGAATCCAAGCAAGCAGCTTGCGTGCGTTTACAGCTGAAGAAATGCTTCAATTCAAGGTAGTTATTTCTTTTTTTATATCATATTTTGTTTATATAGATCTCTACCATAAAAACAAACAAATGCATTTATAGAGAGAGAAGAAGGGAATAGGAGGTTTGAGATTTATTTGATTGTAGATGTACAAAAGTTCATGTAGTTAGAGTGTTCATCCCTGAAGTATATAGATGATGTTGTTGAGTTCAGAGGGTTCCATAGCAATCCACATAGTATTCCTTTTAATTCATAATGAAACACAATAGAAGGAATGGAAGCAAAGAAGATTTAGCAATTATTTGGTATGTAATGTTATGTTAATAATAGATGTCTAAAACTATTTGATTTACTAATCTTTTTAAATAGCTATTTTATAAATGATATTTAACTCATATTTTAATAGCATTTAAATATGATTAACAAAAATACATAATAAAATCATTTTTATTGATTTTATAATATTATTTTATTTATGTAATATAACATTTAACTAAATAAGAACATTTGGTAAATAGCGTTATTATTTAGATAATATTGTTATGCATATAATATCATTATCTATAAAAAATTTTGAAACGAAAAAAAGGCCCCTGGATCATCATCTGTTATGGAGTATGAAGTAAAAGAGAATTGAAGTTCAATTTCATACACCCTGTGTAAAACATATTTTTAATCCAAAATTTTAAATTTATACGTGAGGGCTTAGTATTTTACATTCATACGTAAATATACGCATTTCAACTATTTGATGTAGGATTAAACTCAATGTTTTCACCTGTCTTATTAATCTATCGATCATTTGAGAGCTCTTCCTCGGACTCAACACTCTTCTTTAATAAATATATTTTGATGTCATCATAAATCATGCATCAAGAATTCCCCAAATTGTGTATGTTTGGGAGCCCCCATGGCTTATAAATATTGATCATCTATTATAAACAAAGTTAATATATGTAATCCATATGAACTACTAGATTTGAGAAGTTTACTCTAATACAACTTGTTAAGCAATATGAATAAAAAGGGGAGATAAAAGTTAGGCCAAATACAAAAATCCTGATCAATAGTCCTATTGTGATTATTTCTAACTATTTAGGATCAATTTTTATTCATTCATACTGATTGCTGCAATAAGATTTGACAGAACGACACGTTAAAAGAAGAGATTGATTGCGTTAAAGAATTATAAATATTGTTGCTTTGCATTCTCTCCACATTGCTTCAGCTCTAGCGATCAATGGAGATGCTCGACGCCTATGCTCAGTTGCAAACTCTTAATTTCCAACGTAAGCGAAGCTTTATCCCTCATAAAGGAGAATTATTCATTCTTTCAAGCAATAATTAACAGTTAAAATATTCTTAATATATTGTAGGCCAAGCAGCCACATAGGTGCAACAATGGAGTGAGATCACTGAACCTTATTGGCTTCCTCATGTTGTGAAGCCCTTCTAATGCTTCAAAGTCTTCTTCTAAACTGCAAAGGATTCTGACAAAATTGAAGTGCCTAATGCCAAGAATGAGCCTCATAATGAATCCTCCGAGAGCAGATTATTGCGTGAGATTATTGGGCTAAGTAGCCAGCAAGAAAATACCCAAACGGAGGACCAGAGCCTTGAGCTTGTGAGCTTCCTCACACATTGCACAGAAGCAATCATCACAGGTGATCATGCATCTATAAACTACTTCCTATCTAGACTTGGAGAAATGGCCTCTCCGACTGGAAGTACAGTTCATCGACTTGCAGCTTATTTCACTGAAGGTTTGGCCTTATCTGCAGTAAAGCTATGGCCTCATATTTTTTCCATCAATCCGCCAAGAGATGTCGTAGAGCCGATTGACGACGACGAAGCCACGGCTCTTAGACTCCTCGACCAAGCCACCCCTATTCCCAAATTCATCCATTTTACTCTAAATGAAAGATTGATGAGAGCTTTTGAAGGGAAGGATAAAGTTCACATCATTGATTTGGACATCAAGCAAGGACTGCAATGGCCAAGTTTGTTTCAGAGCTTAGCTTCCAGACCCAATCCACCAATACATGTAAGGGTCACAGGGATTGGAGAATCAAAGCCTGAACTACAAAACACAGGAGCAAGGCTTGCAGCTCTTGCAGAATCTTTGAAACTTCCTTTCCAGTTTCATGCTGTGGTCGACCAATTAGAGGATGTCAGGCTTTGGATGCTTCATGTGAAGGAGGGAGAATGCTTGGCTGTAAATTGTGTCCTTCAGCTGCACAAAACACTCTATGATGACACTGGAAGTTCTCTAAGGGATCTAATGTGTGTGATTGGGAGCACCAATCCTGCAATAGTGCTTGTTGCAGAAGAAGAAGCTGATCACAATCACCATCAACTGCAGTTGAGGTTTGCAAACTCTCTGAAATACTATGCCGCCATCTTCGATGCCTTGAATGTTAGTCTGCCGGAGGATAGCTCGGAGAGAGCTAAGATTGAGAAGATGTTTGCAAGAAAGATCAGGAATATCATTGCTCGGGAAGGGACTGAGAGACATGAGAGTTTCAGCCAATGGAGTAGGAAGATGAAGGATTGCAGATTTAAAAATGCCGGCATTGGAGATAGGGAAAAAGTTCAGAGCCAGGTGATATTGAGGATGTATTCAGATTCTAGCTATTCTGTGGAAAAGATAGAAGAAGAAGGAGAAGCACTTTGTCTAAAGTGGCAAGAACAACCACTTTATACTGTCTCTGCTTGGGCTCCCATGGATATTGCTGGAAGCTCAACTGCAGCTCAGCCAGATTGATTGGAGTTCTCAAACTAATATGGTTTGATCTAGTTTCATTTCCTTCTCAAGCTTCTGCTTGGATTCTTTTGCTCCTCTGATGGAGAGATTTCTTACCGGGAGGAAGTTGAGATTTCTTTCTTCCTTTCCAATACTTATTTTATTCTTTGAGGATCACATGCAGGAGGCAACGAAAGGCAGTGGAATAAGATTGATATCATTCTTTGATTAATTTGTTAAGAGAACATGTAACTCATTTTATGTTAATATGCCCTTTTCTTACCCTTAAGTGTAGTTATTCAACAACTTTGCATTGAATGCTGAAGTATGAGAAGCTTGTTTCTCATGTTTCAGATCACTGAATGCGATATCTGTAGTGTTAAAAACCTGATGGAAAGAATTCAAGTTAACTTGAGATTTTTTTTTTATTGGCATATTTTTTTGGATATATATTATTAGATTGCTGAGTTTTGATTTGAGCATCTAGGGAACTTGATAAATTAAAAATTATTTTGATCGCATTCCAAAACAAAAGCATACTGTATAATAATGTTGCTTTTAATTTTATTTTTTCAACACTCTTAATTTTCTCTCTTCTCTTAATATCAAAATAATAACCCTATTATATTATTTACCTTTTAGATTTCACTCACTATTTTTTTTTTAATTTCAGCCAATGATATTGAGTTTCTAACCATTGTTTCCTTATTCAAGTAGTCTTGTAACGCTTGTGGTATAACTTATGTGTAGCTGAAATGAGCAGAGGAGAAGAACAGAATGGAGAAATCAGTAGATTTGAGGGAGCAAGGGAAACAGACATACACTACTACCAAAGGATAAATCTCAACCATTAATTCATAACAAACCTGATACATCATACACGTACACGTGTAAAAACACATGCTCACTTTACTTATATAAAGCTGCTCTAGTCTCATCTTTCACATCTGTAATAAACAAATCGTTATGGTATCAGAGCAGGGATAAAAAGTTTGTCTACGCAGCAATGGCTCAATCTTCATCATCTCAGATTGGCAATCCGTCCGCTGAGACCTCCACTGAAAGCTGCAACATCCCAGCATCTCTCAAATTTGTCATCTCTAACATCAACATCATTGTTCCTACCCAGCTTTCAAATGACGAGCGAATGGGTTCGCTAGCTCTCTTGAATCTACGGCAGCTCCACCACCTCGCTTATCTCAGTTAGCTGATGGCACCACCACAGTCAACCCCAAATATATTGAGTGGGTTCTCATTGATCAGAACCTAACTGCAGCGATCTATTCCACCCTTACCTCATCTGTTCTTCCTATGTTCTACATTTGGAATCCTACTCATCCATCTGGATCACGCTTGAATGCAGACTACAAGCTTCAAATAAATCTAGAGTCATTCAACTCAAGAGTAAACTCCACAACCTATCCATGAAAAACCTCATTATGACCCAATAACTCACCAAAATCAAAACCTTAGTTGACAACATAGCAACAACATGCTCAAATGTCGATCCGGAGGACATCATCCTGTATACCCTTAACGGTCTTCCTCCCTCCTACCAAGCTTTCAAAAACCTCGATTTGCACTATGTTGCACCCCATAAATCTGTATGATCTTTACTCTTTGCTCCTAAGTGAGGAAATCAATTTACAAGCTGAATCCTCCCGTCATCAAACCCTATGATAGCACTCTACTCTTCTCGCGGTCGTAGACGCAGAGGCCGCGACAGGTTCTCATCCCCCCTCACCAAGCAGATTTGCAACAAGTGGGGTCACTCTGCCATCATCTGCTGGCACCGTCTCAACATGAACTACACACCAAACGTATCTCCTATGCAATCCAAAACTATGGTCGCAGCTACCAACCTCCCGAATCCTGATTGGTACCTTGACTCTAGAGCATCATCACATCTTACCCACTCACTCAACAACCTCTCCTACCCAACACCCTACCAAGGCTTAGATAACATTACAATCGGAGATGGCCGCTCATTTTTCTCCCACGCCCTCACTGTAAGCTACTTCTCCCTCAACTTCTACATATTCCCAATCTCTCCCCCAACCTTATTCCATCTCCCATCTAACTCGAGATAATAATGTCTATCTCATTTGAACCCACTGGTTTTGTCATCAAGGACTCGAAGACCAACCAAGTTCTTCTCAAGGGTTGGGTCCCTATCGTAATGGACTATACCCCATTCAACCAGCTCCATCCCCAAACCGTCCATCAGCCCTCTCTGCAACCCGAAGCACTTCATCTCTCTGGCAAAACCGACTCAACCACCCTCATCAATAAACTCTTGCTACCATCTCCAACTACAACAAGGAGCTTCACATACCATTGTCTTTTTCTTTTTGTTCATCATGTAAGGTCTCCAAAGGTCATAAACTAGTGTTTCAAAAGTCACTTCATCGCATTTCTACCCCGCTTGCACATATTCACTCAGATGTATGGGGTCCTTCCCCTATTGCTTCTAATCAAGGTTATAGATACTATGTTTCCTTCATCGATGATTTTTTGCGATTTGTCTGGGTGTTTCCAATTACTTAGAAATTTGAAGTGTGCTCCATTTTTATTAAGTTTAAAACACTTATTGAAAACCAGCTATATCATAAAATCAAATGCTTACGCTTTGACGGCGACAAAGGATATCTCAACCAAGCACTTCAATCCTTCCTTCAACACAATGACATCCTGCACAAAATTTCATGCCTGTACACTCATTAGTAAAATGGATTGGCGGAGAGCAAACATCATCACCTCACTGAAACCACCCGTACTCTCCTCCATATGTGTTATACTCCATGATATATATTTGAATAATTACATTTGTTCATATTTAAGTTATTACAATACATCCTCTCTTCCATATACCTACTGACCCAATGTCGTTCCCCATCCTACCTAATCAACCGTCTTCCCTCTAAATCCACCCATCATAAATCTACACTACAACTACTCTACAAATAATAACCTAAATATTATTTTCTTTGTATATTTGGTTGAGCTTGCTTTCCATAGCTTCCTCATGCTGACCGCCACAAACTCACCCCACAATTTATTCCCTGTCTTCATCGGTAACTCAGACACCTCCAAATGTTACAAGTGATTAGAACCAACCAGTATATCCAAATTACAATCTCGTCATGTTATGTTTGATAAGACCACCTTCCCCTTTT